>OY728137.1:1085903254-1087153254 GCA_963277665.1 Viscum album | reverse complement strand
TAATATTTTTAGAAGCAGGTGATTTTGAAGTTTATGGAATTATATCTCATCTTGACACTAAAACCGTTGTTTTATTCTTCTGTGTGAAGTTTCTTTATTTAATTCTTTACAAAGCTTTAAATATTATATGTTATTAAGAAAAAAATATTTACTTTGAATGTTTATCTTAACCTTTTTTTAATAATTATCAGATGGAATAAATTTATTTCAAAAGCTTAAGTAATTTTCATATTTTTTTAACTTATAACTAATCTGTCTTTGAATAATAATTTAGAAATATTAAAATTATATTAATGTTATATTATGATTAAATATGTGATTTTATTTTAATTTGGGGGACTTTAACTATAAATTTTTTAATAGAAAGTTTTATTAGGAACTCAATTCAATACCCTCTTGAGTTGGAAACTCCGACCAATATTTGGTATCAGAGGGTTTCAAAACCTTTTTAATAGTAATTTTAGTTGTGTTTTAGAGATCCTAAATTTCAATTTGTTCATAATTTATCTCTTTATATAGATAATAGAAAAGGAGGTTATGCTACCAATAAAATGCCTTATTTTAATGATCCTAACTATTCTCAGTAGAAAATCAAGATGGAAATGTATCTTATCTACCAATGTTTTGATATAAGGACCATGATGGAAGATAAATATGAATTACCTAAAAATGATAAAGTTGCATGGAGTGTTTTCACTAAGGATTCTTACAACTTCAAACACTTGATCACTTGCTATTTCAAATGGAGTTTTATAGAAGATGACTGTGCCACAGCTCAAGATTCTTGGTACAGTCTTTAATTTCCTTTATACTTTTGTGGAAAATGTTATGCCAGCTTTCTTGTATCAATGATTTCTATTTTATCGATACATGAAATTTCACCATCTGTTGTTATATTTTTTTCTAGTTATTTCTTTTATTGTTAATATTTTCACTATTTTCCATTGTGCCTTCTATTTACTTATAATTATTCCGCTATTTACCATTGTTTATATTAATCCATTGTGATACACTCTAGTAATACGAGAATAGTCTCTCCACAAGAACACCCTAGGACCTCACTTCTAGTCGATAGCCTCTGGTGTTCGGGGAGATTCACTTGAGGCTATGTGGACCACGAGGCTCGGGGCACTTGTTAGGTGGATTTCAGATCCATGACATCACATGTTTAATGCAGGACATCAAAGAAGGTTTCTCTTGCATGTAATGTAAGATAACATAGTATTTCATGCATTAAAAAAATATAAAAATGGTTAAATATTTTTATAATAGTAAATATATTTAAAAGTATTAGGGTATTATACACCCTTACATACTTGGTGTCCTATGTCATGATTGCTATCAAATATAAGGTTCTTTCTATAGAATTTTGGATTGTTATATTGATATCCACATAGTTGATCCTACAACTGTTGAGGCTTCAGTTGTGACTTCTTTTATGTTGTATGTATCAAATTTTTAATAATGGGAAAGATTCTGAGGTTTTGTGGGATGTTGGTTGGATTATTCTAATTCTGATATCGATGAGATCCATCTTCTAGATAATAGTGGACCAACTTTACTAGTTCAAGATGAGGTAGATACTAATGTCTCTATGGTTGAGAAGATTGATGATGAAAGAGATATTCATATTTTTTTAGTTTTACCTACTAGATCTAAGACAAAAGAGGCTGTTGTTCCTCCTGTTAAGAAAGACTCTACACCCCTTCCTTATGTTGTTCATGTTTTTCCTATTAAGGTTGTTTTTCAAGATGATACATAGTCCTTCATGGATAGGATAATTTATAACTTTTTAAGGATTATGTGGAACTTGGAACCTACAGTAACATATCTCAGTGAGTTGGATTCTTGGAACTTATTTGAGTTAGTTTTGTCCCATAACTAGTCAAAGATGATCCATCCCATTTTAGAGGTTGATATTGAGAACAAGAAGACTTCTAGTGAGATTGATTCCTTAAGGTGTATGATGGATGATATGAGAACTTATTTTTCAGTCCATATGGAAATATTTTTATAGAGGTTAGAGACATTACCTTTATTGGATTCTACATCTTGTTCTCCACCCCCTCAGTTTATTTAGAGTTGATTTGGTTAGTTTTTAGATATGAACATCAAGGTATTTTAAGAGATATTCATTCTATATCATATTAGATTCTGAGGCATATCATATACAATAGTAATCATGTTTATAGGATGCCATGAGAATTCATAAATGAATTCATAAGTGATCGAGAAACAATTAAGAATGATATTAATAATTACCTTTCCTAGATTTACACCATTAATTATTTTAAATCACACATCCAGTTTCATGCTGAGAACTTTTGAATGCCAGCAATTATCCAAGCATTCTAGGATTAGGTTAGTTAGTTGAAGGTAAAGAATTCAGTTCTTAAGTAGTTTATGGTGAAAAAGAATGATTTATTTCGTTCCTTTTTGAATGTAGGAAACATCATTATTAATTTCATCAATATGACGATGTCATTTATCCATGTGTCTATCCTTGAAATAGTATCTCATGAATTCATTCTAGTGAAAAATATTATGCGTGCTATATCCACTAACCTAGAGTTTTTTTGGACAAGTTGTTGTTTGAAATATGAATGATTCTTTTCCTGCTTTGTTCCAACCACTTAGTTTGTCTCCAATGTTATATTTTCAGCACCTTCATCCATTGATCATCAAGGAGAAACCCACCATAAACAGTGTCCCTATAGCCACCACCTCAGACTCAGCCTCTAATTTTATGCCATATTTCCCTGAAAAGGTAAAATATTCTACTGAAACTCATACCTAGGCTAAGAGTGATTGACATTAGACTTTTGTCATTAACATAGAATTCTTGGTATTCTTTATATCTTTCCTTTTGGATATAATATAATCAATTTTTTCATTAATGAAATGTATCTTATTTTTCAATTTTTACACTTTTAATTTACTTTTTCTTATCTTTTTTTATAATAAAAATAGGTTAGAATACATATAGAATTTAATTTATGGGACAATATTTGTGGGTATTTATATTTGATACCATCTTTATTTATCTTCTGTTTTTAATTTCATATTTAAATTGAAACTCTGACATTATCTTTTTATCATTTATTTCAAATTTTATTCTATATGTGGTTTATAAGATACCATGATTTGTGATCATGAAAAAGGGGTAAATTTCTTGCACCTTATTATTTTAATGATCACAAATCATATTAATTATGTCTCTAATGACTTTACTATTTTATTTTATTATTTTATAATTTATGGTTATTTGAAGAAATCTAGATAAGTGTTTAAAAGAGCCACCTATTGAGATAAGTCATTGCCATAATTTACCTACCACCAAGAAGGACTCACCATCAGTGTTGGGTCACCACCATGAAAGAGTCATTATTAGAGCCGAGTCACTTCTAGGAATGACTCACCACTTAAAAGGACCTACCACTAAAGAATAATCCCTATCAGATGAGTCACCAATGAGTATGAGTGACCACCATACCTTACCTATCGCCAGACGTGACCTACCACTAGACTTGACATACCTTAGGACTTGACCATTCATCATATGAGTCACTGATAAATACGATTCATCAATAAAGATGAGTCAATGATGAATATGTGTCAGCCCCAGATTACCTACCATCAGATGACTCACTACTATATGACCAACCTATAGCCTGAATCACTATTAGTCTAGCACACCGATAGAGTTGAGTCCCCGATAGCCTGACTCACTATCACTATTCTGAGAAATTTGAATTAAATGATCTTAAAGTATATATTAATGAAATTAATGTGAATATTTATTTATGATTATATTCATAACTATTTTAGGTAACATTAATGTCTATGTAAGAGTTAAATATGAGGATGCAGATGATTGTGATGATTGTTTTTCAATTAGACTCTCCATCATTCTATTACTTATATTCAAAGAAGCATCCCACATGCATGTATATGTTTTCAGTGTGAATAGATGATAATGTGTGTTGCTCACTAAATACAATAGAGACCATTCCAAAATATATTACATGGATTATTCATTATTATAGATAGAAAAAAGAGATCCTTAAGACTATATGTATTATTAATACTTCCTGATAAACATCTTGATCTCCTCTTTAAGCCTCATTCATGGATTCTCAAGAAACTAGAGTAGTTCATACTGAGAAGAAATACACTATTATATATCTTACAACATTCCCTTTATATTGTGTCTTTTAAATTCAAGTAGTGTGTTGGTGGTATTGTTTACAAATAAACTAAATCCATTGTTCTATAAATGTAGAATACTAGATATTATCACCTATACATTTTAATATTTTCCCCAAGGTGTTTGTGGAAGAGTTTCTTTTTTGAACTATGTTTTTTTATTCCCACAATTATCATGGAAAATGTCTCTCTATGGTCTGAATAGAATTTATGGTAGTTTTTATATACTTGATCCAGGTTATGGAGAATATTATATTTACATAACATTCTTAGTAGGAGGTAATTTCCATGTGAAGGGGATTATGTCTCTTCTTGAGGCTGAACCTACTTTTTTATTCCACTATGTGTTTTTTTGTTTCATTATTTACAAAGCATTAAGATTTACTTTTTATGCTGCAAATAAAACTTTTACATTGATAGTTAATATTAACTAGTATTTATATTAGTTTTTGATTGAGTAAATTGATTTCAAAATAAAATGTAATTTTTTATATTCTTTTAACTAATCACTAATCAGGTTTTTTGGAATCTATTAAAAGATCAATATTATATTTAACTACTCTTTTGATTAATTGGGAAATTTAATTTTCATTTGTGGGATTTTAATTAAACTTTTCTTAATAGAAATTTTTATTAGGAACTAAATTTACCCCCACTTGAGTTACTCACTTTGAACAACATAATTCTTGGAAGAATATGTGTGTCAGATAATTGTTAGATTTCAATGGTGTAGGATTTTAATGGCTTTAACAAATCATATCTTGAATTTATGAAAGATTTAAAAATTGGTTTAATTTTTTTTAAATTTAAATTAATAAATATATGATATTTTTAACTAGATTATGTGTTAGACTAAATTTTTAGATAAAGGAGGTATGTTTTGTGTAATGATATATATTATAAAGGATTTATTAATGGGGGTGTGTATTTTGTAATTGATATAAAAAATATTAGAATGGTTGGTAGTACATATTTTAATTTTTATAATTTTGGTGTGTGATTTGATATTGGTAATTTTTTTTGATTGTATTGAATTACAAGAGTATATTTTTTATTTTATTTTAGTTCAGATCTGTAAATTTAGAGGATTATTTCTCAGGATTTTTGCGGTATATATAGATTTTTTCACCCTACATCACAAATAATAAATGTACCATTTTAATAGAATTGGGTAGTCTAGGTTTTTTGGGTGTTTTTAGATTTTATAATAAATTATTAATTTGAAGTTATGTAGAGTGGGTGATAGAGATTTCTGAGATATCCTTTTTCTGAATTATAAATATTATTTTGGAAAGTAACAAAATGGACGTGAAATGAGTGGATGAATTATAATATATTTATTTTTAATCCATTCCTTAGATTTAGACTAGCATAACATGGCTATATTGTTTCATGATCTAGATGCTCTAGGGCTCTCTCTGAGTTTAATGTGATACTGAGTATGTCCCCCATCCAACCTTCAATAGTTTAGGGTTGTTGAAACTTGCACCAGGGGTAAAAATCACATAAATTGAAGCATTAACCACTAAAATGGAAACTTCAACCAATAATAAATTTAAACCATAATTAGATGAGGGGAATTTACATAAAAATGAAAATAAATCTCATACGTCATAAAACCCCACAAAATAATGATGATGATCCAACCACACAACATCCAAATGGTATACGTAAAAAATACAGTGCAACAAAACTCCTTTAAAAGATCTAAAATCCAAGGATGTTAAAAATTAAAACCTCTCTAAAAAGATCTAAGAAATATGGAAAATAATATATATAGAATATGGATAATCAAAAGGATAATCCATAATTTTTCCCTTGACTATAATATATCAATGTGTATGGATAATATTAATTAATCCATGTGATGGAGAGATAAAATATAATAAACACCGTTAATATTCCCAAGAATTCCCATATTTAAGAAAAAACACCCATACCTCAAAAGTATATCCATGTGTGTGTGTGTATCTCACACTATAAAAAATATATAATATAAAAATAAGGGCCCTCTTATACTAACTCCCACCAAACATCTCACAATACTTCCCAATATCAAACAAATTATATGGAAAGATCAAATTTGGTTATGGGTAATGGGATGCTAGAAGTGGACTTCTTATCCATTAAATAATCACAATATGTCAGTTTATTTTATGCAAATCTGACTATGAATCTTTTTTGGTGGTATCACAATTGACGGAGAGTTTGAATCACCTTTGAAATCATATAATCCCAAAAGCATATGAATAATTCAAAACGCAATGTCCCTAACAAATTTAAAATATTATACCCTATAATCAAACATCCCTGGTAGAAGTGTCTACTTGGAATTAACACAATATATAATCATAATTTTCTTATAATTAACTTAAATTTATCATTAAGAACTATCTATAATTAATTGGAAGAACTATTGATAATTACTAATAATTTTGAAATCTAATATACACAAGAAGAAACCCAAAAAAATATTAGCATCAATTTCTGTAACACCTGAGATTTTTATGAGAAATGTTTTGTTTTTATGTTATATACATCATCAAAGTAATATTTAACTACACACAATACTAGCTTGGCTTTATTTACACACAATCACGACCTTCCTCGATAACTTGCGTTGTACGCAATACCGAGTTTCACTAAACAATGATATGCTATAAAAATATTATTAAAACTAGCCATTATGAATAGTGATAACCACTTTTTGAAATTTTTTAAATTTCATCTTTCAAAATGGACTACATTTTTGGATTCATAATATCAAAATTAGCCTAGGGTAAAATTTTGGTATTTTTCTGAAAACATTCAATTTTTGATGAATAGTGAAAACACTGGGTTAATATTTAAAAAACGACTTTTTATTTAAATTTAATTTAGGCCAAAATTGATAAATAATACCTATATAAGTTCAAATTAATTCATTGGAGTCATTTTATAATAATTTTATATATATAAAATTTTTATTGAACTTTTCACCGTCTTTTACCCACCTCCTTGGAGAATTTACAAATTCACATAAAACGTAATTTTATGGCTTCTGGGAGTGGAATTTCAAAAATCCAAGAGACACAGTTAATATCAAAGACTAAAATTTGGTTCAATGAGATGAAAATAATTTTTGGTGAATAGTAACTTTTTACATTTTTACCACGGTTAAAAGTAAATAGGGTAATTAAGGGTAAAAATGATATTATTATTACCCTAAAACATGTAATAATTCTATTTGAAAAGTGTAATTCGACCAGAAAAAACCTTAGAAATAAAATATGACCATTTAGGCCCACTTGGATTAGATTAGAACATTTAATATTATTTTATTTAACGAATAGTTAAAATAGTTAAAATCAAAGTTTATTAACTAAAACATTTTTAATATAGGGTTATACATAAGATAAATTCGAATATAAATATTAATTATAAATATAAGAAGATTTCCTACATAATGGTATTTTATTTATAATTTTTTGACATTAAATAATTTAATTTATTTATGACACAATGATGATACAATAATTATCTTATTAATGAAATATTAAAATAATTGATGTTATAAATACCCAAATAAATGTAATTTGAGACTTTTTATGAATTAAACTAATTTTTTAGGTTAATATGACATGTTAGTATTGATTTAATTAACGTTTTTTTGAACTAATCATTATGTTATGATTTTCACAAAAATCAATTACCAAATTGTGTCAAAATTGGCATAAAATAGTTTTTAAAACAAATATTATATTATTAAGTGTTATTTTATTCCTAAAAATCTAAGGTTCGGCCAAATGACTTAGATAATATTATATATATTAATAATATACAACTTGGGGTTTGTTTAGCTTGTTATAGTATGTTTATTAACCTTATTGTTTATGAAAACAAGATGACACGGTAAAAGTTAAATTATCTAACTTAAAGTTAAATCTAAATGATAAGGTTAAAATAGTAACCTAAACATGTCTAAAATATATTGGTTGAGCGTATTTCGACCCATACACACCTTAGCTTCAAAATAAATCAATTTAGAGCTATTAAAAACCAAATATGACTTTATAATAAAATAATATTTTAAGTTTTCCCTAAAGTGCCCCTCTCCTCCCTTATAAAAGGGAACCTCCTCCCTCTCCTCCTCACAGCACTTTGTGAATTAAATCTCTACCAAAACCTGCCAATTTCTCTTCTACACTTCCCTATAAACATCCTAGAGGTCTTGGTATTCTTCAAAGACCATCTTTAGTTCCCTAAGAGGAGGTTAAGAAGACTCATTTCAAAGAAGAGGTAATGTCCAATACCAATTCTTTAAACTTTATTTGTTCTTCTACTTCTTCTTCTTTAGTTGATTCATTATGAAGTAATAACAGAAGTATCACTAATATACTGATATGTTGTTATAAATATGAAACAACTCTATTTCACCTTTTATCCATCCTACGGAAAATTAAATCACCGCACGCGCGTACGTACGGAATACTGTCTCCACGCCACGGTGTAATCTATTTTCCACCACCACCTTACTTGGATCGGTATAATGGTGTAGAGAATAGCTATATATGATTATTGTAAATTGATATTTATTGTGAAATAGTATACATACACTCCAATACAATTCCACGATCATGGGAACAATATCATCGCTCGTGCGTACGTACGGAATACCGTCTCCACGATGTGATGCGACTCGTTCTACATGATCTTCATTGCATAATGATTATATAAATGAATTGAATGAATGAATATGATATATATTACACTAATACCATTCTGTAAATGAGGTATCTATAACCTATAAATAAGAATAAGAATTTATTCAACAAAACACGCTTAAGAACAAAAAGTAATAAACACCCGAATAACAAGTAACATTGAAATATTACTAATATGAAGATAAGAATATGATCAAATATGATATCATAACAATTATTAAAATTCTGTAATAAGTCAATAACATTATTTAAATCATTATACAGGAGGTTCGGACACGCATGAAGCAAATCAGACATAAGTTAAGGGAAAATCTCGCAATCTCAATTTTTATCTGAGATTGTTTATACTTCGGTAATTGATAGTGAATATTTATCCTCCACATCCATGTTTCATAAATATGTAAAATTATTTATATCCTCCAACAATTTTTTAAATCCAATTTTACCTATTGCTATGTTTTTAGTAAAATATATGAAAGGAATCATTTTTTCGTTTTTAGTACGAGGTACTTTATTTTTTACTTTTATGGCCAAAGTACGAGAAAAATGTTTTTCGTTAAATTATACGACATGAAAGGATTTTTAGAACATTATTTTCATGAAGCTTCCTTTACATGTTTTCATGTTTATTTTTAATCAACTTCTTCTAGTTTAAAATTGTATGACTTGTTAAGAAAGGAAAAATGTTTTTGAAGTAGAAAGGATATTTTCCTCAAGAACGAAGTTCAAGTATTTTATCAAAATTATTTTCCTTCTAAGATAATATTGGGTTCTGTTTCTATACCTATTTTTATTTTGATTTGATTATTTTATGATGGAATTATTTTTATGATGTCCTTTTATCTTATATGGATTATGTTATGATGGCATGATATTTAAGAATCCCATTTTTATTACATGGGTTATGCTATGATTTATGATTTTGTGGAACAAATAAGAATGGTTTAATTATGTGATGGATGAGACCTATATTTCCCTCCAATGCATTGGGTACAGATTTATATCTCATGAGATAGACATGGCTGGAACGACAGGTTAATCCAGTTCAGTGAAACAGGACAGAAACAAGGAGTGAACTCGGTTCAATAATAGACTTTGTCCGCTAAGATAGTCTTGGCAATGAGTCTTGACTACTAAGAAATGATTCTCTATGATTATGTGTGTATGCCACAAATTTTCATGTTTTAACTTATGATTATGTGGATTACTTTTCACTACCAGGATTTATCCCATGTTATGATATTATGATCTCTTTTCCAGGTTAAGATTTTCAAAATGCTATTTTCTTATGAATATTATATTTCCTTTGTTTACCCTTACTGAGCATTTGAGCTCACACTTTTGTATGTTTTCTTTCCCCAGGTCAGGAAGAAGGTTATTATGTAGGATATGCCAAAAGGGACTCTATATATGATGAAATAAACAGGAGATAATGTAGATTCTTTATGAACCAGTTGTTTATGTTTCCCAGTTTCTAAAGACACTATACCTATACGATCCTACCCTAGTTTTTTTATATGTTGTAATAAGTGTGATTCAAATTTAAAGTATTAACAATGTATGTAAAGTATGGGTTGTTAAAGTTGGTATCAGAGGAAAGGTATAGTCAACCTTTGGAGACTAGGATGTGAACGCCTTAGTAAGAACCCTAAGGATAAGTCTAAGCATAGAACACAATCTTAGTGTTTTAGAAATGGCCATGAATAACCTATGATAAGACCTAAAGTGTGAAATTTTATTCTTGATTATGTGGTTTTTCTATGATAATTAGTATTGATCACAGTATTATTCTTGCTTTTAGTTAATGGATGGAACCCGAAGGACCCGTGTTAATTCTGAATGCGACGGGCAATGCAATGATTGTCCCCCTGAGCAACCAAACGTTATGGGAGTTGGAATGATAAATCTTATAGTCATTCTCACACAACTTTCTAAAGCTATGAATCATGCAGGACTTTCAAACATGAAAAGGAAAGAGCAACATTCTGTTGAATCCTTTATGAGCCAGCGTCCACCGTCATTCAGCGGGTCTACTGATCCATTAGTTTTTGAACAATGGATTAGTACTACTGAAAAGATATTTTCAGTTCTTCAATGTTCTAAACATGATAAAGTCATCTTAGCAGTTTATCGTTTGGAAGGTGAAGCTGATCAATGGTGGAATCTTATAAAGAATATGAGGCCAAGAGATGAAATTGAGTCCATGGAATGGAATGAGTTCAAGAACTTATTTTTCAATAAGTACTTCCCTCGTATTCTTCGAACAAATATGGAGAAGTTGTTTCTTGAACTAAAGAAAAAGGATGATGAATCTGTTGGTACCTACGAAGCAAATTTTACAAGACTTGCAATGTACCCTTCTGGGATTATTATCCAACCCGAGAGTAAGATCGATCGATTCTTTAGTGGGTTAAAACCAAGTCTTCGAATGGTGTTATCCATAATGGAATTCAATAGCTACGAGGAAATCGTTTGATGTTCTCTCAAAGTTGAGATGGAGATTAGAGTAACCCATCAGTCATATGGGTTTGATAAGAAGAGGAAAATGGAATTTAAAAGAAAATCTAAAGAGCACACTGAAAAGAAGATGATTTTTCCCTTATGCTCAAAGTGTGGAAAGAAACATGGAGGGAGTTGTCTTAAAGGGACAAGTAAATGTTTCAAATGTGGAAAGGAAGGTTATCGGGAATTTGAATGCCTCAATGATGGGAAGAAGATTTCTAGTGATGCGAACAAAGAAAAGGCTACACAGAGTGCACCGTATACACTTCAATGTTTAAAATGCAAGGAAATGGGGCATTATGCCCATAAATGCCCTAATCTAAGGGTTGTTGATGATGATCGACGTCAACAAACTCTTAAGTCTAATGACAAAGGAAAGTCACATGCAATTTCTATCAGCAATGTGGAGTATGAGAACGAAGTGGTGAAAGGTATACTTACCATCCACTCTAAAGTAGAAAATATTTTATTTGATTCTGGATCCACACACTCTTTTATTTCTGAAGAATTTTCTAAGGGTATCGCTATATTACCTCAAAAGTTAGATGTTGAGTTGGCTGTTGCAACCCCTAATGGAACAATAGGCGCATCAAAAGTTTATAATTCTTCTCCGATTGAAGTTTGTGGGAATATGCTTCCTGCAAATCTTGTGATCCTTCCTATAGTGGAATTTGATGTGATTCTTGGCATGGATTGTCTTTCTTTATATGGAGCTCATATCAATTTCCAAAGAAGGGAAGTCACATTTCATATTCCATATCAATCTATGATTGTCTATCGATGCAAGGATGAACATAACCTTCCAGTGGATATTACTTCCATCTTATTGGTCTTGATTCCACTAAATGAAGGTTATTTATCTCAAATGGTTTGTGTTAAACACACGATTAAGAATATTCCCATTGTAAGGGAGTTTGATGATGTCTTTCCAGAGGAATTGTCAGGACTTCCACCAAATCGTGAAGTTGAGTTTTCAATAGAACTCGTACTGGGTGCTTTACCTATTTCAAAGACACCTTATAGAGTGGCCCCAATTGAGTTGTAGGAATTGAAGAAGCAACTCCAATAGAATCTTGATAAGGGATTCATATTCCCTTGTGCTTCACCTTGGGGAGCACCTATACTGTTTGTTAAGAAGAAAGATGGATCAATGAGACTCTGCATTGATTATCGAGAACTCAACAAGATCACTATCAAGAACAAAAATCCTCTCCCACGCATTGATGACTTATTTGAACAACTATGCGGAGCTCAATACTTTTCCAAGATTGATCTTTGTTCAGGGCATCATCAATTAAGGGTCAAATGGGAGGATATACCAAAAACATCTTTCTGTACAAGGTATGGACACTATGAATTTATAGTGATTCTGTTTGGTCTTACTAATTCCCCTGCTATCTTCATGGATATGATGAATAGACTCTTTAGAGACTATCATGATTAGTTTGTGGTAGTCTTTATAGACGATATTCTTGTCTATTCAAAGAACAAGGAATAACATGAAGATCACTTGAGAATTATATTGAAGACCCTGATAAAGGAGAAGCTTTATGGAAAATTTACCAGGTGTGAATTTTGGCTTCAAAAAGTTGCATTTTGGGTCGCATAATCTCAAACGTGGGGATATCTATGGATCTAGCAAAGACAGAGGTTATCCAAAGATGGAAGAGACCAACAACAGTAACTGAGATACAAAGTTTTCTTGGTTTGGATGGATATTATCGAATTTTTGTGAAAGATTTTTCACGATTATCTAATCCAATCACCACGTTGACTCGAAAAGAAGTTAAATTCATGTGGACGGAGGAATGTGAATAGAATTTCAAGGAGTTAAAAATAAGGTTATCCAGTGCACCTGTACTCACCCTTCCTTGTAGTAGAGAATGTTTTGTAATCTACAGTGATGCATCCAAGAAGGGGCTAGGGTGTGTTCTTATGCAAAATGATATGGTGATAGCTTATGCCTCACGACAGTTGAAAATCAATGAGAAAAATTACCCTACTCATGATTTGGAGTTAGCTGCAGTAATCTTTGCATTAAAGATTTGGAGGAATTATCTTTATGGGGAAAGGTGTGATATTTATACTGAACATAAAAGTTTAAAGTATATTTTCACACAAAAGGAGATGAATATGCACCAAACAAGATGGTTGGAGTTTATTATGTATTATGACTGCTCAATTCATTATCACCCTGGGAAAAAAAACAAACTGGTATATGCATTAAATCGATAATACCGTGCTAGCTTATCCATGATGAGGATTAGAAAAGATCCAATATTTATGGATTTACAAAGCATGGATATTGGAATTATAATGGAAGGGGAAAAATATTATCTTTCTCAAATGAATGTTCAAAAATCTATATATGTGATGAATAAAGAGGCAGAGAAAGAATATTTAGAGTTACAAAAGAAGGTGAGAAATGTTCCGAAATTCAACCTTGATTGTGATGGGATAATAAAGTTCAGAAATTGGGTTTTTGTTCCTCCCATCTCAGAATTAAAGAAGGATATACTGGATGAGGCTCATAGTTCTTCATTATCTATTCATCCTGGAAGCATGAAGATATATAGGGACCTAAAAGAGTACTTCTTGTGGGATGGCATGAAAAGAGATGTTTCTTAATATGTCTCTCGTTGCTTGGTTTGTCAGCAAGTTAAAGCTGAGAGACAGAAGTCTACGGGGATGTTACAACCATTACCCATACCCGAATAGAAATGGGAAAACATCACTATGGACTTTTTCACTAGACTTCCTAAAACATCCAAAGGCAATAATGCTATCTGGGTCATAGTTGATCATCTTACAAAGTCAGCACACTTCATTTCTATGAGAGAGGATTTCTCTCTGGATCAGCTTGCCAGGATATATGTAATGAAAGTGATAAGATTTCATGGAGTGCCACATTCGATTATATCTGATCGGGATCTGAGGTTTACCTCAATGTTCTAGTGAAGTCTTCAGCATACTCTAGATACAGAGTTGAGTTTCAGTGCTACTTATCATCCTCAAACAGATGGTCAGTTTGAGAGGATAATTCAAACTCTAGAAGATATGTTAAGAGCTTGCTCTATGGATTTCAAAGGTGGTTGGGAGAAACATCTACCTTTGGTGGAATTTTCTTATAATAATAGCTTTTACTCCAGTATTCAGATGGATCCTTATGAAGCTCTCTATGGAAAGAAATGCAGACTCCAACTTGCTAGGATGAAGTTGGGGAAAGAAAGCTATTAGGGCCTGATCTTGCTGATGAGATGGCAGAAAAGGTCAGATCTATTCAAAAACACATTAGAGAAGCTCAGAGTCGACAAAAACGTTATGCCGACAACCGAAGAAAAGACCTAGAGTTTGAAGTGTGTGATAAAGTGTTCTTACGAATATCTCCTTGGAAGAGAGTAATGAGATTTTTAAAGAAGGGGAAGCTGAGCCCTAGGTATATCGGTCCTTTCGAAATACTGGATCTTGTTGGGAAGGTAGATTGCCGATTGGATCTTCCACCGAATCTCTCTCAAGTTCATGATGTGTTCCATGTATCACTCCTGAGAAAGTACATACCTGATCCTTCAGATGTACTAATCTCAGAATTTGTACCGCTAGAGCAAGATCTTTCTTGTGAAGAATAGTCGATAGAGATTCTAGATCGTAGAGAAAACGTCCTACGCAACACGAACACTCGTTTGGAGAAAGTTTTATGGAGGAACCACCAATTAGAAGAAGCTACATGGGGGCTTGAGGATATGATGCAGGAGAGGTATCCTCATCTGTTTGTTACAAAGTGATGAATTTTGAGGGAGAAATTCATTTTAAGGGGGGTAGAATGTAACACATGATATTTTTTATGAGAAATGTTTTGTTTTTATGTTATATACATCATCAAAGGAATATTTCACTACACACAACACTAGCTTGGCTTACATTACATGCAATCATGACCTTCCTCGATAGCTTGCATCGTACGCAATACCGAGTTTCACTAAACAACGATATGCTATTAAAATATTATTAAAACTAGCCAATATGAATAATAATAACGACTTTTGAAATTTTGTAAATTTAATATTTCAAAATGGACTACATTATTGGATTTGGAATATCGAAATTATCTGAGGGTAAATTTTTTGTATTTTTCTGAAAACATTCAATTTTTGATGAATAGTGAAAACACAGGGTTACTATTTAAAAACCGACTTTTTATTTAAATAATTATTTATTTTATTTAAATTTATTTTAGGTAAAAATTGATACATAATACCTATATAAGTTCAAAGTAATTTATTGGAGTCATTTGTTAATAATTTTAGATATATAAAAATTTTATTGAACTTTTCACCGTCTTTTACCCACCTCCTAGTAGAATTTGCAAATTCACATAAAACGTAATTATACCACATCTGTGAGTGGAATTTCGAAAATCAGAGAGACACAGTTAATATCAAGGACTAAAATGTGGTTCAATGAGATGAAAATAATTTTTGTTGAATAGTAACTTTTTACTTTTTTTTACCACAATTAAAAGTAAATAGGGTAATTAAGGGTAGAAATGATATTATTATTACCCTAAAACATGTCCTAATTATATTTGATAAGTGTAATTCAACCAAAAAAAACATTAGGAATAAAATATGACCATTTAGGCCCACTTGGATTAGATTAGGACATTTAATATTATTTTATTTAATGAATAGTTAAAATAGGTAAAATCAATGTTTAATAACTAAAACTTTTTTAATATAGGGTTATACATAACCAAAATTTGACTATAAATATTAATTAGAAATATAAAAAGATTTCGTACATAATGGTATTTTATTTATAATTTTTAGACATTAAATAATTTAATTTATTTTTGACACAATGATGATACAATAATTATCTTATTAATGAAATATTAACATAATTGATGTTATAAATACCCAAATAAATGTAATTTGATAATTTTTATGAATTATACTAATTTTATAGGTTAATATGAAATGTTAGTATTGATTTAATTAAATATTTTCGAACTAATCATTCTGTTATGATTTTCCCAAAAAGAAATTTCAAAATAGTGTCAATATTGACATAAAATAGTTTTTAAAACAAATATTATATTATTAATTGTTATTTTATTCCTAAAAATCTAAGGTTCAGAAAAATCACTTATATAAGTTTATATATATATTAATAATAAACAACTTGGGGTTTGTTTGGCTTGTTATAGTATGTTTATTAACCTTATAGTGTAAGAAAACAAGAAGGCACGGTAAAAGTTAAATTATATAACTTAAAGTTAAATCTAAATGATAAGGTTAAAATAGTAACCTAAACTTCTCTAAAATCGATTGGTTGAGAGGATGTAGACCCATAAACACCTTATCTTCGAAATAAATCAATTTGGAGCTATTAAAAACTGAATATAACTTTATAATAAAATAATATTTTAAGTTTTCCTTAAAGTGCCCCTCTCCTCCCTTATAAAAGGGCACCTCCTCCCTCTACTCCTCACACCACTTTGAGCCTTCATGCTCGGACAAACCCTGACAATTTCACTTCTACACTTCCCTAGAAACATCCTAGAGGTCCTGGTCATCTTCAAAGACCATCTTTAGTTCCTTAAGAGGAGGTTATGAAGAGGCGTTTCAAAGAAGAGGTAATGTCCGTTACCGATTCTTTCAACTTTATTTCTTATTATACTTATTCTTATTTAGTTGTTTAATTATGAAGTAAAAACATCAGTATAACTCATATACTTATATGTTATTATAAATATGAAACAACCCTATTTCATCTTCTATCCATCCTATGGAAAATGAAATCACCACGCGTGCGTAGGTACGGAATACCGTCTCCATGCCGTGGTGTAATTGTTTTTCCACCACCACATTAATTATATGGGTATAATGGTGTAGAGAATAACTATATATGATTATTTTAAAGTGATCTTGATTCTTAAATAGTATACATACACTCCAATACAATTCCATTATCATGGGAACGATATCATCGCTCGTGCGTACGTACGGAATACCGTCTCCACGATGTGATGTGACTCGTTCTACATGATCTTCATTGAATAATGATTATATAAATGAATTTAATGAATAAATATGATATATATTACACTAATATCATTCTGGAAATGATGTATCTATAACCTAAAAAGAAGAATAAGAATTTATTCGACAAAACACACATAAGAACAAAAAGTAATAAACAACCGAATAACAAGTTACATTGAAATATTACTAATATGAAGATAAGAATATAACCATATATTATATCATAACAATGAGTAAAATTTTAGAATAAGTCAATAAAATTATTCAAATTATTATACAGGAGGTTCAGACATGTACGACGAAAATCAGACCTAAGGTAAGGGAAAATCTCACAATCTCAATTTTTATCCGAGATTGTTTATACGTCGGTAATTATTGGGGAATATTTATCAGCCACATCCATGTTTCATCAATATGTAATATTATTTATATCCACCTAAAATTGTTTAAATCAAAATTTACCCATTGGTAAGTTTTTAGTAAAATATATGAAAGGAATCATTTGTCGTTTTTAGTACGATGTACTTTTTTTGATTTTTCTGGCCAATGTACAAGAAGAATGTTTTTCTTTAACTTATACGACATGAAAGGATTTTCAGAACATTATTTCCATGAAGATTCCTTTACAAGTTTTCATGTTTATTTTTAATCAAATTCTTTTAGATTAAAATTGTACGACATGTTAAGAAATGAAAAATATTTTTGAAGTAGAATGGATATTTTCCTGAAGAATGAAGTTCAAGTATTTTATCAAAGTTATTTTCCATCTAAGATAATATAGGGTTCTGTTTATATCCCTATTTTTACATTGATTTGATTATGTTAGGATGAAATTATTTTTATGATGTCCTTTTATCTTATATGGATTATGTTATGATGGCATGATATTTACGAATCCCATTTTTATTACATGGGTTATGCTATGATTTATGATTTTGTGCCACACATAAGAATGGTTTCATTATGAGATGGGTGGGACCTATATCTCCCTCCAATTCATTGGGTAAATATTTATATCTCATGATATAGACATGGCTGGAATGGAAGGTTAATCCAGTTCAGTGAAACAGGACTGAAACGAGGAGTGAACTCGGTTCAAAAATGGACTTTGTCTGCTATTCTTGGCAATGATTCTTGAATACTATGAAATTATTATCTATGATTATGTGTGTATGACCCAATGATTCATATTTTATATTTTGATTAGGTGGATTACCTTTCACTACCATGATTTATCCCATGTTATGATATTATGATCTATTTTGCAGGTTATGATTTTCAAAATGCTATGTTCTTATGAATATGATATTTCCTTTGTTTACCCTTACTGAGCATTTGAGCTCACCCTTTTGTATGTTTTCTTTCCCCAGGTCAGGAAGAAGGTTATTAAGTAGGATATTCCAAAAGGGACTCTAGATATGATGAAATAAATAGGAGACAATGTAGATGATTTATGAACCATTTGTTTATGTTTCACAGTTTCTAAAGACACTATACCTATACGGTCCTACCATGGTTTTGTTATATGTTGTAATAAGTGTGCTTCAATTTTGAAGTATTAACAATGTATGTGAAGTGTGGGTCGTTAAAATTTCCATATCTATATAAATATACACATTCATAGTCATAATTTATTATATTTATATTAGACATTCTATTAATTCCCACATGAATCATTTTTTAATTCTATTATTTTAGGGAATTACCATATTTATTAAATTAGAAGTAATTGTAAGAACATAAAAACCAACTAAACTTATCAGTCATTGTGGGTAGCCACATCGACCTTGTAATTACCAATAATATAAAGTTCATTATTCCAATATATAACCTCTTACGAACATACTCAAGCTAATCCATACTATCCATTCCTAAGGTAAGGTAACACCTTAAGAAAATATCAAACAAAATGATACACATGATGAATTTGGCATGACCAATTCCTACAAGGCACAATCCCATTTTTATTTTACACCACTCCAATTTAAATATCTATATCATTGTGATAAATTTTTGGTGAGTGGATAAACCAATATAAAAACAATTAATGAACCTTGAAAGAATTCTTAAATAATATATTACCACCATAAAATACATTATCATAAAATATTATAAATATATCACCAATACATGCCACCACATAGTATCAAACTATCATTGTGAATATGGAAAAAATACCTCATTAAAATTTATAAAATTAATATTTTCAAATAATATAAACAGTAAAATAGTAAATGTATTTTTTTAATCCACCAGTTTTTATTAAATTTTTTTCCATAAACCAATATTTAAATAAATAAACACTTATTTTACACAAATATTGATAATAATTTATCTATGTTAATTTGTTTATCCAAAAAATCATATATAAAATAGGCATGAGTTTTCTATAAAGAATAAAAATGATTGAAATTTGAAATTAACATACCTCAACCATTATCCATACTTCCTTACACATTCATCTTTATATTTTTTTCATTCTTCATTCGTAATCCACCATGCCGAAAATATCACGAAGAGGTTAGTAAAACCTTATGACAAAGATAAAATAGGATGTATCAATTTAATGAAAAATAACATATTCAAGACCCCATTTTATAGAGATGATTTCAACATCCATCATGAAATCACCAACCTCCAAAATATTGAAACAAAATAAAATCCCTCCAAATAATTTTGTTTTTTTATAGTTTAACACTCAATGTTGACTTTTTCTAATTCAATATTCAATCCGTTAAGTAATGTAGTCAATTCATTCACCCACCTCATGAAAAGATCAAGAGTAATACAATGAATAATGGAAACATCCTATCAATTAGGTTTTCAATTATAGAAAGAAAAAACAATTTAACTTAAATTTTAATTTATTAAAAACAATTCCATAAGAAATAAAAAAAAATAATACTCTACTATTTCTCAAAAATATACTTGTATTTTATTCATACAAAAATCACACCCTATAGTAAAAACCGCACTCTAAATGAAATGGTGTATTTAGGAATTTATTTTGAGAACCAATATTTTAATTTGACCATTCATATTAATAAAATTTTACAAATTCAAAAATCCAAATACAGGTCTCTATATTTTTCCTACCTTCAAAGGTTTTCATCAATTAAAGGAAAAAATAGGATCATTCAAAGGAAAATAATATCACAAAAATAATTAATAAGAATTATATATCATGTTAATATTAAAAGACAAGAAGCCACTATATAAAAATATATATAAAATAACTGAATGTTTTGAACACTCATATAATATTCAATCTCCTAGTTAATTTTTTCTATTCCACTATTACTCTATAAAACATACACCAAAACAATTAAAAATACATGTAGAACGTTATTTCTTTGATATTTTATCTCTACAAGATATAATATAAATCTTTCATCTTATTCTATGTTTTTGTATTATTAATAAATAACATGAGGTAAATCTTGAATTTACTTCCTATAATCAGATACAAGGAAGACATCATTAATAAACATCAATTACGATGGATGTTTCAATCGATGAGAAACTTATCAAAATAATTCATGCATAAAAATGGTCTAACAAACTTTATAAAAAAATTATTTCATTTTCAAAACATATATTTCTTATTGTAAGGATATACCTAAAAAATACACAATCACTAATAATGAAATGTCGTAGTCTCATCCTATGATCAATATATTAATTATGTATACTTTGATTATTCATCATAATATATTGAATAATATAAATTTTCTCCCCGATGTCTTGTAGCAGTTTCATCCAAATAATGATTTACCCACTTATATTAATCCAACATAATGGTGTATGACTAGAAAAACTATATAGAGCATTAAATATTTCCACAGTAATTGTTAAATAAAAACTCTTATTGTATTTATTTCTAATCAAAAATAAAATAATATTCCCAAAACCCCCCAACATCCATAAAAAATTCTAAACATATTCTATAATATCGGAATAATTTAATTAATGTTATTATCAATTTGTAGATTAATTTTTTTTTCAAAACTAGGAAATAAAAACATTTTTCAACCCCCTTCATATATTTTATGTAAATTATGCATCATGGTGAAATATGATCACCCAAAACATCAAACATATAAATTAATGCAATACTCCCTACTGAGCTCTTCTAATTAATTGGTGATTAATGAGAAAACCTATTCAAGTGACCCATAATAACCCAAATAACATCAATACTAATAGGTGGAAGAGATAAAAATGTTACAATATCCATGTGAATGTTCTCTATTTTAAATCATGAATACTTAGTGGTTGCAAAAAATTTCCTGATGCGAATGTCTATACTTAACTCTCCGTGGGTTAATAAATCTCACAAAAAACAATACTAAAAATATCTTAATTTTAGGACACAAAAATAACATATTTATATAATAATACACCATATTAGTACAAGGAAACATCTCCACTGGAAGGTTATGGAACTTATGTAATACTAACTCAAACATTCTCTACAGAACAAATATGTTCTTTAAAAAAATGATTCAATTCTCTCTACATTCATAAAAAAAATTAATAGAATCATCATAAATAATAAAATACCATCACAACATAGTTCCATTAAATCAAATATGAGAATACATAATTTTTTACAATGAAAAATAATCAATTGTTATCAAATATAAGTATGCTATACCATTCACTTTTCATATATCACGATTTATAATTACTCACCAGCACACATCTTTTAATTTTAATGGGGTGCGGTTAGATTAGAATTCCTATTTTTTCCAAACCACACTTTCTATAATGACATTGTATAGTGATAGTGTGGGCATGATCCCACAAATAAAATTTTAGAATATAAGGAACCATGAATTTGAACTATTTGTGTAGGAGTTCTCAGGAATTGGTTTGGTTTTGAAATTTAACTAAGGATGTTGAGTTTGGTTTATAATTATACACTAATTCATGGATCAAGATCAATTTTAGTGTTTTGGTAAAAATGATTATGCCAATCGTAATATTGAATAGTCATATGGATTAGGGTGTGAAGTATTTCATAGAGAAATAGGCGATTATGGTCAAACCAACTAGATCAACGTAATATGAAACTATTCCTTTGATAATTCATAGGGAACTGGGATTTTCATAGATACAACATGCAGTTCCAAGGTATTGTGATATCATTGAGAGGAGGGGAGGGTAAACTGACATTCCTTTTTTCCTTCTTATGAGTTAGTATTCTTAATCCAACCTCCCGGATTAGTTAAGGTTGTTATCCAATATTCTTGTTGTCTCTATGTAACACCTCTATAATTTATGATATATTTAACTTTAAATAAAATTGATTTATTTGATATATTTCTTTACACTAAACCTCAAATTTAAATGATCCATGGTATAAATATTATTATTTAAATGAAACCATTATAACTTAGTTGCTATATTGGAATGTTTGAATAGTATTAACCACATTATAAAAATATGTATAAAATATTTATATAACAAAAAAATATTTATGTATAAGTAGTAAGTTTGTAGTAGTGTTATTTTATTATTTATAAATATGGTTTCTTAAAAAATTGTTTTAATTTCATTTTTATATGTATAGTATAATTAATTTCTACAAATTTTTAAAACTTTAATTTTGAAAAATAATCTTTATTTTTGAATTAAAAATGTCAAAAATAACTTATGGTTAATATTTTGTAATAATATGAAAATGTTTTTTCTGTGAAGATTGAATTTTTTTTTAAAGAAAATTATATTTTATTTTCAAGTGTTTTTAATTATCCATTTTGGTTTTGATTTGTATCAATATTTAACTAGTTTATTAATGATAAAAAATTTAATCTATTCTTTTTGGTCAACTTTATACTTGATCATGGTAAAAACACAATTAAATTTAATGATTAATTTTTTAGAATATAGTTTTCATTACATTTTTTATTTTTATAATAAATTAATTTTTTCTATTTATAGAGTTTTAATATTTAAATATGGATTATATATTCTGAATCATAATTTAAAAAGTATTAATCATTCTAATTTAATTTTTGGCTTTTATGAAAAGTAAATATGGTAAAAATATCACTACCATTGCAAAAAGTGTAAAATGGGAAAATTAATGTCAAACTAAGTGATAAGCTTACAAGGTTTCATCTTCGTTATTATTGGAATAAAGGATTTATACCCTCATCACCATATTATAGAAATTTAATTATTTATTGGAAAACTTTTAGGAATATGTATAAATAATATTATAATCTGTTAAAAAACTCATGGTTTTTACTTCCCCCCCCCCCCACATATAAAATGACACCCATCCTCTCTCTCATTTACACTACTCTGAGCCAACTATCTTGACGAAAACCAAAAATGTTTTCTTTTTAACATCCCCATACATAAATTAGAGGTACTGGTATTCTTAACAGACTATTTATATGGTCCTTATCAAGGTATATAAAGGAGGTCTATCGAAGACTAAGTAATCATCTTACCTAACCAATTTCAATTTATTTCCACTTCCCCCAATCTAAATATTTTGTATTGATAAAAAGATTAAAATATGTGTCTAAAATGTATTAAAATATTATTATGATTAAGGAACAAACATTTTCCACCATCTTATCCACAAAATTGGTAATAAAAGCATCATTCATGTGTATGTAGATACTAAAACCTTGCGAAGAAATGTATTTTGTTTCTCATTGAAATTTTTTCTATACTATTATTATGATGGTTATATTGTTTATATATTATAATCATGATATAATTGTTTTTATATAATTATAATTTCTTATCTACCATATTACCTTTCAATTCATTAGTAAACGATATCGTATCTTGTGTGTACGTCTGTGTTACCTCCCTCACAAAGAGGTGTGATTCATTTTTCATTTCCAATTTACTTGGATGGTCATAAAAATAGATTTAATGTATATATTTTATATCTATAATATAATAATGATTATATAAAGGTGAATTTTTATTTATTTTTATTTAATTCCATCCATTCAATAATGAAAACATCTCTTCTGAATATGTATAGACAACCATCTCCACGAAGTGATATAATTCATTTTTATCACCAATTTATATGAATAATTATTATGGTGTATATGATGAATAAAAATGATACATATTTAATTATTTTTTTTCTATTTATGATGTAAAAATACCAAGGCTAAGCTATAAGAACCGTCGAATCGAATCACGTATGGAAGTCAAACCAGTTTTAACCTAAATGTTCATTTTAAAAAAAATTATCAATAAAAGGATAGTTTTAAATTATAAATAAATTATATTTAGTATTTTATTAATGAATATAGTTTTGAAATATATTTGTAATAAATATATATTTACCATATATCTTATATAAATTATTATGAAGCTAGACAAAACTTACATTATGTGATTTATGTTTTAATCCCATTTTAGTCTGGATTGATTATGCTTGAATTTCCATTGATAAAATTATATGATACTTATCTAATAAACCCAATCCATTTTTATTATAAAATGGTTATTTATATATTTTTTTATTTTTTAGTACACTTTTTTTCTCTTTTTTTCTCAAAATGGTTAAGAAAATGGTTTTAGGAAAATATCACTTCATTTCTCTTCTTTATATAAGAATTTGTTTTACAGATCCATATTTTATAAAAAAAATTCTAGAACACTTTTAACTTATAATTAATAATAATTTAAATAAATTTTCACACAACTTTTATTTTTATAAAATTGTTTAAATAAAATATTTTTTTCATTTTCTGATCAAGGTAATTTTTATTAAAGGCATGAAATGAATCTTTTTTTCAATGGTCATGATATTCAAGAAAATTTCCCCCATAATTACCACTCAATGATTGAATTATTCTAATAAAATTTTATGTAGTTATTTTTATAGAAAATATTTTTTAAAATATTGTGATTTTATATAAGCTATTTCAAAATGAAAAGGGTATTTTACCCATGAAATATTCTATTGATCTTTAAAAACAGTTCATCCATGATATAATTATTTGATATTACATATTTTATACTTGGTATATGACCCAATTATACCATTATTATTCATTTTTTATGTTTTATGAATATGATGATAATATGATTTTAAAAATCATTTATTTTCCATAGGTTATGCTATGATGAAATGATGAAATGATTATGAAACCTATTTTATTTTTATTGGTTATGATATAATGATATGATGAATGTTTTATAATACTGTAGAATATATATATATATATATATATATATATATTTGATGGGTGGGCCTAAAATTTTATAGTCATCCAATACATTGGGTAAATATGGATATATCATGAGATAAAAATGAATGGATTGGGGTGTGAACCTAGTTCTGAATTGGTCAATGTACATGATGATACCATTGAGAATAAACCATAACTACAGAAATGATTGGATGGGGAGTTAAACCAATAAACTATGATAGCCTTAGTAGTTATTCTTGACTAATGAAATTTTTTTCTATGCTTATATTCATACCACAAACTTATAACATATTGTTTTTTTTGTTCCCATGGTACATGATTGATTATTTATGATTCCATACTCTCATGAATTATGTATTCTAATATGAAAAATAATTCTATGATGATTAATTATTAAGGATCCCTAACTAATTAGGTATGAATTTTGTATTTCATGATCATGTTATTAGAACTTTATGTTTATCTTATTTTCATTTATGAACATCGATTTATATCCCTTATGATTATTAATACTAAGAATTTTATATCACCCTTTATTATGTTTCTATTCCACAAGTGATTAAGAATGGATTGAAATATGTTATGTCTATGAAGGGTGCTAGTTTTGAGAAACATAATAGAAAATAATATATATATTTTATGTATCTGTGGTTTATGTCTCTAATGCGATGAAGAAACTAAACATTTATGCTTCTATAATTAGTTGTGTTGAAATGAAATAAATATTAATTTAATAATATATAATTTCTATTTATGTAATTTTTGGGTTACTATAGTTATTATCATAAAAAGGTTTAGTAATTTAAGGAAAATGGGATGAGAAAAAATAATCAATAACACATCGGATAATACTACATATAGGAGAACATCAAATGTAATTATAATGAATGGAGAATTGTCTTCCAAGAAAATAAATCCATTTATTGATACTAGAAAGTGGATTTATATATGAAACATATTCACCTAGGGGTAAGAAATTTGAATTTTGAGGATCATGTGTTAAATTGATCAATATTGGAGCATGATGAGTGAGCCTAATACTACACACCTGTCTAGATAATCCCAGTGGATATTCTTAGGTTGATTCACATTTTCATTATAAGCCATTATAATGTATTTAAATATAAAATGCTCATAGATGACCTAGTTTAATTTTAAAGTGTCATATATTGAAAATAGGTGTTAAGATTTATACAACCTATGAATTATTTTTTCATAAGCAACCACTTTTATTAATGATGCTTGATTTTCATGATAACCAATTTGGTTTTAGTGATGTATTGATGATAGAATTATGAAGTTGATGTGGTGACGGATACTCTAAAATATTTAAGTATATTATTTAAGATTATTAATATGAATTCATTTATACCATGAATGGTGTATATGAATTTTAATTCACATCCTCAACGACAATATCTTGAGTTTGGGGTAAAAATCATAATTTTATGATGATCACATCTCAACTATATGATTCTTATCTTACTAATGTTTTTTGGAATATTATTCCAAAAAATCTTATTTTTCTTATTCTGGTGGAATTTAATGTTTTTTTGGTAATGGATTGAATTTATTTATACAAATCCCATATAAAATTTTAATTAAGGGAAGTCACATTTGATATTATAAACCTTTCTTTTGTCATTTCTTGGTGCATGGGAAAATATGAAATTCCAATGGAACTTACCCTCATTGTATGGGTCTTGATTCATATTCAAGGGGTTGTTTAGCTCATATGGTTGCAGAGAACTCAATATAAAATATTTAAATATTTTATAAGGTTTTATTTGATTATTTTTTGGAATATTTTCATAGTCTACCCCTAAATAATGATGTTGAGTTTTAAATATCACTCATACTAGATGATACATTTATATCAAATACTCTATATTAAATGAACCCAATTGAGTTTCATGAATTAAATAAGCAAATCCATGATAATCTTGTTAATAGATTCATTTTAATTTTTTATCACCATGGGGTGTACCTAATATTTTTATTAAGAAATATGGATTTATGAAACTCAGTATTGATTATGTGGAACTAGAAAAGATCACAATAAATAATAAGTCCCTTATAACCCATATTAATGATGTGATTTATTAGTGATATTGAGATCAATATTTTTCCAAGATTGATTTTCGAACTGGATACTATTAATTGATGGTCAAAAGTGAAGACATTCCCAAGATGTATTTTCATTTGTGATAATCAATATAAATTTAGGATGATTCTATTAGGAATTACCAATTCTCAAAAAATATCTATTAATATAATAAATTGGGTTTCTAGAGATTAACTTGATATGCTTTTATTTTTATTTATGAAATATATTCTTATATATTCCAAGTGAAAGGATGAGCGTGATGATCACTTGAGGATATTACTATAGGACCTAAGGAATAATAATTTGTATTAAAAAATTACCATGTATGAATTTTTTCTATAATATTCTTCATTTATTGGTTATATAATCTCATGTAAGGGTATACCAATGGATCCATCAATGTTTGAAATTATTGAATGTTGGACTAGACCGACCATGATGAATAAGAACTATATCTTTCTTGGTATGAATGGATATTATTGATTCATTGTGAATAGATTATCATGGATATCTAATTCAATCAATCAATTAACATAGTAGGGTGTGAAGTTACTTTGGAAAGATAATTTAATGGAAATTTAAAGAACTAAAGAGAAGGTTAGTTATCACAAATATTATCACACTCCCCTAGAGTGGAGAATGGTTTTTGATCTATACTGATTTATTTATGAATAAAATAGGATATGTACTCATACAGAATTATATATTGATAGATTATTCCTCATTCCAATTGAAAATCATTGAGAAAAAAATACATGACTCATGAATTAGTGTTTCAAACAAAATTTTATTCAATAAAACTATTTAATAATTATCTTTATGGTGAAAGGTGTGATATATTTACCAATCATAAAATCATGAAGTATATATTTACCAAGAAGGATTTGAATATTATCTAGTTAATATTGTTGATGTTGATTATATAATTTGACTAATTAATATTTTACCATCCTCAAAATTTGAATAAGGGGCCTAATCTTTTGAACAGAAAGGGTCATGAAATCTTATCCATGATGAAGATTATAGCAGATTTAATTTTTTTTTGATTTTCAGTGTTTATAAATTTAAATATTGAGGAAGTGGATGAGTATAATCTTTCTCAAATAAGTTTTCAATCGTCTATCTATGTAAAGATTAATGTGGGAAAAAAGGAAGAAGAAGATATAAAAAATAAGGTAATAAATGTTCCAAATTTCAAACTTTATTATGATGGAATGATAAGGTTTAGGAATTGGGTATGTGTCCAATAAATACAAAATTTGAAGAAGAATAAATTTGATAAATCTCATTGTTCAATATTAACTATACATATTAGAATTATAAATATGTTTAGAGATAAAAAAGTGTTTTTCTATAGGGACAACATTAAAAGGAAAATTATAGAGTATGTATCATGATGCATTTTATTTCATAAATTTAATGTTTAGAGGTAAAATAATAATGAATCATTACAACCATTACTCATAATAGATTATAAATAGGAAAACATTACCTTATGTTTAATCATCAGACTCCCCAAAACATCTAAGGGGAACAAATCTATTTTGGTTGCAGTCAATATCTTTAGTAAAGTAAAAAAATTCATTTATATCAAAAATGATTTCTCCCATATTAATATTTCAAAGGTATATATTAATAAAGTAAAATTATTACATTTTTTTCCATATTTTCTTGTATCATATTGAGATATGATGTTTCTCTTGAAGTTCTAGTGAAGTATTTAGAAAGATATCGATACAGTTTTTTGTTTTTTACTACATAACATCCTCAAATATATGTTTAGTTTAGAGGAAAAATTTTATCCATGTAAGAAATCGGTTCTTATTCTTGAGGTATGAGTTTCTTATTTTCCTTTTTCCTAAAGTTTTGTTGATAAAATAAGGAAAATGGGGTTAAATCTCAAACTTTGGGGGTACACACAGTGTAATTTTCCGCACGCCGTGTACTATGGTCATGTGGAATGAGTACATAGGGCGTGTAGCCTTTTCGGTGATGAAGGGTGTAAAAACTGACTACATGCCATGTACTTAGTATATACACGCCGTTTAATTAGTCAGCATGTGAATAGAAAGGTTGTGGGAGTAGCCACCACTAGAGAGACAGTACATGCCGTGTATTGAGAAATACACACCATGTATTCATGTCGAAAAATGAACAGTGAGGTGGTGGAAAGTAGCTGCCAGGGGAACATTTAAAAAATGGAAAGTATACACTGTGTACTTGAGAGTACACACCATGTAGTTTTTTTCGCTTAAACAGTCAGAAACATCCTCTTTCAATAGAGTAATCTTAGAACTCCAGGAAGTAGTGGGAGAGATGGCTGAACCTTGTAAGAGCCCTCGATCGCACACCAGGAATCTGTTTCTTCCACCATTGATCACGTTTGGACCATGTGGGTAAGCCCTTCCCTCACCTTGAGTGTTTCATTCCAATTATTTCCCGAGGGGAAGTTATATGAGCTTTAATGGGGGAATGCTTATCCCAGAGCTACACCATTTTAGGTTGATTAAGGAGGGGTCATTCGCGTCTATTGATCAATGGAGATCGAGGTAGGTGGTCTGGTGTTTAATTCCAATTGTTGAGTGTTTTTGGTGTACTGTTGTCCTACAAGCCCATGTTTGTGGTGTCTTAGGGATGAGGATTTGAATTATTGAATACCTAGAATTGAATAGGTAATTTATTGAATATGTGTAACTACTGTTTGGGATCATTTCTTGGGTCCAAGGCCACCATGTGGGTGCTTTTCCCTTGTCTAGCCGTTTGTGGTGGTTACCTGATGTTAGGCTGAGATAGTATATTTTGGGTTTTCTGGAGAGGAAACATATTTATTACTTTCCTAGCTAGAGGGTAGTTTTTTTCTTAGCCTGAAGGTAGTGTTCTATTTAGCCTGAGGGCAGTGTTCTGTTTATCCTTAGAGCAATTTTTCTTATGCCCATGGGCAGTACCTTTTGTGTATGAGGGAAATATCTCGTATTCCTAAGGGAAATATTCGTTATGACTGAGGGAAATCACCTGAGAGTTTTGATTAAAATTACCTGAGGGTAAGGTTTTTATTTTCTAAGGGATCTCTTTACTTTGAATATTTACTGTGATAATTTTTTTGTTATACCTACCAAGCTAAAGCACATGCTTCGTATAGTTTTACCTTATACTTGTTAGATATTTGTTTAGAGTTTTTGCTACGAAACTGAATGGGAGATTTTTTGTTAAGGTTGAGTCTCAAAAACATATAATAAAATTATAATGAATTGTTACATAATAATTATGTGTAAATGGAACTATTAGGAGTATCTACTTTTGAGTACTTCCTAGTTTACTGCATTTCATTATTGCACACTACTGTTGCACATTTTCACTGACAGTTGGGCATGGACCTGTGGTGGTTGCCTACTGGGATTCATTTCTCACACCCCGTTCGGGTCATGTCTTGGGCCCAAACATATTTTATTGCTGCAGGTCTGGATAAGGTCAAGGTTCCCTATACAGGTACTTGATTATTGCATAGTAGTAGGAGAGCATGGGACCAAGCATAGTCTTGTGATACTACTGATTTCCTATTTCACCGTTTTAGTTTGTTTTGTTGTACTTGGTACTTTGTACTATGTTGTATTTGATTGTAATGTATCCTGTTTTGACTAATTCTTTTGGTTGGACATACTGCATCATCATATATGTATGACTGTTGGTTATTTTTGCTTCTGTACTGTTGTCCATTTCCACTTAGTATTACTTACTGTTTCCGCATTTGGGTATGTTTATACTTTTCCACTGTGCTACACTTTGAAAAATGAGGGCACAGTTTCCCCACTATCATACCTAGGCCCTCGCTGGTAGTCGACAACCTCTGGTGTTTGGGGATATGCGTTTGAGGTCACGTGACCAATCGGGTTCAGGGCACCCGTTGTGTGACACACGGATCCCGGACATTACAAAGTGGTATCAAAGGATTTCTTTTCTCTGGGTTATTTTATAAATTGGATACGATGAAAGAGATAGATTGTTAAGGGATATAGTAATAAAATTTTCCCGAGAGTAGCAAACCCGTGTGCAGGTAAAATCCATATTTCCTCGAATTAAATTGTTATTTTCTGTTTATGATTATTACAATTGCTTTGATTTTCACCATTGGGTGACACACTTGTGGTGTGTTGTTTATATTTTTATACTTGGTACTATTTAGTTGCAACCCGATGAGATGAGGGTATGCCATCTCATGCATCATATATCCACATGTTAGAATCAAAATCAATGCATAGTTTCTATGCCATATAGGTGCATTAGAAATTGAATGTTGTTGTGATAGATGTTGGGCTAGAAAATGCATGTTGTTGTGATAGATGCCTTGATAAAATACATGCTATTTGATAGGGTATTGTTATGTAAGGTTTTGGGAATGAACGCCAAACTTTGGTTCTTGAGGAGTATGGGACCTCATCAACCGGAATTTTCTAAATCATCAACTTGTTTACTTTATTATAACACGTATATGATGCAAAGCTTTAGTTTGCAGGGAGTATGGGCCCTCACAGATTGGAATTTGGATCTTTGGTGTTTGTTCAGTGGTTTTCTAGACTCCAGAGTAGTTTCTGAGGTCTACTATTCAGAAACCCAGACAACACGATGTGTGGTTCTTTGAACACATGACATGTACTCTTCTTTTTGGGAGGAATTGATTTTTTTGTACACCCCGTGTACCCTAAGTACACGTCGTGTAGTCTCTAACCATGTCATAGGCCATGTGGGAAAATACATGGGATGGGGAAGTTCTAGAGGGAACACACCGTGTACCAACTTTATATGTCATGTTATATAAACCCTGTGTATTCCTATCTAACAAACAACAAAGATGAAGGAATATTCATTTATACACGTCATGTCAATTTCGATCACGCCATACAGTGTAACATAAGAATCTGTCCATATAACTAACAACACGGGTCGGTGTTATCCTTACTTATACACACTGTGTGCCAGTGGGACACACCGTGTAGTCTTGATCGGTGAAAGACCATGTAGACTTGGCCGTGTGACTAGAGAGATGGGGGTGTACACGCTGTGTGCGGGTTTAACAAGCCGTGTAGTGTCTGCCGAGTATCCCTCCGTGTCACTAACAACACGGGTCAATTAAGCTCGTCAACTATACGTTTTGTATACATTATACACACCGTGTAGTCTCATTCAAAAGAGATACATGTGGCTATGACGTGTAGAAGGACTCGGGGAGTGGAAGAAAATTCATGTACACACTGTTTGTGTGGACAACACGTCGTGTGTTTGGGGTGTTACACGACCAGTGCTGGCAGAGTACACACCCATGTAAAAGACATAAGGGAACATGCCGTGTAGTTTTTATACATGCCTTATAGTCTTGTTTTTTAAAACTTGAGTTCTTTATTTCTCATGTTCCCTTCTTACACTCCTTGTTTTCAGTTCTCGATGATCTTAATCTAAGGCGTGTGTTGGACCTTGTAGAGTCATGCCACCGAGACAACCATGATTTTTTCGCCAAGAGATCAACAACGATAATACTCTAGAGATGATAGGCCATGGGATACTGATGGATCCTCCAGTAATTCTAGATGCGGCACCAGCTGTTATACTGGACATAGGTACGGATGCGTAGTTTCGTGAAGGCTTCATGCGATTCATGCAGGCCTTCCAGGGAGCACTGACAACTACCACATCTATGGTAGAGTTGACACGTATATTCCAGTAGCATCATCCACCTATTTTTTAAGGGATAGCAGACCACAGGCTACAGAGTCTTGGATGGGTTCTATGCAGACTATTTTAGAGCATTTGGAGATGCCACTTGGGCGGAGGGTCAAGCTCGCTACATACATGCTGCGTGATTCCACCATGAGATGGTGGGTTGTTACCACTCAGATTGATCATCATAGAGACATTGTATGGGAAGATTTTCAGGCAATCTTCTATGAATTTTTCTTCCTAGAGATGCTGAGGGCGGATCAAGCTTGAGAGTTCATGAATCTGCAGTAGGGCTCTATGTCAGTGATGGACTATTCTGCCTGCTTCACCGAGCTGCAATTCTTTGCACCTGTTCTAGTGGGTGATGAGACGTTGAGGGCTTGATAATTTGAGGATGGTCTTCGATATGACATCTGAGAACTGGTGAATGTTTTTAGGATTCCTACATTGCATGTTATTGTGAACTAGGCACAAATTAATGAGTGGAACCTACAAGAAGCTAGTGGTTCCGGACAGGGCAGTTCAACACTGGGTTTTGGTACTATTTCTATCGGTAAGAGGAAGAGGCAGATGGATTTATCTCATGGTTCCAACACTATCCAGAATAATTCTTCAGGTGGCCATGTAATATGGTACAAGTGTCGTAAATAAGGGCATACGAGACCTTAATGTCCACGTGACCTCGTGGAGTGCCAAGCTTGCAGCAAGGTGGGACATCTCCAGCATTTTTGTAGGGAATTTCCACCAGTGACTAGTGAGAGGGGTTTTATATAGACTCTCTATGCCAGAGCTGTGCCAACAGCTTCTTACCAGTTAAGGAAATAGAATACATTGGGATGTTCAGGCAGAGGTGGTGGTCGTGGCCGTGGTAGCCAGACACCAGGATCTCATAGACAGTAGAGCGGGTCAACTCAGGGTAGCCAGGCTGTGTTGCAGGGCTATGACACTGGGCAGGAATATGCAGTGCAACACACCCAACAATAGTAGGATCCCAGACCTTCCACTGTCATAGGTACTATTCTAGTTTCTTCTGTTTTGACTTCAGTGCTTTTTGATACTGGCGCTATGCATAGCATTATATCTATGCCTATTATAGAGATCCTTGGGCTCTTTGTTTCTTCTTCTTCTGATATCATGATGATGGACACTACGTTGGGAATTATAACGGCAGGTGTCCGTCAGTGAAAGGAGTGCGCCCTAGAGGATGGTGGGTGTCACTTTATGTGGGACCTCTATGTATTGGAGATGATGAGCTATGATTTTATTCACAGGATGGACTGATTGGTACCCTTTTGATCCTTTGTATATTGCTATCGTCACAGGGTGAGTTTCACATCACTATATGGTGGAGAGTTTCAATACAAGGGTGAGTGAGATGTCCAAGCGAGCTGAGATAAACCCGGGCACTGTGGGAGAGGTGGAGTGACAGCCCAGACTGTAAGTCTATATCTGGAAAACCAGGGAACTTGTCTGAAGGATTCCCCTCCTGTGGTCGATCGTTTTAGTAATGTCTTCAAGGATGAATTTTCAGGTCTACCTCCCGACCGAGTGGTGGATTTCTCTATTGATCTTGTTCGAGGAGTGGCACCGGTGTCCATTCCTCCTTATAGGATGGCTACACCATAATTGCAGGAGCTCAAGAGGAAGTTAGAGGAGTTACAGGAAACGGCATCCATCTGACCCAGTGTTTCTCCTTGGGGTTTTCCTGTCCTATTTTCAAAGAAGGCGGATGGTACCCACAAACTTTGTATGGATTATTGGAAGCTGAACCAGTTGATAGTAAAGAATTGATATCCCTTTCCAAGGATTGATGATCTTTTGTTCAACTTTTAGGAGCCCGAGTGTTCTCGAAGATTGACTTGAGATTTGGATATCATCAGTTGCGTGTTAGACCATCGGGCATGCCTCTTATAGTCTTTCGAAGAAGATATGATCTATATGAGTACGTGGTCATGGAATTTGGACTCACAAAATCGCCAGCAGTTTTCATGGCTCTTATGAATCATGTTTTTCACCCTTATCAGGATTCTTTTGTGGTAGTCTTCGTGGACAATATCTTGTTGTACTCTCACACCCTACATGACCGTGCCACCCATCTTGAGATCATACTGAGTACACTAAGAGAGCATCAGTTATATGATAATCTCTCAAAGTACTACTATTGGATGTACCAGATACACTTCCTGTGTCATATTATCTCATAGGTAGGAGTTGCAGTAGACCTAGAGAAAGTGAGAGAAGTAGTTTTATAGAAGCAGCATAAGAACGTGTTTGAAATACAAAGATTCCTGGGACTGGCTGGTTAATACAAGTGCTTTATACATGTCTTCTCCCAATTAGCAGTGTTGTTTATGGGTTTGAATAAGAAGGGTATGATGTTTGTTTGGTCAGAAGCTTGCGAGAAATACTTTCAGGAACTAAAGGGAAGGTTGACATCAGCACTAGTCCTGATACTTCCAGTGCAAGGGAAGATCTATACTATTTACTATGATGAATCAGGTATTAGGCTGGGACTAGTGTTGATATAGGGCGATCGAGTATTTGCATATGGGTCTCAGCAGTTGAGGCCACTTGAGAGGAATTACCTGACTCATGATCTCGAGTTGGCTGCAGTTGTTCATCGGTTATGCAGTTGGAGACATTATCTCTTGGGAGAACATTTTTTTGGTGTTTACAAACTACAAAAGTCTTAAATATATCTTTACCCAGCGTGAATTGAACTTAAGATAGTGAAGGTAGTTTGAAAAAAATCAGTCCTTCGACTTAGAGCTTGCCAATACACCTGGTAAAGGTAATGAAATAGCTGATGAACTGAGTAGGAGGACTCAAATAAAGGTAGTGCAGGACACCAGTGGTGAGTGACAACTTATGGCTTTGTTCTATGAGATGCATTTATTTGTGCACGATAGTCTGAGGAGAACCCATCTTTCATTGTTACCTGTGACTTCTACACTCTTGGATAGAGTAAGGATGAGACAAATATCGGATTTTGAAGGCCTAGTTCTACGTGATTCAGTGGAAAGTGAGGACCCTCCTCCTGGTTGGATGATAGGTGACGATGAGGTACTGCGTATCCTTGGACTAGTGTGGGCTCTAGGGGATATATGTGAGGAGTTGATTTGGGAATTTCATGCTTCAGCATGGGAAGTGCATCCTGGAGTTACCTAAATGTACCATGACTTGAGATGTCAGTATTGGTGGAATGGTATGAAAAGAGAGGTAGCTGGTTTTGTTACGAGATGTTTCACCTGTCAGCAGGTGAAGGCAGAGCATCAGATGCATGACAGACCGTTACAATAGTTACCCATTCGAGAGTGGAAATGGGATGATGTCACGATGTATTTTGTAATTGGGTTGCCGAGGTCACCTCGAGGTTGTGATGTTGTGTGGGTTTTTGTGGACAGACTTACGAAGGTATCTCATTTTTCAAATCAATGATACATTTGGTTTTGAAGAGATCGGGAAGTTGTATATGTGAGAGATAGTACGTATTCTTGGGGTCCCTCGTTCTATCGTTTATGATAGGGGTGCCAGTTTTATGTCTCACTTATCGCAAAGTGTTCAATGGGCACTGGATACACAGGTGCTTTTGACCACAACTTACCACCCTCAGACTGATGGCCAGTCAGAGCGCACGATATAGGTGCTTGAGGACATGCTGTGAGCATGCATCATGGACTTTGGGGGCTCTTGGGAGAGGCACATACCCCTGGTCTAGTTTTCCCACAAATAATAGTTTTCAGGAATATATTGAGATGACACCTTACAATGATTTATATGGTAGTCAATGTCGATCACCTTTGTGCTAGATTGAGGCAGGTGATGCAGCTTTACGGGGACCACGTCTTGTGCAGAAGACTTCAGAGTAGGTCCAGTTGATTCAGAAGTGGATGACTACTGCACAGTCATTTTCGAAAACTTATACTGATCTCCATAAATAACCCTTGGTGTTCGTGACTGGCGATCATGTTTTCTTGCACGTTTCACTGAGGATAGGACACATGCGGATCAGGAGATAGGGTAAACTTTCAACGAGGTATGTGGGGCTCTTTGTGATTTTGGAGAGAGTTGGGTCAGTTTCCTATTGGTTGCAGTTACCACAGTGGTATCGGGCCATGCAATATGTCTTCCATGTATCACAGCTATGTCGTTATCACTTAGACCTATCTCACATATTTCATCCCGAGGAGGTTGAACTTCAGGTCGATGCATCCTTTGAGGAGAATATGATTCATATTTTTGATAGGAGCATGAAGTTTCTCCAAGGTAGGTAAGTTCCTCTCATATAGGTGATATGGCCGTATGGAGGAGTGCAGAACAAAACCACGGAACATGATATTGACTTATGTACTCAGTGGCTAGAGTTGTTCATAGATTTATCTTCACCACCCTTAGAAGGGTAATTCAGGGACGGATTGCTATAAGGGGGGAAGTTTATAAGAACCCAGTTCTCATTATTGAGGTACGAGTTTCTTCTATTCCCTTTTCCTTAAGTGTTTTTGAGAAAATATGGAAAATGGGGTAAAATACCATAATTTGTGGGTACATGCTGTTTACTTTTCCACACGCCGTGTACTTTGGTCGTGTGGAGTGAGTACACAGGGCGTGTAGGCGTGTCAGCGATGAGGGGTGTAAAATCTAACTACACGTCGTTTACTTAGTATATACACGCCATGTAATCAGTCGGCATGTGATTAGTAAGGATGTGGGAGTAGCCTCTATCAGAGAGATGGTACATGTCATGTATTTAGAGATACACGCCGTGTAATCATGTCAAAAAATGAATAGTGAGGTGGTTGAAAGTATCCGCCAAAGGAATAATTAAAAAATACACACTACATGCCGTGTACTTGAGATTACATGCCGTGTAGTTTGTTTTTTTCTCTTAAAACAATTTGTAACCTCTTTTTTCAATAAATGAAGCATAGAAATCCAGGAAGCTGCGAGAGAGACAACCAAACCTTGGAAGAGCTCCCAATCGTACACCAGGAATCCGTTTCTTCCACCGTCCATCACGTTTGGACCACGTGGATAATCCCTTACCTCTCCTTGAGTGTTTCCTTCCAATTATTTCCTGAGGAGAAGTTATTTGAGTTTGAATGGGTGAAATTTTATCCCAGATCTACTCCATTTTCGGTTTTTTCAGTAGGCATCCTTCGCATATATCGATCTGTGGAGATCGAGGTAGGTGGTATGGTGTTTAATTCTAACTATTGAGTGTTTTTGGGGTACCATTGTTCTATGCTCCCATGTTTGGGGTGTCGTATGGATGAGTATTTGACTGATTAAAAACCTAAAATTGCAAAGGTAATTTATTGAATATATGTAACAACTTTTTGGGATCATTTCTTGGATCCAGGGCTACCCCATGGGTGAATTTACCTTATGTAGCCATTTGGCCTGGTTACCAGACGGTATGCCGAGATAACATGTCTTGGGTTTTCTTGGGAGGAAACATATTTATTACTTACATAGATTGAGGGTAGTGTTTTTCTTAGCCTGAGGGCATTGTTCTTTTTATCCTGGGGGCAATGTTCTGTTTAGCATGAGTGTTACTTTTCTTATGCTCGTGGGCAGTAGTTTTCATGCATGAGGGAAATATCTCGTATGCTTGATTGAAATATTCATTAAGCTTGAGGTAAATTACATAAGGGTTTCTATTCTGATTACCTGAGGTTAAGGTTTTGCATGTCTGAGGACTCTATTTACATTAAATATTCAATGTGGTGATTTGTTATGTTATATTCCCCAAGATAATGCATAGGGTTGGTATTGTTTTACCTTCTACATGTTAGATATCCAGTTGTGGTTTTTGTTGCGGCACTGAATGGGAGATTGTCAGCTGAGGATGAGTCTCAAAAACTTATAATAAAATTATATTGAATTGTTAAATATTAATTAAATGGTAATGTAACTGGTAGGATTAGATGCTTTTGTGTACTGTCTAGTTTACCGTATTTCATTATTGAACACTATTGTTGCACATTTTCACTAATAGTTGGGAACGTAATTTTGGTGGTTGCCTACTATGATTTATTTCTCACACCCTATTTGGGTCATGTCTTGGGACCAAACAAATTATATTGTTGAAGGTGTGGATAAGGGAAAGGGTCCCTATACAGGTACTTGATTGTTTCAGAGGATTATGAGAGCATGGGACCAAGCTTAGTCTTGCGATAATGATGAGTTCCTGTTGCAATATTTTAGTTTTTTTGTCTGTACTTGGTACTTTGTACTGTATTGTATTTTATTGCCGTGTATCCTATTTTGACTGATTCCTTAGGTTGGACATATTGCATCATCATATATGTATGACTGCTGGTTATCTTTGCTTCTGTACTTTTGTCCATTTTTGATTAATATTGTTTACTGTTTCTGCTTTTGGATATGTTTATACTTTACCTCTATGCTACACTTTGAAAAATGAGGGCATATATTACCCACTATCAGACCTAGGCCCTCACTGCTAGTTGGCAGCCTCTGTTATTTAGGGAATTGCATTTGAGGTCATGTGACCAACCAGGTTCAGGGAACCCATTGGGTGTCAGCCATATCCAGGATGTTACAATCTAAATGGATATGTTGAGAATATAATCTATATATTTCAATGTTTTTTGGGACCAACACCTTTCTCTTATTGAGTTTTCTTATAACAATATCTTTCAGTCGAGCATTTAGAAGACTCCTTTTGTAGATCTACATATAGTGATGTGTATAAGTATATCATGTTGGGATAAATTTTTAGAAATAAATCTATTAGGACCTATGATAGATGAGGGAATGGAATAGAAGTTTATATCCATTCTTTAGTAAATTTAGGATGTTCAGTGTCGATAGAATTGTTATGATGAAAATAATTGGTTAAATATATAGTTCAAAGCTAGTGGAAAGGCATTCTATAAATAAATCATTGTAATAATATTTTATATTTAAAAAAAATGAAATGATAATCTCTAGATATATTGGTTATTTTTAAATTCTTGATCGTATCAGGAAGGTTTCTTATCGCTTTGTGTTTTTTCAGAATCTCTCTCAAGTTCATGATGTGTTCTGTGTATATCTACAGAGGAAGTAAACACATGATCCTTTAATTATAATAAACCTAAATACGGCACCACTAGATCATGAACTCTCTTATGTCTAACAACTTGTGTATATTTTTGATCATATAGATAAAGTGATTCAAAAAAATACCACACACCTGGTCAATGTTTTATGCTGAAGCCATAAATATTTGGATGTTATGTGGGAACCTGAGGATGTGATGAGGAAGAAGATTCCTTAGAGTTTTGTATTATAATGAAAAAATTTCATGTGAAAATTATTATGAGGGGAATAATGCAAAAACCCAAGATTTTATTATATATTCCACATTGAATAAATATTATTTTTTTTGATAGCATTCTCTAAATGAAATACTAAGATTAAATGAACTATGTTATAATATTATTATTTAGATATGACCATTATAAGTTAATTATTAAATTGAAATGTATGAATATTAATAGCCACATTGTGAAAAATATTTTTGAAGGTTATATATAACGAAAATTTGTCGATTGAAAAGCACGTAATTTTTTCTCAAGTCATTTTATACTTTAAAAATATTTTTTCTTCAAAAATTGTATTTACTGAATTTTATGAATGAACATTATAAATAATTTATAAAATTTTCAAAAACTTTTTTCAAAAAAATAAACTACAATTTTGATATTATCATGTTAATATTTTCTTATGGTGAATTCCTAAAATTTTTCTAAAAAGATGATTTTTTGGTGAATAGTGAAAATCTAGATTTTTTAATATTACTACATTTTATTTTCTAGTATTTTCGATTATATATTTTGATTAATATTTTTATTAAAATATAATTATTTTTTTGAAAAACTATTCAATTTATACCAATTTTATCAATATTATACTTGATCTTGGAATAAAAAAAAATTTAGTCTTAAAAAGGCATTTTTAGAATATTATTTTCAATGCTTTTTAAAATTTCATATTAAAGTAATTTCTATAATTTCTAGAGATTTCATCTTTAAAATTTTATTTAATTGTATATAGATAATTATAAAATTTAATAATGATTCTAATTTCATTATTGGCCACTATTAATAGAAACAATGGTAAAAATATTACTACCTCAATAAAAGGGTAAAAGGTTAAATTAAGGTTCAACTAGGTGATAAGTTCAAAAAATTTCATATTAATATTATTGGATGAATTTATATTGAACTTTATCACCTTATTCTTGAAATTTAATTATTTATGAGACAATTTTCCATTAATATGACATAATAATATTTTTTTACTAACAAAATTCAAGATATTTCCCACCCCCTTATAAAAGGGGACCCATTATATCTATACATTTAACCAATTTGAGCGTAATTTATCAACCAAATCATATAATACTATATAGTAAAATTCTTAATCCATGAATTATACATGGTGGTATTTATACAATATCATTCCAAGGGTCCTTAATATGGGATCTAAAAGAGGTCTACTGAGAAAGAAGTAATCGTCTTACCTCACATATTTCAATTTAGTTCTTCTGCCACCTAATATAAATATTTGGTAAAAATAATAAAATAATAAATTTATTATATTTAATATGATAAAATATTATTATTATTATGTAATCCCCTTTATCCGCCTCCTTCTCAATTAAACTGTAAAAGAAAGTAGCATTTGTGTTTATGTGTGGACCATCACATCGTGGTGCGATGTATTTCATTTTTCATAACCACATTTCATGGATACTTATTATTATATACTTAATGATTATATATGATATTTATGAAATAATTATGCTTATTTAATTATAATATATTATATACTTTCTTACCTACACGTCTGTTAGAAAATGATTACACTCTCGTGTGTATGAGTGTACAACCACCTCCATGATGCAATGGTTTTTTTTTCATTTCTTATCTACATGGACGAAAATAAGAATTGATTTAATGAATATATATATGATATATATGAAATATTCATATTTATTAATATATTAACAACAATTTTATTTTCTTATATTCCATCAATTGAAAAGTGAAAATATCACCTGTACATAATGTAGAGACCCCAAACCCACTAACATGGAGCCATTGCCTTCTACCATTAAATTAGAATGAGGTACAAGGAAACAAATCCAATGGTATAATATATTTAATAGTCTTGGTAAAATTGATACATACAATATTCATATGTTAAATTTGAATAAGAAAATTATAATACAATTTTTTTCTGTTAAAAAACATTTCTCATTATAGAATATTCTCGCATATAATTTTTATTAAACTTTATGAAATCTTGTAAATAGGAAAAAACATAAGGGTGAGATCAAATGATCAGTAAGAGTTAAATATAGTGGAAAAAATAACTATTTAATGAGTATATTCATTATGGGAAGGTAAATAACTAAAAACACATTCCATGTAATTTGTATACTGAGAAGGAAGTGTATAAATAATATGGGAAAGTAAATAATTAAAAATACATTCCATTAAATTAATAGCATGACTATCATAACTAGATAAAAATAGTCACTATGGAAAGGTGGATAAATGAAAACCTTTCCATTTAATCAATAAACTCTGAATAAAATTAATCTATATATTTTGTACTAGGGAAAATATAATAGATAACAAAAACTAAATCTGAATAATGAAATTCTTAATTATTAGAAACCATGTTTACCAAGAACATATAACTTTTACTTTCAATACATTTCTAAGACAATTTGAAACTTACTTGGTGAAAACCCATTAGATAAGTCTATCCAAATGATTCGTTCCATGGGGCTACTGATGCATTGAGGGGATTGCATTAATCGATCCCCAACCTATTTCATACAAGTTTGAAGTATCTTCACATATAAAAGAGGACACTTCTACCCATTCATATCAATTTCCAGGTTACCTTTATTTAGGTTACTATTAAAACTAAAAATCAGCATATTCCTTTAATAACCAATACAATGGCCTTCCATTTTCCAAAAAGTTGGGAATACAATACTCTCTCTATCAGTATATTTCTTTAGTCTAAAGATCATCACATCAATAATCACACATATCATATCTTCTTTAATTTTTCTTGAAATGTTCTTCAAGAATTAGCTCAAAATTATCTATTATTTATTTCCATGTATGGTGGGGAAACCTCATCATCTCTTAAAATCTTATCCAATTAATATTGAAAAATCCTTATCATTATAAATTTTTTTTTATTGATGTCAAATACAATACTACAAATAGGTTATTTGTGTCAAATGGGAATCTATTTCATAATGTGTACATTATAATTTTTGGTTTTAAATTATTTTTTATTTATAATGTTTGAAAATATATTAATATGGGGGATATTATAATTATTCTAATGTTTTTTATTATTTCAATATATATAAGTTATTTTATAAAATAATTTTTATACTTCCTGTGTAAAAAAAAATTATTATCGACTTAATTTATAGAGTTTTCCAAAAAAACTATTTTTAGTGTAGATATAAATTTATATTTTTAAAAAGTATTGAGATATATGTTTATTTGTATTAAATGATTTATTTTAAATAATGTGGATTCTTTTTTTATTATTTCAGTAGCGTTTTAATGTTTTTTTTTAAAAATATAAATTACATTATTTTTTAAAATCTTGAATTTTAAAAATGGTTTATGTTAAAATACTTGAAGAAATGTTATTTTAATAAAATATTTTTTAAATGGAAATTTTGGTAGTCTTCAACCTCTTGAAGATACTTCCTTATTTGGGTGAATACATATTGTGAGAATGTATTTTTAGAAAATGGAAATTCATTATTTTTATTTCCACCAAGGTGTAAAATTATGTTTGGATGCATGGTATTATTCGAAATGAATTTTGATAATGTTATTACTTTGGTTGTGTGTGTGTGTATTGATTTGGTATTTTATTATTTGGGGAAATATAATCTTCTTTTACAAAATTTTGTCATAGAAGTTATTCTCCATGATTTGATGTGAAATTTTATATGAGGGATATATTTGATTATTTTTCTTTATATGGAAAGTTTCAATTTTGGGTTGTTTCATGATAGGTGAAGTTTATTGATTGGTTTGGAATTTATAAAAATTTAAAAGTTTGTATTTATGTTTAAACCATTTTTAATATACCTATGTATATGTATTGGAAATTTCCTTGGTTTATTTTCAAAGTGAGTTATAATTTTGGTATATCAGTTGTTGAATAGATTTAAAAACTCATCTAATTTATGAAATTTTACAAACAAATAATTAATTCAATAGATAAGAATCATTGAAATTAATTTAAAAAAACTATAAATCATCTCTAATAAATGGTTTTATTTCCTAATATGTATTATAAATGATTTTGTTCTAAATATCGAAGTATACTTTTCAATTTAAACCAATTATGAGGATAAATGGTTTTATAGAAAATTATAAATATTTTGAACTATGAATTCTTATTTATTGGTAAAACCTTCATTTTGATATATAACCACATTAATGTTTTGTGAATAGTCTAGAAAACAGTTCAATAAAAAGGTTCATGCCAAAAGGTTTTCCAAAAACTTCCAAAAAATCAGTTTATAGTTTGGTAACAATGAACACGAACCATGTATATTTTAATTTTTCTGAAAACCATGTTTTAATAAAATAATTAGACCCATGAAACTCACTTATACTTTTCTTATGGTTTATATAAATCTAAAATGTGCGTAGACAAGTTTTAAAATTTGATCAAAACATCAAATCACCATATCTCATGATATTAGTGCCCGTTTACGCCCTTCGAGATATATAATTGAATAATATGACATGATATTTGATGTTTAAATTAGGGAGTCCCCTAAAAAATATTATTATCAAAAAGTTTTCTATAATTCCTATAAATAATTGTTTCATGATTAAAAATTTATTTTTCTATTTTTTATGGGAATTCTGGAAGAGTATAATGAATTTACAATGTTTTGTTCATTGATTTTTTTCATAAAACATTTATTATTTTATAATAAATGATATCTATGAATAAAATGAATAATATTTAAATGAATTTTATTTTTAAAAAAATTAATTTCATCAGAGTACATGTTAATTTTATAAGATAATTTTTTTTCTTAATATATATTAATGTGATTTTAAAACTAGATGAAAATTTTAATTTTAAAACACAATTGTAATAAATACTGAAAATTAATTGAAATATTGATCCATTTAATTTTGATATTGAATTATATGGATATCTTTTATGTCGTGGATTACCCATACGAGTCATCTTGTTTTCAGTTACATAACACACTATATTAAATCCTTATAGTGGAATTTAGAGAAAAATTGTTTTTATAAGTTAATACTAAATATTGATATATATTAATGTGTTAAAATAAAAAAATATTATTAATCAAAATGGGATTGTAATTTCATAAATGTAACACCAATTGGGGTTTCTGAGGGAAGAAAACGTTAATATGTGATGAATTGTCAGAAAACTTACATTTCAATTAAATTATTATATTAATATTAAATTTATAATCAGAATAGTGAAAATATTAAATTTTTTTAGATGTTTTAATAATTAACATTTTGAATATAGATATGAGAATAATGTGATCCAACGATTCACTATTGGAGAGTTCTGATTATTGTCATATCAGGGTTAAGGAACAAATTCGGTAACTGTGCTAGTTAACCATGCATACCCAATGGATGAATATATGTTTTGTTTCCTATATCACAATAACATCGGTGTTATAATTTGATACTAAAGGTACCACCATAGTGTGGTGGTTTAGAACACATCTTTTTATACCATATGATATTCCAAACATGGGGAGTTTCTGAATTCAATAGTTCAGTTCATGGAAGTTTAGCACAACATGATATAATTAATTAATCAATGTTCTTCTCCTAATATAAGCTATAATGATCTATTAATTGTCATATAATGATAATATTGAGTCATTTTGACATCAAAAAAATTCATTTAAATATGAAAAAATGTATCAAAATGATTACGTGTAAGTTATAAAGAGTTCTATCAGAGAAAATAATTATGAGAACATTCATTAAATATCCAATCATTTGAAATTACTAAAGGTCTCATATGGTAGATATATAAAAGAGTTCATATTATTTGGTTTAGGGTATATCCAGATGTTGTGAAATGTTCCACATTTGAAATTGTAAAGACCTAATTCTATCACATATTTAAACAATAAATAATATATGAGAATGTTTTTAAATGTTCCATGACACAACATAATGAAAAATTATAATTTAAATTCATTATTGCAATGTACCATAGAATAAATGTTTTTTGAAATGGGTATTTACATTATTTCATATGTATGACCATGATGAAATCATTGAAAATGGTTATTAAAATCATTGATAGAAAATAATGTAAAATATGGAACTAAAAGAAAATTTCTATGTTATGGTTTTCTGATCATTTTTCAAAGTATATGGTCCAAAATATTTTGAAAAGCTATATAATGAAAGTTTCCATGTTTTTTCTGGACTCATATTTCCTCTCATAAAATAACATGTCCAGGTGAAATTATATCTTTAATCACTATGCTCAAAACTCCTTGGATGATTAAAATGAAAAATAAACAATGGTTTGGATTTCCCAAAAAAGATAGAACAAAATGGTATCCACCTAAAATGATTTTTAAATTGGAAGTGGTACTTCTTATGGAATTATTTATTGCTATGGGAAAGACAATAACATAGTGCATAAAAATTTAAGAAAAATTTTAAAGAATATTTTATTTAAAAAAGAATAAAAATATTCACCTACATGGGTACAAATATCCCACACCAAATCCAAATGAATTACATAACCATATCAAAAGTGATTTGACAAATGTTATCATGGATTATTTTTCATATACATTGTTAAAATATGGTAAAAAATCAACCAGTTAATATTTATTTATTATCATATCATGAATTTAAAATTATAATGTTTATATTAGTAACCTTATTTTAAAAAATGTGTAATTATTATAAAATGATTAATAATTAATGAAATTTTAATAATTTTTATAATAAATGTTTTCATAAATGTCAGACATTTTTAATATATAGAGTAATTCAAATTAACAACCTGTAACCGATAATATGAAAATTTAATATTGTATAAGTCTTCGTTTTTCATTTTTTTTGATGCTAAAATTATGAAATGTTTATAATTTAGTTATGAATTATTTTTTAATTTTTATCTCATGTTTGAATATGTAAATTTTTTTATTTATTTTTTCACCTTTTTTGTTATTTATAATTAAATATTTTTTATAATATAAATACATGTGTTCTATAGGTTAAGGTGTTAAAATACTACATCAAATAATCATATGTATATTTAAAGTGTTACATTTAAGGTATGATAATTTCTGTTGTTTTATTCAACAATGAAATTATGTTATTCATATATTAGGTAATGTATTAAACATCAATATAGTTTAAACATATTGATTATGTGGAAGGAATAAAGATTCGAATCTATATCATTATAAGTATAGATATATTTAAAAGGGAATATATGAGATAATATTGTGAGATTATATTCACTTAAAATACTTATGATTATATTCTTTCTAAGGAGACACTTTTCATGACATCGGTCATCTAACCTGGTATGCCATTCCAAATGTGGGTTCACTTGGATTATTTTATCTAAGGAAAGCATGTAATGAGGTGATTCAAAACATTTGGTGTCTTTTGTTTGGTGTACTCATTCGCATACACATAGTTATGAACCCATAATTGTTAGGATTCTAGAGTAATTTATATGAGATAATATTTATGATGAATTAATTAAGGTGTTTTTTACTAGAAAATCCTAGAGTGATATATGATATCATTCACATGATTGTCTACATAAAATAGTTATCACTTATTTAAATTCTTAAAAGGTGTAAGTCATGATAAGGTATATTTCATGGCCCAAAAATGGATATGATGGAATTAAAAGTGGTCAATATTTTAGTGGGATCACATTTAATAAAATTTAATGTTAATTTAGTGAAACAAATGATACTCATCTAATAAACGATAATTTTTTTTAATAAAATGGAATCATCATCACCATAAATGACTTTTAGATACATATTTGAAAATAAATAGTTAGAAGACTGTTATAGTAACATAATAACCATTCAAAAGAAAAGAAGGAAAATTTAATGGGTAAAGATAAATACATTCATAAGTAACCAAATGTTGAAGTTATTCAACAGGTATATCAAGATTATTATGAAAATAATTGAAGGATTAACTTAAGTATTAAATGAAATTAAATGAATAATTACCTAAAAAACATTAGTCTATATATATTTACCCGATAAATTTGTGTATATTAATGATTTAGAAAACTAAAGGTTTCCGTTAAGGATTTTTCTCACTACAAAGTTATTTCTATAATCATTATTTCTAATTTTACAATAATGTGGTGAATTTTAATGAATATTTAACATATTTTCACAATTTTTTGAGGACAACTGAGTTGGGAATGGGATGTCATTCTCTAGTGCTATGTTAACAGTAAGAATGGTTAATAGCTTAACTCAGATTAAGATGATTGGATAGTCCAATTGTTATCTATGGTAATTGAAATATAATGTAAATGTATGTAAAGGTGGAAAATATTTCTATATGATGGAGTATTTATAAATACATAAAGAGGTGTGTGAAACTCTATAGAATGTATATGTCAATTTTTAGTTTTATAACAGTAAAATAATTTAATTTAGAAGGTATATAATACTATATTTATTTTATAATTTTTTTAAATATATGAGTGTTAATAATAAGTGTAGTAATTGAATAATATTATATATATTTTTATTTTGATGACGATGTAAGGGGTTTTGGAATCATCTCTTTGACTAAAAATTAAAAATTTAGGCTTAAACGAATCTTAATAAAGGATCTGTATTTTCATATCATTTATTTTATATGATAGGATAAGTTGGTTGTTAAAAATATTTATTATGAGAAATATGAGATGATGGTTTGAATATCCATAGTTTATGATTAATCATATTATATAATATATTTTAATTCAAGAAAAGGAAAAAATGAGTGTTATTTAGGATAAAATATTTTGTAAAAGATTTTTTAAAAAATATTAGAGAATTGATATTCCACCACCCATTAGTATAATAATTTAAAAAATACAATATTCTTCTCCAAATATTTCTATTGACACATAAAATACCATATATAATATGAATAAAATAGTTTATTTATTAAATATTACCACTAAATGATATAAATGTTATTTACTAAAAAATGACTTTATGTATGTTATCATGATATTAAAAAGGAATATTATTTCTAAGATGATAGTAGGAGATATTTATACATTTAGAATTTTCAAACCATATAACAAAATATTATTACAATAAAAATTTTAAGCGAATGTCACTTAATATGCAAAAATAATTTAGGTTTCATCCATAAAGTAAAATTTAAGGAGTTACATTCAACATCCAAAATTAAGTAAATGTAACTTTATATATTAATGGATTTTATGATGTTTTGGTAAGAAAATATATTAATGTAAATAGTTACATTCAGTTACCCGAACCGATTTCAATGAAAAATTTTAAGGAATGATCCCACGATAATAATGATGAACATTGAAAGAGTTGTAACTAGATAAAGAGTTACCAACAACATAAATATGTACATTGTGATATAAATGAGTTTGAATACCATGTTTAAAGAGTTTAATAAAGAGAATATGATTCCTATGTCTCACCATTATTTTTAAAAAGATTCTTCATTGGTGGTACTCACTAAAAATTTTAGTGGGAACATTTTTAAAATTTCCAAATAGAGTAAAATCAATAATTATAATGAGATATAATTAGTTTAACATAATATAAAAATTATATAAACATAAGTATTATTAGGTAGTCTATAATTCGAGATATTATTCCCATGGTGATTATATATTATTTTCCTAGTATTATTTAAAGATTTCAAGAATATAAGTTATATCATTTTAGATAAAGGGTATACTCCACTTTATCATTATTAAATGTTGGATGAATTTATTATATGAATTGGAATAAAAATAAATAAACATAAGGAAGATTAGGTAGTCTACCATCTGGGATATGATTACTATAGTGATTATATATTATTTTTCTAGTATTCTTAAATGATTATAATAATATAAGCTATATCAAGTTATATAAAGGTTATCCTCCACTTTATAATTATTTAATGTTGGATGAATTTATTATATGAAGTAGAATAATAATTAACCTCTCCAAATAAATATTTAAGGTTTTCATAATTTATTTTCAGAAACAATACCTCAAGGTAACATTGATGTGTATTTGAGTTGATTGTGTTTGTTGAAAAATATGGTTTTCATGGTCAGTTGGGGAGTTCAAGAGATATTGTTGACATGGTATATTGACATTGATCCAAGACAATGTAATGGATACTGGGTAAGCAAGGTTGATAAATTTGTACATAAGGTGATACTTCTTATTAGTGTTTTCTAAATTTTGGGGTCCAAAATGTGGAGGATGGATATCACAGTGAATGTTGTATTTCATTAGAGGCCTTATGAAAATATGTAAAAGGGATGTGTTTCAAAAATACTGGGTTTTGTAAAGGTTGTTTCATGAAGTCACAAAAAAGTCTGATAGAAATATTCTTGATTATTATAAGCAATGCGAATAGAGAATTTTACCAGATCATGACAAGATAAGGAGCATCACTAACAAAATGAGGGAGCATCATTTAATTGTGATTATTCGACTGGAAAATTATATAATTGGTGAAGAAACCTATAAATAGGCTATACCCCATCAAAAAACCCTTGATACATAATGAAGATCTTAAGGTTTGAGATTCGTAAAGGTGGTTCATGGAGGTTGTTATTGAAAAAAAGTTCAGGAAGAAAGGGAGTTTGTGAAGGCTATAAAATAAAGATGAAAATTTTGAACATCTAAAATATAATGAGGTTCACATTAGCTATAAAAATCCAAACTAAATTTGGGATCCTCACGAATGCTAAGTAATATTCATGAAAGGAAGAATCTTCACAAAGGCTATTTGATCTTCATGAAAGAGGTGAGATTTCCAAAGGAAGTGAGCATCATGAAAGTGTTCAGAAATAGATTTCCTTGTAAATATGTGGGATTGTGATATTTATCAATTTGATGAAATTTGGACTTCAATAGAGCATCTATCTAAACTAAGGAAGTTTTAATTATTGATAATTAAGGGACCTAGAAGTCCATAATCTATATGTGAATCAATTCGAATAGTAGTGTGTAAAAGAAGTTGAAGAAGGAGACCCTTTCCACCATCAGTGATCCCAAGAAAGAGATTCATGGAGTGACCCATGGGAAAGCAGTGTTCTAACCCTAATCCTTATAATGGAAGTGATCCTATGCATAAAAGTGACCTAGCCCGAACCTTGTAATTTAGAGGTGAGTCATAGTGGATTTTGTACATCAGAACATCCCTGTTTTATGCTCCTCATATGTAACCCAGTTAGGGTGAACCATGTAAATTTTTTATATTTCTTCATGATTTCATTTCTAATGATACATTAATATTGGAGTAATAGAGAATAGTGAATTTTTAATGAATAAATAATATCTAAAGGTGCATCTTTTTTTATCTTAAAATCCGGATTCACCCCTTATGATATTTAAGAAAGTGGGGATAACAATTAGTATCATTGAAAATGTTAAATTTTAGTGTTTCTCTCTCAATAGAATAAATGGATGTTTTCTATCATGAAGGGAATATATTTTATGATATATTTTTTTTTCAATTAGGGATGAATTAGAGGAAATGGTATTTTAGATAATTAGGGATGAATTTCATTACCAAATATATGCATGAAATATGATCCAATGTTGATAGTGGTTCTTTCTCAGCGGATGACTGTACGGAATTGGATGCAGACGCCAAATGAATCAATGATTTAAGGGGATCCCTCTCTACTGAAATATATAGGAAGGTGATTTCATTTAATTAATCACTTGTAATGTGAGTAATGTTGTTGAATATTTATGAGGTTGACTTAAAAGTTAGGGAAGAAAAGATACAGGTTCTATTGAACAAGTGTGAGGATCTTAGAATGCACCATAATGAGTCTTTTTATGTATTCTTTGACTAGGTAAATGTTTTTGTTGAAGATATGTGTCATCTCAGAGAAATTATTGAAGATTTAAATATTTTTAAGTGCATCTTGATAACTCTTACACCTCATTTCAACCTAAATGTTTCTTTATTGGAATATAATGATCGAATATAATATACATTTGATAGCTTTCACAATACTCTTATTGCATATGAGATGAGGAATGATGATAAGGAGTCTGTAGAAAAAGTTAAATCCAAATAAGTGGTATTTAAGGCCATGAATAAGATCACAAATAAATATGGTCATAAAGAAGAAGAGACAGGTGAGGTGATGTTATTCCTTTCCTCAAATCTTCAAATAGGAATAAAAAATTTCAAAGGGAAACTCCCACTTGCATGATTTAAATGTGGAATGGTTGGAAATATTTCAGGAAGGTTCCCAAATAAGTTTCAAAAATATGACGAGGATAACATTGTAATTACCATGAAAAATTCTTCAGCCAATGTGTGACAAAAATTCATAAACAATGAAATAAATAGATAATTATGATAGAGAATTTGAATAAAGTACTGACATATCTGTTGAAATAGATGCTTCACTTAAAGAGATATCTATTTTCAGATAAAAAAACAAGTCTAGCAAAGTGGTACATGATGCCAATCACTATATGTAGCAATACGAATAAGATAAGTCTATCCTGATTTATGAAATTAAAAAACTAAGGTCTTCAATACCGGCGATCATATAAAATGATGTTGAGTACAAACTAAAAATTGAAGAATAGAAAAGAGAATCCAATATTTTTAATATCACTAGAAAAGAACATATCAAATTGATCTAAGAGATTGATAAAGAACTTTACAACATTTCGAGGAAAGTGAAAGATAAGGATAAACTATTGATTACATAAAATAATGATATAAAGGCAATGGAAAATGTAAATGTAGAATTCAGCATTCCAGTGAAGAAGACATATGATTGTAAAGAAAAAAAACAGTTGATTAGTATAATACAACTGGTATGAGGATTAAAAACAAATAGAAATCATTCAAGGTTAAAGTCAGACCATAAGCACCATCTCTAATATTGAAGAATGATTTATGTATTAATTAGAATTAAAACATTCATAAAACCCAAGGGAGAACAAGAAGTGCATTATTCCAACATAGGAATGCACCCTGCATGAAATTTTGTTATTGTGGGAATTTAGGTAACTCAAAAAATTTCTATTACATAGCCAAGAGATCTTGAAAGGGAACAAAAAAAAAAGTGTCAAACATGAAAAAATAAATCTTTTAGAATATCATTTGATAATCACAATTTCATGTGTTGAGGATTCACGCACATAGAAAGATACTTCTCATTAACAATGCATATGAATGTGTAAGAGCACAATGAAATTGTTTATAAGTAGTTCTTCAATGTATCATCAAATGAGATGAAAATTAAAAATAGGTTTTTAGTGTTTTAAGATTAATATGTTCCATCATACATAGTCGAAGATCAAGACTATATATCCACACTGAATATGATGTCAAAAACATCGATAAAAAAGAAGAGAGATGAACATGTGGTGGTGGAAGAGATTGATTTTAAAGCATCATATCACACTAAAATATAGATTATTGATAGTTGTTATATCTATTATACAATAATAAATAAGGATATAGTGATTTGAATTAGGTATGATAAGGAATGTATCACAATATTTTGTCATTATGATGTCATACATATTGTTGTATTGGGAAAATCCAAGTTTGGGGGAAGAGACATGAGATGTGATGATGTCTTAGTTGTTTAAGGTCTTTATCACAACATACTAAGTATTAGTCAATTATTTGATTTTGAAAACTCCATATAATTTTACAAGAAATTAGATATCATCAATGAAAAAGACGATGCAATGGTTTTTCAGGGAAAACATACAAAAGGGAATATTTACCTCCGGAGTGGAAAAGAAGATATGTTCTTTTTGTTCAAGGAAGAAGAAAAAAAGTTATTACATACACATCTTGGTCACTTGAGCAAATTTTCATTTGAATATCTGGTGATATATGAAGATACTTATGACCTCCCAAGGTTATCACATGATTTTACTCATACATGTGATACTTTTCAATAAGGGAAGATCATTTGAAAGACATATAAGGAAAAGAAAAATGGTGAAAAAAATTTCTTCACATGGTGCATATTGATATGTGTGGACTTATTTCACCAAGATCTATTGATGTGGGGAGATATTATGTTTTCTCCATTGACAATTTTAGTATATGGTCTTAGATTTAAAACATCACCCACAAATATGAGGTGTTCAATTTTATAAAATATTATCAAAGGGAAGTTGAAAGGATTTTGGGTCAATGAATCCTGATATTCAGTATTGATAATAAAAAAATTTCCCAAATTTCTAAGTGGAGGATTATCTCGGGAAACATGGGCTAAGGAACAAAGTGTTAGCAGTAAGAATTCCACAACTAAATGGAGTAGCTGAGATAAGAAATCGAATTATCAAAAACATGGATAGAAAAATTCTCATTGAAAAAGGCATTCCAGTGAATTTTTGCAATGAACCAGTGATGAAATCAGTATATACATAAAATAGAGAATTATAATGTTTGAAATAAGAGAGTGCTCCATATTTACTTTTTTATGTAAATAATCCAACATTAAAGTAATTTTAAGTATTTAGAAGTAATTGTTTAATTCTAAATAAAGATAAACAAATGATTTTTTTTGATTCCCATGGAGATAAAGGAATATTTCTTGGATAGTAAAAGAGATACATGATCAGAACCATTATAAAAGACATGATCAATCTCATGAGGATAGTGACAAAGAGATATTAAGATAAGAGGATGTTCCAGTTCTATAGGTTAATTCAGTATAAGATTTATATAATGAAAAGGATGATGATCGTAATCGAGTATCTACAAAAAGATCTAAGAGAAGAGCTGAAATTGATAGACAAAACATAATTGGTTATCATGAAATGATTGTGCAGACAATGTGGATGAAGACTCTACAACAAGCATTGTTCTTATCAAAGGTAGATAAAAAATCTTTTGAGGAAGCAACAAGATATGTAAACTGGGTCTAGGATATAAAATAAGAGCTTAAAAAAATGTAGAAGAATTAGATATAGGAGATTGTTTTGTGTCTAAAAAATAAGAATGCCATCTAGTCTGAATGAAACATTCTCAATAAAATGAATTGATAATGGGTAGTGATTTGAAACAAAGCATGAATAGTGTGTAAAGGGAACTCTTAAATAAGGTTATTGATATTCATGAAACATTTTCAACTATTCCAAGGCTAGGGACAATCCGAATATTCTTGACCATAATAGTGAAAAAGAAGTTCAATGTTTTCTAGATGGATTTCAATTATGTATTTCTTAATGGGGTTCTTGAATAATAAGTTTATATTGGGTAGTTAGATTGTTTTCTCATTTATGAAGATGGGAATAGATTTTTTCTATTGAATAAGGCACTATATGGGTAGAAACAACCACCAAGAGCATGATATTGAGAACTAGATTAGTATTTGAAGATGGTTGGTTTACAACATGGTGGAGTTGATTGCAATCTATATGTAAACAATGATAATAATCAAAGGATGATAGTGCTGGTATATTTCAATGTCATAATATTTGGTGTATTAGATGAATAATAGTGTACTCCATTAACATATTTCATGAAAAGTGAATTTGAAATGTCAATGACTAGTGAAATGGTGTTTTCTATTTATTTTAAGTGACACAAGGAAAAAATGGAAATTTAATCTCTCAATACAAATATGAAAATGATTTTTTTAGAATGTTTCTAGAGGATAATTATATTTAAGTGATTAATCTATTGGCTACAGCGGTGAAACTATCACGTGATGATGAATTCAATGTAGTTAATGTATCAGAATCTTGGAAAATCATTGGTAGTCTATTGTACATGAAAATTAAATGACATGATTTTTTCTCTACCCATGAATCATCATGATGCTAATGCAAAAACAAGGAAAGAAACTATCTTACAATGAAAATAAAACTTTAGTATATAAAGGGAATAGTGGATTTTGATTTGCTGTAAAATGGAAAATCTTATTAAGAGTTCGTGGGATATATAAATGCAGATTGGGATCGATAATATGATGATAGAAAATAAACATCATGTGGTGCATTATATATTAGTTCATTTTGTATTTCTTGGTTATGTAAGAAATAAGATATCATTTTATTGAGAATTGTAGAAGTTGAGTATATTGAGGCTACTCAAGCATGCACACAATTATTGTGGATGATGCAAAATATTGATGTTATTAAAGTTTAAGTGATGTATCAAATAGTAATCCATTGAGGAAACAAATTTTCTATAAACATGAGCAATGATATAGCCCATCACTTGAAGAAAAAAGAACATTGAAATCATGTATCATTTTATCAAGAAGAAAGTTGATCAAGGACTTGTGAAGATGAAGTATGTGTTTATAATAATATAGGTTGTATAAATTATGAAAATGGGCTTACCCAAAGAATCATTTTAATGTCATCGAATGTGTTTTAAACTCTATATAATTCCCCGCACATGAGAAAGTGTGGATGTGGGGACCCCTATCCTCAAGGTGTACTGTGTTTTTCCCTAATATGATAATCTATATTCTTTACTCTATTAGATACCAAAATATTGGGAGCATCATGTTTTTTTGTCAAAGAGGGTGAAATAATTACTATTAATGTGGTGAACAAAGGGGGAGCTCCTCGATCATATATTTGACATCATTAAGAATTCCAAATTATGGCTGTTAGAGCTTAGTTAAGAACTCTTTAAGGATTCCAAAGACCAAGAACTGAAGTTGTAATGCAGGGTGAATTTTAAATATGATGATTATAAAGGGTATCTATCACATATTATATATAAAAAAAGATGAGGTTTTTGATGAAATTAGTTGAGTGGGTTTGGAATAAAGTTCTTCATTGAAGATTTTTTATTAAATTCTTATTTGTTACACCAAACACGGCTCATGTGGGCTAAGAGTGTTTGCTGATTAATGATTTTTTCTATATTTTTCTCCATAATATAATGTTGTTAGAATGTGAATGAAGCTTCAATGAGGTATGAAACAATTAAGAGTTTTCAACAACCCAAAGGGGGATATTGTTGAGAAAACATATCTAAAGGTAACATTGCAGGATTTTGGGTTTCATTATGTTTGTTTAAAAATATGGTATGCATGGTATGTTGTGGAGTTCCAAGTAAATTTTTTAAATGGTATGTTGAAAATGATCCAAGATAAAGGAATGGATTCCCTAAAATCATTAATGAAAATTATGTACAAAAGGAGACGTCATTTCCTAGTGTTTACCAAATTTTTGGGGTTCAATATTTTTGAGGATAGACAACATAGAGAATGTCTAATATCCATAAAGGTATTATGAAAATATTAAAAACTAATTAGTTTCATAACTACTGGGTTTCACAAAGGTGGTTTCATGTTGGTCAAAAAGTGTATGATGGAAATCATTTTAATTAAGATAAGAATCATAAACAAGGTATTTCATGGATCTTTGAGGGATATGATGCATCATGAAACAAAATGAGGTGGATCGTGAGGGTGGTTATTGAGAAAAAGATCACAAAGAAAATGAGTTTTCAAACGCTATAAAAACCAACCAAAAATTAAAAGCAATGATAAATTAATGAAATTTTTTCAGTCTATAATATTCAAACAAAAATTAATAATCTTCTCAAAGGATATGTGATATTCATGAAAGGAAGAAGCTTTGAGAAGGCTATTTGAGCATCACAAAAGAGGTGGGCTTCAAAAAATCATTGAGCATCATGAAAGTGTTTAGAATGAAATTACCGTGTACATCTGGGGTAAAGGGCCACTCATAAATTGGATGAAAGTGGGACTTCAATAGAGAAACTATCTAAAATGAGGATGCATTCATTAGAAAAAATAAATGGGAACTATATGTCCATAAGCTGTGGGTGAGTCCCATCCAGGATAAGTGAGTAGAGGAAACAGAAGAAGGTGATTGTTTCAATCGGAAAGGATAAAAAAAAGACTTAGGGAGTGATCCTTGGGAATGTGGTGAGATAATAAAAAACCTTAAAAAGGCATTGATCCTATGCATATAAGTTATCAAGCCTGAACATTATAATTTTGAAGTGAGCCTTAGTAGTTTTTTTATATTAGCACATATCCATTGTATGCTCCTTGTACATAACCCCGTGAGTGTGAACCGAGTTATTTTTTTATATCTCTTACATTATTTCATTTATATTCATTAATTTTTATGGAAGAAGGAGAGAAGATTGTTTTTTTAATGAATAAATAATATCTAAAGGTGGAATTATTTTAATATGTCATAACCTGATTCACCTGAAACTCTCAGGGTATTTATCCTCATTGGTTTAACATTTATATTCATCATGGAGTATTATAGGTTGTGATGAAAATTTAAGGTTAGTGTGGGTATATTTTCATATATAAATAGAAAATTTTATCCTCATTTATAAATAATAGTTTTATGTGCAAGATTCCTTACCAAGTATACATCATGGAGTGTTTTAAATCATGTTTTTGGTATTATATGGGTGTACGATTCATATTGAAACCATATACCAAAGTTTGGAATGATATATTGAATGAGAACCTTCTCACATTTATAAATTACTCTTAAAATACCTGAGTATTTTATAATCAAGGGTTTTTAGGTATGTTTTTTGGTCATTTCTTTATTCTATGCTTAACCAATATGATATTTTCAGCTTCTATAATGATTATGACAACAGGGCCCTCAATCAAGATAGACTAAGGATGTGTGTGTCCACAATAAGATTAGATATATATAATGTGATTATTGTAACAACCCTGGTAATGTTAACAGTAAATAAAGTTCATGCCTCATTAATATTAATGAATTAGATTTTATAGAGTTATATTCAATATAAGAATATCATGTATTTTTCCAATAAAAAAGAAACAGTTATATTGATTCAAAATTTCTTACATTTGTAATATGGTTTTATTTAAAGATTTAATTCCAAATTTTATTATTTTGATTTGAAAATTTAAACCTTATTTTTAATATTATAATATCAAAATTAACATATAGTTATTTTTTGGGTAATTTTCTGAATTTTTTTTGGGTGAATATAAGAAATTGCCATTTTATTAGAAAACTATATATTCTTTTTATGTATTTATAATGTATAATTTTGTTTTGGATTTGTTTTAAAATTAAATTAGTTAATTTTTATTAAACATAATTGAATACATTTTATTTTATTCAACATTATAATTTAATTTCGTATAAAAATATTTTTATACATAAAATTTATTTTTCTGAAAAATAACTTTCAGTCTCATTTTTCAGGTTTATGTTAAATTAAATTTATGCAACATATTAATTTTATATTTGAAAAAATATACTCAAAATTTGTAGTCATTATTTCTAATTTTTTTAATGATTTCACCTTTACTTTTTATCATTATGAATAATACATTTTGTAAGATTTTAGTCATTACATTATGAGATAAAATGGATTAAAAGAGTCAAAAGGTAAAAAAATGATAAGTGTAAAAATGAAATAGAAACCAATATAGGTACTATTTTATTACCACATATAAATAATATATTATATAATATTTGAATATGGATCATTTTGGATCCATTTTTCTTGAGTAAGAAATTTACAAATTTTTTTCTTTGTGTAAATGCCTAACTAGGATGATTGTATCACGAAGTGGGGGAGAGGGTGAATTAATGATATTTTTTCTTATATGTTTCTTTTCAATTGAAACATCCTTCACTTCCTGTTAAATATTTCAGTTCGCTACTAAAAACAAATCCAACACACATGCACAGGAAAACAAAGATTAACAAGGTTCACTATTCAATAAGTATATCTATGTCCTTCCTATGGTTGGGAAATGATCCAATACCATACAATATACTATAAATAAATCCTTGTATTATAATGAGTAGATTAGACCCTTACACTCATGTAGCACTATGTAAATAATTCCAATAGGACATGTGCAGCTTCATAGCATAAATAAGGTAATACAATGATTTTGTAACAACTCATGTTATCTATGTTTCTTTTCAATTCCATAAATATATTCAGTAGAAAATTCATCTTCACTTTCTTACCTAGAATAATTTAATAAATTCCTGGACAGTGTTATGAAAAGATCATTCCAATTTTCTAAGTACAATATTCCCTAGAATGGTTCTTTGAGTTTGATTTTCCTTTAGAATACAATACAAATGAATTACCAACACTACAATCCATGAGTACAATTAACCAATTATTATTTCACCTCAGTTTGAAAAACCAATATAGAAATCATGATTTTATTAAACTATCCCAATATTATGATCAATTTAATACAATTGACAATCCCAATATGCTAATTAGCTAAGTACGAAAAACTTTGAGTACGATGATCAACTAAATACAAAATTGTGATATTGTATCTTCTCCTTCACTTCAATCTGAAAAAACATCTTCAAAAAATGTGATTATAGAATCATCTTCTTCTCCCTAAAACATGGAGATTATCTCTCATGAATGGTACATCGGTTTTCAAAAAAAGCATAGTATACTTTTCGCCTTTTATAGGTGAACCTTGAGTGGCTTTGTCGGGAATCAAAAAATTTTCCAGCACACTTTAATTCAACAAAATATTAATTTACCCAAAAAATCATGTGTAGTTTGACTTTTTCAACTCTTCTCAAAGCATCTCAATTCTACTTTAAACTTCATCTCCTTCTTGAATATTTTATTTAAATTTCCAGTCTAATTTCAATACATAGGCCTGATTTGTTGAATCCAATTTCATCAATACAATTCTCTGTAACGATTTCATGATTTTGTTTAAATAAATGGATGCCACTTCTGAATGCAGGATTTGATTATTATTTTGAATGTAGATACAATAATTATTTTGAATTTTGGGATCCCCCTTGATAGTTCATCCAAAAAACACATTCTCTTTTTCTATTTACCCACTTGAGATACAAATATTTATCTTCTTCTCTTCTCTTGACCTAGTTGGAATCCTAAAAAGTAACTCAACCCTTTTGAAATAGATGACTATATGGTTTACCTCATTCTCCTCTTCTCATCAATTGAGACACTAAAAAACATCATTCACAATCATATTCTTGTATTATGAAATACTTCCTGACATTAAATTAATTTGAGAGCTACTTCAACATCATTAGACTTCAATGTAAAGTATCATAACATTCCGTTCATTCCATCTTCTTTATTTTATTATCATCTTTAGTATGATAATTTCTTAGTACGATTGGCCTGGATATGCTAACTTTGAATATGATATTATTAGGAATAATTTTTTGTCTACATGAGCATGAGTATGATCATATTGTGTGCGAAACGATTTTATGCATATGATGGATGACCGAATGATACACTTCCTAAATAAGATATTCATTTTATATTGGTAGCATCTCATTCTTCTCTTCTACCCAGATATGATAAATCTCAGTACAGTTATTCTAATTACAATCCTTATCACCTCCTTAATTTATTTCTCAGCCCGAAACAGATTTCCATGAGTATGATAGACCTAGATACAATTATCTTGGGTAAGATTTCTTGAGTTTGATTCCCAACTAACTTTTCATCTCAAAAATGAATCAACTCGAATCTTTTTTACTCCCCATGTATTTCACTAATCTTTCATCATATGTTCTGTAATTAACTTTTGACTTATAAAATACAAATTGTCAGATCAACGTCACATTTATTTAATCATAGTTTTGTCAACTCCAATTATACATCAAAACAATCACTTCTTCTATATCAAATCCAGAGTGAATCTGATGACCATTTACTTCCAGAATACTTATTATTATTATAATAGACTTTGACAGTGGTTCTGATTATTTTGAAAACTTGAGTCTGATTATTTTGAAAAAAAATTCTCTATAAATTTTTTCTATGACATAAAGTGAGGTGATTTACTTTTTCCCTTTCTTCAACATCATTACAAATAATATTAGAAAACCCATGAAAACCGTCACTTTCATCATTAGCATGGTCCTAAAAATCTCAACCTTCTGATTTTTATTTCAAAACAAGTTTCATAAATCAATGAAAATTTTATCCTTGATAAATTGATTACTTATCATCAATTTTGAGCCTACGTGAGATAACACATTATTGGGAATGAGAATCATCGATAGAAAAAAAATACTATCCTAAAGTAATGATTATGAAAACCTTTTAATTTTTTCCTTAGATCTTCTTCAACCTAAACTTCTCTTCTTTCTCCCTGAAATACTATATTTTTTCTTTCCTAAAAGCTCTCATACAAACAGTTAGAATAGTTCACTCACAAAACAATATTGAATTCATAGGTTACCGCAAAATCCTTATTTTTACATAAAATACATTGATTTATAAAATAAATCCTCCCACATTTAAAAAAATCCAATGGTAAGATTTGAGAGGGGATATAAAAACATACCTTAATCTTGAAGAGAAAGAGGTTGGACACCCATGTTCATCCTAAATTTATAAAATAATTCCTTTGGTAAATGTTTTTGAATATTTCAACAACCTGTTCCAATACTGGAATATACTCTAGTTTCAATTCGTTATTCTCCACATGCATTTTATGAAATGATATTTGATATCAATATGTTTTGAATGATACTTTTGACCATCATTCCTAGTGATATTGATTTTTCTTGGATTTTAAAAACCCAAGGTAAAATGTAACTTCACTTCAACAAATAAATCATCCAATTGATTTTTCATCCACATGAACTATGTTGTTTCCTTAGTGGAATAAACGTACTCATCTTCATCTTCACAGAGTGTTACTGAATTTTATTTCATTGAATTCTAAATAAAATAATTTTTTCCAAAAAGGAAAACTCCAATAGATGCGGATCATCAATCATCAAATTTTCATACCTAATCGGTATCTGAAAAACCAAAAAAATCAGTACTATCTGAGCCAAAATACCTAATTTCTAATTCTATTGTGCCTATAATTCATTTGAGTAATCTTTTTCAATCAAGTATATGTGATTATTTTGTAGTTTTATAAAATCTGGCACAGAAATTAACATCATAAACAATATCAGGTCTTGAGGTTGTCAAATACAATAGGATTCCAATCAGTTTTTGACACTCTTTCTGATCAACTGATTTCCCTTCAATGTCTTTACCCAACTTAGTCCCCACTGAAATAGGTGTGGAAACAGGTTTTATGTTTTCCATGACAAACCTCTTGAGAAGTTCCATAGAATACTTTTTGTGAGAATGAAATATGTATTTATCCCTTTTCAATATTTTTAACCCAAGAGAGTATTTTATTCCCCTAGAATAGACCTTAAATTACCTTCTTCATATATTCTGAAAATATTTTAAAATCTCTTTCATCATTACTAAAAAAGATAATATCATGAACATAAACAATTACAATGAGGCAATGATCCTGAATTTCTATGATATAAATATTTATATCCACTCTTCCTTTCTTAAATCTCATCTTCCTTAACCATGTATCCAATTTTGAATAGCATTCCCTTAGAGCTTATTTTAGCCAATACAAGTCCTTATTAAATCTGCACACATAACTATCATCTTTCCCAATAACAAATCCACAAGGTTGTTCAATATAGACTTTCTTTTCAAGATAACCATTCATGAATGTGGATTTAATATCCATTTGGAAGATCTTATAGCTTCGTTGTGCAACAACGACACAAAAGTTTCTAATTGTCATAAATCGTTCCTCCAGAGAGAATTTTTCATAGAAATCAATGACTTCAACATGAAAATACCATTTACAGACCAATATTACTATATTTTGTTATCACTTATACTTCTTCATTCAGTTTATTCTAGAAAACCCACTTTGTGCCAATATTGTTTTTTTTATGATTCAATATGAGTTCCCAAATATCATTAATTAAAATTAGATCCAATTCTTCATTCATGGTTTGAAGCCTTTCGAGATTCCAAATGTCTTATTTTACATCATTTTTTTCTAATTTTTAATAAAAATAATTATGTTTAATACCATTTTTTGTTCCTCTAGTTTGAACATTATGATGTTGATCAACAATAATATTCAAGGATTAAACTTGTTTTTTCTTCCTAGGATGAGACTTTTTATTATCTTCCTTATATATGGAAGTAGCTATATTGGATTCTTATTCTTGAAAAGGATTACAATTGTCTGTATCCTTATTTGAATTGTTTTTATAACTTGATTGACCTGCTTATCTGCCTGAGAATGTTTTTCTTCGTCTTCCTTTTTAATAAAATTTACATCAACTGAATCAATAAGACTTCCTATTTCTTTTATGAACCACATATAACCTCTTCATTACAGAGCATAGCCAAGAAAGACTTTAGATTCTCCTTTATTCTCAAAAATTCTATAATTTCGTCCATTCTTCTTTATAATACAAGGAATACTAGAAAATCTAAAATGTTTCAAGATTAGATTATTTCCATAAACTAATTCACAGGGAGTCATAACAGATTGAGGTATTTAGATGAAACTTTTTCTGAATATAAATATCAATACTCATGTCTTACTTCCAAAATAAATGAGAATGTCCATGTTCATGTAACATTGTTCTTACCATTTTTACCGAGCTTCTATTTATTCTTTTAGAAACCCCATTTTATTAGTGACTATATGGGGAAGTATACTTATACTGAATTCCATGATTCTCTGGACAACATTCTAATTATTCACATTTATATTCACTATCATTGTAAGTTCTTAGTTTCTTCACAGAATAATCAAATTCCATTTTAGCTATCATTCTAAAACTTTTAAACATTTTCAAAGAATATAATTTATGTTTCATATACATAACACAAGTAATGCCAGTAAAATAATCCATGAAAGTGATGAAGTATTTATCTTTACTTTTTGATGGTTTTCTCATTGGTTCATAGATATCACATTGGATCAGTTATGAGGGTTGTTTTGATGAATTATCAACTTTATTATGCCGAAATTTGTAATCCTTCCTTTCTAGAAAATTATACAGAACAAATATCTTCTTTTTAGAAAATCAAGAATGTCTCAAGCACTATCTGTTTTAAATAAATTCCTTATGTTTCATTGATATTTGTGTCCTATTTTTTATTCCAAAATCGATTCTCTTCCACCATAGTCATGTAAAAAGTGTTTTATGCTTCACCAATATAAAAGAAATTCAATTTTGTACATCAAACTATTTTAATAATATTCCTATATTCTTTACTATTCATAATAAACTCATATTTTTTGAAGATAAATTTGCTACCCTCTTCACACAACTGTGAAACACTTAGAAAATTGTGTTTCAGCCTATCAACAAATAATGTTTTCTGGTATTTCAACTTTTCATTACCAATAATGGCTGATCTAATACCATTGATTTTACAGGACTATTCATTAGCAAATGTCATTATTCCTTCCATAAAATCTTTCACATTATTCAGCTATTTTAAATCTATTTTCATATGGGAAGAAAACCGACTATCAAGAATCCATGTCCATTCTCCTTTTGTACCCTTCAGTGCGGTTTCAACAACAAAATAATTTTCTTAATCATTTTATTTTTTCATCTTTGGATTTTGGGAATTGTTAAGAATATTTTTTTATATCGGTAAAAAAAGACATCCTTTTTCAACATGTCTAGGTTATTACATATCTAAAAAATATTTTCCAATGGTTGTAACCTATTTTCAGTCTTCACATCTAGCATTTCTGGTTTCTTTAAGGAAAAATTTTTAGTATTAATTCTTTGAGGAGATTGATTCCCCCTAAAACTATGCATATCATAATATTTGGGATAGTAGAAATGTTTTTGATATAACCAACACATACATTATTTTTGTATGAATCCCCCACAATACCATAAACATCCATAAACATAATACTTTCCTTTGAATATATCTTATTTATTTGAATTGTGAATACATTTCTCTATCACCTTATTATCTCTCTTTCAATCCTTAATAGAATCTAAAGTATTTGAAACTTTTTGAGATTGAGTTAAAACATTTTTGGACACAATATATTTTGTGACATATAAATTCCTCACTTGGGACACATACATTACTCTTTCATCTTTATTCTTCATGGAAACCACTTTATTTTTATTCTCACCCAATTGAAGGTATCTTTTTTTTGAAACATAATATTTTTCTCATTATGATAACATTCAACAATTTTAGTTATTGTGTTTTGGAAACATGTAAGTTTTCCTTCAACATTCGAATGTTTTTGATGGAAAAGTTCTAAATCTTCTTATTTTTATTTTAATTTCACTTCTAGATTATCATTATAATTCTTTTCTTTTTAAATATATTTCTTTAAATAGTTATTCACTTTCACCATATTTTTCTTCTTATCAGCATTTTTTTTTCTTTCTTGAGTATTCATCTTCTATTTTTTTGTTTCTTTTCAAGTCATATGATATTTTTGAAACATTATTTCAACTCTTCTTTTAAATTAATTTCAAGTTGTGTTTCTTATTCTTTAGAACCACTACTTCTAAATTATTCATCAATCACTATTGCAATAAAATTATTTTCAACACCATACTCAACTAATTTTTTAGATTCATCAACACTATCTTATTCTTATTCATCTTTAAATAAGAAACTTCTTCTTTTTTATTCAAATAGTTTTCTTTATTTCCCTATGGAATTTAATTTTTATTTGTCTCCATTTGACTTCAATGACCTTATAGTATTTATTTATTTTTCTTCGCTATCCTCTTCTTTCTCTCTCTATGGGTAACTAGCCACAAAAAGGACCAACTCCTTTGAATTCCAAACATTTCAAGGTAAGTTTCCCTTCAAATTTCTCTATTCCCCTTTTCAATTTTTTTAAAAAAAATGTTAAAATATCATTGAGGTTTTTATATACCTTGTTTTTATAGAAAAAATCACATTCATCTTCTTCAAAAATAATATTCTTTTTAATTTCCATTATTTTCAGCCTTGAAAGGAATTTATCTATCAACTTTTTTTTTACATATCTGAGACTTCACTCTCCTCATTTTATAATTGAAAAGAGAGCTATAAAAATCATCATGAGGTAGTATTTCTGTATCTATGTCTTTTAATAAAGAAACTTTTCCATTTAATTTTACATAGGATTATTAAGATATTTTCAACATATGTAGAGTAATCCAACTTTTCACTAATACATATCATATTACTCACAATTTTTTTCACCTGGGTAAAGAAGTCCCCAAAAGAATCATACTCACCCATATTCAAAAATTCATATCCAAATCTCTAGATTTTTACCTTTTCCTTCTTCACATTTTATTTCCCTTGTATACATTTGTCAATTTATACCATATTTCTTTGGCTATTGAAACTCCTTCCACTCTCAAAAATTCAATTTCTGAATGTGAGGAGAATATATCATACCTCACCCTTCCTTCATTCTCCAGATTCTTCTTATCCACATATGTAAGTGGAGATTTATCATCAATGGGATGGAATCCAAATTTTGTAGCTTCAAGAAGATTATATCTGTTATACGTAAGATAAGGCAACATTATATAATTCCATATATGATAATTATTTCCTTAGAATACCGGAATACCTTTACTATTCACACAATTCAAATTTTCTATCAGCAAAGAATAAGAGAAGAGAACCTAGATCTGATACCAATTGTAAATTCCCAATTAGGATGATTGTATCATTGAGAGTGGAAGGGAGTGAATCAGGGATAATTTATCATTTATGATTCTTTTCAATTGAAACAAACATCACATCCAATTAAATATTTCTATTCCCCATTAAAATAATCCATCACACATCCATAGGATCACAAATATTTCCAAGGATTACAATTAAAAAAGAATAGATATGTCCTCGGTATGATTTATAAATGATCTAATGAAATAACATCCAATAAAAATAAATCTTTGTATTAAAATAAGTATAATTTTCCATTAATCCCATGTAGAACAATATACACAGTTCCCAAAGTGCGCGTGCTCCCTTTTAGCACAAATAGAGTAATATAGTGATTGTGTAACAACTATTGTAACCTATTCTTATATTAAATTCCAAAAATGTATTCAATTGAAAAAAATATTCACATTTTAACCTAGAAAAATGTGAGAACTTATTGGAATTTTTTTATGAAAAGATCATTCTAATATTTCGAGTCCAATTCCTCTATATACAATATTACCAATTATAATTATTCTAGTCTGATTGTCTTTTAGAATACAGTATAAATGAATTAGCAGCACTTCAATCTCAGAGTATGATACCCCTATATGATTATTTATTGATATATAAAATCAAATCTAGAAATACTGATTCGATTAATAAAACCTAATATGATGATCAACTAAATATGATTGACAAGCCGAATATGGTAATATACAGAGTATGAAAAACATAGAGTCTGATGATCAGCTGAATACAATGTTTGGATCTTTTATATTATCATTCACTTCAATCCATCAGAACTTATTTAACAAAAGTGATGACCAAAAATTCTTTTTCTCTCTAGAACTTAGTGATTCTATCTCATGAAAAATACATCGGTCACCAGAAAAGTACACTATACTTTTCTTCTTTTATAGGTGACCATCAAGTAGATTTGTTGGGAATCCCCAAATTTTTCCTGCTCACTTAAATTAATCCCAATCTCAATTTACACTAAAATAGCCAATTTATTTTTGAAATTTTCAACTCTTCTCGAATATTATCGAATATTTATTCCAAATTCATCACCTTATTTAGAGTTTCTTTTGAATTTCTAGTCTAATTTCAATACAGGGGCCTGATTTATGAAATGTGATTTCTTGAAAAAACATATCTATACCAATTTTATGAATGTGTATGAAGAAATGGATACCACTTCTGAATGACGTATAAGATGATTCTTTTGAATTTTCATACCATCAATCACATTAATGTCAGCCTCACCCTTGATTGTTCATCCAAAAAACTCTTGATCTTTTTCTCTTGACCCAATTGAGATAGAAAATTCCATATTCTCCTATTACCATAACCTAATTGGAAACCTACAAATTAATTCAACCCATTTGAAATTTTTAACTATATTGTTGATCACATTCTTTCCTTATCTTCTCCTATCCAACTAAAAAACCTTCATCCACAATCCTATGCTTGTATCATGAATTCACTAATGAATTTAAATTCACTTGATATTAGGTTCAACATCTTCAGACTTAAATTTTAAAGTATGAAAAATTTGCGTTCATTCTATCTTCTTTATCTTATTCTCATACCACGTATGGTCTTTTCAATATGTGATCTGCTTGGATACTCTAACTCTGAATACAATGATAATAGGTATGATCTTTTACTTCCTCATTTAAGGTATGATGAAGTTGGGTACGAAATATTTTTAATGAATATGATCGATGATCATAGGCTGCAGATCCTAAGTATGATATTCATTTTCAATTGGCTGTACCTCTTTCTCCTCATCCACCCAGATATGATAAATCTTGGTATGATTATTCTGATTATGATCCTCAACACCTTATTTCACTCATTGTCAGCACAAAACTGATTTCCATGAGTATGATTGTTAGGTCCACTATGTTAGATACCCTGAGGGGGGGGGGGGGGGGGGGGTGGGGGGGGGGTGAATCAGGGTATGATATATTAAAAAAATTCCGTTGTTGATATTTTTTCACTGTTAAGAAAAAATCTCTTTCCTCTCTTTCCTGTAGAAAATTATAAACCAATATTAAATCTTGTACAAGACACAATGATTTTTAAATGATTCACCCTCACAGGGATACGTCCAAGGATAATACACCAATAATGTGCCTGTGTTCCAAATGCACTAATAGTGCCCTACTGTTTACAATGATTGGAGCAGACTAACTGTCCCTCCTGGTTTACAACAACTCACAATATGAAAGCTCACTACTCTCTCAACTAATGTGTGATCACTGCTTCTTCGAAAGATTCCCTCATAGTTTAATGACTTGTAGGTACCTTCATTATCACAAATGAATGAATCTTACACTGTATGTAGATTATTTATTGATGTTACAATTTCAACCAATGATGAATATAACATTACCACAGATGAACTAGGCAATATTCCAAATTTTTGTGCAACCCTAAAATGACTGGAATGCTTCTCTATACCTAGAATGCTTCTCTAATACCTGCTGCGCTTCATCATGCATGGCATTAAAGTGTCACTTAAACACTTGGGTGACACTCTCTTATTCAACACAAGGCATGGGTGTCTCAAACCCTTTTATTACCAAACAATAATTGGCGTGCAACTATCAATTGGTGCACAATGTCTGAATATCGATATTCTTGTACGACCAAACCACCACTTGTGCGCCCAAACCACCTGTGTGACTGGAGCTCTAATTTTATCTATGTGTTGAACTCTATAAAAAATGAGGATGGGTATCTATCTATTTATAGGAATTTTGGGTACCCCGAGCGTTGGAACACACCTCTCAGCGTGCAAGTCCAGCCGCCCTGAGTCTCTGTCTCCCTAGTCACTTGCACGCCCAAACCAAAACATGGGAACACCTCTTTCATTTTCCATATTTTGATGCTATGATAATGAAAAACATATGCATCCCAAGTTTCCATGATTCGAAGACACAGATGCACAAGTCCCTTTACCAAAAACATTTTTATTCATTTGTCGATTTGAGGGCCAAAATGTTTGCAAACACTCGAAAACGAATCCACCTTGTATTTTCTCTCTTTGTATCATCTCCATATCATCCATTCATTTGTTGAGTTTATTAAATAAATCATGGATTGTTGAAAAAATCCCTTGAACTCAACTACTCATCATGTAAAGCCCCTTTGTTAACAAATTTGTACATCATGGTCTGCTTTGTTAACAAACACAACACGAAGGCCCACAATTTCAACAAACACAATCTCCTCAAAAATGATTTAATGATACCTTGAGGGATTTTTACCCAACACAATTGACCAAGATAAAATTATCATGGGTACTATTTCTTAAGTAAAATTCCTTGCAACTTTTTCTTCGAAAAAGATTAGCCTAAATATTTATCACTCCCCCTTTCTTCCACCAATCATGCATTATAAGTTCTCCAACTAACATATTGTCACGAACCGTCCTCAGGACTCATGCCATGACTACCCCAAGCCCACCTTCCATAGGCCAGGGACTAGCGACTAGCACCAAGGCGTAAATCCTGACAAAAAGGGGAAGGAATTGCCTTTATAAAGTAAACAAACACCACAGAGTAAGCCAGCAGAAGTAAACACTAAGTAAACTGAGTACAATAGTAAGTGCGGAAAGTAAATGGGCTAGAATACAAACCGAAACTGAAAGTAAAGTAAAACTGGAAAGAAAGTACAACAATTGAATGTAAAGCAGCAACGTCGAGCTGTCCACTGGAAGTCCCACTTGAAAGGTGGGTACAGATAGCCTGCTCCGCTCCTCAGGTCCAGCCGTCCACTCCGTGTACGTCCCGCCCAATGGTCCAACTCCAGGTACCGACTACTCCACAAGCCTCAACCACGATCAGTACTGTTCGTCGTCTGCATCTAACACAACGTAGTGCGGGCATAGCCCATGCATGGGTGAGTATACGCTACTCCGTTGGAACCTCGAGACCCCCGAAAGTCTCCAAGAATCCACAAAGGATAATCCACAAAAGAAAGATACATTCACGAAGTATCATCAAACCCTACTTAGGTATATGACCATACATATACCTAAGTCATCAATTCCAGTTCTGCTCCATCATCCGAGCCCAAGTTCGATTACATCCACACAGGATAGTACAACCCAATCCACAGAGGAAAGCACAACACAATCCACATAAGAAGCAAGTCAATCATATCGAAGATAATGATTGAATGTCAATACTCAGCTCACACAGGTATACTTCTTCGTAAGGTGATAGAGATGATCAGATGTAGCCACTGATTCATCTAATCTGGGACCCATGTAGGATACTAAATCAGCTAAGCTGTCGGACCCACATAGGATACAAGTACTGTAGTCATCACCGCCGAACCCACGTAGGATTCCAGTACGGTTGTCGTCGTCGTCGAACCCACGGAGGATTCCAGTACGAAATTCTTCACCATAGAACCCATAGCTGCTGGGGAACTCCTCCTCTATCGAGTGTAGTGGGCCTGTCGCTACAACCAAGTGCTTCCCATGATCCTTGGACTGTTATAGTACTCCACGTGTCAAGTACCGTGGGCCTGCTGCTACAACCAAGCGCTTCCGAACATGGGTCTACCGCTACAACCATGCACTCCCCACCACAGCCTATAGAGGTACTCCTTCTGTTGAGTACCGCGGGTCTGCCGCTACAACCAAGCGCTCCCCACCGGGCTATCAAAACACTCTGAGTCGATCGATCAGCAGTCATCAAGTCCCAGCCAGCTCTAGGGTTTCCGCACACAGTACGCTCGTTCCGAGAGGGTCTGCTCCACGAGCCAAGAGTTCTATACATCAACTGTCACGTAGACTAGAGTTGATGTATCACAATGTTTCGTCATGTCAATAGGAACACAACGCGAATGACGGCGCGTCAATCAGACGCCTGGTCTGAGAGTTATTGCCTTTTTTGTCCCAGGGGCCCGGTTGGGTTTTAAGCTAAAACCAACCCGACCATGGTCCAGCTGTGTCCAAATCTCGTGAGGAGTAATCCAAAAGGTCTGTCTCACTAAGAGGAATCCAACAAAAGTCGACAACATGTCAATCGGACGTCCGGAGCTCATGTTATAAGCGTTTCCGCTCCGAGGGCCCAGTTGGTTTCATGTTCGAACCAACCCGACCATATCCAAAGTTCTGTGAAACCTTGAGTGTAATATATCGAAACACCTTTCTCGATCCAAGGATCGCATCTCAATTGAAAATGCATCGATGGGAGGTCTGTATCCCATGTTACGGGTGTTTGAATGAACTTTTCCATTTTTAGGGGGTTTTGGGCCCGATCCGACCCGGTCTGAGACTCCCCAGGGTCACCCCGAACCGGGTCGACCTGACCCGGGTCAGGGTCCGGCCCATTAGGCCACGGCCCGGCCTGGCCTACGTGGCTGATTGACCTGGCATGGGCGCCGCTCCCTTTGCCTGCCGGGGGTTACGACCCTCGGCCTTCTCTGAACGGCCGGCCTGGCTGGCCGGCCGGTGCCGCCACCGCGGGACACCGCGGTCCCACCCCTCCAATGCGCCAGCGGCGGTTCCAGCCACCACTCCCTACTCGGCCCCGACCTTGGTCCGACATACGCTGCGAGACGGTGCCACGCCCCTCCGCCGCGGCCTGCTCCGGTCGCGACCTCTTCATAGTGCACCGGCGCCGCGCGACGGCGCCGCACCCCTTCACCATGGTCCGACTCCGGCCACGGCTTCGTTCGGCCTCAACGACACCACACTTCTTCTCCGTGGTCCTCCTTGATTCCGCACGGTGCCGATGCACTGCGCCACCTTCGTTCGACCCACAAAAAAATCAACAATAAAGGGGGAGGAGGGTCGGTCGTGTTTTTGTGGTCTGACCTCCTCCTGTTACCGCGTTATCAGGTGGCCCAAAATATAATATCTTCGAAAAGCAAACACAAATTTAATTTATTAAATTTGAACTCAAACCCCTACCTCGATTAAGTCGTCGAATGAGGATTGTCGCGGGAAAAAGGAGATCATGGAAGACGGTGTCGCAGATTGAGGCTTCGTAAGCGTCATCGGTGTTCGCCCGATGAAGGATGCGGCACGTCGTCGCTCTCCGATGAAGGTGTCTATCACCGGATGCGGAGTGGGAAGAAGATGGTACAAAGATTCCCTTGCGGTGATGGAGTTCTTCATCGTAGACTCTGCGTTCTTCGCGTTCTTCGACGAGGAAGGAGAGTTCTTCAGAGAACAATAGTCTTCTCCTTGTTTCCGCACAACGATTCAACAATTAATAAAATAAGGCTTTGCCTTATTTTAGTACCCATTCCAACCCTTTTCGAATTTCAAACGATTGCAATCAATTAATTGACTTAATTGATGAGCATTTAATAATCCATATTTAGCTTCGAGAGTTTAAAAAACATTAAAAGGGGTACGAGTGTGTTACACAAATTAAAAGTGATAGGGTGATTAATGGGGAGTTAGAGAATTGAACGGTGGGGGATCATGTGGGCCCCACCCCAACTCCCTCACATGGATGTTAACCACAAAGTAGAGAGAAATTAAGTTGTGTCACAACTTAATTTCACTTAAACCACTTAGTAATGAAATAAAAATAAAACAATTATATTTTTATTCCTCACTTTTTTTTAACATCACCACCCGAGAAAACGCACCTTCGGAAAAGGTGTTACTAAGCACTTACCGGCGCTGCAAAACCATCGGTGCCCTCAGATTTCGATTTCGAGCACCGGTTTAAAAGTTAGAAAAACCTGCTCGTTCGTTCACTGAACCTACCCGAGATAAATTTCAGAAATTGATTCCAGGCACACCGGGCCTCGGAATCAGGTGCCGTGAGAAACCGCGTACTTGTAAAATCCCGAAGAAAATTAAGAAAAAATTTCCTTGAATTTTACGGGTCTTTACATTACTCCCACCTTAGGGCTTTACGTCCCCGTAAAGATACATCACAATCTAGGGGAACAAATGAGGGTACTAAGCACGCATCTGAGCCTCTCTCTCCCAAGTTCTCTCCTGTAGGTTCTCGTGCTGCCACCTGATGCACACTAGAGGAATCGACCGCCCACGTAGGACCCACTCCTGTCGATCCTCGATCTCCACCAGGACCCCACAAAAGTCGCCCCATCATCAAGGTCCAGCACACTATGGTCGATGATATGCATTGGGTCGTGCACGTATCTCCTCAGCTGAGATACCTGGAGGACGTCGTGCACCCAGTGCAACTGAGGCGGTAGAGCCAGGCGATAAGCCACCTCAACTATCCTGGTGAGAAACTGAAATGGTCTGATGAAGCACATAGATAAATTGTCGCCTCGGCCAAATATCTGTAGTCCATGTCGAGGTGAGACCTGCAAGAAGATGTGGTCACCATCCTTGAACTCTAGTGTTCTCCGCCTCCTCTCAGCAAAAGCCTTTTGTTGGCTCTGAGCTGTCCTCATCCACTCCTGGATGACTTGGACCATCTATGGTCCTACAAGAGCTGCTAAGATTTCTTCTTTACCGATAACAGAAATCTGGTCTCATCCCCTGGATGAACCACTTTCTTCACCCAATACAGTCAATCCTGACATGGATGATACTAATCCATACCAAGGATGATGTCGTAAGGCCTCGATGCTACTACCAAGAGATCCAACCGTTACTCTCACCTCCAAGGGTTGAGTCACACTGTCGGCATCAGTGTGTGGTCACTGGGTCTCCTCCAGTAGGTATCTCAAAATTGAGGGTCAAGTCAATGATTTTTATACCAGAACCTCTTAATAACAACATAAAGAGAGGACAGGAAAGTAAAAGACACAAGAAAGGTGTCTTTTATTACTGCAGCTCAAAGTACAAAGACACAAAGAATCCAAAAACAAACATCAACCATGATAGAAGCAACATGAACAAAAGTCTCCATGTATGGAGCTAGTCCCGCTCCTGTCCATCTACTCCCGAAGCTCCATTATCGTAGGCCTCAACTGCCTGAAGCTGAGCTCTCCCCTGTCCACTCGTTCCCTACGGTCGGGGTGGTCTTCCTGGTGGTGGTGGTGGTAGGGCCTCAAAGCATCGCCCACCACCCGCTGCATGGCCATCTCCCCTGCCTCGGTCTCCTACTTCTTGAGATCTTCCCCGATCGAACCTCTGCCTCTTCCTGGGAGGTCCTTCGTTCATCCGCTGGTCATCTTTATGGCGGGTTAGATAGTCACATTCCATGTGACCAACCCCGCCACAGGAGTAACACTGTTCGCTCCTGGTAAGTCGTTCTCCACCCCGGGTGCCTCACACACACGATCATGTGTCATGCGGTCGATCACCTGTAGGTTTGGTCATCTTCGACCTCTGCATCATCCGTTTGCTACCCGTTGCAGAAGACTCTACCGCAAGCCAGCTAGTGGTGGGTCCTGCTGCCGGAGACTGCTCAGCAAGGAAACTCTCCACTAAGAGGGCTCTCTCCAACACCCCTGTCTGCGTTAGGATGCTGTGAGAAACAACTAAAGATCTAATCTCTCTCCTGAGCCCCTGCTCGAAGGTTCGGTCCCTGAAGAACGGGTCTCATACCATGTCCGTCGAATAACGCGTGAGATCGGTAAATCTCACCGAGTACTGGGCTACCGTTATACTGCCCTACCTCAGCTACAGTAGCTCTTGGATGTGCACCACACAGAGGGTGGCTGGGAAAAACAATGAGCAGAAGAGGCTATCAATGTCTGTCCAGAAAAGTGATGCGACATCGTGCACCTAGAGCATCAAGCTCCACCATCTTCCTGCTACCGCGTGCAGGAGGCTCGCTGCAAGGATCACCATGAGATCAGCGGGTGTCCCCACTATCTTGAAAATTCTAACTACAACCTCCAACCAATCCTCGGCCGCCTGAGGGTCCGTCTCCCCATGTAACCTGGGCGGTCTCTGATGCTGAAACTCATGCAACTAAGGAGAACTGCACTCTCAGCGGCTGGGGTTGGGAGCATCGGTGGCTCGGCGGGTAGAGGTACCGCCGGTGTCTCCACTGAAAAAGGGCCCTGCACTGAGGCCTCATCGCTCTGTGGGCTGTCGTCTCGCACAAAGCTCTGAACCCTAGCAGGCTGCCGTTGTGGGGACATCCTGAAAAGAAATAGGTGCGCCACGGTAAAAACAATATACCTGGTGAGCTGACACAAGTAATCACAAAGAAAACTTTTGAAACACACATGAAATCAATGTTTTCGTGCATTGAGTCAGAAATCAGAAGTTAGGGTCCCGGTGTATGGATACGTTGGCCGCCGCACCAACACCGGAATCCCTAGACTGATAACCACACTCAATAACCTTAACACTATTGCTTCATATAGAAGAAATATCAGAGTCCTGAGTTATGCGGTATAACTAAACTCCTTGGATACCAATTTGTCATGACCCATCCTCGGGACTCGTGCCTTGACTACCCCAAGCCCGCCTTCCATAGGCCAGGGGCTGGCGACTAGCAACAAGGTGTAAATCCCGACAAAAAGGTGAAGGCATTGCATTTATAAAGTAAACAAACACCACATAGTATGCCAGTTGAAGTAATCACTAAGTAAACTGATTACAATAGTAAGTGCGGAAAGTAAATGGGCCAGAATACAAACCCAAACTGAAATTAAGTACAACTGGAAAGAAAGTACAACAAATGAAATTAATGTAGCAACGTCGAGCCATCCACTAGAAGTCCCACCTGAAGGGTGGGTACAAATAGACTCCTCAGCTCCTCGGGTCCAGCCGTCCGCTCCGTGTATGTCCCGCCCAGTGGTCCACCTCTAGGCAACGACTGCTCCACAAGCCTCAACCAAGATCAGTGTTGTCCGTCGTCTGCATCCAACACAACATAGTGTGGGCACAACCCGTGTAGAGGTGAGTGTAGGCTACTCAGTAGGGACCTAGATACCCCCGAAAGTCTCCCAGAATCGACAAAGGATAATCCACAAAAGAAAGATACAATCACGAAGTAACATCCAACACTACTTAGGTATATGCCCATACATATACCTGAGTCATCAATTCCAGTTCAACTCCATCATCCGAGCCCAAGTTCGATTACGTTCACACATGATAGTACAACCCAATACACACAGGAAAGCACAAAACAATCCACATATGAAGCAAGTGAATCATATCGAAGATAATGATTGAAAGTCAAGAATCAGCTCACACATGTATACTTTTTCGTAAGGTGATAGAGATGATCAGATGTAGCCACTGATTCATCTATGCTGGGACCCACGTAGGATACTAAACCAGCTAAGCTGTCAGACCCACGTAGGATAAAAGTACTGTAGTCATCACCACCGAACCCATGGAGGATTCCGGTACGGTTATCGTTGTCGTCGAACCCATGGAGGATTCCAGTACGAAAGTATTCACCGTCTAACCCATGGTGGATTCCAGTACAGTTTTCATCGTCGTCGAACCCACGAAGGATTCCAGTACGAAATTCTTCTCCGTCGAACCCATAGCTGCTGGGGAACTCCTCCTCTATCGAGTGCTGTGGGCCTGCCGCTACAACCAAGAGCTGCCCACTAACCTTGGACTACTTTAGTACTCCACCTGTCAACTACTGTGGGCCTGCTTCTACAACCAAGCGCTTCCTACCATGGGTCTGCCGCTACAACCAAGTGCTCCCCCTCATAGCCTACAGAGGTACTCCTTCTGTTGAGTACCACGGGTCTGCCGCTACAACCAAGCGCTCCTCTTCTGTGGTTCTGCCGCTACAACCAAGTGCTCCCCACTGGGCTATTGAAACACTCCGAGTCGATCAATCAGCAGTCGTCAAGTCCCATCCATCTCTAGGGTTTCCGCACACAGCATGCTCATTCCGGGAGGGTCCGCTCCATGAGCCAAGAGGTCGATACATCAACTGTCATGTAGACCAGAGTTGATGTATCACAAAGTTCTGTCCTGTCAATTGAAACACAACGCGACAGACAACACGTCAATCAGACGCCCAGTCTGAGAGTTATTGGCCTTTTCGTCTCAGGGTCCCGGATGGTTTCGTGTTCGAACCAACCTTGTCGTACACAAAGTTCTTCGAAACCTTGAGTTTAATATACCGAAACGGCCGTATTGATCCAACGATCATATCGCAACTAAAAGTTTGTTGATCAGAAGTCCGTAGCCGATGTTACGGGCTTTTGAATGATCTTGTCCATTTTTAGGGGGTTTTGGGCCCGGACCGACCCGGCCTGAGACCCCCCTGTGTCGACCTGACCCGAGTCCGGGTCCAGCTCGGCCTACGCGGCCCAGACTGGACTGGGCGGCCAGTTGGCCTGGCGCGGACGCGGCCAGCATGGCCAGCTCGATGCTTGTCGAGCTGTCGCGGAAGGGGGGGGGGCGTTGCCCCTGTTTTGAAACGGTGCCACCCCCTCCCACATGGGGGCCGCTCCCTTTTCTAGCCAGGGGTTACGACCCCCGGCCTTCTCCGAACGGCCGGCCTGGCTGGATGGCCGTTGTCGTCGCCACGAAACCCCACGTTCCCGCCCCTTCAACGCGCCGGCGACCGGTGGTTTTGGTCGCCACTTCCTGCTCCGCCACGGCCAAAGGCAACGACTTTGGTCTGACCGATGCGGCGCGACGACACCACGCCCCTCCGCCGCGGCCTCTTCGTGGTTCACCGACGCGGCGCGACGGAGCCGCGCCCCTTCACTGCGGCCTGACTCCGGCCACGCCTTCGTTCGGCCTCGACGGCGCCACCCTTCTTCGTCGTGGTCCTCCATGATTCCACGCGGTGCCGATGCACCGCACCACCTTCGTTCGTGCCGCAACAAAATCAACAATAAAGGGGGAGGAGGGTCATCCGTGTTTGTGCGGTCTGACCTCCTCCCATTATAGAGATATCAGGCCCCCCAAAATATAATATCTTTGACAAGAAAAGACAAAATTAATTCATTTATTTTGAACTCAAACCCCTACCTCGATAAAGTCATCGAATGGGGATTGTCATGGGAAAAAGGACGTCGCGGAATATGGAATCGCGGAAGACGGCTATAATGAACCATACTTTACATACATTGTTAGTACATAAAAATTTATGTACACTTATTAGAACATATAACAAAACCATGAAAGAACCGTATAGGTAGAGTGTCTTTAGAAACTGGGAAACATAAACAACTGGTTCATAAAGTATCTACACTGTCTCCCATTTATTTCATCAAATCTATAGTCCCTTTTGGCATATCATTCTTAGTAACCTTCTTCCTGACCTGGGGAAAGGAAACATACAAAAGGGTGAGATCAAATGCTGAGTATGAGTAAAAAAAGAAATATCAATCACATCATATTCATAAGAACATTACATTTTAGAAATCATACCCAGCAAAAGAGATCAAAATTTTATAACACTGGATAAATCATGGTAGTGAAATGTAATCCCAATAATCATAACATAAAACATGAAACTTTGTGTCATACACACATAATCATAGAGAATCATTTCTTATTAGTCAAGACTCATTGCCAAGACTATCTTAGTGGACAAAGTCCATTTCTGAATCGAGTTCACTCCTCGTTTCAGTCCTGTTTCACTGAACCGGTTTAACCTACCGTTCCAGCCATGTCTATCTAATGAGATATAAAATCTTTAACCAATTAATTGGAGGGATATATATGTCCCACCCATCTCATAATGATACCATTCTTATGTGTTCCACAAAATCATAAACCATACATCATAGAATAACCCATGTAACAAAAATGGGATTCTTAAACATCCTGACATAATAAAACAATTCAAATAAGATAAATAAATTCATAAAAATAATTCCATCACAACATAATAAAATCAATGTAATAATAAGTATATAAACAGAACCCTTCATTAACTTCGATGAAAAATAATTTTGATAAAACACTTGAACTCCATTCATGAGGAAAATATCCTTTCTACATCAAAAACACTTTTCCTATCGTAACATGTCATAAAATACTAAACTAAAAAAAGTTGATTAAAAATAAACTTGAAAACATGTAAAGGAAGATTCATGGAAATAATTTTTTAAAAACCCATTCATGTCATATAAGTTAAAAAACCATTCTTCTCGTACTTTTTTCGGAAAATTCAAAAGTACCTCGTACGAAAAATGACAAAAGATTCCTTTCATATCTTTTACTAAAAACTAACCAAAGGGTAAAATTGGATATAAACAATTGTAGGTGGATGGAAATAATATTACCTATTGAGGAAACATGGATGTGGATGATAAAATACACCCCAATAGATTCCAAAGTATAAACAATCTCGGATAAAAATGAGATTGTAATATTTCCCTTACCTTAGGTCCGATTTGCTTCGTAAGTGTCCGAACCTCCTGTATAATGATTTAAATAATGTCATTGAATTATTACAGAATCATAATCATTGTTATGATATCAGATATGGTCATATTCGTAGCATATTATTAGTAATACATCATTGCTACTTGTTATTCGGGTGTTTATTACTTTTTGTTCTTATGCGTGTTTTGTGGAATAAATTATTATTCTTATTTTTAGGTTATAGATACCTCATTTCCAGAATGGTATTATTGTAATATATATCATATTTATTCACTCAATTCATTTATGTAATCACTATTCAATGAAAATCATGTAGAACGAGTCATATCACATCGTGGAGACGGTATTCCGTACGTACGCACGAGCGATGATATCGTTCCCATGATCGTGGAATTGTATTGGAGTGTATGTATACTATTTTAGAATAAATATCACTTTATAATAATCATATATATTTATTATTTACACCATTATACCCATCCAAGTAAGGTGGTGGTGGAAAATAGATTACACCACGGCGTGGAGACGGTATTCAGTACGTACGCACGCGCGGTGATTTCGTTTTCCGTAAGATGGATAGATGGTGAAATAGGGTTGTTTCATACTTATAATAACATATCAGTATATGAGTGATACTTATGTTATTAATTCATAATGAAACAACAAAAGAAGAAGAAGTGGAAGAAGAAATAATGTTTAAAGATTCGGTAACGGACATTACCTCTTCTTTGAAGTGCTTCTTTGAGACCTCCTTTTAGGGCACTAAAATTGGTCTTTGAAGAAGACCATGACCCCTAAGATGTTTCTAGGGAAGTGGAGAGGAAAAATTGGCAGGGTTTGGCTGAGATTGAAGGCTCAAAGTGGTGTGAGGAAGAGAGGGAGGAGGTTCCCTTTTATAAGGGAGGAGAGGGGCTCCTTTGGAAAAACTAAAAATATTATTTTATTATAAAGCCATATTCGGTTTTAAATAGATCCATATTGATTTATTTCAAAGCTAAGGTGGGGATGGATCCAATAGAATTTGGACATGTTTAGTTTACTATTTTAACCTTATCATTTATATTTAACTTTAAGTTAGATAATTTTACTTTTACCGTGTCTTTTTGCGTTCTTACACTATAAGGTTAATAAACTTACTATAACCAGTCAAACGAACCCCAAGTTGTTTATTATTAATATATATAACCTTATCTAAGTCATTTGGCCAAACCTTAGATTTTTATGAATAAAATAACAATTAATAATATAATATTTGTTTTAAAAACTGTTTTATGTCAATTTTGACACTATTTAGTAATTGATTTTTGTGAAAATTAAATCAATAATAACATGTCATATTAACCTAGAAAATTATTGGAATTCATAAAAAGTCTCAAATTACATTTATTTGGGTATTTATAATATCAATTATGTCAATATTTCATTAATAAGATAATTACTGCATCATCTTTTTTTCATAAATAAAATAAATTATTTAATGTCTAAAAATTTCAAATAAAATACAATTATGTAGGAAATATTTTTAGCTTTCTAATGAATATTTATAGTCGAATTTATCTCATGTATAGCCCTATATTAAAAATTATTTACTTATTAAACTTTGATTTTAACTATTTTAACCCTTCCTTAAATAAATTAATAATAAATGTCCTAATCTAATCCAAGTGGTCCTAAATGGTCATATTTTATTCATAAGGTTGTTTTTGGTCGAATTACACTTATCCAATATAATTAGGACATGTGTTAGGGTAATAATAATATCATTTTTACTCATAATTACCCTATTTACTTTTAATTGCGGTAAATAAAAGTAAGAAGTTACTATTCATAAAAGATTATTTTCATCTCATTTAACCACATTTTACTTACTCACATCAACCGTGTCACTCGTATTTTTGAAATTCCACTCACAGAAGCGGTAAAATTATGTTTTATGTAAATTTGCAAATTCTGCTAGGAGGTGGGTTAAAGACGGTGAAAAGTTCAATAAAATTTTTATATATCTAAAATTATTATAAAATTACTCCAATGAATTACATTGAACTTATATAGGAATTATGTATCAATTTTGACCTAAAATAAATTTAAATAAAATAAATAATTATTTAAATAAAAAGTTGGTTTTTAAATAGTAACCCAATGTTTTCACTATTCATCAAAAACTGAATGTTTCCAGAAAAATACCAAAATTTCACCTTAGGCTAATTTCGATATTCCAAATCCAAAAATGAAGTCCATTTTGAAAAATAAAATTTAAAAAATTTCAAAGAGTGGTTATTACTATTCATAACGGCTAGTTTTAATAATATTTTAATAGTATATCGTTGTTTAGTGAAACTCAGTATTACGTACGACACAAGCTATCATGGAAGGTCGCGATTGCGTGTAAAGCAAGACAAGCTAGTGATGTGTGTAGTGAAAGATTCCTTTGATGATTTATATAAAATAAAAACAAAATATTTCATATAAAAGTCTCGGGTGTTATATTCTACCCCCCTTAAAATGAATTTCTCCCTTGAAATTCGTCACTTGTATCAAACAGATGAGGATACCTCTCCCTCATCATATCCTCAAGATCCCATGTAGCTTCTTCTAATTGGTGGTTCCTCCATAAAACTTTCACCAAGCGATTGGTCTTGTTCCGTAGGACTTTTTCACTACGATCGAGAATCTCTATCGGCTGTTCTTCGTAAGAAAGATCTTGTTCCAACGGTACATCTTCTGAGATGAGTACATGTGAAGGATCAGATATGTACTTTCTCAGGAGAGATACATGGAACACATTGTGAACTTGAGAGAGATTCGGTGGAAGCACCAATCGGTAAGCTACCTTCCCAACACGATACAGTATTTCGAAAGGACTGGTATACCTAGGGCTCAACTTTCCCTTCATTCTAAATCTCATTACTCTCTTCCAAGGAGATATTCATAAGAACACTTTATCACCCACTTCAAACTCTATGTCTTTTCTTCGGTTGTCGACATAACTTTTTTTTCGACTCTGAGCTGCCCTTATGTGTTGTTAAATTGATCGGAACTTTTCTTCCATCTCATCAACAAGATTAGGTCCTAATATATTTCTTTCCCCAACTTCATCCCCGCATGTTGGAGTCCTGAATTTCATTCCATAGAGAGCTTCATAAGGAGCCATCTGAATATTGGAGTGAAAGCTATTATTATAAGATAATTCCACCAAAGGTAGGTGTTGATCCCAACCACCTTTGAAATCCATATAGCAATCTCTCAACATATCTTCTAGAGTTTGAATTGTCCTTTCAGACTGACTGTCTGTCTGAGGATGATAAGTAGTGTTGAAACTCAACTATGTATCTAGAGTATGCTGAAGACTTCGCCAGAAATTTGTGGTAAACCTCGGATCCCGTTAATATATAATAGAAAGTGGTACTCCATGTAATCTTACCACTTCCTTTACATATATCCGGGCAAGCTGATCAGGAGGGAAATCCTCTCTAATAGTAATTAAGTGTGCAGAATTTGTAAGATGATCAACTATGACCCAGATAGCATTATTGCCTTTGGATGTTTTAGGAAGCCCTGTGACAAAGTCTATAGTGATGTTTTCCCATTTCCATTCGGGTATGGGTAATAGTTGTAACATCCCCTTGGACTTATTTCTCTCAGCTTTAACTTGCTGACAAACCAAGCATCGAGAGACATATTCAGCAACATCTCTTTTCATGCCATCCCACCTGAAGTACTCTTTCAGGTCCATATACATCTTTGTGCTTCCATGATGAATAGAGAATTAAGATCTATGAGCTTCATCCAGCAGCTCCTTCTTTAATTCGGGGATGGGAGGAACACATACCCGATTCCTGAACTTTATTATCCCATCATAATCAAGGTTGAATTCAGGAACATTTCTCACATTCTTTTGTAACTCTACATCTTATTTCTGTGCCTCTTTAATCTTAACATGTATAGATGGTTGAACATTCATTTGAGAAAGATACGATTTTTCCCCTTAATTATAATTCCAAGATCCATCCTTTGTGAATCCATAAATATTGGATCTTTTGTGATCCTCATCATGGATAAACTGGCACTGTCTTTTTGACTTAATGAATCTGCCACCTTGTTTTCTTTCCCAGGGTGGTAATGAATTGAGAAGTCGTAATCCTTAATCAGCTCCAACCATCTTCTTTGGCGCATATTTAGCTCCTTTTGTGTGAAAATATACTCTAATATTTTATGATCAGTATAAATGTCACACCTTTCTCCATAAAGATAATGCCTCCAAATATTTAATGCAATGATTACTGCATCTAACTCCAAATCATGAGTTGGGAAATTTTTCTCATGGATTTTCAACTATCGTGAGGCATAATCTATCACCATATCATTTTTCATAAGAAGACACCCCAATCCCTTCTTGGATGCATCATTGTAGATCACAAACCTTTCTCCACTACAAGGCAGTGTGAGCACATGTGCATTGGATTACCTTCTTTTCAAGTCCTTGAAATTCTCTTGACATTCCTCCGTCCAAACAAACTTAACTCCTTTCCGAGTCAACCTGGTGAGTGGATTAGATAATCATGAAAAATCATTCAAAAAACGTAGATAATATCCAGCCAAACCAAGAAAACTTCAGATCTCAGTTACTGTTGTTGGTCTTGACCATCTTTCGATAACCTCTGTTTTTGCTGGATCCACAGATATCCCCTCTTTTGAGATTATGTGACCCAAAAATGAAACTTTTTGAAGCCAAAATTCACAATTGGTAAAGTTGTCATAAAGCTTCTCCTTTCTCAGGGTCCTCAATATAATTCTCAAGTGACATTCATGTCCTTCCTTTCTCTTTGAATATACAAGAATATCGTCTATAAAGACTACCACAAACTGATCAAGATAGTCTCTAAAGACTCTATTAATCGGATCCATGAAGATAACATGGGAATTAGTAAGACCAAATGGCATCACTATAAATTCATAGTGTCCATAAATTGTACGGAAAGCCGTCTTTGGTATATCCTCCTTTTTGACCCTTAATTGATGATACCCTAAATGAAGATCAATCTTGGAAAAGTATTGAGCTCCGCGTAGTTGGTTAAATAAGTCATCAATGTGCAGGAGAGGATATTTGTTCTTGATAGTGATCTTGTTAAGTTCTCGATAATCAATACAGAGTCTCATTGATCCATCTTTCTTCTTAACAAATAGAACAGGTGACCCCCAAGGTGACGCACTAGGGCCTATGAACCCCTTATCAAGATTCTATTGGTGTTTATTCTTCAATTCCTGCAAATCAATTGGGGAAATTCTATAAGGTGTCTTTGAAATAGGTAAATCACCCGGTACAAGTTCTATTGAAACTCAAATTCACTATTTGGTGGAAGACCCGACAATTACTCCGGAAAGACATCATCAAACTCCCGTACAATGGGCATATTCTTAATCGTGAGTTTATCACCGACCATTTCAGATAAATAACCTTCATTTAGTGGAATCAAGACCCATAAGATGGAAGAAATTTCCACTGGAAGGTTATGTTCATCCTTGCATCAATAGATGATCAACGATTGATATGGAATACAAAATGTGACTTCCCTTTTTGGAAATTGATATGAGCTCTATATAGAGAAAGCCATTCCATACCAATAATCACATCAAATTCCACTATAGGAAGGATTACAAGATATGTAGGAAGAAGTTTACCACAAACATCAATCAGAGTAGAATTATAAACATTTTATGCGACTGTTGTGCAATTAGGGGTTGTCACAGCTAACTCAACATCTAATTGTTCAGGTAATACAGTGATACCCATAGAAAATTCTTCAGAAATAAAGGAGTGGGTGGATCCAGAATCCAATAAAACATTTTCTACTTTAGAGTGGATGGTAAGTGTACCTTTCACCACTTCGTTATCGTACTCCAAATTGCTGATATAAATTGTATGTGACTTTACTTTTTCATTAGCCTTAAGAGTTTGTTGATGTCGATCATCATCAACAACCCTTGGATTAGCGCATTGATTGGCATAATGCCCCATTTCCTTTCACATGTAACATTGAAGTGTAGGAGGTGCACTCTGTGTAGCCTTTACATTGTTCGCATCACTAGACATCTTCTTCCCATCATTGCGGCATTCAAATGCTCGATGACCTTCCTTTCCACATTAGAAACATTTACTTGTCCCTTTAAGACAACTCCCTCCATGTTTCTTTCCAAATTTTGAGCATAAGGGAAAACTCATCTTCTTTTCAGTGTGCTCTTTAGATTTTCCTTTGAATTCCATTTTCCTCTTCTTATCAAACCCATATGACTGATGGGTTACTCCAATCTCTATCTCAACTTTGAGAGAACATCACACGATTTCCTCGTAGCTATTGAAGTCCCTTATGGATAACGCCCTTCGAAGACTTGGTTTTAAGCCACTAAAGAATCGATAGATCTTACTCTCAGGTTGGATAATAATACCAGAAGCATACCTTGCAAGTCTTGTAAAATTTTCTTCATAGGTACCAACAGATTCATCATCCTTTTTCTTTAGTTAAAGAAACTCCTTCTCCATCTTTGTTCAGGGAATAAGAGGGAAGTATTTATTGAAAAATAATCTCTTGAACTCGTCCCATTCCATGGACTCAATTTCATCTCTTGGATTCGTATTTTTGATAAGATTCCACCATTGATCAGCATAACCTTCCAAACGATACACTTCTAAGATGACTTTATCATGTTTAGAACATTGAAGAAATGGAAATATCTTTGCAGTAGTACTGATCCATTGTTCAGCAACTAATGGATCAGTAGACCCTCTGAATGAAGGTGGACGCTGTCTCATGAAGGATTAAACAGAATGTTGCTCCTTACTTTGCTCGTTTGGAAGTCATGCATGATTCATAGCTTGAGAAATTTGTGTGAGCATGGATACAAGATTTTGTATTCTAGCTCCCATAATGTTTGGTTCCTCAGGGGGACAATCATTGCATTGCCCGTCGCATTCCGCATTAACACGGTTCCTTTGGGTTCCAGCCACTGACTAAAACCAAGAAGAATAGTGTGATGAACAATAATTATAATAGGAAAACCACATAATCATGAATAAAATTTCACACTTAAGTTCTTATCATAGGTTATTCATGGCCATTTCTAAAACACTAATATTGTGTTCTATGCTTAGACTTATCCTTAGGGTTCTTACTAAGGCTTTCACATCCTAGTTTCCAAAGGTTGACTATACCTTTCCTCTGATACCAACTATAACGATCTGGAATTATTTCCAGTGGAATATAATTGATACCTATCCGGGCGCTCCATGGGCGGCTACACCCCCTGGGTGGGACACACCACCATCCCCAGTGGAAGCCATTTCCTCATGAAGCCCTTGAGCGGAGAGCCATGCTTTGGCCAACGCTCACATGTGAGAGTTCCCAAGGATCAGATTTATTCCTACCTCCTTTGCCTTTGATACCAACTATAACGACCCATACTTTACATACATTGTTAGTACATCAAAATTTAAGTAAACTTATTACAACATATAACAAAACCATGAAAGGAACGTATAGGTATATTGTCTTTAGGAACTGGGAAACATAAACAACTGGTTCGTAAAGAATCTACACTGTCTCCCATTTATTTCATCATATCTATAGTCCCTTTTGGCATATATTACTTAGTAACCTTTTTCCTGACCTGTGGAAAGAAAACATACAAAAGGGTGAGCTCAAATTCTCAATAAGGGTAAACAAAAGAAATATCAATCACATCATATTCATAAGAACATAACATTTTGGAAATCATACCCTGCAAAAGAGATCATAATTACATAACATGGGATAAATCATGGTAGTGAAATGTAATCCGAATAATCATAACTTAAAACATGAAACATTGTGTCATACACACATAATCATAGAGAATCATTTCTTATTAGTCAAGACTCATTTCCAAGACTATCTTAGTGGACAAAGTCCATTTCTGACCCGAGTTCACTCCTCGTTTCAGTCCTGTTTCACTGAACCAGTTTAACCTGCCATTCCAGCCATGTCTATCTCATGAGATATAAAATCTTTACCCAATTCATTGAGGGAGATATAGGTCCCACCCATATCATAATGATACTATTCTTATGTGTGACACAAAATCATAAACCATACATCATAGCATAACCCATGTAATAAAAATGGGATTCTTAAACATCGTGACATCATAAAACAATTCATATAAGGTAAAGGAATTTATAAAAATAATTCCATCACAACATAATAAAATCAATGTAATAATAGGGATAGAAACAGAACCCTTTATTATCTTAGATGGAAAATAATTTTGATAAAACACTTGAACTCCATTCTTGAGGAAAATATCCTTTCTACTTAAAAAACACTTTTCCTTTCTTAACATGTCATACAATTCTAAAATAAAAGATTTTGATTAAAAATAAACTTGAAAACTTGTAAAGGAAGATTCTTGGAAATAATTTTTTAAAAATCCATTCATGCCGTATAAGTTAGAAAAAACATTCTTCTCGTACTTATGTCGGAAAAGTTAAAAGTACCACGTACGAAAAATGACAAAAGATTCCTTTCATATCTTTTACTAAAAACTCAAAAAAGGGTAAAATTGGATTTAAACAATTGTAGGTGGATGGAAATAATATTACATATTGAGGAAACATAGATGTGGATGATAAAATACACCCCAGTAGATTCCAAAGTATAATCAATCTTGGATAAAAATGAGATTGTGATATTTCCCTTACCTTAGGTCCGATTTGCTTCGTAAGTGTCCGAAACTCCTGTATAATGATTTAAATAATGTCATTGACTTATTCCAGAATCATACTCCTTGTTATTATATCATATATGGCCATATTATTAGCTTATTATTAGTAATATTTCATTGCTACTTGTTATTCGGGTGTTTATTACGTTTTGTTCTTATGCGTGTTTTATCGAATAAATTCTTAATCTTATTTTTTAGGTTATAGATACCTCATTTCCAGAAAGGTATTAGTGTAATATATATCATATTTATTCACTCAATTCATTTATGTAATCATTATTCAATGAAAATCATGTAGAACGAGTCGCATCACATCGTGGAGATGGTATTCCGTACGTACGCATGAGCGATGATATCATTCCCATGATCGTGGAATTGTATTGGAGTGTATGTATACTATTTCAGAATCAATATAACTTTACAATAATCATATATATTCCTTATTTACACCATTATACCCATCCAAGTAAGGTGGTGGTGGAAAATAGATTACACCACGGCGTGGAGACAGTATTCCGTACGTACGCATGCGCGGTGATTTCGTTTTCTGTAGGATGGATAGATGGTGAAATAGGGTTGTTTCATACTTATAATAACATATCAGTATATGGGTGATACTGATGTTATTAATTCATAATGAAACAACTAAATAAGAAGAAGTGGAAGAAGAAATAAAGTTGAAGGAATCGGTAACAAACATTATCTCTTCTTTGAAGCGCTTCTTTGAGACCTCCTTTTAGGGCACTAAAATTGGAATTTGAAGAAGACCAGAACCTCTAAGATGTTTCTAGGGAAGTGGAGAGGAGACATTGGCTGGGGTTGTCCAAGCTTTAAGGCTCAATGTGTTGTGAGGAAGAGAGGGAGGAGGTGCCCTTTTATAAGGGAAGAGAGGGGCTCCTTTGAAAAAACTAAAAATATTATTTTATTATAAATCCATATTCGGTTTTAAATAGCTCCAAATTAATTTATTTCGTAGCTAAGGTGGGGATGGGTCGAAATCCTTTCATCCAATAGAATTTGGACAAGTATAGTTTACTATTTTAACCTTATCATTTAGATTTAACTTTAAGATAGATAATTTTACTTTTACCATGTCTTTTTGTGTTCTTACACAATAAGGTTAATAGACATACTATAACAAGTCAAGAGAACCCCAAGTTGTTTATATTTAATATATATAACCTTATCTAAGTCATTTGGCCGAACCGTAGATTTTTAGAAATAAAATAACAATTAATAATATAATATTTTTTTTAAAACTATTTTATGTCAATTTTGACACTATTTAGTATTTGATTTTTGTGAAAATTAAATCAATACTAACATGTAATATTAACCTATAATATTAGTGTAATTCATAAAAAGTCTCAAATTACATTTATTTGGGTATTTATAACATCAATTATGTCAATATTTCATTAATAAGATAATTACTGCATCATCTTTGTGTATAAATAAATTAAATTATTTAATGACTAAAAATTACAAATAAAATACCATTATGTAGGAAATCTTTTTAGATTTCTAATGAATATTTATAGTTGAATTTATCTCATGAATTACAATATATTAAAAATTATTTATTTATTAAACTTTGATTTTAACTACTTTAACCCTTCTATAAATAAATTAATAATAAATGTCCTAATCTAATCCAAGTGGGCGTAAATGGTCATATTTTATTCCTAAGGTTGTTTTTGGTTGAATTACAATTATCCAATAGAATTATTACATGTGTTAGGGTAATAATAATATCATTTTTACTCTTAATTACCCTATTTACTTTTAACCGTGGTAAATAAAAGTAAAAAGGTACTATTCACCAAAAATTATTTTCCTCTCATTGAACCACATTTTACTTACTGAAATTAACCGTGTCTCTCGGATTTTTTAAATTCCACTCACAGAAGCGGTAAAATTACGTTTTATGTAAATTTGCAAATTCTCCTAGGAGGTGGGTAAAAGACGGCGAAAAGTTCAATAAAATTTTTATATATCTAAAATTATTATAAAATGACTCAAATGAATTACATTGAACTTATATAGGTATTATGTATCAATTTGGACCTAAAATAAATTTAAATAAAATAAATAATTATTTAAATAAAAAGTCGTTTTTTAAATAGTAAACCAGTGTTTTCACTATTCATCAAAAATTGAATGTTTCTAGAAAAATACAAATATTTCACCCTAGGCTAATTTCGATATTCCGAATCCATAAATGAAGTACAAATTGAAAAATAAAATTTACATAATTTCAAAAAGTTGTTATTAATATTCATAACGGCAAGTTTTAATAATATTTTAATAGCATATCATTGTTTAGTGAAACTCGGTATTGCGTACGACGCATGATATCAAGGAAGGTCGCGATTGCGTGTAAAGTAATCCAAGCTAGTGTTGTATGTAGTGAAAGATTCCTTTGATGATTTATATAAAATAAAAACAAATTATTTCTTATAAAAGTCTCGGGTGTTACAACGGTGTCGCAGATTGAGGCTCCATAAGCGTCGTCGGTGTTCGCCCGATGAAGGATGTGGCGCGTCATTATTCTCCGATGAAGGTGTCTCTCACTGGCTGCTAAGTGGGAAGAAGACGATACGGCGATTCCCTTGCAGTGATGGAGTCCTTCGTCGTAGACTCATCGTTCTTCGACAAGGAAGGAGAGTTCTTTAGAGCGCAAGAGTCTTCTCCTTGTTTCCGCACAATGATTCACAAATAATAAAATAAGGCTTTGCCTTATTTTATTACTCATGCCAACCCTTTTTGAATTTCAAAAGATCATAATAAATTAATTGACTTAATTGATGAGCATTTAATAATCCAGATTAAACTTCGAGAGTTGATAAAACATTAAAAGGGGTGCGGGTGTGTTACACAAATTAAAATTGATAGGGTGATTAATGGGGAGATAGAGAATTTAAAGGTGGGGGCTCGTATGGGCCCCAACCCAACTCCCTCACATGGATGTTAACCACAAATTAGAGATAAATTAAGTTTTTTCACAACTTAATTTCACTTACACCGCTTAGTAAAGAAATAAAAATAAAATAATTATATTTTTATTCCTCATTTTTTTAACCTCACCACCCGAGAAAACGCACCTTCAGAAAAGGTGTTTCGAAGTAGTTACTGGTGCTACAAAACCATCGGTGCCTCAAATTTCGATTCTGAGCACTGGTTCAAATGTTAGAAAAACCCGCTCATTCGTTCACTGAACGTACCCGAGTTAAACTTCGGAAATGTATTTCGGGCACACCGGGCCTCAGAATCAGGTGTCGTCAGAAACTGCGTACTTGTAAAATTCCAAAGAAAATTAAGAAAAAATTTCCCTTGAATTTTACGGGTCTTTACACATATGATTTTTGAAATAAAAATCTGTAAAGCATAATGAAATTTATTTAATTGTGGTCATGAAGAATCCAATTATATATCAAAACAAAAAATTATTTCATGTAAAATTTAGAGTGAATCTGATGACCATTTACATCCAAAAAGCTTCATTTCATTATGATGGACATTCATAATGAGTACGATTCTTTTGAAAAACAGTCTTCAATGCGATTTATTTGAGGATACAAAGTGAGTTGATTTTTTTATTTCATACTTTAATAACACTCTTGACAAAAAAATAAAACACATGAAAATCGTCACATTCATCATCATCTTTGTCCTAACACTTCAGATGAATTTCATGTGTGTCCTTACCCTCACTTATAAAAGGGATCCCCCTCTCCACACTTTTACACAATTTAATAACCTCTAATATCAACCAATAAATTTCTAAATATATTCTTTACATATCTACCAACATCATAGAAGTATTATTTTTATCAAAATACATTCATTTCAAGGATTTTCATATAAACCTAAGGATGTTTTTTGACGAATATGTATATTCCATAACCAAGTGTTTTCATTTTATTAGTTATTCAAAATAATTAAAATATTTTTCAACCATGAAGAAATAATAAAATTTATATATATTATATATATTAATGTAATTATATTTATTATCTAACACCTTTTAATCTAATTTAACATTTAATGAAAAATAATAACAATGTTTGTGTGTATATGCGGAATACCAAAATGTGGGATGATACACTTCATTTTTCATCACTGAATTCTACACTTAGTAATAAAAATGGATCCAAATGAGGTAATATAAAATATATGATATAATTTTTATTTTATAATTGTGAATAGATATTATACTTCTTTCTCTACCATTACTCAAAAAAATATCGATCATGTTTATGTGAAGACAACTACCTCACAAAATGATGTATTTTATTTTTCATCACCACCTCACATGGACTATATATAAGTCTTTTTAATTAAATAATATTTTATTTAGTATTTAATTATCCTTTTAGAAATATGGAATAATTCTTACATTATTCCCAATTTTACCTGGAAAATGGAATCTTTATTGGCAGATACGTATGACCTATTATCTCCATGATTGTAAATTAATTCAATTTTAATAACTATATTACATAGTTGGTTAAAAAATTATAATTAGTGTATAATCATTAAATGATATAATGATGAACCATTTGACAATAGTAAACCTACCAAAGTCCTTTTAGGGATATAATTTGATTGTTCTCAAAACATCTATACGAGAAATTAATTGCTTAATGAATTAAGTATAACATGGATATAAGTGAAATAAAAGATAAAATAAACCTAAAAATCGGTTTTAAGATAGTAAATAATTAGTATAAGTTTAGTATTAATGAATATAAATAACCTAAATGAAATCATTGAATCCAGGTAAGGGACGTTTTACCTTGAAACCTCATTTTATATATTTGAATGGTTCATATTCTTAAATTTCCAATTCCATGTCCATGTCCATAAAAATATTTTGTGAATATATTAATATAGGTAAAAATAAATTATAAAGGATATTTTCTATCGCTTTTGACCATCTTTAGAAGGTTTTCAAAAGGAATATTTTTTATGATTTTATATAGAACATTTTGACTTTATTGACAAAAATAAAAATGAATTCCCCATTTTTACAAATACGACATGAGAGGAATTTTTGACCATCCTGAACATTATTCTTTAAGAATCATACTATTTTTTTCATGTTTTTTCTAAATTAATATCATATTTAAAATTTTTATGATAATTAAAGATTATATGAAATTTATGTATGTTAGGGTCCTTGTATAGTTTTTATGAGGTTGTCTGATCCTGATATAACTATCTAATTAATTGGAAAATAATTATGTTATTTAGATAATTTTATTATAATTAACCTATTAGGTAATACCATTTGAAAAGATCCTTGAAAGGGTTCTATGAATATTATTTCCACATGCACCTACATGAATTTTATTTTGTTTCATAATATTTTCCATATAAATATTTTTATTTCAAATGTTAATATAATGATATTTTATTTTAGATGAATGATTATTCCTTTTATAGGTAAAATGATTTGTTTTACTAGAATGTTTTTTTATAGGATATCATGTTTTCTAAGAAACCATCTTGATTAATATTCTTCCATTTTGTTTTCTTATAAAGGGTTATTTGAATAACTATTGATCTTAAATCTGATTTCCAGTGCATGTGAATTATTATTTGAGAAGATTCTTTATTATGTTAAATGAAGACTCTATTATATCATATCATGGTTTTGAATTGAAAAAATGATTTACTTAATTAATTTTTTATGTCCCTTAATGATATTTCGGATATCATCCAGTTTTTTCAAATATTTTTCATAGGGCTTATGGATGAGTAGGACAAATGATGAATCAATGTTTACAATCCTGAATATATTCCATGAAACGAAAATGTGTTCCATTTAGAAAGTATTATATTGTGAAAAAATTGATACTGAGGGGGAGTGTCCACTTTGTAATGTATTTTTTGTTATTAAAGTGTTATGAACTAATTATATAAAATCTAAATATGAAAAGATATTCTCGAATACAATAAAAATAATTCTTATTTAATTTTTTTATGGTTTAAATTAGGGAAAGGTAATTATAGTTTGTATCATTTCTGGGTTTATAATAATTTAGTGGAAAGGATAATGTAAGTATGTAGCCTTAATATATTTTAATTTATGGTTATATTCATTTAAAATTTGAATATTAACTTGTTTTTTAATCTAAAATATGTCTAATTTGAGTGGTTTTCCACGGAGGAATGATAGAAGATAAAAAATGAATGAAAAAAGATGTTGATATCCTTCCAAATTAATAACCTGGAATGGATGGAATGGGAATAGTTCATTTTGTTCCTATTATTTTTCATTTGACACTAAATATAAATGGTGGTGGTATCAATGTGGAAAAAACATGTTCACTACAAATGAACATATCCATTATATAAAATTTCAAGAAATAACATCCTCAAATATTCAGTGGATAATATAATATTTTGAGAGATTAAGGATGTGTTAAGAAAATGGAAAATATATTCGAAGTCAAGGGTTGGTAGTAGAATCAAAAGGTAATTTTTTCTATTTTTTATTTTGAAGGTAATGCCGATTAATGGTGGATAATGGTAAATAATACTAGGTAATGAGAAGATATTTCTTTATTGGAATGATTTTATTATAAGAATAATTCCACAGAGAAATAGTTTCTTAAGGATATTTGACTAAATATTAAAAATAAATTCTTATAATTGAGGTATTAGTAGGTAGATTAATTGTATGTATATGAAGAAATATCCACTGATATGGAAAGTTACACACCATATTGAATATGATATCATTATAGTAAAATTAATTAGTTTTATTCAGCATTGAAGCCAATATATCTAAGGTAATAGGTTTCTATTGAATTTAAAAGTTTTTAGAAACATGTTATATGTGACAAGAATATAGAAATAGGGTTTTCTAATGATCATGTGTCTTATTAATACCAGTATAAAACATTGTCATTATTTTAGGTAATGGCGAGATAACAATAGAAGAAATAAAATGTTAAGAAAATAAAATTTCTATCTAGTGATAAATTTGGTAAAAATCATATTGGATACTTTAATATAAAATATGGGAAGTTTTTTTGATGTTGTATGTTTAGATATTTGTATTATAACTATAATGAATTGGATCAAAATAATGAACAGAAAAAATTTAAATCTGACAATAAGAGGTTTTAATTATAAATAGATGGGTCATTTTCAATGTACTTAACCAAAGATAGTTGTAATTGATTTAATTCATCATGATAACAAGAAAAAATGTGTAACTAAAACATTTATGAATACTTTTATAGATGATGAACTATCCAGTGATGTGGTTCCATGTACGTTACTTTTTTTTCTAAATTTATTCCAACGAATATTTTATTTTAGTGTCAATATATTCTTTCATTTCTAATAAATTCACTTGTAAATTATAAATTTATTCTAAAAAAATAAAGAATGAACATTTTTAAACAACGTTAGGGTGGTATTATGGAAAAATGAGATTATATGATTCTTCATTTTATTGTTTGCAGAATGTATTTACCTAAAATTATTATTGTATTTCCTCTTATTGAGTATTATTTTATTCTAGGAATAGATGATATTTCTATATATCTAAATAAGATATATTGTAGAGTTAAAAAATTCTTATTTTGAATCAGTTGTAGTCTTTATTAATGAATGAATTCATAAAATTGATAGAATATCAAGAATATTTTACTGGATATGTAAATTTAATTTATTTTGCACATATTTTTGAGAAAGAGATTGTTAAAACTAATTATTTCCTACAGAAAATGAATATTTTAAGGTGTTTCCTAATTAATTTTTGAGTATTATAGATGAATGGGAGTTTGAATTTACAACTGAATTAGGTCCTAATTCAAAGACAATATAAAAACCTCCTTATCAAATGGATCAAGTAGAACTTTTATAATTGAAAATATCGTTATTAGAGTTTATTGATAAATGTTTCATTCTTCATATCTCTTAACCAGGGGGAGATCCTCTCTTTTTTAAAATAAATGTGGCTCAATGTGTATTTTTATTGAATATAAATAATTAAATAACATCACTATTAAGAATATGTATCGATTTACATATATAGATGACTCGTTTCATCAACTCTTGAGAGATCATAATTTTTTGACGGTTGATATCATGTCCACCTACTGAATGTAAAATGAGATGAAATTATAGTAATTAAATTTCAATCAAGGTACAAGAATTAAATGATTGTGGATAAATTATTTGGGATAATAAATAATCCGTGTGAATTTAATCACCTTATGTATAGAGTCCTCTATGGCTTATTGGGTAAATTTTGTGGATGTGTTTATTGATAAAAAACTAATGTATTAAAACATTTATTATGATCATGAGAAACATTTTAGGGTTGGTCTACAAACCATGAAATACATTCTATTATATGTAAAATTTAATAAATGTAAAGTATATTGGTGATATATTTCTATCCTTGTAAATATTGTAAATAAATGTGGAATAATTATTTAACCAACTAAAACTAATGTTGTTAATGAGTTTCCATGACCTAACAATGTCATTGAGATTCATAGTTTACATGGATTAGTGGGGTGCTACATTTTTCTTGAAATATTTTCCTATTAATCCATCCCACTAACTATGTTATCTTGAAAATTAGTTAAATTCATTTAGAAAAAATAATGTGAAAAATGTTTCCCTTAATTTAAATGATGATTATTGAATGATCTTGTTTTGGCCTTACCATTCCAAAATATGGAATTTTTTTATCTAAATAGTTGTTTTTTAAAGGGTTTGGTTGTTTTGAAATGAAAAAATGATTATTTATTTTCATATGATTCATGTTAATTGAAACTAAAAGAGCTAAATTATTATACACATGACCATGAACTTGTGGGAGTAGTGTTTTATTTGAAAACATAAAATCATTACCAATATAGAGTACAATGTGATATATATATCTGTTATAAAATATTGAATTATATATTCACTAAAAAAAGTTGATCATTAGAGAGATTAGATGGTTGAAACTAATTAATAGTTTGACTAGATGATTAATTAGCATCATGGAAGATAAAATTGGTTTGTTAATGCTTTAAGTAAGACATATAATGCATCATTAACAATTCTGTGGTTTGAATTCTATACATTGTTAAATGATTTGATGAAGGTTGGTATAGATTTTTTTATACCAGAACTACCTATATTTTTTAGGGGTTAGTGCACTCTTAATTATTAAGAAGAATTAATAATTCTCTAAAGGATAATAGTGTTTTGATAGAAAAAGTATAATTAATCATGAAGGGTATGGTTCTTCATTTTTTTTCTGATAAATAACGTGTTATCATATTTGGAAAAGGGTTTCCTATTCCAAGTTATTATCACTTTAAGTGATAATTATCGAGTTAAACTCATAGTTCTCTATTTTCTCTTCATCCCAATAGAACAAAGATATATTGATATATTCTAGACAATTTATTGTGCGATGGAATAAAAAGAGATATTATTGATTTTACATTGAAATGTATAATTTATAATTATGGTAATGTAAAATGAAAATTACCAAATGAAATAATTTAGTTATTTCTTTTGTCAAAGTGGTAATGGAAAACTATATCCTTTGATTTTGTGGTGCGATTTCCAAATATATCTTAAGGTAATAATGAAATTTTAATTATTTTAGATTTTTCAACTAAACCTATTAATTATTATCTGAATGGATATAATATGTATTAGTATAAAAATTCTCAACTATATCTCTGGGAGATATTTTTGTTTTATATATCTCCTATAACCATTTTATCTGACTATGAAATAAAGTTTACTTCTTATTTTTGGAAGGGCTTTGAAAAGTTGCTGGGTATGAAAATAAATTTTAGTTTATTTTTTCACCTCAACATAATAGACAAATAGAGATAATGATTTGGAATTTTAAGATATTCTTGGATCTTATTCAATGCATTAAAAGGAAAGTTGGGATCAAAATATTATATTATTTTAATTTCTTTTATAATAATAGTTTTAATTTAGTATAAAGATTATACCCTTTGTGGTTTTTTACGAAATAAGTTTCAGACTATAACTTGTTTTGAAAAAAACTAAAAGTATGTTATTATGGTCATAATTGGAAGAAGAAATGGTTGATAATGTAGAGAAGATTCAAAAAATATGATTATGGATTAAATAAATAAAAATAGATATAAAGAAAACATGGGGAAAGAGCTTTTATTCAAGGTTAGTGGCTATGTTTTCTTTAATGTACCTCCATAGATAAGTGTTCTTTGTTTTGGAAATAGGGGAAAGATAAGTCCATTATTAATATCACTATATGATACTCTGTAGAATATAAGATTATTTTCTTATCAAGTTTACTTTCCTCTGAGTTTATCCTAGGTACATGATGTGTTCCATGTTCCATTATTTAGAAAATATGTGTCAGATGCATCTCTTATTATGATCAATAAAGTAGTATAGTTGGAAGATAATATTTTATATGAGGTCATTCCAGTTTAGATTCTTGATCATAAATTTTAGGTTTTTTAAAATAATTTTATTTCTCCAGGTTATGGTTATGTGGAAAAACAATATGATTGAATATATAACATGGGAATAAGAAATTGATATGAAAGAAAAATATACCGACAAATTTAGGTGATGAGAAAAATAGTGCGAAAATAATTTCTAAAATGGGGGAACAATGTAACAACCCTAGCAGTGTTAATAATAAATATATTTCTTTCAATATTAATTTTCATGAATTTTATTTTCTAGAGTTATATTCATTATAAGAATATTAATTATTTTTAAAAAAATAAATAAATAGTTTTATTCATAATAAAAAAAATTATATGAATTATTCGGTTTTATTTAAAATCATGATTTAAAAATTTAAAAAAATTTATTTTAAAAAACATAACATAATTTTTTACATCATCATTTAAAAAATATATTATAATAATTTTTTTGGGAATTTTCTAAAAATTATCATTATTTGTTGATTAGTAGAAAATAATTGTTTTTAATAATTTTGGATTTTATATTAAAGTATTTTCACATGTCATTTTATTTTATATTGGTTTTGAATACAAAGAATTTTATTTTGAGTTAAAATAATCCAGACAATATAATTTGAATCCAAGTAATACCTGAATTTGGTATAAAAACATATTTATACACAAATGAGACAATTTTTTGAAAAACTCGTCAATATCATGTTTTGTGGGTTTATTTTAAAATTAATTTCAGCCAATTATAAAAGTTTATTTATTTAAATGGACTCCATAATTTTAATTTTCATTCAAATATTTGGTAGTGTGGAAACTTTCATTTTGGAAACCTATGAGTAACATCTTTTTAAAAAACAATGTTACCACTATAAGTGTTAGTAAAATTTTATTTTAATATTTATACCCTATATTATATATTCATTTAATAGTAATTTATTTGGATCCATTCTTCTTGAGTTATAAACTAATATATTTTAATCTTTTGGAAAATTCCATGTGTTTCCTCTCCCTCATATATAAAAGGGAACTCTTTATTCACTCTTCACCATAGTTCACATGCTAATATATCAAAAACAATACCCAAATACTTTCCTTAAAAACCAACCCATTCCATAAATTCCCCCTTTTTGTCTTAATACCATCAGAGGAAGGCATTAGGTAATAACTTTATGACATTATCTGAAGAAGAGGTATAGTTTTTAACTAAGTGTTTTCATTTTATTTCATCTTCTACCTCCTTCAAATATTTTTTAAACACAATTAAATAATACTGTAATTATATTAAATATAAAAAAGATTATTATATTTATGTTATAACCCATATATATTAACATGCACATCTAAAAATATAAAAACATCACTCATGTTTATTTGTAGACTACTGCCTCGTGAGACGATGTATTTCATTTTTCAAAACCAAATATTATTATTTCTCATATTGTTTAAAATAAATTATATAATATGAATTATATGATATAAATATATTTCTATGAATTTTAAAAAATTATATTATTATTATTTTACCATTCAATTAAAAATAAAAGCATTACCAGGGTGTATTTGTAGACTACCATTGCATGAGTTGATGTATTTTATTTTTCATAAAAACATAAAATTGCTTGTATATATTGTTCGATTTTAAAAAATAATTTTATATTGATTATATATTTATAATTATTGAAGTATAAAATAATAATTTCCTTTTTTCCCTCTTGTTTTTTGATAAATGGAAATGTTACTCATGCGTTTTATGTCTTACCGTATCCATGATTGTAATGCAATTAATTTTTCCTAAACATCAACCATAGTATATTATAAAAGAATAATTAATGATTAAAACTTATAACTATATAATAATAATTATTCAATAAAGGAAATAATCACGATCCAATTGACCATAGTGAACCTAAAAAAATCATTTGGGATATATAAGCTGAATGTTATCAGAACATCTAACAGAAACTTAATCGATTAAATAATTTAGTAGAACCTACATATAAGGGAAATAAAAGGATCAATAAAACATAAAATTTTATGAATAATTTAAATAATTAACACAAATATACTTTTCGTGATGATAAGGAACATATATGATTATTTGAACTTGAGGTAAGATACAGTCTATCTTAAAACCTCGTTTTAATTGTTTTAATGAATTATTTTCAAAAAAAAATTTATACTTATAAATATTCTACAAATAATATTATGAATGTATTTACATATGAATAAAGAAAATAAAAATGAAATTTTATGTCTATTTTGACTTTATTTCAATGGTTTTCAACAGGAATTATTTTATGTATTTTATATAGAATATTTTGACATTATTTACAAAATGAAAAATATTGTTCTATTTTAAGGTATAAAAAAGGAATAGAATTTCCATATATCATGAACATTATAATTTAAGTATATTTTTCTTCAATGATTCATTTTATTCTATATAGTATTATATGTTTTTGGGAAATTTTTAAAGTGTTTTCATAAAAAACATTTTTATGCTTTTTATGTGATTCTTAAAAGTGAATCTATTTATATGCAGAACAAAATATTTTTTGTGATTTGATGATGTGAATGAAATTTTATATGTGTTTAAATTATTTTATATTCTTTGTAAATTTTTTATGTTGATGAGTGATCCTAATATAAAACTCTAATTAATTAAGAAACTATTTTTTTCTCTAGAGAATTAATTTAGTATAAATCAAGATGGTTATAAACAGAGAAATAGTTCTTGTAATGTTTCTATTAATATGATGAAACAAGAATCCTATATTAATTTTGTATGATTTATACTGAGTTTTCATTGGAATATTTTTAATTCAAAAGGAATGATATTGATCTTTTGTTTTAATAGAATGAATATTACCTTTTAGTATAAATATAAAAGTTTGTAAGAATAAGTTTTCATGGGTTATAATGTTTTCTAAGAAATAATCGTGATTATGTTTTTTTCTATTATTTTTTATTATAAAGCGTTGTGTTATATATTTTGGGTATTAAAACTAATTTTATGTATATGTAAATTATTATTTGAGCTCAAGTTTTACTATTAAAAAGGAGACATCTCTTATATGAACTCATGCTTTTAAAATGGACTAACAGGTTTCTTTCCTCATTTTTATATGTCCCTTATTCAGTATTTAATGGTCATACCATATTTTTAAATGTTTTATAATTTTTTATGTCTAATATGAACAATTATGAAGTCATGTTGAAAATTTTATATATTTTTCAAAAAAAAAAACATTTCTCATTTTGAAAATATTATATTGTGAAAAATTCATAATGAGTGAGAGTGTGAACTTTGTAATGTATCATCTAGTTATTTAATATTTATAAACTAATTCTTTAAAAATAGTAACTTGAAAAGATATATGGGAGTATAAGAAAATGAATTCTTAATTAAAAATTTAATTATAGGTTGAACAAGGATGAGGTCCTTATAATTATCTATCCAGATGAGGAGCATGTGATGTGATTATATGATTGAGTTGAATAATATTCAATGTATTTGTCAACCTAGTTATTCAATACCTAAATATTTGAGAACATATGATTTGGCTATATTGGATTGAAAAACTACATGCCCACCATCACTTTATGTCATGGACAGAGGGATTTTATGGTTATGAATTCATGTATATGATACAACTAGTGGAAAAAAGAATGAATGTACTTGTGTTTGAAATATTTCATGACATATCCAATTATATGTTGAGTGGTATATGCAGTTTGATAGAGGCCCCTCTTACTTAAAATTATTGATTCTAGAATTCATAATTATTTTCATCTCTATAATGGCCCATGCGGAAAACCTCTTCATTTTGTGAATGATGGTCATGTTTATGAAACATAGATGGATAAAAAAAATTTTATTAGAGGATATTCAAAAAATATCTATATTGTTTTTCAAAAAAAATTCATATGAAATAATATATAGTGAAAATGTATACAAACTTACCAGAAATGGTTTTTTTGAAATATCCCATTTTTTTGGATATGATTTCATATATTTTAATATATGATGAGACATAAGGTAAAAATGTCTTAGTTATATGTGTAATTTAGTTCATGTTAGAATTTATTATAATTATGCACCAAATGGAAAAAATAATTGTGGTTTATATCATTTCATGGCCTTCCTTGGGATACACCGAGGAATAATTAGTGTCAATATGCCATAATGTTTTTCATGTTAGTTTCATGTATTATATGGAAATGTATGGGTTGAACATCTTCTCATACTCCAAGATTTCAAGGTCAATTTATTATGTTGTGATTATAATGTAGATAATTTTTCAATTCTGAAAAACATGTCTAAACATTAAAAAAATGAATCATAATGATGATTTATATTTACAATGAGTTATATGTCCTGAAATGATTTATTAGACATCCAAATTATATGGATTACAAACAGTATCATTTTATTGATGTATAAAGAATCTCATAGTGTGTGATTTAGGTGGAATCCAAATGCTCCAAACTTCTCTTGTTAAAATATCCCAATATATCAGTATATGCCACCATTAAATTTTGTTAATGTAGACTAAGGTGTTGTGATTGGTACTTCACGAGCACTGATATATTCTTAAAATCCATGGATACCATATGAGGGAGGAACCATACAGTTCTTTCTTTATGTTTCTAATCTAAGACGTATTTAAATCTTATACATGTCTGGTCATCAAGATTAATTTTTCACATTTTTTTATTTTTTTATTATTCATTCCAAATATGTCAATATATTATTGGATTGACAATGTTTTAGAGTTGTTTTTTAATTCTTAGTATAAGTGTTATCCCTTAGAAAACCATTAGTGAGACTCCCCAAATTTATTTATGGATTGCTACAATGATGTTTTAATGTATTTTAGTTATATAATTATTGAGTTATTTGTCCAGAATATTTTTAACATTATAAAATGTGTGTTTAAATGGGGTAATACATACATACATACATACATACATACATACATACATACATACATACATACATACATACATACATACATACATACATACATACATACATACATACATACATACATACATACATACATACAATTTTATAACTATCAAAAATGGTTTTTATAATTTCACTAATATGATAATAAATAAGGGAATTTTTATTTTACTATGATTCTAATGATACTTAAAACAACACACACACTAGAGGACCTAGCTAGTTTAAGAAACCATCCCTGTAAAGGGTTGGCCCACCCATATTGATCAAAATACACACAAACAACCAAACACACACACACACACAGAATATTCCCTAATGAACATAAAACTAAGACCAAAGGCCTTGCATATAGGTCTTCTGGCCATTAAACCAAACCCCTAGAAAATAGTTCATTACTTCATTTTATAAAATGATATTTCTATAATAATTATAATTTTATAATAGTAATAATAATAATAATAATAATGAAATTCATAAAAGGGGTAGATTCGTCTCCTCTCATTCATATTGAATATAGACTCAAAGGGGGTGGAGAGAAATTCCTCAGTCTATTTAATCACCATGGTGGGATTATTTGTATATGGATATGTTTGTAGAGACCCTTTTTACCCAAATAAGAACTTTTTAATATATCTATAAATATTCATGGAAGTAGGAGCTCATACATATCATAAAACATGAATCCAGATGCACTCAGAATTAATTTTAAAAAAACATTAAATTTATTTTTTATCATGCATGCACCATTTCCTAATGAAAATAGGATAAGTATTAAATGGTGTATTGGATCAAAAATTAGAGAAATTTTTTTAATAAATAATTTTTGTTTTGCCTCTGGAATCGCCTAAAATGGGTCAACAAGAGGAGTTATGATAAATATACTATGGGTGGTACATTCAGTTGGTTAATTAAATAATTCATTTAATTATTTTGTAAACTGACCTAAAATAAAAAAAATATAAGTACACCCTTATTATGGGATTTTAGGGTTATTATAATAACCCTGGGACAATTAAGAGGAGAAATATTCCACCCTCTATTGGTGAATTGAGATCATATGATGATGGGCCTCTGGATCTAGGTGAATTAAGGCACATCGAACACAACAACTTCTATTATTCAGGGAGAGCACAATATTCCTCAAAAGGGTATCCAATTTGAGGCATGACTTGACAATTTTTTGGATTATTCCTCATTTTATTAAATAGAATGATCATTATCTAATATATCCCTTGATCTTCATTAAATTAAATCTTTTCATGCACCTATGAATTAGTTTTCAACTGAATATTTAATTAATCCCTAATATACACTATTTCACACCTTGGGAATCCAAATATGTATTACATAGCCAATATTACATGGAAAATTATTGTTACACATTTTATTGGTTATTTTACCCCATCTATTATTTGTGTTCTTCTCTATTGGGAAACATTCTCCTGATTCGAAATTTATGGGCAAGATAAAGCTCAACCGAACTCACTAGATTCATGACAGATTCCTGTGAGACAAATGTATTGATGAATAATGGATAGATTCAAATGACATGTATAATATGTGTGATTAAACTATGTATTTGGAGATCCGTTGAGGTTCTACAATATATGAAAACATGTATTGCTTCATGAGATCTTTATGAGAATCAATAGAAATATGTTTTATTGAAAACATGAAACCAATAATGATGAATGAAGTCTTCCCATTATATTTAGAGTGACATGAAGTCTAGATTCATAGTGGTGAAGGTGGATATGTGATATGTGGAATGAATATGATTTTTTATGAACATACATACTACACTATGAGTCCCATGATGAACCCACATAGTGCAGTACCTTTGCTGATGCTGTGCTAGAGTTTGGAAAAATTATTTATCACAATCCATGTGCCGATGCCACATTCCTTGTTATCCTCCCAGGGTAGATAGGTCATGTTCCATTGAACATGGTAAGGACCCCATGTGGGAGTACATGCCATTACCAAGGTACACACACATAAAAATTCATAAACAGACACAATCAGTAGAATTGGAAGGACCCCTAGTGGTTGATCCATATAGTGAAGTTTCCCTCCATGCCATTTTTAGATACACAAGTAGTGATATGTATACCATAAGTTTCATGGATATGAATAATATAAGGACAACATTACATGTGGGTGACCTTACAGACAATGTACCCCGCTACCTTTTAAGTAACTTTATGCCTCTCATATAACCTTAGTTTGGAAATAGATTTTAGAATGTGAGTTTCCTATCCTAATTATTTTTTATGTAGAATGTGATGGTTTCCTTCTTAGTATCTTTTTGAATATTATTTTAGGTCTTCCAAGGGTGAAAATTCCTTAGGAATTTCTCAATAAAGGAAGTGATCAGGTAGGATCCTAGAGTGGTACCCCCTATGGTGTAAGGGTGTAAGTCCTCTATCTACAGAGTGGTACCCCTATATATTTAGGGTGCGTGTATGATATATATACTAAGTGGTTCCCCCCTATGGTGTTAGGTTTTTAGTCTCCTCTCTACTGAGTGGTTCCCCAAACAACATTTGGTTTCATGTCCCATATCAACTGAGTGGTACCCTGTACGGAGTTAGGCTGTAGGTCCTCTATCTACTAATTGGTAAACCCATATAGTGTTAGGATGAAATTAATATATACAATGATTGGTACCCATATTTGGTGTTTGTGAGAGGTTACTCTATCTACTATGTGGTAACCCATTACCGGGTTAGGGAAAGGGTCCTATATCCATTAAGTTTTCCCCCTATTTGATAGGGTGTAGGACCTCATAAAACTAAGTGGTACCCCCTGATAGAATTTGGTACAAGTCCTACACATTGAGATTCTGAACCCTTGACTATGTGATATAGTGATGAGGTGTGGGCCCTATACATGGTTACGTATATGTATAGAAACGTGAGGTGTTGGGAATCATTGATGGACCTTTGGAACTATTGGATCTCTTTCATGGGTTTGGTTGTGAGATGGAGATCATATTTTTCTCTTATTTTGGATTCTTGTGTTCAGAATATATATATATATCCATTTAATTATATTTTTTATTCTATTTCTATTGGTTGAGTTGTATTTTCCTATAATATATGTTACTCTCTTCTTTATCTTATGTAGGTCCTACTTTATATGTTTATAATCAACCCTATATGGGATTTTCCCTAACATATATTGTATTATACAAAAGAAAGTTATGTCGGTGGTGATTATAGAGGAGCATAAGGATAATTTGTGCATTGGAATGTATATAGTGGCCGAAGTATGTAGATTCAAGGCAGGGATTTCTTAGGACTTAATTTTATATTTTATTAGGTTGGGACATCTATTTGGTTGGGCACATATTTTTTCATTTTTACTTTTTAGTTTAGAATGTCGTACTCTTATACTCCATAGTGGGGTTTCATGCTTGGGTTACTCTATATATGATACATCTTTTAATACTATTCCTCCATATTTTTTCATTTTTCTGGTTGGGTGTGTGCATAAAGATAAATTAATTGATGTCCTACAATTTTAGTTTTTCCTTTCAATAATAGTTTCCAGCCCATGGCCTATAAAGGCGGGATTAGGGTAGTTTATGATTATTCTCTATTTGGTTGGGTCATGAAAAACTGGAATTAGATGATTTTTTTTCATTTGGATGGTGTTTGGAGTAGTCCTACTTATAAGTGATATGTTGTGATATTGGGTAATAGTGTAAATGTCTTTCATATTCGACATTCAAGCTAGAGAACCCAATATTGGCGCAGTTTTCTTATGTATCGATTCACCAGGACTATGAATACCTGATTGTAAGCTCAGAATACTAAGACATTGTTTGTAGGGATTAAAGGTACATGCATCATATAGGATTGAGTCTTTTGATTTTCCATCTTGAATCAACTCCCAATTATATATATTCTCATCTGATCATGGTATATCTTGTTTAAAATTTACAGATGCCTATACGATGATAGCCAGCCAGGTAACCAATTCTGGATCATGAAGATGATAAGATAAGCTATGAGGCTATAGTTTAGGGTCCATCACATGGGATTATTCCTCTTGGTTTATAGGAAATGCAACCCCCACATATCGAGAAGAATATCATACCCGCAATATATGCTGGGGAGGCATGCAATCCCAGAAAAATTTGTGCATTCTAACAGAAGAGGCCACTGAGGTTTCATGGTGATCCAAATCCTCAGGCAGTAAGAGATTGTCTAGAGTTAGTGATCCATATTTTTTGGATTATCCAGACATCATCTGATTAGTTTTTTTACTACAATCAATCCTTTTAAATGGATAATCTAGCTGCTGCTAGATCCTAGTTACAAAGATTCATGATGAGTCAACACTCTTATGTACTAACATCAATTATCTATTCCATGAGAATCATTATCCAACAAACTTCCTCTTTGTTTAAATCATGGTGATTATGGATTATTAGAAAAAAAATCCTGATAATGGATGTGTATGTTGTGAGGTTCACAGACTTACACAGAACTCCCTTAACATGATTTGTGATTGATACTTCTCAGTAAGAAAGTTTGAGCAATGTTTCTGTAGAGATATTTGTTACACTGTAGTACACTTGTGCATTCCAAACTATGATTATATGTTGTAGAAGGTGGTGGGGATGGAGAGGATACTTTTTAAGTAATTTTATGTATACAGGAATTGTAGTGGGTGTTATAGGGATGATTCCCTTACAATTGTTAGCAGACACTAGTTAATAGGATCTCAGTGTAGGATTCCTCTCAATGACCAGAATCATGAATGTGGTCATGATTCACATTCACAAATCATAGGGAAAGTATATCCTAGAGAGGGGTGGTTCTATGAATATGATGGTTGAGGTCACATAGAACATGATTTCTTGACTAGATGTGCTGAGGAGGGAATGCATATAGCAGATGGGCCACCATGACAGAGGATGTTCCAGGATCATGAATATCCCAGGGGAGGGAAGGGTATCCCCTAGGAGGCATAGATGGAAGAAGAGAAAGTAGATATACAGGAGGGGGAGCTATGGTTAGTGGACGATTCTATTAGATCATTCCACCACCAATACTAGGAAGCCCATTTCAGGCATAAGGAGATAGATTTCATGGTTGTCAATAGCTTCATGCTAATTGAGATTATGAAGTAGTGACACATTAGATGAGTTGAGGCATCATATGTGTTTTATTATGCTCTTAATTTAGTATTAGTAGACATTGGTTCAAGTCATTCCTTCATCTCATTACTCATTGTTCGAGAGATAGAGCTCCCAGTCAAAAATTTAGCTCAAAAAATTTATCTGAAGGTTCATATGAGGAACGATTATTCAATATCATTTTTTTCAAAAGTGTGATCTATCACTTTCTATAGAGAGGTCCTCATGAAAAAATACAGTCATAATGATAGAACCATATGACATAATGTTGGGTTTTGATTGGTTATCTATGGCTCTAGCCTAGATTGAATATCACTATAGAGAATTTAGATGTCATTACACTGATGATATGGGATTCTCTTATCTGGATGAGAGATATCTTATGGTAGGACTAGTGTGTTTTTCAAGAATGAGTCTACATCCCATTACCGATTAGTTTGTAAGTGCAGACCATGGTCCAATCAGATCTTCCGGTATATGTATTCCTTCATTTGTGTAGGATTTTATCGATGTACTCCCCCAAGTAAATTTCAGGACTATGTATATAGAGAGAGATTTTCTTTGAATTAACATGAATCCTAGGAACACAACGCTATCTCATATGAAAAATCATATAGTACCTACAGAGCTATGAGAGCATATGTTCTAGTTGGATGACATTTGAGAGAAGGGTTTTATTAGACCCAGTGGGTCCCCCTAGGTAGCTCTTGTATTTTTTATGAAAAAATAAAATGAGAGATTACAGTTTTTTGTTGATTATCATCACTTGAATGAGGCCATGATACGGAACAAGTAACCCTGGTTGAGGATTTTTTACCCTCTTTATTAGTTATGAGGTGAAAGGTGGTTCTTAATGATAAATGCCTTGTCCATCCACCACCAGTTGAGTGTTCAATAGTCTGATATTCTAAAGATGGAATTATAATGTCACTATGGACACTATAAGTTCTTGGTGATGTTTTTTAGTGTGAATAATTCCCCAATTATGCTTATGGATTTGATGAACCAGATGTTCTAGTCGTACATGGACCAATTTGTGGGTTTTTATTGATGATATACTTATATACTCTACATTAGAGGAGGAGTCATAAGAGTAATTGATGATAGTTATAGAATTGATTTGGGAGTTCCAGATCTATAGTAAGCTCTCGAAGTTCTAGTTCTGGATCCACATGGTTTAATTCTTCAGGGAATTCCATTTATGAGCATGGATTATCTATCGACTTGATGAAGATCTATGTTGTGATATCTTGGGATACATCGAGGAGTCTAACAAAGGTGGGCAGTTTTCATAGATTGGTGGGGTATATTTCTTGTTTTTGATAGAATAATCTATGATTGGAGCCCCATTGACCACCCTGATGAGGAAAATGAATCCATTTACCTAGATTGAGTAGTTCTATATAGCCTTCAAGGAGTTTAGGATGAGGCTCATTAGTAATCCTATTTTGAGAGTACTAAAAGAGGGAGTGGAGCACGTAGTGTATTGTGATGCCTTAGGATCTAGGCTCTTCTATGTGTTTATGGAGAGATAAATAGTGTTCACATATGGTTTGAGGTATTTTATACCCCAGGAGCAGAACTATATGACTCTAAAGTTAGTTATGGTGGAAGTAGTCTTCTCTACAAGGATATAGAGGCACAATCATCTAGGAGAGTTATTTTTTGTGTACTCAGACCATTAATGCTTTAGGTATGTCTTCATGAGGAGAGACATGAACCCAAGATATAGGCCCTAGTAGAAGTTTCTGTAGGAATATGACAATTAGATAGTCTATACTATTGAGAAGAGAAACGTGGTGAGGGCTTCCTCAACATGAAGTCTCAAGATCATTTGGTGCTGGAGGAGTCTTAGTAGATGGATTCCATGAAACTGACCCCGGTTGAGTAGTAGGTTGAAACATTTCAGCAGTTAATGGTGTTTAATCCTCCACTTATCGAGTGTGTTATAGAGTCCTAGTTTGGATCCATCTAATGTAACATCCCAATTGAGGATACCACTCAACAGTTTCCCAAGACCTATTGGCCACAAGGTCTAAAGAACATATCCCCAAAATATAGAGGCTATTGATTAGTAGTGAGGGCCTAGTCTGAGTGTGAGGGATGAATATTCCATCATTATCAGAGTGTAATATAATGAAATAACAATTTCAATAAATAGTAGAAGAAGATAAAACAACCTTACAGTTGATAAATAAACAATGGAATATATAGACAATACCAGAAGTATTTTCATATAACATAGATGATGATACAAGTCTATATAAATCATCCAAAATCAGTACACAATAGTTAAAAAAACAAAACAATTGTGATAATACAAAAAGGAAAAAATGTGTAATCTCCAACCACCATCATGATCCTAGACTCGATCTTATGCTCCCATGCTCCTAAGCATGGTAAAAAATCATGAATCGAACAATGGGTGATTTCCGAAATCCTAAAAGTCATCGATACAGTTTGTATGGATACCCAATGATAGCCTGATCATGGTGTGATATAGAATCTCAGTAGGTAACTATCCAAAGGTCTATAGAAAAAACTGTTTGTCCTATATAAAACGCAAATATAGTATGCAACATGTATTTCATAAGTGAGTAGTAAGAAATGTTAAATTCCCATGGAATGTATAATACTAATTAAGTGATTCGGTATATCCCAACAAAGATCCCTATTAAATATGGTTCAGAGCCTATAATATGGTATCTATAACAAAAATAAACAATTAACATGACCTCACCACACATTTGTACATATCATGATATCCAAGGACATACTGTATTACCAAAAGTCTAATATCAACAACGACCACATCTTATGACCAAAAATATCAGAATTTCCACAGTCATTCCATAGACACAATGTGTTAAAACCCTTGGGTCCAGATCTAACATATAAATACCAAGTAATACTTTTTAATTAGTAGGACCATCTCAATGGAAAATTGGTAATGAAATTGGTGGATTCCAAGGAACATATCAAAGGATCATGTCTTGTGCAAGAATAGAAATCTAGATCCAAGGGGATGAAATTCCATTTGTATCCTACAAGATCCAGATCCAAGGAGAAAACAGGTTCAAGGAATGTCCTACTATAAAATAATCTCCATGAGTGTAGCGACAATGGAATGTAAATTGAATCAAGATCCATGTTACACCAAACAACGAATACACTACCATTACAATTCAAAACACATTCCAACCATCATTTCACATTGAATTCAATCAATGAGTATACCCAATACCATCAACCATTCACATTCAAGATAAAAAATGAGAATACCCACTCATATAACATGTCACAATTTAAAATTTTTATAATATAACATTATGTGAAAAATGAAATCAAGGAAGAACATCATCTAGTCAAGAAATTTAGTTCCATTTATTAATAATAGGACTTTATATAACTAGGAAATATCTGAAACACACCCGTCATGTGTTTTAAAAATGGAAGTGAAAATATCACATTCCATGGTGGATTTGGTTGGGGAAACAACCTCCACTTAATATTAAAGAAACTAAAGGTAATACATAATAGATTAAATTCCACTAATTCAATTTTGGGTCCATTAAAAAATATCTCATGGATGGCATGACAACAACTATCTTAATAACACATCAACCATAAATGGAGAATTATAGACCACCAACCATAGGTCTGAAGTAGAGTGATCATACAGTATGAATTCCTAATTAATCTCAAATTGGGAGAAAATATATTAATGAAAGAAGAACATGAAATTATGTCATATTATCCTGATCATAAATGGAATAGTTGATACCAATATAAACAAGGAATTATACAAAAGGAATTGAGATCATACTGATGGGGATCTAATGAGATGATCATCTCTTGAATCTGAGATCAGACGAAGGAACAATATTAAACCCAATAATTCAGTTCAAAAATATATTCTATTGGTGGCACTGTACAATGAAAAAAAATATTGAGTAATTAGGTTGAAATGATAGATTAATTAGGAAAAAAATGTAAAATTCACCACAATCACTTGATCACATGGTTTATCCACACGGTTGGCCAAACCGTGCACCAACTGTGAACCCAGTACAGTAGGAAGGGGAACCTCGTTGGGTTTGTGTGGAAAAATTGAATAAATATTTCTAAATTTGAAAATTAGCCCGATATAAAACAACAAAGAACCCTCACCAGCATGCACTCAAAATTTCATTGTTTACCCAAATCATATGATGCCCTCAATTATCTTCCCAAGTATCACACAGTTAGTGGAAACCATGTTGTTTCCCTGTACAATTTTCACTAACCATGTGGCATTCCTATTTTCCTTGAAAGTATGGTTTTGGGCTCCAAACAAGATCTAAACACCTCTGATACACCTGCAACCTCAAAGGGTATTCACATTAGGCCATAATTAGTAATTTCAACTAAAAACTAAAGGATCCATACCTCATATGAAATAATTAGTTCTTACATTATTACACATTAATGAAATTTTTCTTGGAACATCCCTCCATGGGTGGCTAAGATTCATCTAAGAACAACTCCTTCCATTGAGCCCATACATCGACCTCTCGCTCCCATGTCATATCCTATAAATGGATGTAATACCGTACCACCCATACTAGAGAAATTGATGAGCCTCAAATAAACTTCATGATCTTATCAACTATATGTATAGGATGATCCTCATAGGATGCATCAGCCTATAACTCAACCTCCTTAGGCTATAGAATGTGAGATGGGTCTGAATGATAATGACACAGATGAGATACATAGAATATGTCATGCATGGACTGATACTTATGAGGTAATTTAAACGGATATGGTAACGACCCATCTCTCTCAAGAATCTCTAACAGAAGACCTATGATGGAGAAATATTATACTATTCCATGATCTGTCTATGTCCCATACTCAATGATATACATAAAAATTTATTATCCTCGACCAAGTACTCAATAGGTTATCATTGGTGATCGGGTAAGAGTTTTTTTGAGACTGTGTAATATCTATTCGATTATTAATCAACTGGAAATTCTCAAAATTCTTCTACCTGAGAAAAGTTCGTAGTAAATTTGCGTCACCATCCTCTAACCAACACATGGTAAATTCACATGGAATACCATAGAAAACCACATATGGTTCTATTTGTATTGTCCCATGATATCTATTTTTTTGCTTAACTCAGCAAGGGGAATATTACTCTCCCAATATCACCCAAAATCCTGGACTCATGATCACACCATGTCCTCAAGAACCTATATTGTATGATCTAACTAAACACCTATTTGTTGGTGGTAAGCTAGGCTCAGAAGCACCTATGTACTAACTGACCTCTATAAAATCTGTTAGAAATGACACCTAAACACGGAATACCTATCTAAAATAATAGTGAATGTGACTCTCTAAAGGTATCTCCGATCAATAAGAAATTTGAATCCTTAATGATCCTATCAACAATAACCCACACAACATAACTACCTCATGATGACTTGGTAGACCAATCATGAAATCCATCATGACATCATCCCATTTTCACCTAAGAATATATAACTATTGGAAATGCATGGCTAGTTGATGATGTTCTAGATTTACTTTCTAACAGGTCGAACCCATTATAAAAAACAGGCTACCTTATGTTTCATACTTGGACACCAGTACTTTAAGTGTTTTTCATTGTACATCTCTGTAACATCACGATTCACTTTCAAAATTGAGGCATGAAAGTCACACATACCTTCCACGCATATGTCCAGAAGAACCCAAATGTATCAATGAATATGTAGGATCTCATACTCACCTACGGTCCAACCAGTAAGTGGTCCTCACCTTCCACACTTTTATGTAGGACTAGGCACTCTGAATCTAATAGACACATCATCCTCACTCTATCTATAAGGTTAGTGGTCACAACTAATAATGAAAGAAATGTATTTTATTAACATTCCTTCACCTCCAATTGCATCTCATAGAACAAATCCATACACTGCCACGTGCTACTGGCCCCCTAAACAACTTGTATCTGAGTCCTACTACTTAATGTGTTAGACCCTACAATACGATTACCAGACATATTGGAATGATCAATGTCAAAAGACTATAGGTACTCAACCCACCTTCAATTCTTAATATTCATTTCACATTGTGTAAATATATTCTTAATGATTTTTTCATACATGTACACTAAAAAATGATCTACTATTAATTAATGTCTCAAATATTCCAATGAATGGACAACTGTAGCTATCTCCAGATCATGTGATAAGTAATTTCTCTTGTGCGGAATCAGCTATTGATGCCTATAAACCATGAATCTATCTCCATGCATCATCCTTACTCCCATATAGATATAAGATGTTTCATAGTACACATGGTATATTTTCCAGATATAGAAGAATCTGTAATAATTCTGAAGTCAATCGCCTATTAATTGATCTCCTAAAAGTCTATCTCATAGGTATATATGTATACAATCATCATGCCCTTCTCAGTCAATCCCATCAATGACACTACTAAGCATGAGAAAACCGGTATGAAACACATGTAATATCCACCAAGCCCCAAGAAACTACATATATCAAAGACATTATTGGGATTCTCCCATGAGACTATAGATCTCACCATCTCTTAGTCTACTGATACTCCTATCTCTGAGATAATGTGACCTAGGAAGTGAATATTTTCCCTCAAGAAGTATAACCTTATGAACATATCATATAACTGATAGTCTCTCAGTGTATCCAAAATGATATCGAGATGTTTGGAATGTCTATGTAAATTGTCACAATACACCAAGATATCATATGTAAAAATGAACACAAATGGATACAGATAAAAATGGATGTATCATCATGATAATTTACTATACCTTTCTTTTCCAATAAATTTAATTTTTTTGATATCTTGTAATGCACGTAAAAACATGGTTTAAAAACACTACATCATAACATTTTTAATAGTAAATTAAATTATAATTAATTAATAGAATATATATAGTATGTTTATATTTTATATATTCAATATAATATTTCTAAATTCAGAAAATATATTTTATAAGCATAAGATAAGGACAAACCAAATTTTACACATAAAAGCTTATATTTTTATGAACGTTATTTTACCACCTTTTAAAGACACAATTACATTAAATTATAATTTTTATAGTTTTATAAATTTAATGTGACAAAATAAACATAATTTTTTGAAAAAAAAAATCAAAATTGAGTTAGGGAGAATTTTAGGTAATATTCTTCTAGGTTTAATCTTTTGATGAAAAATGAACAACACTGAATTTTAATTCAAAAATGATTTTTATTTTAATTTATTTATAAAGTTAAATCATATATTAATTTTATTTGAAGTAAAATTATATAAAAAATATATCAATTTATACAATTTAGGTCATTATAATCAATTTTATTTTGAAATTTGATATAAAAACATCTCAAGCTTTTGAACATTTTTATTTTAAAAAACATTCTTTGTCATTCTTTCTATTGAATTAATATTAAATTAATTTCTTTGACTTATATGATTATATTTTGGAAAAAATTATCCCATATTTATAATCATAATAATTTATCATTTCTAATGAAGTAAAATTATTTTTTGACAAAAAATATTATTAGAGATTAAAAATATTTACAATGATTATGAAAAAATTAACATAACATGGGACTAAACCATAAAATTATAGATAAAAAATGACAGAAAATATTCCAAAATCCATTTAATGTTAATATTTAGACCTTATAATCCCTTTAATATAATTATTTTTATTATTATATCCACTCTATAAGGGAAAAACAGTAGTGGAATTCCCTTTTAAAAAATTTACAAGAATTCCAGTCCTCTTCTATTATAAGAAGAAACTCGCCCCTCCCACTAATTCAAAACTATAACGACTTTTAAATCTACCAAAATATGATAACATAATCTAAAAATATCCCTCTCATCATATTTTAATCCTAAAGGTTTGCATAAATCCAACCAATGAAGACTTTTGTTATAAAACAAAAGGTGTTACCAGAAAATGAGGTAACATTCATCAATGATAACTTTCATTTTATTTCCTTATACACTTCCTAAAATATTAATATTCAATGGTTATAAAATAAAATAGTTTCCCCAAATTATAAGGTTTAAACAAACACTTACACCCACCCCTATCTAATGGGTAATGAACTTACCATTCGTGTGTATGGTGGACTACCGCATTTCAAAACGATGATTATTTGTTATTACTTTACCACATATCCTGGCTGGAATTATGATGGGAATAATATTTTAATATGATATATATGATATTTTTAATATCTTTATTTTTCTTTAATTATTTTTTAATACATACCTTTATGCATAACATTTTGTGGGAATAGTATTTCATCATTTGTGGATGTGTGGGCTACCTCCTCCTCAAAGAGATGTGATTCAATCCTATTATAAATGGAATTCATTAAGAATGTTTTTTAGTAAAAATATGTTATATATATGACATAAATATAATAATGGAACTATAATATATATATTTCATTTTATATTCATTCTTTTAATACATAAAATAAATTAAAGTAGCATTCATGCATACGTACGAACTACCATGTCCATGAATAATGCATTTCACTTCCTATCAGCAAATTTTATGGATTATTATAAATATATATATATATATATATATTTAATATATATGATATTTAAATAATTTTTAAAATAAGTATATGATAATATAATTGTCTAATTAATATGAAAAAAAATTTATATGTTAAAACATACTCAAAAAACAAGGAAATTAACTCTTGAAATATTGAAAATAATAAATGATTATTAACAAAAGGGTAATAAGATGTTATAATAATGTAATATATTATATTTTAAATATGATTATGTTTTTCTTATAAGCTATTGACTTATTTAAAAACATTACACATGAGGATAAAGGATGTTAAACTAAATGGAAATGCATGGCAAGAGATTTAATCTCAATTTACATTTCATTGAGACTTATTCATTTTTATGAACTAATTCACATTAATGTGGGGTACATACTGAAATTTTTTCATATAATATGACGATTCACTCATAATTTTCAGTATTTTATGTTTTACTTTGAATTATCACACCCAATAGTTTTAGGATGAAATTATCAAGTGATAAATTTTATTTTTGTAATCTCACTTTTTATTATTATTATTAAATTTCTCTTGAAACAATAACTTTATTTTTAAAAAAATTAATTATAAAATTCATTAAATATAAACAGTCCTGGGTGATGTATGTTATTATTTCATAAAATATATACAATTTTTAAATATAGTGTTTAATTTGACTATTATTTAATTATCTAGGGAAATATTGATAAATTTGTATTCCCTATTCAATACAGATATTTGATAAGGAATATTGGTTATTAATTAAATCCATTACTAGATAAGAGGAAATATTTCGAAATGTAGTAATGTGTGGGGAAAAGACAATATATATCCCCTTGATGCATAGACAGGTTCTCATGAGACAAATTAGTTGGCCAAATTAAATAAGTTTATACCTGTGGTTTTAATCCTTCTAGAGGATATATCTTGATAGTATAGGATTTATTTTTCCTGAGACATGATGTCAAATAATTAAAAAATTCCTTCATTTATGTTATCATTTTTATACATGGTATTCTCACTATGTTAATATATATGGATGAAGTTCATTTTTAATTTATTGATAAAATGGATTGTGTTTTAGTTATTCACCTTTTTATATTGATTATGCTTTATCCAGTTACTTAAATGGCACATGATCTTAGTTATTCACCCTTCCATGTTGATTTTTTCTTATTGATTCATTATTTTATCCACATTAATTACTCTTACATGTCATTTTAGCTCAACTTTATTTATTTCTCTTCCAATATTGAGAGGAAGAATCATTTGTATGAGTTTCAAATATGCTGATATTTTACTTATTTTATGATTTATTTTAACTTCCCAATGAATTATGGTTTCATGTATGTAATATGGTTCTTCAAAAATTTAAATTTTTTGGGACTATAGGATTTGATTCCATATAATCATGTTGATTTAAAAAATTAATACACTAGCGCTAGTATTTTCGGGTTAGGGAATTACAGTTGGTATCAAAGGGAGTTTAAAAGAAACCTTGGTAACTAGATTTAGAAAATTCAGATTAGATAACATTGCCATATCATAGACATTAAGGATAAGTATATAAGAAAATACTAGAATTTTGGTATGGTTTATGTTATGTGGTTCTTCCTAGAAATACATCGATGTCTGGATTCAACAAGTGGATATGGTTCTGGAACATTTTTTCATAGGGGTACCAACTCTAACAAGGTTCATCAGACCTAACTCGAGTATAACTTGGTACCCAAAAATGGGCCTTACGGTGAACTTGGTTTGACACTCTCAGTGGATATTGTTAGGATAATACTCATTTTCTTTACAAATAATTACGATGAAATTAAAATTAATGATACCCCACATGAAACCAAAGTTTATGATTATATGGATTATGATGAAAAAATTTATGTTATCTGTTATACAATATTTGGATTTATACATTATTAATCTATATGATAATATTATATATTCTATTTTTTATAAATAGAAATTGGAATAAAAAATGGTATCAATACTCATGGAAAATTTATATATTTCCTTACTAAACAAAATAATACATATGGTATGAGAATGAAAAAGATTATGTCAATATTAGGGAATCATAATTAGGCTATGAAAAATAACCCTACCCAAATTGAACAACCTATTCCACTAATAGAATCTCATATTCTGGATAACTTTATGTGAAATAAGAACCCATCATTTAGTGGAAAAACATATCCGAATTGTAGTTGTGAAGTTGATTAAGTCATTATAGATGATATTTATAGCTATAAGATGAAATTAATTGGAAATGGTTTCAATTTATCCATATAGTATCCAATGGGATGATAATATATGATGGTTTATAATACATAATAATATATAGGGAGAAGAAATAGTACTCATGGAATGAAAAATATTTATGGTTACATTATTTGATAAATAATTCCCTCATGATCAACATATTACGTTGAAGAGAATGTTCCGTATCTTAATGATAAAGGAAGAATAAACTGTTTTAGATTATGAATCTATAATTAGAATGTTATCTAGTTATGTGAGAAATTAGATATGCAACAGGATGTGAAATATCGATCCCTACTTTGATGGTATTAACCCAATTCTATTAATAGTACTGTTTTTTTAGAATTTTTCATCATATGATGAAATAGTTTCATGTGCCATAATAATGGAGAATTAGTTCTCTAGAAACAATATAATTTATGTAAACTAAGAGAATATAAGGAAATTTTATCATCATGAAAATGGGAATGTTTCCAATAAGAATAATAAAACTAAACATTTTCCATCTTATGAGAACTATGGAAAAAAGAACCCAATAAAATATTTGAAGGGACTTTGAGTTTTTTTATAAGTGTGGAGATTGGGGTCACCAGGTTCAGGAGTTCAAAGAGAAGAAGGAAAAAACTATTGTCTAATTTTTCAAATGTAGGTTGATAAGTCATTTTGAAAATTTATACTGAAATCATTAAGGGAATCAACCATAAAAGAGACCAAGTGGAGATGACCAAGATTTCGGATCACTACACTAGAGGTATAAGTACAAATTGATGTGGTGGAAGGTGCATTAATCCTACCTTTAAATTTATCTAATGAATTATTTGATTTTGTATCATCGCACTATTTTATATATACATAGTTATCCTTGAAAATTATACATTACCATTTTTATTTAATAATATAGTTTTCAGAAATAAATCATAAGGGAAGTCGCATTTCCACAAAGATGTGTCAGGAATTCCTCCTTATGACACAAAAACAAGATTTACTTGTTGACCTAGTTATAATACCTATGGTTGAATTTGATATAATCATAGGTATGCTATGGATCTCCAAATATGATGCCCAAAATTTATTTCAAGACGAATGAAATTATGATTTCTAAGGAAGATGTGTAATTCCATATAATTAGAGCAGAAGAATCCTCATCTAATTCTTATCTAGTTCCACCCCTAGTAGCTTTATTTAATAAATTTTTTGAGGAGGAAAATAAAACAATATCTAGTCAAGATGACGATAATCTTTTAATTCAGGATGTACCTATTATGAAAAAAGTACATTGACGTATTTCTATTGAATTACATAGAAATTCCTAGAGCATGAAGGTGAATTTTCTATTGATTTATTCCTTGATGTAAGCCAAATAAGAAGGAATCCCTATAGAATTTAAACTATTATATAAGTGGAATTAAATAAAAAACTAGAGGAATTTGGTAATATTATATTTTTTCTCCCTAGTGTTTCACTATGGGGTGCCCACATTCTCTTCCTTAAGATGAAATATGGATTCATGTGGTTGTGCATTGATTATTAGTAAATCAATGATGTTATAATAGATAAATATTATCATATATGTCACATTGATTAAAAATTTTATTAACTTCGGAGAGCCCAATATTTTTCCAAGATTTATATTTTTTTGTATCACAAATTGTTAGTAAATAAGTAAGAAATTCTGAAGACAACCATTCATATAATGTGTGGAAATTTATGAGATTATAGTAATTCCATTTAGATTGACTAATACAACATCTATTTTTATGGACCTAATGAATATATTATGCAAGGAATATCTTTATGATTTCTTTGTGGTATTCATTGATGATATTATGGAGTATTATAAAATCAACGAGGACCATGAGAATCACTTGAGCCTTATTATGAAGACTCCTAGAAGGGAAGAGGTATTTGAATAATTTAGTTAGTGTGATTTCTGGCTTCAAGAAGATTTTTTTCCTAGCTATATTGTCTCCAAGGATGGGATAATATTTGATCCTGCTAATACAAATATTGTCATAGAATTTACAACGCAAAAAAATATAACTGAGGTACGTAGTTTCATTGGTTTCGAAGGTTCCTATCAAGGATTTATTCATAATTTTTATCAATTGGATAACACATTAACCATGATTACACATAAAGGGTTTATGTTTGTTGGGAAAAATTAATTTGAATAATTATTTGATTAAATAAAGAGAATAATATTCAAAACTCCATTTTTAACTCTACCATCTAAAAGGGATATGTTTTTCATATAAAGCAATGCATCAAAGAAGGGACTGACTTGTGTCCTAATTTAAAATGACACTGTTATTGAATATTAATCAATGAAATTGAATAATCACGGAGATAACTATCTAACCCATGATATTGAGTTAGCGACTGCAAATTTCTATTAAAAAATATAGAGGAATTATCTCTATTGTGAAAGATGTGAGATATACACAGATCATAAAAGTCTAAAATAAATCATCTAACAGAATGTTCTCAATATGAGACAAAGGTGATTGATCTTAGTACTCAAGGATTATGATTCCTCAATACACTCTACCTGTGGAAAGAAAATATGGTAACAGATGCATTGAGTAGGAATGATCATGCATTTCTATCCCAAATGATAATTGAGAAGGATCCTATGTTTAGGAGTCTAATAAAAATATATACTGGAATTTCTAAAAAGTGGGATTCATTAATAATTTTTCATATGATTGCAAAAACATATTTACTTTATATAAGATTGAAATTTAAATGGGTTTATGGGGACTTTTAGATGAATACTAATGTTTTGAATGGAAGAAATCAATAAGGGATTGTTTATGAAGAGATTATTCTAATTTATAAAAAGTGGATATGTGTTCCATACAACCATAGAGAAAAATAGTATTTTTGTAAGATTATTATAGTTCAAATTTCTCTATACACTCTGGTATCATAAATATCTAAACATACTTGAAATTTATTGGTGTGATATCATGAAGCCGTAAATTGTTAATTATGTGTCGTGATATTTTGTTTTTCAACAAGTGAATGTTTTAAGGCAACATCCAAAATGAGTACAGAATCCTCTTCCAATTTCTATGTGTGAATTGAATGAAATTACTTTTTCATGGGACTACCAATGAATCCAAGAACGAATGATGAAATATGGATTTTTATTGATCACCTCACCGAATATTCACATTTAATTATTATAATATAATACCATCATCATGATCACCTCACAAGGATATATATTAATAAAGATTGAATACTTCACGGTGCACCTCTATCAATTATTTATGACTGAGATCCCCACATTACATATAAACTATAGAATTTGTTTCAGAATGATCTTGAAACTATGCTTCATTTGACAGTAGCCTACCATCATCAAACTAATGGGCAATGTAAAATATTAATTAAAATAATGGAAGTCATGTTGTGGTCATACTTACTGGACTTTCAATGTATGTAACATCAATACTTACGTTTGGAAATTGTTTCATATAATAATTATTTTAATCAATGTATTCATATGGCTATGTTTGAAGAATTATATGGGAAGAGGATTCACATTCTAATTTGTTGGAATAAAGTTGGTGAAAGGCAACTCATAGGGAAAAAATTGTTAAATAGAAAACAAGAAAGGTAAAGGATAATCAAGCTCATATTACATTTTCTCAATGTAGGAAAACATGTTATGTTGATAATTAGATGAATGATTTAGAGTTCCTTGGTGGATATCATTTTTTTTGAAAGTATTTACAAGGAAGGGTGTAGTAATGTTTGGTAGGAAATGGAAATGGAGTCTAAGGTACATATGACCCTTCAATATTTTTGAAATGGTTGTTTTTTTCTTATCATTTGGAAAGGTGACAAAATCTCTCGAAGTTACATGATGTGTTCCATATATAAATGCTAAGGAAGTAAAAACTAGACCCAAAACATGTAATTATCTTTGAATAAATAGAGTTGGAACCTAGACATTCATACTATGGAGAACCCATCAATATTATTGATACCAAAGAGAATGTATTGAGGAATCAAATGCCTCATGTTGTAAAGGTACTCTAGAGAAATCACAAAAGAGATGAAGCAACATGAGAAATAGTGGATTCTATGAATGAAAAATACATGCATCTATTTTGAAGGTAATACCCCTAAAACATTTATTTTTTTGTAGTAGGGAATAATTGATCACCCCATGAATTTACTATACTTTTGTTTTAGAATAAATAATTTTTTTTGATAGCTTGTAATACACAAACACTAGGTTTAAACAAAACTTTATTTAGTCATATTCTGAATAGTCAATTATATTTTAAAACTTTTAGATAATTTATATCATAAATTTATATTTTATATATCTAATGAAATATTTTTAAATTATTTCAATATATTTGTAATGAATAATATTAGAACATTCCCAATTGTACACATAAAAGCCTATATCTTTATAAAAGAAATTTTACCACCATTTGTCAGTGAACCTACATTAAATATGAATTTTAGAACATTAATAAATTTAATATGACAAAATAAACATAATTTTTGCAATAGAAACATAAACCTTATTTTAGGATTAATTTTTGGTAAATTTTCATGATGTTTCATTTTTTGGATGAATAGTGAAATATACTGAATTTTAATTCATAACTAATTTTTTTACTAATTTATTAATGGGATTAAATAATATTTTTATTTTGTTTTAAAGTAAAATTATATCAATTATATATCAATTTTTACATTTTAGGTCGTTAGAATATATTTCCCTTTGAAATTGGGTATAAGAGTATCTCAAAATGTTGAGCCTTTTTACTCTAAAAAGCCTGCTTCTCATTCTATCTTGGGGGTTAATATTAAATTAATTTATACCACATATATTATTTTAATTTTGAAAAATTGATTCCATATTTGGAACAATAATAATTTCTAATTTTTAATATTTTAAACTTAGTTTTTTTCCAAAAATATTAGTGAAAGTTATTAAAATGAATCACATTGATTAAGAGAACAATTAGCTTAATAAAGGACGAATCCTAGAACATAAAGCCTAAAATGACTTAAAAAAAATTTTAAAAAATCAATTTTATGTTGACAATTATAAAGTACAATACAATTTATATAATTTGGACCATTATTGAAGTCACTTTATATGGAACATGTGGGTGAAATTCTCTTTTAAATAATTTAGAAGAATACCACTCCTCCTCAACTATAAAATGGCCTTTGCCCATCCTACTTATTCAACACTATAAATCCATTTGACCCAACCAAAATCTATTAAAATAATCTTCCAAAACCTCTATCCTCAACTTATAATCCTATAATTAGGTAGAAATCCATCCAATGCTGTCTTTTGTTATAAACCAAAAGGAGTCACCCAAAATGAGGTAACATTCATCAATGATCACTTTAATTTAATTTACTTCTCCACACAATAAAATAATATTATTAAATGGTTATATAAAAACATCAGTATCCAAAAAAAAATATATGATGGTATTTTATGGGTTTTACCTTCCCTCACACGCACCCACATCTAATGGGTAATGACTTTACTATTCATGTGTACGAGAGATTATCGCCTCGCGAAACGATGCTGTTCAATATCCTTTTAGAATCTATCATCATGAAAATTATGATGGAAATAATATTATCATATGATATATATGATATTTATAATGTATTTTTTCTATATTATTTTGTAATATATACCATTATGCACTCATTTTGTTTTGGGAATACGATAACATAATTTGGAGAAGTGTGGACTACCGCCTCCTCAAAGAGAAGTGATTCATTCAAGATATACATGGGATGTGTTGAGGATTATTTTGAATCATATGTTATATATATGAAATAAATATAATACTTGAATTATAATATACAAATATATACTTTCCTTTCATTCTTTTAATATGGATAATAAATGAAAGTAGCATTAAGGTGGTAGTACGATGTACCATCTCCATGAACGGTTCATTTAATATCCTATGTACATATTTTATGGATTATTATAAATACATATATAATGAATATATATAATATTTAAATCATGGTTTACATTATTAATATGATGAAATCACGACCTCATTAATTAGAACAATAAGTAATAAGTCAAAACATAATCGAAATACATGGTAATTAACACATGAAATGGTGAAAATAATGAATTATTATTAATGAATTGGTAATGAGATATTATAAGAAAATAATATTTGACATTATAAATTTGATTATTGGCATGTTATTTTTTATTTACATATATAAAACCATTATATAAGAGGCTAATGTCCATTCACTTAAATGAAAATTCATGTTCATAGAATTTGTCTCAATTTAGATTTCATAGATAATTATTCATTGTTATGCATCAATTAAAATTAATATGGTGTATATACTAAAACTTTATCATTTTATATCATTATTCATTCATAATTCATGAAATTTTTAGTTTCAGATTAATTATATCACCCAATAGGTATTTTCTGAAAATTACTATGTTGTAAAACATACTTGTTCAATATCACTTTGTTTTGTGATTGTTAAATTTATATTGAAATAATCACTTCATTTTCGTCATTTAGAATGATAAAATTTATTAAATATCCAGATAATGTGGTGTTGGAAATTATTATTTCCAAAAATTTATTCCATTTTTATATGATATGTTTACTTTGATAATTATTTGATTATATTGGGAAATATTGACAAATCTATATTATTTATTCAATATAGATATTTTTTACGGAATATTTTATATTAATTTAATAAATTACACAAATTGTGGAATGTTATAGTAATTCACTAATATATAGGGCACATACATTATATATGCACTCTATGCCTCAACATGATCTAAGTTAAAAAATTAGTTGGAAAAATTAAATAGTTTTCCACCTATCGTTTTAAACTATATATAGGTTAGATCTTGACAGTAGAAGTTATTATGTTCTTGAGACATGATGTTTGATAATTATGAATTACCTTAATTACCGTTATCATTTTTATCCATGGTATTTTCAATATGAAAAATAATCTATGGATGCACATCAATATCAATTTATTGATTAAATGGCATGTGTTTTACTTATTCACCCTGCCATAATAATTATGAATTTTCTAGTTATTTAAATGGAATGTGTTCTTAGTTATTCAAAAATACATGTTGATTTATCCTTATTGATTCACTATTAATTTCCCTTTACATACCCTTACTGATAATTTGATATCACCCTTTTTATTTTACCATTCCCCATGATTTTAAGAAGAATCATTCGAATGAGTTTCAAAGATTCTATGCTTTTACTCATGTAATGCTGTATTTTATTTTTCAAATGTTTTATGGGTATCATGTATGTAATCAGGTTTTCAAAAACTACTAAACTGTGTTGTCCTTTGGTATTTATTTTCTTGTAATTATTGCAGAAGTAATAAATCAATGCACCAGATCTGAGCTTCTATGGTCGGGGCATTATAATTGAAAAATCTATTCATCAATTACAAGAAAATTTCTAGCACATTCATGAGACTAAATGACATTACCAGATAATTGGGAAGACCATATCTTTTATGAAAGGATATATGAGGTATGTCTATAGTTTGAAAAAACACTTGGTGATATCCATATCTCAAATAATATTTTCATAACACCCGATCTCCCTGAAGCTGACCAAATAGGTCATCTATCTATGGAATGGGATGTTGATTTTTAACTATTTATTAGTTCAACATAGGATAATGCACACATATCCAAAGGGTATATCCTCCTTTTTTCAAAATGTACTAGAAAATCCCATAGATATGTGATTTTTTGAATAAACACATTTTACTCAAAATACTCTAGCTACCTATTGGGCTGTAGAAACTATATTATATCCACCCCGTGAAGAGTAAGGCATATCAGTGTAGCTCTTTGAACTAGACTGATAGAGAAATATGTATCTATATTAGTAGGTAAAACATAAATGTAGTAAAATAATAAATACTTGAAATAATAAAACACAGGGGAAATCCACATGAGGGGCTCCCATATCATACAGAACCGGACTAATGATCTGGACTGTCATTCTTCCCATCCCTCAATGTTGTGGTCATGCTCGAATCAACTTGACATCTCATTTACCCTTGTGAGTATGAATGAAACCCTATTTTGAATTTATAGCCACTCTATGATGATATCAGTTAAATTTTTCTGGATAAGGCACTAGTAATTATATCCAAAGTATGATGTAAAACCCGATCATCTTGAGGATATAAAGATTCCAAACAATGTGACACCAACCAATCTCAAATGGGAACTCTATGCACTAATATAAATCCTCTGTTCTAATCCCAAAGAAGTGTTAAGCATCATAACACCCTCATAAAACTGTATAATGAGCCCATGGATTTCTCGTACTGGTTCAAATATAAAATACTATGATGCACCTACATCAAAGAGAGAAAATAATAACATAGAGGCTACTATGATGCACCTACATCATAGAGGTCAGGTTCCCAACTCCTCAGTGGTAGGATTTATATAATATATCTATCCTATACTGTATCCCTATGACATAACCTCACTACCCGGAGTAGACCCTCTATGCTCTCTTGATACTATTGGTGCTTGGATGCCTCTACTATGACCACCACCACTTGGCCTAATTGACCAATACTACTCAAGCACCCTACCTAACACAGAGTTGTAAAAAAGATCCCATACCTGGGGTCATAAAAATCCCCTACCACTCACTATTGGAGGGAAAGTCCTATAAAATCATTTAATGTTTCCCATCATTACATAATATGGACACTCAACTGGGTGGCCATGAAAATAATTCCTCATGAGCCGCATCTTCCACACAGATAATAGAAAACTGAGCAACTAGTTCACACTTCCTGACGGGTACACATCTATAAGGAATCCTCAAAACAATGCTTCCATCCTGAAAATGATGAACCTCTAGGTCTAGAGACTTAAATAATCTTCTATGTTCCCCTTTTCCCCTTAGGTTATACACTATGATTAGAGAATAATTTACCATCTCAAAAATAGAGGTCAATATGAACACATTTATTTGAGATCAAATGGCTTACTAGAGATCTTCATCGATGTATCTCTCACTTGATAACTCATTATCAATATGCATCATTGTAAAACGATACATATCTGTAAAGTGTGATGATTACTACATAAAATTTGTGGAACCCTTCTCCAAATGATTTAACTCACTAGCCCACACACCCCTCAGAGTCTCAAAGAAATATTAGTTAGAGAATATTGTGTTAAAATACCTCCAAACCACATCATGCAGTGAATCATTTTGGTTCAAAAATCCCATCAATGTTTTTACTCCTCGAAGAATGTATGTATTGATATTAACTTAATTGTTAGGATGTGTCCCCATATGTTTTATGAATTAAAACATTTTCAGAATCCACATCTATGTATCCTATTGAATACCATCACTTTAAAGTGTGGGAGGATACTGCTGTTGGAAAACACATGTTAGCTTAAACAAAGAGATGGTCTGCTACAATGGTCCTAGAAAAGTCTGAACTATGTGTAAAAAAACCTTAGGGAACTATGAGTTAGAACCTATATCTATTACAATATTAGGTTTTGTGATTGATACTATAGGAGGATCCATGGGTAGACCATGGCCTATTTCCTTTGGAGGGTGTTCGTCAGCACGCTACGGTGTACGACAAAAGTTCATCATGGTAGAATTCCTCTACAACAAAAAACACAAGCCTTAGAAATATTCAATATGAATGTTTTTATCTCAATAGTTTACAACAGGTCAAAAACATCTTATAAATAGGTCCTACCACACAACCTATGCCTACTTCTGGGACAGTAAAAAGAAACTTCTTATAATGTCACTAGAGACACTTCCTACCGCCCACTCCAAAGATTGGTCAAGGTTATGTCTCCATTCAATAGTCAATTATACATTAATTGTTTTTTATATTTTCAAATTTCATTTAAACTTTTTGAGCCCATGTGTTTAAAAAATTTAGATCCATAACGGTCCATACTCCTCCTGAACCAAAAAATAGGATCCACTCAATCCACACCATAACATGTTCCAATCCATGAAACTAATGGCCAAAGACTCAACATGAAATAATTATATACTCATGGTGTCTATAGCAGCCAATCAGGAAAATAGTTCTTAGGTTACAATAGGAACTATGTGTACCAACCATGTTTTTGAATTCACTACAAAAAATTCCCTCACATCATCAGGTATATCTATCACAACACCTATCACAACATTATATAAAAAGTAATGTATGCTACATGAAATGGAATAATGCATGAAATTTGATCTCTACAAGTTCCTAAAATGATTCATTAAATGGAATACCCTTATTTAATCCGTTTTCAACAAAATATAACCCATAAGTATATAAATAATAAAGTCAAAATTCATGTGCATCACCCAATGGTTGAATCAAATCACGAGTAACAGTAAAAACCTAGAATCAAAAAAATTCTATTAAAGGAAATATTTATTTTTCTATATGTGGGATAGATATTCCCATGATTAATTCATTACCAAATTCTGATTCATTCCAATCTCTGTCTATTCTTACAAAATAATAAACCATGAAAAAAAGGCTCTAATACTACTTTATAATACCCCGAACCCAGATGCCACTCAACAGTGTCAGAAGCCCTGTTCGCCACATGGCCTAAAGAACATATCCCAGAATTCTAGAGGTTTATAATTTTAATTAAAGTAATAGGGTGTGCCTATGGGGAGACTACACCTTTATTATTTTAATACAACATACATGAATAACAATAGAACATAATAGTGGAACTAGATAAAACAAAAACACAACATATAAATAAACCAGAAAAAAATATATGAACAATACCGTAAGTATTCTCATATATAAAATATGACAATACATGTCTCTATAAATATGAAAATATAGGTAAAAATAATTATAATAAAATACATGTGTCAAAATACCAATAATAAAAAAAGTTCTAACACCAAAAATCATCACGATACTCATCTCAATATTGTGATACCCTACACCTATTAATAAGACAGAATCAAGCGTCAATCTATGGTGGATTTCCCTAGTCCCTACCTTAATCCATTATGTCTGTTTGGGTACTTGATGATGGCCCAAATAGGGTGTGAGATAAAATCCCGATAGGTAACCACACAAAGGTGTATAGAAACACCTGACTGTGCAGTATAACAATTTAATGAAGTATGAAATATGTATATAAATTGTGATTAATAATTAATGTAAAATTACAATTTAATTTACAATAATAAACAAGTGATCATGTAGAACCTAACAATTCTCCCCAAAAACATGCATCAAAACCTATAACATGGAAGCTTTAATCGATAGAAATAACCAACATGACCTCACGATACATCTATACATATCATGTCAGCCATTGCCTTTTTTGTAACTAGAAGTTTCATATCAACCAAAAAATTCTATAAACCGATGAATACCACAATTTCCATGGCTGTGGAATATTAACAAAGTGTCATATCCCATGAGGCCATATCCAAGGTATAATGGACCAATGCATCCTTATCGAGTCCTAAGAGCATCTTGATGGAAACTTGGTAACAACACTGGTGGAGTCCAATGGCCATCTCAATAGAGAATGTATAATGTGATTCTAACAAGATAATAAAATGGGTATAAATGTCCATGTAACCATATAGAATCAATATCATATGATCATACAGTTCCATGGAATCTCCTACTGTAAAAAAAGTTCCATTAGTGAAGAGAAAAAGTAATCTAAATTGAATTCGGATCCATGGTATACCAACCATGGCATCAACTACCATTAAAATTCAAACAACATTCCAACCATCATTTCACATACAATTTAAACAATCAGTATACCCACTCACTCAACCATTCACATTCAAGAACAACCAATGAGTATACCCACTCATAGAACATGTCATAATTCATCATTCTTACAGTTCAACATCAAGTACAAATGGAAATGGAGGTACAACATATCATAATCAATATATTTTGTTATATTTAATTATAATTGGGATTCCTCTAACTAAGAAATCTCCAAAACACACCCCTTGAATGGTTTAATAATGGTAAGGGCTAGAATTAACCCCCATTGTTGACCTTGGTTGGGGAAGAAACCTTTAATTAATATTAAAGGAACTAAATGGAATCCCTAATAGATTCCATTCCATTTAATTCAATTATTAAACTCAATTTAGGGTCCACATCAGATTTTTTGGTGGGTGGAATATTAAAAACTATAATTATACATAACAAAACATAATGGTTAATTTATAGAACACTTATTGTGGGTCTATCATAGAGTGCTATTCTAGTATAAAACTATGATTCAACTTGGATCAAGAGAAAATTAAAGAATAAATAACGAAAAAAATAAATAGGGTATATTATCATTCACATAAATCGAACATCTTATCCCATGAATAATGAGGAATGAAAAAAATGAATTGAGACCATACCAAGGTGGATCCAATGAGAATATCAGTGCTTGAATCTAATATCAAATGAAGGAACTTGATCAAATCCTAGTATTTGGCAAAAAAATCTCTCCCAATGAAGGCGTTTTCCAATGAGAAAGAAGATTTTGGAATTAGTTTGAAATAATAAACTATTTTGGAAAAAATGGTAAATTCACAAAATACTTGGGGTCACATGATTTTGATGCATGGTTGGCCAAACCATGCCTAAACTATGCACCCACTACCATAGGAAGGGTAACCTCACATGGTTTCTATACACAATTTTACTAACCTTGTACAAACCATGAAAATTATATCTGTCAAAAGGTAAAGAACTCTCACATGTGTGTGTACCCAAAATCTCATAGTTTACCCAAACCAGGTGGGATACTACTATTCCTTACCTAGAAATTGCATAGTTAGTAGCAATTGTGCATGTTCCATGCACTGTTTCTACCAACTATATAGTATGCCTTTTTTCTCAAAAGTTCAGTTCTATACACCAAACATGACTCAAAGACCTCTAATACAGTAGTGACCTCAAAGGGTATTAAATTAGGCTATAATCATATATTTAAATTAAAAAAAAAAGGAACGATACCCCATATAAAAACCGATGTTTTTACATCAGTTGTGGGGTATTATGTGACCATATATGCTAAAAAGATTCACCTGATGAATTATATGAAGGATTGAATCATGTCAACATTTTATATGGATGGATGATGGTCCTATTCATAATGGAGTAGAATATGAGATAATATCGTTATTATCCTTTGGATATACATCATAGTGTGGGAAGGTTATACAGAGACCTTAATTGGCAGTCTTGGTGGGATGGTATGAGTTATATGTTGGCTGAGTTAATCTCACTATGCCTCAGATGTTAATAGATGAAGGATGGGCTCTAGATTATGGTAGTTTTTTTCAACCCCTTGAGATCCATGAGTGGAAATGGGAAGGCATACCAATAGACTTTTTTGTATATATTTCACAGACTGTGGGGGGTTATTACACTATCTTGGTGATAGTTGACCAAATCATGAAGTAGAAGCATATCCTAATTATTAGGGAGTGTAGTTTGGTGGATAGTTTGGGAAAGCTATATATATGGGGGATAATTGTCCTTCATGGGGTTCCCTCAACTATTGTATCCAACTGTGATGTGTTGTTGATGGAATGGTTGTTGAAAGGCCAATAAGAGGCATTGACAACCCAGATGATGATGAGTACACACATTCAACCCCATATAGTTGGGCAGACTGAGCACAATATCTAGATGATAGAGGATATACTGAGGGATTGTGTGTTGCACGTTTTCGGCAGGTGGGAGGATCAATTTTCAATAGTACAGTTTGCGTACCAGAATAACTACCACTCTACTTTCAGCATGATACCTATTGAGGCCTTTTATGAGAGACCTTACATGTCACCATTGTGATTAATAGATATCGACAATACATATTTTTTTGGAGAAGATATGTTGAAGATAATGATAAAGAAGGTCTATGTTATCCATGAGTGGATGAGGATATACTAGAGGAATAATAAATTCTTTTGAAGATCAATGTCATATGCTATTGGATTTCAAGAATTGAAACCAAATTTCATTGAGAGCCACCCCATGAAGATTATTTTAGAGATTCATTCTGGTAATCAATCTATCATTGAGGTTCATTAGGCTATTTGAGATCTCTCAAAGGATTGGTGAGGTTTCATACAACCTATCCCTACCCCTGTAGTTGGAGGAGGTTCATGATATCTTCCACTTGTTGCATCCGAGGAGATACATGCATGACCCACACATATTATTGACTAGGGAGACATGAACATTGAAGATGGACCCACTTTTGGGAGAACCAAATGGTTATTGAGTATTGGCTAGAGAGGAACCTACATGTATGAACTATGCACTAGGTTTGTGTGTAGTGGAAGAATAAAAGAATGTAGGAGGGATCCTGGGAAAGGGAGAGCCAGGTGCGGGCTCAGTTTCCTGGTATTTTTTTCGTATTTTCTTTAAGGGGAAATTTTTTTGAATGGGGGAATGATTTAGATACCATTTTTTCCCTGTAATACATTAGAATATATTTAGAAATATATTTAGGGCCAGGTGATGAGACTAAATGTCATTCTAAGGCACAAGTTTCTCAAAATTAAATATATAAATGATTTAATATATTTTATATCACACACACTCAATTTCCTAAATAAATTAGAAAAATTGTTAAATGGAGTATCAAATTAAAAATATGAGACCATTTTTGAATCTAGAACATGAGTTTTACCCTAGGCGTGACATAAATTATTCATCACGGGGAATTAAGATAAAATAGAAATTTGAAGTATGTTTAGTGGGTTAATTTAATAATAAATGTGATTAATTTATTAATTTAAAAGACCTTAAATCCTTATAAGTACACTATTATAGAAGGATTTCAATGTTAGGTTCAAAACAAATAGAATTTGGAGACTATATATCATACACCCTTTATTAGAGAATGGAGACCAGATGATTAAAAGCCTCTGGATGTAAGGGAGTTGATCCATAGTGAACATAAAAACATATCTCATTCATTAGTGCGAACATTCTTCATTAGTGAATGATTCAATTTGAGACCAGACTCAGGAATTTTTGGAATATTCCCTAATTTATTAAATATATTTAGTAATATAAAATCTATCTTTTGATACCTGTTAAGTAAAGACTTTTCATGTACACATTTTTCTATTTTCAATTGATTAATAAATTTATCAATGATATTCTGTATTTCTCTCCGTAGGCATCATAATATTATTCGTTGAAAAAAAAACATAAGCAATAATTGTTACATGTTTTTTTTTGGTTATTTTCCCAAAAAAGATCTTTGAGTTATTATCCCCTGGTAAATGGGTACAAGGTTCCACAAAGTCAGGTGAGATCGAGCCCGATTGATCCCCTTCTGGATTCTTGAGAGTTTCACTTATGATGAACAGATTAAAAAATCAAGTATGAATAAATATTATTTTTAGAATATGAGAGATTAAACCATATATTATGAGATCGAGTGAGTCTCTATGGGGGATAAAAATTTATATGGATTCACATGGGCTTTGATAGGATCGAAAAAATCTATTTTCTATCCAATAAATAGTTGAAAATGAATAGAAAATTATTTCCCTTCAATTTTTGGTGGCATAGAGGTCATATTCCAAGATATGAATCCAAATTTTCAATATTTATAAGGAATATATGTTTATGTGAAAATATCAACTACATAGCATGTTCTGAGACAAAAACACACTTTGTAATACCCAGGTAGATTCAATTCTAGGGTTTCAGGAAAGATATGAATTGAACACTGAGTGGATAGGACACAATTCGTGTGAACCTCCCCATATAGAAATACTATGTGGTGGAGCACCTGAGAAAGAACCCATTTTAGAGGACACACTATGTACTGGATTACACTCTCATAAGATTGTATACATGGCTAAGGTTAAAAGAACAAACACGACCCAGAGTAAGTGAGACACACCATATAGTTTATCTACACATTATGTATGGATAAATGAGATCTGATCCATGTAATAGTATGGAAGCAGCTAGGAACTGGAGTTGGACGACACACTGTGTGGGTACCCTTAAACACAATGTACCCCTATATAATTTTTGAATAGTATTATCCTTATAATGTATCCTTCATGAAGAAAACATTTTTTCTTGTGAGTAGAATAGACATAGTGGTTTTATATGTAGAACATGATGATGTCCTTTATAGTGTATTTTGAGATACGTTGAATTATATTATGAATGTGAAGCTCCTTTAGGCCACAATTAAAGATAATAGTGATCGTGAAACAACATAGAGTGGTACCCGCTATAGAATTATGTTGAAGGTACACTATCTAACAAGTGGCACCACAATGGCATTATGGTGTGGTTCCTCTATATACTGAGTTTCACCCTTAGGACATTAAGTTATGGGTCATCTAAGTTGAGAGTGGTATAACCCTTTGATGTTAGGGTGCGGGTCCTGTATCAACTAATTAGTACCCCCTATGGCATTAGCATGTGGGTCCAATATCTTCAGAGTGGTACCCCCTTATAATGTTTTTGTGAAAGTACACTATCTACTAACTAGAACCCCCTTACAGTGTTTGGGAGAAGGTACCATATCTACTAAGTGGTACCAACCTATGTTGTTTGGGAGTGAGTACTCTATCAACCGTCTTGTACCTATATTATATAAGTTGTATGTCCTGCTTACACTGAGTGTCACACCATGATGAACTTTTTCATGGATCCTATTCTTTGTGATTAAGACCCCTCATATTTTTAGAAATGTTGTGAGACTATTTCCCTAGATATAGTTACTTCTATGGAAAGACATGCAATATTCCGTGAATCATTGGTGGACCTTTAGGACTATTTTCACTCATTGCTATGATGGGCTGTGAGATGGATATCCACTTTATCTATAATTTGGAATTCTTCTATTGAGTATATATAGATATATATATATAATCATGTCATCAGATTATTATACTATTCTGCTTTGGTTTTGAAATTTCATTTCCTATCATGTCTTTTAATACTCTCATTTAAAATTTCTAGGTGTACTGTTGGGTCTGTATATACTCACTCTTGTATGGGGTTTTCCCACACATGTTGTGTCTTATGATAATACAATTCGGTTGGAAACAATTATAGTGGATAATAAGGGTTCCTGGTGCATTGGACCACACACGATGGTTGGATATTAGAGATTCAAGGTTATTATACCTCATCATTTACTTTTCTTATCTTTTCTGGTTTTTATATCCATCTATTTGGGGGTGTATTTTTCCATTTTTCCATTTTTCTTTTCATTTTCATAATCTTGTACTCCCTATACATTTTTCATGCATGGGTTATTCCATAGATTTTGTATCTTTTATTATTATAACTTTTCACTTCTATATAGATATGGTTAGGTGTGTTCATATAGGTACATTAGGAAACACCCTCCCATTTTAGTTATCCCTTTAGGTTCTTTTCTATCCCTAGCCTATACAGGTGGGATTGGGGTTGTTTTGGATTGATCCCCTTTTTGTTATGTTGTAACAGTTTAGTTAAGTCTTTATATTCTCTATTTTTTCTTCCAACACATATTCTCTTTCTCCTAATGTTAATTTCAAACCAGGGTTCTGAAAAAATTGGGATTTTTCCATATCAATGAATCCTCCAAAATATTATGGTGTCTTAGTGATGTTAGATTATTGGAATCATTAATAACCTCAATTTATCATATTATTGTGATAGTTCCACCATCTTGATGGTTTTGGAGAAATAAAATATTTTTAATTACATTAATTAGATACAATATTAGTGCTAAGGAATTACTAATGAATTTAATTTATTATAAAACATGCCTATAATTTACTTATGATGGTTCCTTAAATATGTTTCCTAACATGTTGCTAAAAATATATTCTATAAATAGTGTTATTATATAATTCATTTATAAAATTCTTATTGTATAAATTTTCTCATGTTAGATGCTTGATGAACCATATTTGAGGTTATTTATTCATAAAATGGATTTATGAAAGGGGTTTTAAATAAAATTTTATTTTCATAAATAGAATTTTCATTCATAATCATGGATTGTTTTATTAATTTAGTATTTTATAGATAAAGCGTTCTTGATAAAATTTAATTGAAAATTGTATTGATTCTAATGAAATTCTATGTGGATTTTAAAAAATTATTGATATTAAAAAAATACTTTTCGAAGTCTTTATATTTTATTTTGAATTATACATACATGGTTATCATTATTTATACTATTATGATTCATTTCCTCTATCCTTTTCAAAGAAACAATGTTCTAATGGGCAATTGTTTTGGATTTTGTTATAAGAATTATTATTTAATGGAATTGATAATGGGGTTGTGATTTGATTTGGGTAGTTTACATTTTAGCCTCAAGTTATAAGTGGGAGATCATGGATGAGTCTTACATGATATGATTTCAATTTGGGTCATTCCCCTAATTAGGATTTCTTTCCCTTGGGGGTTCCCACCATATGAGACCATGATGTTAAGTCATGGTCCATGTTAGTTAGTTTATAGTGTATTCTAGTAGTTGTTTCTCTTAGTGAGGCCACTAGTTTGATAGTGTAGACATGATGTTATTATCTTGTGTGTGTTACTTTTAGTTCATGACATTCGTTATAAATGTTTTTCTATTCCATGTTTTAGTTATGTTGTAATTTACCTCATGTTATAATTTCATTTTTATGGTATATCAGATATTTTGATTTACTTTACCTATAATTAACTTTACATGATGTACTATCCTTTTATATATTTTATGTGATACCATTTGAAACTCATTTTTAATACTTATACTTGTTTTCAATGAAAATATTGGTGGATTTGAGAAAGAAATTAAATGTGATTAGAAATATTATAAATGTATTTGAAATTAGAATTTTGAGTATGACAATTAAAAGTAATTTTAACATTAAAAAACATTAAATACATTCATTTTGGAATAAAATTATTATTTTTTCTATATTTATTTATATGGAACAGAATCAAAATCATACACTAAACCCAACACTGATTTTGCATGATTTACACACAAGATTGAGTTTTACCACCTGTTAAGGGTGAAACTTTTTTAAATAATTTTTTGAAAACCATATAAATATTATTTGTGAAGATAATGATCATTTTTTAATTAAATATTTAAAAATTACCTTTGGGTGGATTTTTTCTATTTTTTTGGGATGTTTTATTTTTCAATGAATAGTTAAAAATACTACATTTTAGATTAATAATCTATTTTTTATATAAATATTATTGTTAAATTATACTATAAATTGGTTTTTAAAAGTCAAAATAGATCTATTATACATATATTATCCCTATTCGGGTAATTGTAACTGTTTTTATATAGAAATTTGATATAAAACCTTATAAATATTTTGAATGTCTTTACCTTAAAAACTCGCTTTCTAGCCATGACTTTGGGATTAGACTTAAAAATTATTTTCCCATGAATATAATTTGAATTTTTAAAAATGTAAATACTCAGTTTCAATAAGAATATATATTTTTTAAAATATGGTAATCATAATTTTTGGCCAAAAATATTAGTGAAAGTGATTAAAATTAATTTCAGTGATTAAGGAAAAATTATGCTTAACAAGGGACCGAAACTTATTCTCAAGAAAAAAAATGACATATACACTTGTAAAAAATCATTTATATAGAAATAGTTCGGCCATACACACACTTGGTTGAAATTTGATGGTATATTTCGATAATATTTCATAAATACTCCCTATATGATAAGTTAATTAAAGAAAAAGACAAAAAGGTAGCCTTCCTTACCTTTGAAATTTATAAAAACATTGAGATATAAAAAGACATCATATTTTAAGTTATATATGTCATTTTGAAAGATTAATGGGTTATTTTAATAATAAAAATATATCATTAAATTTTTATGATTAACAAGTTACTTAAAATTCTTACGAAACACCAACATAGTGATTATTTAGTTAATAATCATGTAAAATAAATGATAGTATACATATTAAAAGGGATGAAAATTGATTGAATTATTATATTTAATAATTATATTATGGGAATATATAACTTTACATAGCTGTGAACATGATATATTTTACTTCCAATATTTCTTTGATATTTTTAAAATAAAATTAAATAAATAATGTCAAAATTGACATTAATATTATTTTATAATAAATTATATTTTATTAAATGATTTAAAACTTATAAAAATTTTATATTATGAAAAGTGAATTTTAAGTGTTAATAAATATTAAATATTGGAAATTAATGGACTAATATATATTCTATAATTACAAATTGACACATAGTTTGTAAAAACATTGTTAGAACGATCTGGTTTAAGAAACGTTTTTGCGCATTGAATGCACTCGTTTTAAAATTGGATTCCAATGAACATGAATTTTTTTTTTAATTAGTTATAATATTTATAACGCAATGTATCAATATTTTATAAAAAATTTCACTTTAACAGAGTGTTAATTGTTAATTTACAAAGGTTAAAATAAAATTTCCTTTAATAAAAAATGGAATGATAAAATTGGAGAAACATAGATGTTAAGGAAATAAAGTATAAAAATACACTTATTTTTGTGTTTTGGATGTTTTTATATACCATTATTCCCCTTTACAACATTAAATATCCATTTTTAGGCACATTAAGAAATAAAGACCTCCCATTAATGCATATATTTTGGTTTTTATAAGATTTCCACTCCTCCACTACGGAAACATTTTACTATTCCCATTCCTGACACATCTCAAGACACTTTGGGTCATCGAAAATATTTCGAAATAGTCTCCCAATATATATAACCTACTTATATAGGCTTCCATTTGGCCCAGAAAAATTCTATTGAATCCCTTTGGTGAAAACCAAAAGGAGATTCCCAAAGAAGAGACAAGTTATTTCATCAAGCTCTTTAGATTCATTTCAAATTTCCATACCCTAAAATATTTCTATTCAATGATTATATAACTAAATTCATCCTAAATATACTAATATGTTGTTATGTTAATTTTTATACATAAAATTACGTCTATATGCATCTAATGGATAATGACCCTATAATTTATAGTTACAATGAACTACCACCTCATGAAACGACCATTTTTCATTTTCCTGTTATCTCCTCTCATAGTGGGAATTATGATGGTAATTATATTTATATATTATATGTATTGTTTTTATTATTTATTTAGTCTTCTGTAATTTTTATATAACACACACCCTTATACATTCTATTTTGTGTAAATATAATAACATCGTGTGTGTAGGTGCGGACTACCGCCCCCTCAAAGAATTATGATTTGTTTACACTATAAACAGATCATATAATGGATTATTTTAATGAAAATTATGTAAAATAAATGAAATATATATCTAATATTAATGAAATGATAATTTTCAACTAAAAATAATATATCATTTTATTTACAACCCTTTCCACACACCAAAAAGTGATAACGTCAGTTGTGGAAGTGTGGACTACCACCTTCTCAACCTCATGTGAATCATTTTAAAATATATGAATTAAATGTATAAGTATATATTATTAAATAAATTTTTTTTATATCATTTTCATTATTTAAATATAATGGTTTACTTACCATATTTCCATAATGATCATTTCAAAATGGGATCCTTACTCATGCGTATATACGACGAATCATCTCAATGATTGTAATGTGGAATCATTTTTCATAGCTACCATTCATGATTGGTTTTAAAAGTATAAATGATTTTTAAATATGATAATTATATCTTGATAATTATTCTATAGATGTTTATATAATTACCCTCTGGAAAATATTTTACCTACCAAAGTCAGTTTTGACACAAAAACTGTATATTGTCAAAACACCCAATGTAAACTAAATTGTAGAAGTAATTTTTTAGAACATTTTAATTTGTAAATTAAAAGTAATAATAAACATGTAAATATTTATAAAACAATTGAATAATTAATAAATTTTAATTACTCAGCAATAAAATGATACACATGACAATTTAGAATCAACATAAGGGGTTTCATCTCAATTTACATTTCATTGATACTCATTTGTTGTTATGGACCAATTAATTTTTATATGATGCATATAATTAACTTATAGATGTTATATCATTAATATACCTAATATTATGATAATTTATCATTAATTTAACATTATTATTTTATTGGGATTATGATTCCAATGTTTTAAAGTGGCATGGGACACTTTGGAATGTAGAAGGATTATTTTTCTCAAGATTGTTTTCAATGTACAATAAATTGAATTTACATTCATAAACATAAGAAATTATTATTGTTACTTATCCTCCAATTAATAATTACTGATAATTCCATATCCTTTATTTAATACAAATTTTTTATTATAAGGAACACTATTTATGATATAAATCAATTATTCGATATAGGATGATTTCTATGGAAATATAGGCATGGGTGGAGCCTGATTATAGATATTCCCTCATTGAATCGGTATTCTCATGAGACTAATCAGTTGTACAAATAAAAATAGTTTATTTTTTTGGATAATAAATCTTGATGGTATAGTGGTTAATATTCTAGATACATGATTTCCAATATAAATCATTTCCTTTATTTCAGTTATTATTTTTATCAGTGAGATTTTTCATCGACATATAAATAGTTGAATTTCATTATCCATTAATTGATTAAATAGAATGTGTTTATGTTTATTATATTCACATATATATTATTCCATATATAGTTAATTTTAATGGAAGGTGTTTTCAATTATTCACCTTTTTATATTTATTTAATCTCATTAATTCATTCTTGATTTAGTTTTTCTTACCCTTAATAAGCTTTTGAGATAATAATTTTTTTACTTCTTTTCCCTAGGTTTTAAAGAATAATCACTTGAATGAGATTCAAGGATTTTATTTATTTTATTTTAATATGTATTATGTTTTTATTTTCTATTTCCCAATGTATTATGGGCATGAGGTAGGTAATATGGGTTTCTAAGACTTCTAAACTGATTGATCATTCGGGATTTAATTCCTTGTAATCATGCCAATGTAATAATATAATGCACTATATATAAGATTCTGGGGTTGACATATTACAATTGGAATTATAGTATGTTTAGGAGAAACCATAAAAACTAGATTTATAAAACATATATTTGGGAACATAACCCAAATATACACTTTGAGGATAAGTATAGAAGTACATCCTAGAATTTATTAAGGTAGAGATTATGTTGGTTTTCTTAGAAAATCATTTTTATATGGATAATACAAGTGGACATGTTATGGAAGAAATGTACCTAGGAGTAACAACTCTGATGAGGTGTGTTAGGCCTGACTCGTCATAACCTAGTACATGACAATATTCCTTACAAGGGATCTTGTTTTACACTCCCTAGGGATATGATTTTTATAGTTCACATTTTATTTATAAATGATTATAATATTTTTTAAAGTAATGATACCCCAAAGAATACATGTTTTGGATTATGCGATTATAAACATATAAATTGTATAATTTATGTTAATTATTTTTCTATTTTTGAGATTATAAATTATGATATAATCTAACATAGTTTATATAATCTTTTATAAATGGCACCTAGTATAATGAATGTGAGCCTAACTAATGCACATGATATAAAGTATAAGAATGATAATCAATTTCATGGTCATAAGGAAATATTTTTAATGGAAATAGTATCCCAAACATTCTCATCATATGGGGATATAATATCATGTGATATTTAGATGGGTAAAATGTTATACATTTCCTATGTCTTAAAATGAAAGAAACAAAGGAAGAATGTGAAAGGTAAAAATTTTTATTAAGGGAATAAGGGAATGAATTATATTACCACATATGAAAATTGTTGTAAGAAATGCTATAATACATTCTTGAAGGGAATGTGATTTTGTTATAAGTGTGGAAAAAAATTCTACCACGTTTGTGATTCCAAGAAATGAAATAATTATTGAATGTGAAATTATTCCACTACATGGAGACAAGTAACATTGAAAAATAAATTCCCCATGTGTCAAAGTAATATATGCCAAAAGATTCTAAATGTTCATGGTCAGGATTATGATACTACAATAAATGAAGAGAAATAATCAATGTGATTTTTTTTGTATATTCCAGAATTATCTCACTTGAGTATTTTAACAAGGATTCACTGTTTAAATAAATTATGGAATATATAAGTAATTTAATGAATTACTTTATCATTAAATATTTAATGGTGTGTTTTTATTGGTACCAATAACCATGAAAAGGGATTCAGTAGCAAGTTGATCCTTTGAAATAATACCTGGTTAAGGGAATGATAACCCTTAATATTTTATTAATGTTAATACCATGATTTTAGATAAATAAATGGTTGATTTTGATAATTTAAATCATATAAGTTCTAATTGCCTTTGGAATTAGTAATTATTTATGATATCATTGATGGAGTTTACATCGTTTTTGGATTTAAGGAATATATCGAATAACATGTTTCTTACATAACGAATAAGAAATAATTCAAGTTTCTAAAAATGTTTTATGGTAAATCATGTTATTACCATATCTTTAGAAAATACATTATTAAGGTATTTATATGTTCATAATGTTATGATTAAAGATCCACTTTATTTTGATCTAAAGATAATGATATAATCATTAATCCCGTACTTATATAGTGTTATATCAAAATATTTTGGAAAATCTGACAATTTATGAAATCGTTTATGTTGTTGATTGAACGAGGTTTAAGAGATTAATGTATTACTTAACCTTATGATGAATCCTGTGCAATAATATGATGTGAAAATAGTTAGAAGAACAACCAAATGATATGTTGGTGAAATGAAAACATATATTTAATCATACACATATAGAGTTGAATAATTTATCAACTCTAGGAAAATATGGTCATGAAACAATAATTATGTTATATTATAATCATTTTGTTTGATACTAATGACCTTCATTCAAACCTCTATTTTATGGTTTTATGGTCAACAAATTTCATTAGAACATGCTCTCTATAACTCACCATTAAAACTTGATTGTTATATTTTTATTATTTATCTAGGTTTCCTTTTCCCACCCATGTTATCCTACCAGGGATCCTAGTTACATGACCATTGTACATTTCTTTATCTCAAATTATGAATAAGTTTCATTAACCCTACTTATGAGTTTTTTTAAATAATATTTTTTTTTCAAATATCAAACTCTTGATTACAGAGAACAATTTTTAATTATGTGGATGCAATTTAATTATATTGAAGATAATTTAAAACCCCATCACATTAAAATATTTTAATTTTAGAATAAAAATAATTTAGTTTCTAGGTTTCTTTATATGCAACATCATGTTAAACATTTTCTACACACAATACTGAGTTATCTTTCATTATACACATGATCGTGTTTCACATCATTTTAATGGTGAAATTATTTTATGTTAAATTTTTAAAAATTTAAAAATTTTATTTTTCAAAATAAATATGATTTTTAAATTAAGAATTTAAAAATTATCTTTTGGTGAATGTTTTAAATTTTTTTGAGAAGTTTCATTTTTTTGATGAATAGTGAAAAATATTTGAGTTTAGTAAAAAACTTCATTATAATTTAAATTATTTTTAATGTCAAATTATATTCTAAATTATGGTTTAAAAGTCAAAATAGAAATTTTATATATATATTAACCGAATTTAGGTCCTTGGAATCATTTTTATTTTAATATTTAATATAAAAATTAATTGAACTTTTGATAGTTTTTACCTCAAAACCCAACATTATTTCCTCCTCTATAGGATTAACGTTAAAATAAATTTTCTTAGTTTTGTGATTTTAATTTTGAAAAATATTAATAAATGATTATAATAAGTAGAATATTTTTTTATAAATATATCAACTTAGTTTTTGACTAAAAATATTTGTTAATGTGATTAGAATTAGTTACAGTGATTTAGAGAAAATTAAGCTTAAAAATGATTAAACAATACTCTTAAAGGATAAAAATGATATAGAAACATAAAACATACACATTGGAAGACACATGTCTGACAATACACCCTATTGGTTAGAATTTTACGGTTTATTAGTAGAATATATCAAGAAATTTCTCCATATGATATGTTAAGTAAGGAAAAAAGACAAAAAAGGAACTTTCCTTACCTTTAGCATCTATAAAACATTGAGATATGTAAAAATCAAATTTGTGGCAATACATATTGTTTTTAAAAAGAAATGGTTCATTTTTATTATATTAATATATCATTAAGTTTTATAGATGAATCAGTTACCTAAAATTATTAAGAAACACCAATACGAAGACTATTTAGCTAATAATAAATTAAAATAAATGATACTATAAATATTTAATATGATGAAAATTGATTGAATTATTAAATTGAATTATTGTTTTTGATTAATATATAATGTTACAAATATGTTAATGTATTATATTTTAATCCAATATTGTTTTGATATTTTTAAATTAAAAATAAATTAATAATGTCCAATGTAAAAATAATGTTATTTTATAATAAATTATATTTTAAGAAATGATTTAAAAATAAAAACAATATTATATTCTTTAAACTAATTTTAAATAGTTAATAAATATTAAATAATTTCTATTAATGGATCACATGATCTTTTATAATTAAATTACTATACCATAGTTCTTAAAAACCTTATTATCACGGGTAGGGTTAAAGTTGTGTTGTTGTGCGTTGTACGAGATCGTTTTAAAAATAATTTCCAACAAACATGCCTTTTTTATTTTATAAATTAGATATAATATATATTATTATATGTCTCTATATTTTCTAATTAATCTAACATTAATTTAGTCTTAATGGTAAATTTATAAATGTTAGAAAACTAGTTTATTTAATAAAAACCAAAATTATAAAATTGGGGAAACATAGAAGTTAAATATTAAAATTATTAAAATGAACTTATATTTCGTATGATGAAGGACTTTATAGACCATTATTACAATTTAAATAATTATTTTTTCATTTTTAGGTCACATTAGGTAAATGAGACCTCCTATTAGTGTATATATATATATATTAGTATTTACAGGAGAGCCTCTCATCATTTTAGGTTCTAGGTGCAGTGGAAGCGAGGTTGGTTCGTCACCCAAAATTAATTTTTACGATGATCAATGATTACTTTGGGATCAATACGATAATGAATTGCAATCACCATAAGATATAATTAATGATTATGATAAATATAGAAGAGTCTTGAAACCTTTAGAAAGAATTTTTCACATCTTGTTTATAATTAATATATATAATTTCATAAATAAAAGAATACCTAGATCTTTAGCAATTTCCTCATTGATGATTTTGATCATCCATAATGAACCTTTTAGATTGTCTCGTTGCGCTTGTGAGGATCCAAACAAGAATCCCTCTAGCAGGGATAGACACTTGATCATATGGCCTCCAAGCATCACCACTCATTCTCTGAGTACATGCATGGCGAAATGAGTTTCTTGTTTCAGTAGTTATTCACTGCTTGTTCTGAAGTCTCGAAGAATGTCTCTCATTCATTAGAGGGGAATGAAGAGGATTTGAGAGAGAAATTTTTTAGCTTTTCAATTTTCAATTCACTGGGCATATAGTTTGGTACATGTAATAATAGATGTACATGTCTATTTATTGACATGTGGATTTAGTTTTAATATTTAATTTCATAACATCAATTAAATACATTGAAAACCTTATAGAAGACCCATGCTTTTAATAATAATATCACATTATTTTTTATGGGGTGCCAGCTTGCACAAAATGGAATTATATGTATAATTTTTCATTAGAAAATAATAGTAGTGTTATTATTATTTTAACTTGTTTTAGATAGTTAAATAATTATTTACCATCATGAAAATAATTATTTTACCACTGGACGAGCCTTGGTCCGCTCAAACTACACTTAAATTTATTGAACATCAAAATAAATGAATAAATAATTTATTCTTTTAAATAATATTTTACTTAAAAACATCTAAATAAATATTAATTAAATGTTCAATAAATTAAAATGATAAATTTTACCAATAATACAATGAATAAATATTTATTTAATTTGTGCAATCATTTTAACCTGAATAAAAATATTCCATTGTCTTGAGAATAATTTGTATTCCATTAATTAAAGTCAAATATAATTTAAGAGGGACCACCAGAAACCCTAAGTGGGTGACCCTATAGCATTATTTCTCTTTGGCATTATGTGGGATTGCCTAAAGTCTGAGAGTAATATTTGCCAACAGGTCAAGGTACCCAAGAGAAAGCACATAATGTCACAACAACGACATCAACATACAAATGTTGACTATGTAATATAGTTCCTTTATCTCAATATCTCATCAGGATAGATTCATGATAGTGTCATCAATGAATAAGCTTGATATGTCATTCTTTGACTACCTGAAATAATCTCATTGTTACACCATGTAGATAAAATTTCGTGTGATGGTTCTATTTCAATCAAAGGGATGAGATATCCACTTACATAAATGGAAGGGAAAATATTTCCTCAACTTATCCATTAATAACATGTCATTCATGATGCACCCAATGTACTATACTTCCAGCCTACTGTCTGCGTGATAGTTTTCACCAAAAAATCAAAGTATACGATTCATTACACATATTAAATATAATATTAAAGAATAAGGTTCATTAAACATGCTTGTATATAAGAATATACGATGACACCAAAACATGCAGAATTCTTACAGGCAGGTCTGTTCTCATAATCTGTCATCTTGGAGATTACCATGTGGGAACATCATGAGAATAATTATCATATACTTATGAGTACTCACACATAACGATCTGTATACTATGTGTACCATTATATTATGTCACCTAATCATAGAACTATATATAATAATATTTTTATAGCACCTCAATGTTCTCTTCATAGCAAGGAACTCTTATTAGATTGTCAATGCGACAATTACTCCAAGATAATATTACTCTATAGTCATGCATGAATTTTGAAAAATATGTAATAAAATGATTAATATTTAAATATATTATATATTAAGGTAATCAAAGTATAAAAATGTTGTTCCAGGACACCAAATATTACAAACTTCTACTTGTACTAGAACCAACTACCTATGACTTTTAGTCTTCTAGACATCACATGATTATCATGTTTCTGATGAGAAAAGGCTTTAGTCAAGGGGTATACCACACTGTCTTCTATGGAAATAGTTCCCACTTCATGTTCACCCCTTTGACAAAAAACCCTCAAGAGATGATACTTCCAAAGTATGTTCTTCGTCTGCTAATGTGAGAATGGATATTTCTCAATATCCACTACTGTATTACTATCACAATAGAGTTCGATGAGATATTTATTGATAGGTACCACATCCAGCTCCTGTTTGGATCTTCACATCCAAATATCTTCTTTAGATGCCTCATAATCTGTGATATACTCATACTGAACTATAGAATATGTGACCACACTCTTCTTTGAACTCTTACAGATCACAACACCTCCATTCAATGTAAATATGCATCCCATTTGTGACCTAATGTCATCCTCATAATTCTAGAAACTATAACATGCATATAATCTGATTACTAGTTCCTCATCTACACCATAAACTAGGAATATATCCTTAGTACACCTTAGATAATTTAGGATAGTCTTGGCTGCCATCCAATGGCAGTCACCTGGGTCTGCTTGATATCTACTTACACACTCAATGCATAGGTTGCATCTAGCCTAGTACATAACATGGAATACATGACTGGATCTATTGCTAATGCGTATGGAGTCCTTTACATTCTCTTTATTTCCTCAGGTGTCTGAGGACACATTTTATTGTATATATGAATTCCATATAATGCTGGCGATAATCCCCTATGGGATTGTTCCACACTGAATCTCTTTAGTATCTTTTCAATGTATGTACTTTGATTTAGGCCCAATAATCTCTTGGATCTATCATGATGGATCTTGATCTCAAGAATAAATACTGCCTCGCCTATGTCCTTAATGGAGAAGCAGTGATTCAACCATTGCATAACAGATTGTAAGACTGGTATCTCATTTCAAATATGTAATATCTCATTTTCATATACTATTAGGAAAATGAATGCACTCCCATGAAACCTCTTGTAGACACATGGATCAAATTCATTCCTGATAAAACAAAATTCCATTATGGCTTCATCAAAATGAATATTCCACATCCTCAATGATTTCATTAATCCATAAATAGATTTCTGCAACTTGCATACTTTATTGTCATCATATGGAGTCATAATCCCTTCAGGTTGAGTAATGTATACATCTTCTAGAATGTTCATATTTAAGAAGGTTGTTTTGACATCAATTTTACAAATCAAATATTCATGGTAAGAAGCAATGTTCAATATAATTTTGATGGATTTTAGCATAATAACTGGTGAAAAGTTTTCATCGTATTCAATTCCTTGACGCTGCTTGAACCATTTTGCGACCAACTATTTCTTATAGGTGCTGACTTTTCCTTTCATGTCCAGTTTCTTATTGAATACCCATTTTTAACCAACATGATTTACCTCAACTAGATGATCTACCAAAATCTGAAATTGGTTTTGGTACATGGATTTCATTTAAGATTCATGGATTTTTTCCACTTGGAAATGTCTGTTTCACATAATACTTTCTCGTAGCTTATTGGATCATTATTATCAACAAAAAACGAGTCACAGTCCTCAATAACTAGAAAACTGTACCGTTTCATTTCTCTAAACGCTCTTGTACTCATATACAGTTCCTCTATCTTTGGAATAGTTCTTTATTCCATAGGTATTTGTGGAATCTATTCATGTACAATCTCGTGTGTAGCTTGAGCCTTGACTTCATTGAAGTCAATTTCTCTCCCACTATTTCTTTTGGAGATGTTCTCCCTCTCAAGGAATAAGGAGTTTCCTTCCACTATAATTTTTTTTCTAAGGGTTTATATAGGTAGTATCCCCCTTTTTCCATGGGGTATCCTATAAAGGTACAAATTGTGCCTTAGGGTGCTAGTTTGTTAAATGAAGATCCCTTAACAAACACATCACATCCCCACACATGTAAATTTGATAACATGAATTTAATTCCACTCCAGAACTCATATAGAATACCATTTATCAATTTATTTTGTACTTGGTTTGGTATGCATGCCATTGTTTGTAACTCATATCCCCAAAAGAATCTTAGAATACTCACATGACTCATCATTTATCTCACCATTTCTAACAAGGTAGTTTCCTCTTTTCTCTCACACCATTCCACTAGGGAATGTAAGGTGGAGTAAGTTGGGATAGGATCATAAACTCCTTCATGTAATGAATGAAGTCATGATTAAGTTAATCTCCACCTCAGTATGAGTGGAGTATCTTAACATTATTTCCAAGATGGTTCTCAACATCATTCTTGTAATCTCTGAACATATCAACAGAGTCCAACTTATACCTCATTAATTAGATATATCCATATCTTCTAAAATCATCACTAAAAGTTATGGAATATGAGCACCCTACACTTTCATCAACTAGAAATGGTCCACAGACATCAGTATGAACAAAATCAAGAATTTCATTATTCCTTACACCTTTCCCACTAAATTTGCATTGGGTCATTTTTCCATGTAAACATGCATGACATATGCCAAGTGGTTTTAGTTCGAAAGAATATAAATATATATCTTGATGTAACTTTGTTAAGAATTTCTCCTTCACATGACCTATCCAGTGATGCCAATGTTGGGTGTGGTACGAGTCATGGGAAGTATCTTTACTATCGATTTATATTACTAGATTTGTGGAATCCACCACATAAAAACCGTTGTATAAATGTTCCCCACCATAAAAAATTCTATCTTTGTAAAAGAAGAAACATTCATTTTCAAACATGAAAAAAATCCATATTTATATAATATGGATACATAAATAATAGTTCTAGTAAAAAATAGAATATAATAAAAACCCTTTAATACCATGATCATTCTAGTTTTCAACATGATTTGGTAGTCCCCAATAGCTACAACAGAAATTCTTGCTCCGTTGGATTCCAATAGATCTACCTACCCCCTGTCAATATTCCTAAATCAACTTGGTTCCTATACTTGGATATATAAGTGAGCACCAAAAGCTATATATAATACCCGATTTTTAGAAATAGTTAGATTTCATTCGATTAGAAATTTTCCTAAAGCTTCCCCTTGCTTCTTAGGTTGGGTGCAGTTTTTCTTCTAATTTCCCTTCTTGCCACATATGAAACAAAGAGCATCATATTACCTTGACTCCCATTTGATATTAATTTTATTGGAAAGGAGTGAAGAATATTTGGGCTTTTATATCTTTTCCATCCTTTCCTCCTTTTCACCATAATGACTGAAGGTCTGTCGTGCTTCATATCTTTATCCACTTGGAGAATGAAGATAAGAAGATCACATAGAGACTTCTCAATTATGTTCATATTGAAATTAACAATAAATAAGGAGAAGCTCAAAGGGAGGGATCTGAGAATGAGATCGGTTCCTAGTTCTTAAAAGAGTTTAAACCCTAGAACCTTGAGGCACTCAATGTAGCTAATGAGCTTGACTACATGGGACCCAGATGGGGTACCCTCTCCAGGATTACACTGAATGTGTGATTTGGAGATCACAAACCTTTCTTGTCTTGCTCTCTCTTGGTAAAGACCACAGAGGTGCCCTATCATGCTATTGGAATCCATGTTTTCATGAGACTTCATGACATCACTATAAATTGATGATAACATCAAACATGGAATATCGACTACGTCATTCATATGTTTCTCATAGTCCAAGAAATCCTTTTCACACACCACTTTGGTAAGAAAATCAAGTAATTATATCTCCAACACTTAATACTTCAATTCAATACATAGGATAACCTGAAGGAATCTAGAAAATTCTTGAATGTTATTGCTAGAGAGGATGTTTCCTTTAACTAGAATTGATCACAAGGATAGTGTGGTTGATGAGCTTGTTATTTTTATTCTAAAATTACATTAATAGATCATTGATAATTTCTTGATTACATTTTATGAGAAATAATAAATTATTTTTCTTAAGTCTCACACTATTTTATCATGTCATAATGGCCCTAACCATTTAACTTAGAATGTCTAATTTCCATGACATTCTAGTGGTAAGGATCCATATTCCATTTCCCATAACCCGAATAAGGGTTGTTCAAGATATTTGAAGGTATTTTGGTAGGCATGACTATACCAACTGCGGAATTGAAACTTCTTGATCTATTGAATGGACTCCCCAATCCTGAAATACTGACTTTGGATTTCCTCAACTCTTTCCTCCAATAATACACCAAGTCTATTAAGTTGTACTCCTCTTGATGTAATATGGTTTAGTCAACCCAAAATCTTTCATATCGGATTCCTCTATAAATTTACTTGTCCCAATAAGGGTTGGTCAAAAAAATAGTTTGTTGAGTTTTTCCCTTAATCAAGTGATAGTAGTCTTGGTCTAACTTAATATTCTATTTTGAGGGATTTTTATCTCCTATGCTTGAATTTATTATTATTATCATATGATTATTAATATTAACTGGAATTTACATAAGTGATTAACCATGTCTTGATAATATTTACTCATAATCTTTGTTTATTTTAGTTCCATATTGCATGCATGTTTAATTCATTAATTTTATGATCACGAAAACACATCCACAATGTTAAACCATGCAAGTGGTCAAAATAAAATAAAGAAAGGAGCATGATCATGAGATTTTATAATGGTTAGTTTATATAGTAGTTTATAATCTAACACTAACTTAGGGGAGAAACTCTATGTATCTTTTGGGTTTGCATTTACATCATTCCAGTTGTCCACCTCTGTGTCTACTGGAATTGGTTTCATCTCAACTCAAGATTGAACCACATCCACTAGCTTGGTATTTCCAACCATTATATATTCTTTGAAAATCACATGCAGGTGAGTGGTAAAACATGGTTTACATAAAAGTAACCATGTGCACATAGACCCCACATATTAATGGGGGAGGGATGTCACATAGTCCAAAAATTAATTTAATAAATAAATTAAAAGGAAACCATTCACATACAAAGGTCTTGGTATAGCTCATGATCACCCACATACATGCAAAGAAAAACAAATTTAATAGAACTAGTAGTCAATTATTTAATCATTCTTAGTAAGATAAATTACACTTAAATTTATTAATTATTATCTTTAATTAATCAATCTTTTTATCTTAATCCTTTTCTGAATTTTTATGAGATTCTCATCATTGTACATAAATTAACCTTCGGAATATCATGGTGAATACCCATTTCAATGTACCAACATGTACTATATTTATATACTATCTCAGTCTTATGACATATGTGATACATGATGTTTTAATTCATAGAGTAACAAATTGTAGTATGATTTATACATGATGTGTAGTTCTGAACATTACACAAACATTAAAGTTTTAACTTTTTGTAATCTGGTAATGTACACAACATGTAGTTCTGACTACCCGGCGTGTACTACATTCACCATCTATCTTGAAGTACATGCCTAGGGACTTTTTTTGTGAAGAATATTTCATAAACAATAGATTACATAGTGTATAATATGGGTTACGCACCATTTTGTCATTGTGTTACATGTTTACCAGTCGGTTTAATCTTGTATGGGATACACGGTTTGGACCCCTAACCCGAAGGGACTACACCACACGTGTAGTGGGTCGCACAATATGTAATTCGATAAGCATGTGCTTATCTGTCCCAGTAAACACTTGGTTTGGAATTAACTACACCACATGAAATAAATCCACACGACTTGAGTAATTACTGAATTAATCCCAATGCGTGAAGCATGACTACATGGTGTGTATTCCAGAATAAATTGCGTGTATGGTATAGAACATGGTGTGTAAGTCTGAACACACAACGTGTACTTTTGTGTCATCTATGAAGAATAGTCGGTTCCTCCTAATGAGTTATATAATTTAATTTTAATTAAAAAATCATTTTTATGTGAAATTGGTGAGAAAAGAAAAGTGGGAGAATATATCTCAAAATCAAATGACAAGAATGATTAACCTTGAATTGATAAACTAAATTATTGAAACTTAAATTATTAATGAATTATTTAAATAATTTCAAACTATGATGTAATATCTCTGATACCACTTTTTGGTTCCGGGCACAATTATAAGGCCCCGACCTTAAACCTTACTTAATATTGAATTAAATGAATAATTCACACTGAGGATCTTTTCAGGTTTATAGTATTATAGAATTAGTACATAACTATTACGTCTAACAAGATTACAAAGTAGACACTTCTACTAAGTTTCCATAAATAAATAAAAAATCATAAAAGAAACATGTCTATTTCCATGTTTTAGATAGCATGTCTTTCCTTGATCCCATCCTAGCCCCTATTCATCTTTAAGTCTCGTGTAAAACATTTCAAAAACTTCGGATGAGCATAAAAAGCTCAGTAAGGGATATAAAAATATGGAAAGGAAACATGAGTACATGTATACATAAGAATCAATAAAATCATACTTTACTCATAAAACATAATCACTTTAACATACCTCATCAAATCATGAATAAAACATAGAAATCATAAGGCATAAAGGTAACTTGAGGCATTCATAACATTCTTATATAGGGAGTACCCCTCTTGGATACGTTTGGAATACCCATCATAGTATATTCCCTAAATCTCTATGGAGAAACCTTAATGTCTAACCCCTTCACGTTACCCAATGCATTGGAGAGCTATATCGGGCTCACCTGCCCTTAGTTTATCACGGAACCACCTGTCTTCATAAACAATGGACAAAAACCATAACATAATCATATGAAACAAAACATGCATAAAAGAAAACATAAAATTCCCACATTTCAATAGAAATATAACATTTTAAGATATTGAAACAAAGAATCGATTCTAAAAACCATTTTCAAAACCATTTAAAACATTTAATAAAGAGATTTTTGAATCAAAGTGTCCCATACCACATCGAAGCTTTTATAATTTTAAACCATTAATATCCATATAAATAAATCCTTAAAACAATTTTGAAAACATGGATATTAATGATAAATATTTATAATAATAAATCAATAAAACATTTAAAAGGATATTTTAGGTAAAGGATTTTTAACAAAATGAGAGACACTTGAATACAATAATTGAGGAATAACATTTAATCAGAACTTTATAATATCATGAGAATAAAGGGATTCAAGATATAATATTCCAAAGGAAAGTATATGCACTATATAAGAGCGAACTGGTGAATAACAACAATGAAGTCTCAATAGAAATGTAAAATGAGATGAAATCCATTATAAATAAGGTATCCTTAAATTAAGAATAAATCAATCTCATAATTATGTGTGACAAATATAAATACACCCAATATAAGTGGATATTTAGTTTAAAAAAATCAAAGGTCATTCACACATATTCAAAGGATGACATATTCAATAACTACATGTTGAACCCAAAGAAATCGAAATTGGGTTAACAAGTTCCCTTGGTAAAATTCGACAGCTTAACGACGTCACTTCAAAATTCAGAAAATGACTTGATGAGAGATAAAAAGGGTATCTCATTACTTGGACATAAAATTTACATCAATAAGGATATATAATAACATATCCCAACATAATATTATGTGAATTAAAAGACATAACAAAGAAGTCTTTTAAAAAGTGGAGGGTGAAAGGTTCTTTTACCGACTTGGGTAACTTTCGAAACGTACACCCCATTGAAGAAAGGTCATAAAATGAATATGTAAATACCCGTAAATGAAATTATATTACACAAAGAGTATAATAATGGTTAGTACATACAAAAATAAAAGCAAATGGTGGAAAATGTAGCATAAATCTCAGGGGAATAAAAGCGAGATGAAAATCCCTTACGAAAACTCGGCAGCCTAACGACGCCACTTAAAACTTCCAAAAATGGATTGATGAGATCAAATAGGGTCACTAATCATATTTAAATAAAATTTTCAGAAATATGAATATAAAACAACATCCCCCAACATAACAAAGAGGAGCTTAAAAGAAGTGACATAAAGGAGAGTACTTAAAAAGAAAGAGAGAGGTTGGATCTCTTTCGAAAATTCGACAGCCTAACAACACCACTAAAAACTTCCAAAATGGATTGATAATAGAAAATAGGGTCTCTAATCATATGAACATAAAAAGTACAGTAGGATTAATATTAAAGAACATCCCAATCATAAGAAATATGAGCTTAAAAATAATGACATAAAAGAGTGTTCTTAAAAAGAAAGGGAGGGGTAAGATCCCTTACCTCGTGTCCGACATGACTCGATCATTATTTAATCTCTTGAATAATAAAATTTGGTCAATTTATAATTTCATAAGGAACTAATTTAAAAATTATTATTCAGTTCATATCACATATTATAATTTTATAATAATTGGTTAATAAAGTGAGTTCATATCAGACGTTTTTATCGATGTTCGGTACATGAGTAAAAATTGAACTTATTGGAAAAGAATTTTCCATGTAGTTTTAGGTACATCATATAAAGAATAGTATTGATGTTTTAAATATCATATATATCTAGTATATATTAATTTTATTGTATTCCATTGCATTTGGAGATAAAAAAATAAAAGCACCGTTCATGGAGACGGTAGGCCGTACGTACGCATGAACGCTACTTTCATTTTTTGTCATATTAATGGAATTAAAACAAAATAAGAGATATATATTATAATTCCAGAATTATATCCATCATTTAGATGTAATATATTACATATATATCCATTATATATATTTACTTATAATAGTACATAACATTTGGAGATAATAAATGAAATGTACCATTCATGGAGACAGTAAGTCGTACGTACGCATGAATGCTACTGTCATTTTTTTGTATTAAATGGAATGAAATAATAATGATATAAAACTATATTATAATTTCAGTAGTATATCATATGTAATACCATTAATTACATCCTTTATACATCCCACATATTCCATTAATGAATCAAATCACTTTGAGGGGGTGATAGTCCGCACTTCCTAAAATGAAGATATCGCGTTTACCCATAAAGGAAACCATAAAGGTATGCCATAAATGAAAAATACAGAAGCTTATGGAAAACATAAACATATAATATATGATATATAAATATAGTGACATATTAATGTCCACTTTTGAAGGTGTTAAAAGAATATTGAACAATCATCGTTTCGTGAGGTAGTAATTCGCCATCCACATAAATAGTATGTTCTTTAACCATTAGACGGAGGTGTGTGAAAGTGTAGCTAGAATCCTTCTTATAAAAACATTCTAGTATATTTAATATACTGGAGTTTTTATAAAAATAAAGTAATAAAAAGAGTTTAAGGGGTTGTATAAGCAAAATAAAACAAAAGAACACAAGGGAAGACATTACCATTTAATCGGGTAACTTTTTTTGATTTGAGCTCAAAGGCTTTCTTGGAAAGGATTCTGCCCAATGTTGAGGCTTCAATGATGAAGAGAGGGATGTGGAGAGATGAAATGGGAAGGGGTTGGCCGAGACAAAGGCTTGAGAGGTGTGTCTAAGGTGATAGAGGTGGGGGCATTTTATAAGAGGAGATTAGGGGCACTCTTGGAACGTTATAAAATATTACATTATTATATAATTCTTTTCGGATTTTAAAGGCCCCAAAAGGATATATTTATAGGATAAGGAGATAAGGTTTCTAAATCCACCCATACAATATGTTTCTGACAAGTGTAGGTCTTAGATATTACATTATCTTTTCATTTTATTTTAATCGTTAAATAATGAGGTAATCACTCTATCATCATGGTGTCATAAATAATTTAATTTATTTAGTGTCTAAAAATTATAAAAAAAATATCATGATGTAGGACATATTGTTATCATTATAATGAATATTTATATTAAAAAATATGTCTTGTATAACCCCATGTAAAAATTGTTTTAGTAAAACAACACATGTTTGTGACATTTTAATTTTAACTTTAAATAAAAATGTATTAATGTCATTTTCCTACCAAAGTGGCTCCATGGGGTCCCCAAGATGACCCATGGATTGTGTTGGTTGGACATGACTCATCCAATAATGGTATAACATGTTTCATGGTCATTTCATATTATTAAAACATTATTTTTACCTTAAACTACAATAATTACCTCTAATCGCTACTAAAACATAAAAGTTACTATTCACCAAAAAAATTATTTTAATCTCATTGAACCACATTTTACTTCGTAATGACGACCATGTATGTCGGATTTTTGAAAATCAAATCACAGAAGTGGTAAAGTTTCATTTAAACAAAAAATCAGTTTTTTTAACTACCACATAGTGGTTTCACTATTCATCAAAAATTGATGTTTTTCAGAAAAATAACAAAAATTCACCCTAAGCTATATTTTATATTCCGAATTAAAAAATTATGTCTATTTTAAAAAATTAAAAACATATAATTTGCATTAATTAATTTAATAATTAATTCTAGCTGTCAAAACAAATAGCTTGTTTTTAAGAAACAATATCTATTAAAAGATTGGCACTAGTTTAAGTCAAATTTCAAAGTGAAATTAATTCAAATGACAACAATTAGATTAAATGGTAAAAATATATTCTAATTTTAATTTAAAAAAAATTCAAAAGATAATCTAATAATCTAAATAAATTAGATTAAAAAGGGGGTTTGAATTAAAATACAACATTTTTCACTATTCCTTAAAAAATGAACTTTATCAGAAAAATACCAAAAATTTACACAAAGTAAATTTTGATGTCCCGATTCTAAAGAAGAATTTTATAACACATAATATTTTCAAAAATTTTATTTAAAAGAGGTTCTCCATCAAAAGGCGGTTAATCGACCTTTTAAATAATATTAGATTGTTTACGCTTAAAATTTGATCATTCACATTTTAAGCCTCTAACATTTATTGGATAAAAGTAAAAATATATGACAAACATATATAATCATTTTTTTGTTAGTTCCGTTCATTATCGCCATTACAACGTCTAGGCATTAACTACCATTTAAAATAATATTATTTTATTATTAGAGAGCAATGTAAGATTCCCAAGAAAATCGTTGTTGCGTATTGGGTACGCCATCGAGCATAGCGTCCCCTTTAAAGTAATATTAATATTTTATTCACAAATGTAGATAAATATAAAAATGTTATATTCTTTATTTACCTGGGCTGTTACAACAGTAGAAGTGCGATTGGGACGTCACCCAACTTTAATTTTTACCATGATCAATGATTATTACAGGATCTATATGAAGATGAACACCAATATCCATAGAATAGAATCAATGATTTAGATAAAGAAGTAAGAGGCCTGAAACCATTAGAGAGGATCTTTCAAATCATGTAAATAATTAATTTAATTAATTTTATAAATAAAATAATACCTGGATCTTTGATACATTCTTTGTTGATGATTTTGATTATCCGGAATGACCATTCCAGACTGTCTTGTTGTGATTGGGAAGATCCAAACCAGAATCCATATAACTATGATCCACACATGATCTGATGGACTTCGAATGATACCACTCATTCTCCGGGTTCTATCATGGACAATCGAGTGCCTTTTATTAGGCACTCATGATAACTTTTTCTTCAATCATGAAGAATGTATCACGTTCTTGAGAGGGCCAGGAAGAGGATTTGAGAGAGAAATCATTTAGCTCAACAATTACCAATTCACTGGGCGTGCAGTTTAGTACATGGCACAAATGACGTACATGTATATTTATCAACATAGGGCTTTGATTATAATATTTAATTGCATAAAAACAATTAAATGAATTTATAAACTTATAGAAAACCCATTATTTTAATAATAATCCCACATCATTATTTATAGTGTGCTAGCTTGCACAAAAACAATTATAAATAAAATTCCCTGTCACAAAATAATAGCATCATTATTATGATTTTATTTTATTCTATATAGTTAAATAATTATTTACCATCATGCAAATAATTATTTTACTACTGGAACGACATTGGTTCACTCAAAATCCACTTACATTTATCAAACACTCGAATAAGTAAATAAATACTTTATTCTACTAAATAAATATTTTATTTACAAACTAGTAAATCAATATTTATTAAATGATCAATAAAATAAAAATATATATTTTATCCATAATCCTATGAATAAATATTTATATAATTTTTTCAATCATTTTAACTTGAATAATAAAATTCCACCGTCTTGTGATTAATATTTATTCGATTATTTAAATTCAAATAGAATTTAACTGAGACCACTAGAAACACTTAGTGTGTGAAGCTCTAGGATTCATTCTTGTTGGAATAAGGTGGGTTTTCCTAAAGTAAACAAGTAATGTCTACCAATGGGTCTAGTCACCCAAGATAAAGAACTTAAAGTTGAAACAATTACATCTACATACGTACACTCACTATGTAATATAATACCTTTATCTCAATATGTCATCAACCTGTTTTCATGATAGTTTCATCAAACATTATGCCATATATGTCGTTCTTTGGGAGACTCAAATAAACTTGTTGTTAAACCAAGCCCCAAAATTTTGCAGGAATATTTAATTTCAATCAAAGGACTGAGATATCAACATCCATAAATGGAAGGGATACATCAATAACTGACTTATCCATTAATAAAATGTCATTTATGATGTACCCAATGTACCCTAATTCCCACCAATTGTTTGCATGATAGTTTTCATCAACAAATCAAAGTGCATGATTCATGACACATGTTTATGATAATCTAAAATTATAAGGATCCTTACACACACTTTCATAAAGGAATATCTGATGATACCAAAATATGTGTAATTACTACTGACGTGTTGTAAGATCCTTGCATTTTCTAGGTGATGTTTTTATGGAACGTAGGAAGATAAGGGGCTATGCATGGTTTGCGCAAGGTTTGGATGAACCATGCACAAGCTAACCATGAAAACAGTGGAGGTCGACACAGTTGGTGCACGGTTTGCTAAACCATGTGCCATCGAGCCATGCAAGTAGTGGTAGAATGAATGTTTGGCTAACGGTATGACCTAACCAGGGAGAATCTATGGTGACATCGAGCGCACAAAGTAGTTTAATCTGAAAATTGATTTTAAAACCACCTGAAACCAGGAAACCTCTCTAGTGCGACCTAGAAATGAGACTGAAAATTTTTGGGTGATCTCAGAGCCTTCCGGAGGGATTCAATAGCAATTCGAACACCATCCATTGAGATTAAAATCTCATATCAATGATCCGTTCCTATTCTGATATTTATATTTCATCATGATGTTTCTCCCATCTTTTCTATTATCTTTCTAGATCTTCTTATGGAATATCTCCCCAATTTTCATGGATCTAGACCTTTTAGTTGAGATATAGATCAATGATTGTGGATCTAGATATAGATTTTCATGATATTGATGCCTTTGATCTTAATCTTGGTTTAGGGATTTAAATCTGTATCTTGATCGATGACGTTGTTCTGCTTGTTTTTTTTGGATTTTCATTGGGCTAACATCCATTAATAAACCTAGGTAGGTGTTTTAAATTGAACTCATGTAGTCATGAATTGATATGTGAATTTTATTTTATGAATTTCCAATTTCCATTGATAATTAACTTTCAAAATTGTAGTAATTAGGAATGTGGAATTAAATGAATTTTCCTTTGTGATTAATTGATAATTCAATCATGAAACAAATAAAGGGTGGTTTCCCAAATAGATATTATAGAGATTTTTTATGATTTGAGATATTGAAATTGAGCTATTGAATGGGTTATTTAAGATAATTAATTGGTCAGGGGTTTATTTATTATATAATGTTTATCTATATAAGATAATTAATTGTGAGAATTAATTATGTACAATGATTTTGACCAATGATAATTAACTGCGATAAATAATTATGTGTCTGATGTTGATCAAAGATAATTAATTGAGAGAATTAATTATGACAAGTTGATATTTGATATGGATAATTAATTGTGAAGAATTAATTATTGAATGAGAATTGGGTTTATTGATTAATTAATTGATGAATTAGTTAATGGGTAACATGCTTAGTTAATTGTTGAGTTAACTAATGGAATTTGAAATGTTTAACAAATCATTGGATTAGTAATTGCATGATGTGCATAATTCCTTTTAATTAATGATTGATTAAATGGATCAGATTTTTGTGTGTGATAGAGATGGGGCTAGAGACTGATTAAAAGTAGGGACTTGGACATGACGCTTCTCCACAATTATTATCCAATATTTAGATTATGGGGTTCTAGGAATGTGGACCAACACCGAATAAGATACAGAGTGGTATGTATGGTGACCTACACATAATGTGATTTATAATTCTAGGAATGAATACAAACCCCAAATGAATGGTAATCTTGATTTATGATTCAAATGGGAAACATGGATTGAAACTGGGCCTAATGTAAGGATTAAATATTAAATGAAAATGTAAAAACTATTTAATTATGCACTATATTTCTTACTTCATAGAACTTCATGCACTATCTTTTGACTGGACTCATTTTTGAGACCATTAGTGGTGGCTTACTGAGTTGTACTAACACCATATTTGGGCCACCTGATCAGCACCCGAGTAGACTTTTCTGTTGTTGCACAAGATAAGGGCAAGGCCCTAAGAGAGGTTTCTATTTGGGATTAGAGAATGAGCGGGGGAACCCAACGTGGTTGGAGACCTACATGAGAGACATTTTGTATCTACATTTAGTTTCATTATAGACAATTGAAAGTTTCATTATCATATAATGTTTTACCTTCCAGTTGAGTATTGTGTTTTCGTGTTCTGACTATCACATGACATGGTTTAGTTATGGTTATTTATACACTTCCACACTTGGTTATTTTTATTTGTTTTCATTGGGGTTTTATTCTAATAAAAGAGGGTATTGTCTCACCAAGACTAACCTACCAAACCCTAACTACTAGTCAGAAACCTCTAGCATATGGGGAGGCGCACTTTAGGGAATGTGACAAACTAGCTAGGGGCACCATTTTTTAGCACCTAGGTTAGGGAATCACAGAGTGATAACAGATAATTTTTTTTCATTTTTCTTGTTTGATCTTTCCATTTTGGGAATGGTAAACATGAGACTAGGGAGTGTCAAGGCTTAGAAATGAGCTCGTGCATGGGAGTTTCAAACCCATGTATGAGGGAAAACATGAGTACTTAGGGTGGGATTGGTGTGATTTATATTTTTTGTTATAGTTGGATATTAATTCACCTTGGGTGATGAACTTGTGTTATGATGTGATATTTATTTTGAAAATAGTTGAATTTTGATTTGTGGCCTAAATAGGCATGATACTTCAGTCCTCATGAACTCAACGTTGTCATGACATGCATCATTCTAGAAAATCACCGGAAAATGTGTTAGGAGTAAGTTGTTTAACTTGGACCACTTTTCCATATTTTGAGATTAAAATAATGATGAAAAATGAGAATAAATTGGTGTCTAATGAAAACCATTATTGCGTAAATGATTATGATTAATTAATTAATTTTTGAATTAATTAATTTTTGTTAATGTGATTAATTAATGGTTAAATTAATTAATGAGAATGTATGTACCCTTTTTATGAAAGACCTATGAGTAAGATGGATAAGTGTAGTGATATGGCCTCAGTGTTGACCTTGCGGTGAGAAAAATGGGAACGGGCATGTGGAAACTTATTTTTATATTTTTTCCTATTATGTAAATGTTATAAGGTTGCATTATGAGATATAGTACATGTGTTTTAATGTACAGAGATATGCCTCCATGATGCTTGTTTAGGGAGAGACTGATGGTGTGGCCTAGAATGAACTTCCAGAATGCGAACTTGAGGCACCATTGGTTCAAGATGAGGAGGAAGAGGAGTATTTTTTAGGGAACATTTTTTTATTCATGAAAGTCATGGGGAGAGACCCAAGGCATGTTTAGAAAATCATTTCATAGTTGACAAGGGTGTTTTAGCAACAACACCTACCTACTTTTACTAGAGAGGGTGGACATGAGGGAGATGAATTATAAATTGAATCCATAGGGATGATACTTTACCATATGGAGACTCTGGATGAGATGAGGTTAATGTTTGTTGCTTATATTCTATAGGGTTCAGGCAAGCACTGGTGGGACATTCAGGTATGATCTGGATAGATGGATGAGATGTTACGGAAAGAATTTTGGTAGAATTTCTTGGAGAACTTCTATCCAGTGACACTGAGACAGGATAGGGCTTCATAGTATATGCATCTTACTCAAAGAAGAATGTATATAATTGATTACTTTGATCATTTCATGGATTTACAACATTTTTCTCCTCCTTTGTTGGTAGATGAGGCTTCTTCAGGTAAAAGATTTTAGGATGGAATTAGGTGTGAAATTAAGTCCTAGGTAAATATCTTTAGGCTGAAGAAATTGTCCCTTGTGGTAAATAAGGCTTTCATTTTAGAGGGTAACCTAATGGAGGCCTCTCGTACGGGATATATAGTTTTCACTGGACAATCAGGGAATGTGACATCTAAGAGAAGGAAGTGATGTCATGAGAATCTTAGTCAGGATAGTGGAAAAAATGTGGTCAGTCAATAAGAATAGTTGAACCAGATCTTCCTCATGTTCCTTGCCACAAGTGTGGTAGGCAGGGGAAATATCGGACCCATTGTTCTCAACCACTAGTGGAGTGCCGGTTTTTTGGGAAGATAGGGAACCTATAAAAGATTTTATGTAAGCAGTGGTAGGCTAGTGTTGAGGGAGAAGATACTCAAAGTCAGAGTGTCGGAAGGGTGTATTCTATACCAAATATGTATGGAAGATAGAGTTATACTTCAATAGGTGGTTGAAGTGGAGGATGCAGTGCTTCTGGGTAAGAGCACCCATATCAGAGGAGTGTTTCTACTCATGGGAATCAGACAACACCCCATGAAAGAGGGGTTGGGAAGTTACATGTAGTGGAACCTACCCTAGTGGAGACTGAGGTAGGTCTGTTGATAGTGAGAGGCACTATTCTAGTTTCATCTACTTTATCTACTATCTTTTTTGATTATGGTGCCTCTCATTCCTTTATATATGAAAATATTGTTAATTTTTTGTTCCTAGAGGTGGAGTCTGTAAGTGGGGTGATGAATATTGATACACTAATGGGAACACAATACAAGGATATCTATTTACGAAAAGTATGTTCACTAGATATCAGAGAGTATCATTTTACATTGGATATCTATGTCCATGATATAACAGACATTGACTTGATTATGGGTATGGACTATCTAGTCAAATACCGAGTGCACATAGACTGATACCGCATGAGAGTGACCATTGAATCTTCTAAAGGTGACAATTATATCCTTTGTTCCAAATGGGATATCCATGCAGGATGACCTAGGCCAATTACCCAACAACTGGGAGAGCTCAGAGCCCACATTGCTAGTATTTTGTTTGATGATGGGAGTTGTAGTCAAGACATCCTTCCACTAGTAGTATAACTATTTCAGTATGCATTTACTAAATAATTTTTAGCATTACCACATGAGGGAGATGTGAAATTCACTATTGAGCTCATGTTGGGGATGAGTCGATATCTATTCCACCATACATAATGGTACCGACTAATCTTTATGAGATCAAAACATAGTTGGTGGAATTGGAGTATGAAGGGTTTATCCGTCCAAGTACGTCACCTTAGGGACCACTTGTTTTGTTCGCAAAGAAGGCCGATGGGAGTTTACGCTTAGCTTTCGATTACCATAAGTTGAATAAAATGATAGTGAAGAACCAGTATCCTCTTCTAGGTATCAATGATATTTTTGACCAAATAAAGGGAGCTTGTGTGTTCTTGATGATTGATATGTGCTCAGGTTATCATCAGGTGAGATTTCAAACCTCTAATATACCATGAACTACTTTCAAGAGTATGTATGGACTTTACGAGTTTATCGTAATGCTGTTTGGGTTAAAAAATTCTCAATCAATGATTATGGAATTAATGACCATGATTTTTCATCCGTTATTAGATCAGTTTGTGGTGGTGTTTATGGATGATATCATGATGTACTCTGAGACTCAAGACAATCATTCCCAACATATTGACATCATCCTGGGTACACAGAGAGAGCATCATCTATATGTCAAGAAATATAAATGTTAGTTTTGGATTGACTAGGTACACTTCTTGTGAATCATCATATCTAAAGAATTTGTGGTAATGGACTTAGAAAAAGTGGAGACAATGATTTATTGGGAGGATCCAAAAAATGTTTTCGATATAAGATGATTTTTTGGATTATCTAATTATTACATGAGGTTCATTCAAGACATTCCCTATATAGAAGAACCTATTAAATGTTTGACATAGAAATGGATAATGTTTTATTGGATAGGAGAATTAAAAAAATTCTTTCTAGGAGTTGAAGAAACACTTGACATCGACACCAATGTTGATCTTACCTTAGTTGGGTGAGGAGTGAACAACACATTGTAACTCTTCTAGGATCAGACCTAGAGCCATGTTGATGCTTGGGGATCGAGTTGTTGCCTATAGGTCTTGGAAGTTGATTCCACATGAACGGAACTACCCTACACATGACCTTGAGTTAGTAGGAGAGGTTTATACTCTTATGTGTTGGTGACACAATATTTTGGGTGAAATGTTTACAGTTTTTAAAAATCCCAAAAGCTTGAAGTATATCTTTTTGTAGCGCGAATAGAATCTTCAGCAGTGAATATGGGTAGAGTATATGAATTCCGTTGATTTTTAACTGACATATACACCTAGAAAGGTTAATAGTTTGTATGATTCCTTGAGTAGGAAATCTTAGAATCAGTTGGTACATGAGTTGAGTGTATAGTGTAAGATAATGACTTTGCTGGTTGAAATTTATATAGTAGTTCAGGTGAGTCAGGAGAGGATGACACTGGTTTCTATAGTAGGGAAGCCTACACTCTTGAGATGGATTAGGGATAGACATTATAAGGATCAAGAGTGTTTATCCTTATGGGAAATCCTTGAAGGTGGGGAGACACCTTCAGACTAGAAAATATATGAGGATGAGATCATATATCTAAAAAATTGGTTTGTTGTGCCTACGAGTATGCGAGAGGAACTAATGAAATAATTTCATGCCTCAAAGTGGGCAGTACATCATGGGGTGAAAAAGTGTACCGTGAACTATGATGATAGTTTTTGTGTCCATACATGAAAAAGGAGATAACAGGGTTCGTAACAAGATTTTTATACTGTTATCAAGTGAAGGCAGAGCATCAATGACCTAGAGGCCTATTTCAGCCATTACCTATTCTGAAATGGAAGTGGGATGACGTGATTATGGATTTCATGGTAGGTCTTCCAAATATTCTTAGGAATAATGATTCAATTACTATCCTTTTGGATCAAATAATGAAGGTTATACATTTATTTCCTATCAGGGAAACCTTTATAGTATAATCGTTGGGAGAACTCTATGTACAAGAGAAAATACATTTGCATGGGGTTATATAGACTATAGTATGAGATCATGATTCATGGTTTACTTCACACTTCTGATAGGGTTTATATATTTCCCTTAGTACACTAGTTCTGTTAGATATGACATTCCACCCATAAATAGATTGGCAGTAGGAGCATACCATACTGGTGTTAGAAGATATGATTGGGGCATGTGTGCTTGGTTTTGGTGGTTCTTCAGGGATGAAATTGGATTTAGTGGAGTTTTCCTATAACAATAGTTATCTGGAAACTATACATATGGAACCATATGTGGCACTTTATGGTAGACCTTGTAGACCACATTTATGTTGGTTAGAGGCGAGCGAGTTAGAGTTGTTGGGACCGAGTCCTGTTTAGGAGACTTTAGTTCAGGTGTAGTTGATTCAAAAACATATGGATATGGATCAGAGTATGCATATGTCATATGCAGATAGAAGGAGAATCCCTCTAGAGTTTATAGAGGGTGATATTGTATTCCTTCAGGTTTCTACTAGATTGGGTCACCATAGGATACAGAGGTAGGGCAAGTTGGCACCTATGTTTGTAGGACCGTTTGTGGTACTAGAGAGAATTGGTCCGGTGGCGGACCGATTAGCACTTTCATATAAATTCAGAGCTATGGAAGATTTTTCTATGAGTCACAACTATAGAATTATCACCCCGAACCTTATCATGTGATTGATGTAGAAGATGATGACCATCAGATAGATGCATCCTTTGAAGAGTATTTGATACATGTGCTGGGTTGCAGTGAGAAAGTGTTACTAGGAATGACCGTGCTATTAGTTCAAGTGTTATGATAATATGTAAGTGTCCATGAGAAAACATGGGAATGAGAAGCATACATGAGGGCTCAATGGCCAAATATTTTTTGGACTGGATTCTTAGAGAAGTATGGGAGTGCAGCTCGAGGAGGAGTTGTTATAAGGTGGGGATTTTGTAAGATCATGGCCTTTTAATGAGTCAAAGAAGGCATGTTTTTAGGTTTATTTTAAAGATTTTACGTACCTTTGATTGGGAGTTATGACCTAGGGTGTGTTTGGGTGATGTTTTAAAGGAACATGGGAAGACAAGGGGTTATTCACGGGTTGCAGACGTTTGGAAAAATTGTTCACAAGTTAACCGAGCGAATAGTGGAGGTCGGTTTGGTTGGCACAAATTTTTCTTAAATGTGCACCCTTGAGTTATGAAGATAGTGGAATACCTCATGGTTGGTGCATGGTTTGGCCCAACCGTATGGACTCTAAGATGAAACCATGCATGCATAGCAGTTTCATTCAAAAATTGGTTTTAAAACAACCCGAACCCTCGAAACCTCTCTAGTTCGACCTTGACTTGGGAATGATATTTTCTGGGAGATCTCAGATCATTTCGGAGGGATTCCAAATAAATTCAAAAATCGTCCATCAAGATCGAAATCTCAGACCGAAGATCCATTCTTGTTCAGGTATGTAGATTTAATCCCAATGATTATCCCATCCTCTCTCTTATCTTTTGTAGATCTTTTCATGGAAGATCTACCCCATTTTCTTAGATCTAAACCTTTGGTATGAGATCTTGATCTATGAATTTGGATATAGATATAAAATTTTATGATCTTTATACCTTTTATCATAATGTTGGGTTTGGGATTTAGATCCGAAGCTTGATCGACAACTTTGTGCCACTCAGATTTTTGGGGATTTCTCTTAGGCTATAATCCATCAATAAACCTAGTTTCGTTGTCTAAATCTATCTCCCATAGTTTTGAATTGTTATTTTAATGTGAGTTTAATAATTTCTAGCTTCTATTGATAATTTAATTTCTAAATTAATGTAATTAAGAATATGGAATTGATTTGAGGTTCCCATGGTGATTAATTGATAATTAAATCATAAAAAAACGAAGGGGGTTTCCCAAATAAATATTTTGTAGGTTTGTTATGGGTTGAGATATTATAATTAAGATATAGAATTGGTTGTGTTAAGATAATTAATTGGGTAGGGATTAATTATGAAATTATTTTTGGCTTTGTATGATAAATAATTGTGAGAATTAATTATGTGCCATGATTTTGACCAAAGATGAATAATTGTGAGTATTAATTATGTTTCATGATGTTGATCAAAGATAATTAGTTGTGAAAATTAATTATGAATATTTGATATTTGATATGGATAATTAATTGGGAAGTATTAATTATGGAATTTGAATTTTTTTTGATTGGTTAATTAATGGAAGAATTAATTAATGGGTTATGTTCTTAGTTTATTTTTGAGTTCAATAATGGCCTTTGAAATGTTTAACTAATCATTGGATTAGTAAGAGATTTATTTGGAATGTTCTTTTGAATTAATGACTGATTAAATGGATGAGATTTTTGTGGTGCTATATATGGAATTCAAGACTAAATAGATGTTGGGACTTGGACATTATGTTAATCTATAAAAGTTATCCAAGATTGAGATTATGGGGTGCTAGGCATGATGACCTATAACGAATGAGATATAGAGAGATTGGCATGGAAACCTACACATAATGATATTTGGTGTTTTAGGCATGAAGACCCACACCAAATGAATGATAATTTGGAATAATGATTCAAATGGAAAACATGGATTGAAAATGGGTGTAATGTGATGATTAATGATTAAATGACAATGTGATAAATGATTAATTATGCATTGTATTTCATTATTCATAGAACAGAATGCACGATTCTTTGAATGGAAAAATTTTAGAAACCCTTGGTGGTGGCCTACTTAGTTTTACTCACATCCTATTTGGTTCACCATATGGGAACCCAAGTAGACATTGTTGTTGCATGACAGGATAAGGGTAAGGCCTTGGGATAAGTTCTTATTTGGGATTAGAGCACAGGAGAGGGAACCAGATGTTGTTCAAGACCCACATGGGAGTTATTGTGTGTTTAATTTACGTTTCATTAAAGACACTTGACACATGAATTTTCGTATCATGTTTTATCTTCAAGTTTAGTGTGGTATTTTTATGTTTTGACTATCACATGACATAGATTTGTTCTGGTTATTTATACGATTCTGCACCTGGTTATTGTTGTTTGATTCTATTGTTATTTTATTTTAAAAAAAGAGGGTATAGTCCCCCAAAGACTGACATACTATACCCTCACTTCTATTCTGTACCCTCGGTTGTAAAGGGAGGGGTGCATGAGGGCATGTGGTCAATCGGCTCGAGGCACTGTTCAGTGGCACCCGAGTCGGGGCATCACATGGTCTTTCTAATAATCTCCCATATTGTAGATTACCAAGTGTGAAATTCATGAGAAGTCTCAACTTCTTATGAGTAATCTCACCAAATGGTCTGTATACTATGTGTCCCATTATAGTATGTCATCCAATTGTAGAACTATATTTAAGAATATAGTCATAACACTTCATGGTTCTAATCACAGCTGGAAACTTCCATGACCTTATCAATGCGACAAATACTCGAAGGAATTATTACACTATAGTCATGTAGAACAATAAACATTGTGTAATAAGATGTTTAATATTTAAATATTATAAATATTAATGTAATCGATGTAAAAATAGTTGGTTATAGGATACCAACTCTTACACTCCTCCACTATAAAAAGGAGTTCACTCTTTCCCTTCCTAAGACCTCTCAAACCACATTGAATCATACAAAATCAACCAAAATAGTCTCCAAAAATCTCCCCTCCTCCTATAAACTTACCATTCAGCATAAATCCACCCATGTAATCTCATTGGGGAAAACTAAAAGAAGTTACCAAAAGTAGAGGTAATATATTTTGTCAAGCTATTTAGTTTCATTTCCATTATCCACCCTTCATGTATAATTATTCCATGATTTATAAAAAAACAATGTATTAAATATAATGAGATGTTTTTATGTTATTATTTATACCTGAACACACACACACATCCATCTAATGGGTAAAAAACCTATCATTTATGTGTATGGTGAACTATAGCCTCACAGAACGATGATTGTTCATTTTTTACTACCTCTCATGTTAGGAATTATGATATAAATGATGTTTATACATGATATACATTGTATTTATATGGTCATTATAAATATATAATTTTTGTATAAACACACCGTCATACATGACATTTTTTTTGGTAAATACGACAACATCGATTGTGGAAGTGTGAACTACCACCCCATCAAAGCGATGTGATTCCTTCACACTGTGCATAGAACATATAACAAATGGTTTTATATAAAAAAATGTAACATAAATGAAAAATGTATGAAATTAATTACATAATGAATTTTTTGAAAATAAAATATATAATTTTATTTATTACCCCTTTTACACACTTGAAAAGGATAACGTCGGCCGTGAACGTGTGGACTACCACCACCTCAACATGATGTGATTACTTTTACATCACAGGAATTATATGAATAAGAATAAAGGATTAAATAACTTGTTATATGTAATATAACGATCATTTTGGAAATATATTGTGTTAGATAGATTTTTTCCATAATAATCATTGAAGAAGGGGAACATTAAGTAAGCACACATACGATATACCATCTCAATGATTGTAATGTTAGTTCATGTTTCATTAACATATTTCAGGATTGGTTTTAAAAGTATGGTTGATGTATAACTAATATAATTTGTTGGTGATTATTATTCTGGATATATTTATACAATGACCCCATTGACCATATTTTACCTTCCAAATTTTTTTTTATCAAATAACAAATATGATGGAAAACCCCTGATGTAAAATTAATTATTTAAGTAGCTGTTTATTGAATTGTGATAAATGAAGTAAAGTTAATAATAAACCTAAAAAAGGTTCTACAAAAAATAAATAATTAACATATGTTTGTTATTTTTTAATATAATGACATATGTAACATGTCAGACTCATGGTAAGAAATATCGTCTTAATTTGTATTTCATTGACTCTTATTTTACGTTATGAACCAATTCACTTTTATTTGTTTTATATACTACCCTTTGATATATTTTATCATGAACATCCTTATTTTTATGATATTATATGTTTAATTTAATGTCATTCCTTGGTGGGGATAATGATTCAAATGTTTCCATGTGGTGTGGGTCAGTTTGGAATGTTTAATGATTTTTTTCCTTAAGAATGTTTTTAATGTTCATTCAATGGTATTTAGATTCATTAACATCAACAAGATTTTTTTACATAACCTCAACTAGGGAATTATTGATAAATACACATCCTTTATTAAATATGGATATGTTATTATAAGGAAAATTTTTTATTAATTAAATTTAGTATTCTATATATGAAGAATTATTTGGCCTAATAGACATCAGTGGGTCCTAATTATAGATACACCTTAATGCATCCATTGTCACATGAGATGAATTAGTTGGAAAAATAAAAAATAGTTTAAACTATATGGAGAATAAATCATGATGGTATATAGGTTCATATGATAGATACATGATATCCAACATTAATTCATTTCCCTTATTTCAATTATAATTTTTATCTATGATATTTTATGTTAAGATATCTAAGTATGCATTTTATTCTCATTTCATTAATTAAAAGACATGTGTTTCAGTTTAGTTTTTTTCCATATTGATTATGCGTCATGTATTTTATTTTAATTGAATTTCGTTTCAGCCATTCACATTTACATGTTTATTTAATCTCACCAATTCATTATTTCTCCCATTTTTCATACTCTTACATAACATTTGAGGTCAACGTTAATTTTTTTCCTTTCCCCATGTTATGAATATGAATCCTTGGAATGTTATTTAAGGACTATTTTTATTTAATTTCACTATTTATCATGATTTTATTTGATTTTTACAATATATAATGGGTATCATGTATGTAATCTTTCTTTCCAATAATTCTATACTGATTGATCCTTTAGGATTTAATTCCTTGTTTTCGTGCCAATGAAATTATATAATACACTAGCTATAGGATTATAGGGTTAGGGAGTTACATTAATTATATTGATTTATAGTGTAATTCTAATGGGGATTATCTCACATCAAACATATACACTTTTGTATGTATGTAGTTTTTTATTCCTTGATTTTTTTGGTACATATTTTGGTTGATCTTGGGGGAGAAAAAATAGCTTAAATTGAGTGCAACAGAGGTTATAAAATATAGAGTATCACATGAATCATGAATATAGTTGGGTACTGGCATTATTTTTGTTTATAATTTACATTCATGTGATAGTGTTTTTTAGGACTAGATGTCCATGTCGTGACATTTTTATTATATAAGTGGGTGTTTCTTTACTTATTTGATTTAAATTTTTCCCTTTTATTAATTATTATAAATAATGGATAAATCATTCCAATATTATATGTATGACAACCTATGGAAATATTGCTAGCTTAGGGTGATCGGGAACATACCTTAGGTTTGGGGAAAATTTGTTTGAGTAACATTTCAAGGTATCCATGCCAACATGTTACAACATACCCAGGTATGGAGACCTCTATATAATCAAAGTCTATTCAAACCTAATTTTCATGACCACTCATATCATTATACCCAACCCATTGATATCTAAATTGTGGAGGTGGATGAAATATCTTATCCCTAAAAAAATAATAAAATCTATACCATATATTTCATTACTTCTATACTATATAATAGTTTTTCAACCAAATATTATGTTTCTACCTCCTCCAAATATATCATCATTATAGAATATGTTACATGAATGTGAACATCAAATCATTGTGATAACATAAACTATTGTTCTCTCAAATAACCATCTAAATTATTTACCATAGAATATGATATGAGATTCTTAAATAATGAAACAAACTCTCACATAGAGGAAATAAACTAATGAATTGGTGAAAAATAAAACTTCCAATCAACTTCACAAGGCATGTATAAAAATGAATCTCAGTTTTTAATTTGATAGTTAGTCAATGAAAATAACTATTCATGTCTAGCACCGTAATAAATCCTCTTACACTACATAATATCTTATTATTGAAAAATAACTATGGGAGAAACATTATACTAGATGATGTCTCTATAAGATAAAATTCCATCAATACCTCATTGGGCTATTAACCAGTACTCAAATATGAAGTAGCTTCCTTAAACATTGATAACATAATATTTTAGAATCCCGATAATATCGAATCCTTGGTCTTATCAATTATCTATGAAATTGTTTATTATTTCTATATCTCATAATGTTCAACATGGATGTAATGTATTCTATATATATCCATAATGGAACAAAATTTCAAAAATAAATCCTCATAGATATGGATGTTTAAGTTGACACAAAATTCAGATTGAATTCCCCATGAGTATCATTATCTAATCCAAAAAAATGAAATAATTATTTCTTGAAACATCACAATGCTTATCATCATAAAATATAAAACATTATAAATATTAAATAATTCCAATCTATAGACTCTAATGGTCCTTGTATAATAATTCAGTGGATACCAGAATCTCTGGAGATTTACTTGGTCTATGATTTATCCAATGTTAAAATATATTATTTCCTTATAAATTAATTTGAAAACCATAAATTTCAATACTGTATACTCTATTCTATAAACTGTCACTCTGAGAATACTTTTTCACAAATAAACCCCACTAAAACTCTCCACTGAGCTAACAATGAGACCAAGTAAGTCACGTCAGGCCATCCTCCCATAGGTAGTGGGTTGGAAATTAGTTCTTATGGAATAAATCTAATGAATGGATGGAATTAAACTCTTCAAATGAAAATTAAATCAATTAATAAATGTGAAAATACTTAATTGAGAAAAATGTATATAACAGAATGCATGTAAATGTCATATATATATGAATATACATAAAATTGTAGTGGTGGTGAAATTTTATACCTAAAACTATAAGGTAATTGTAATAATAGGATATTACATTAATACCATGATATCAATGAATAATAACCCTTCCAAACACACTCCATGAAATTTTAAAAATATATTATATTGAAGAAAGATGGAGAAATATACTTATTGGGTTCTTCCCATGGTTTACCACATGATAGTGTCTATTAAGAGAAAAAAAGGGAATAACAGCCTTTAAGATTCCAATCTTTACCCATATTTTACCACAAGAAACCTTTCATAAAAGTGTGTTGGAGTGTGTGTGTATAAATCATACCACGATAAATATATGAATGTTATATAAAGGGCCCTAACATACCAACAACCAAAATTAATCTCAATATCATTCTAAAAAAGTAATGAATCATCTATAATGTTTAAATATAGTCATATTTTAGGGGAAACAATAAATAGGCAATCTATTCATCAAAAAATCCCCATCAACCATAGGATTTTGGTCACTCACAATCTCAATTCATGGGTGGTGGCATAACAAATTATGAGTGCACATCAATTATTATATAATATAAACATAAATTCTCACAAACAATTCCCATACCAATATTTACCTCAATATTAAAAACACACACTCCATTTTCAAGAACTATTTTTAGACATATATATCTAAAATTTACTCCATTTATAATAAAAAATATATTATAATTACTTAGAATTTATCCTCAATAACTATAAATAAATACATATAAACATTATTAATAATTACTTAGAATTATGAAATAAAAAATTCAATTAAGTAAGTAACGCAAAACACATCCACATCAACATTTATTATTATATCCACACTAATCATGTCATAATATTTTTTCACACATCCCAAATATTCCTATATTCACTATAATTAATTTTATATTTCTATTAATTAACATGAATTATAACACCGTTGATAATTATTTCACCCTTATAAATACATAGAATTATAAAGAACCATTAGTAACAACATCACTCTAGTAATTAAAAAACATAAACATAATTATTTAATTCTATAACCACTTGTATATATATTTTAAGATAATCCATACTCTTACTTAAAATATATGGTAAAAACATATAAAAACTACAAGTAGAACAACCCCCATATGAAATTCAGAACAACGTGTTATTAAGTGGCATGACATATAGGAATTTTATACTGTACATCTATAAGTATTTTTATCAATGGTATGGATTTTCAATTATATGAATGAACCATGTGAAAATATGGTAAGGCCAATGTAAACATATAAAAATAAAATATTATCACCTCATAATAATGTTTTAAATTTTTTTTGATTATATCACAATGGAATGCCACTAGGAAATATCAACAGTCCATAATGGATATAGAAATTCGTACCCTTTTAAATGATGATAAATTCATATATTCAAAAAATACTAATTATATTTTGATTACATTATTTTAAAACATTCTACGATGCATGAAAAATATTTATTTTTTTCATTTAAGAAATCAACATGCATAAAACATGATAGAAATAAAAAATTATTATTTTCCATAAATAAAGATAATTATTTATATATGTTTTTATTTGGATCCCAATGTTCAAAAAAAATATAATAAATCTCTATTCAGAGAGAAAAAACAAGATTAAGGTTTCATATTCACTTATTATAACCATTCACCATCTTTTATACCATGGTCATTATTCTTATTCCATAAGGATTTATTCCTAATATAAAAAATCAAGAGTAATATAATTAAATCATAGAAACATAATATTAATATTAATTTATAATTTATTGAATGAATGAAGAGTCTAATTTCCATGAACAGTTTTTAAATAGAGAATTTATACAACAAATATGAATCCAATAACATATATAATAATGAAAAAAATATAAAATAGGACCATATATTTTTTACTTAAACTTTTAAACAATAAATTTTAACCATATTTAATTCCATACTCAATCTTCTAAATCCCAAATTCAATCCTCCTACCTCAATCAGAACTAGATTTCATGTCATTAATTTACGAAAGGAATATCCTCACTATAAATTCTATAATATTGTTAAGCATAAGTAATAAAATACACATTTTAATTCATTAAAAATAAAACCATAAAATAATTATATAAATTAATAAATAATCATATATTATTTATTATAAATCCATTTTTGATTTCTTTTATTTCCATGTACATACCTCCTGAGTTTTCATTTAACAAATTTTATTTTGTTTATATTTTTCTATTAAACAAGGTATTCAATCATTTTCTTTGGTCAAAAAGATATTTTGATGTGGAAGATGACATAGTGTTTTGGGATGTGTTAATTTTTTAATTAATAGAGTCCATGTATTAATCTGTCAAAGGGATTCGAGGGTCCTTTGTTTGTCTAGAAATCATCAGAGGTGGTTTGGTTTTTTATTGAATAACTTGGACTAAAACTTGTTTTCTAGACACTTTCACTTTGTTAATGGGTTAAAATAAATGAACCTGTTTTCTAGAAGATTATATAAACTAGTTCAAGGAATGAAACATTTACATACAATGAAACCAATTCACATTGTGAAAATGATAATCGAGGTTATTTCATCTCAAGGTGATGTTTTTTCAATGTATAAGCCACACCGAACATTCACATCATCGATCAGGGATTCATGTCACGAATTCCACAAGTGAAGAGGATTTTTATATAATGACACCTAAAAAACATTTCATTATCCCTGAAACAGACTCTATTGAACTCTTGAAAAACATTAGGTGACTTTTGGGATATTGTTTCCCTCTCGTACATCCTGGTATAGCATTTGATCTTTGATGAGTTCGTTTGGTTTTGTTTTCATCTTTCTTCTACTATCCTCTTTTATTATGGTGTGATATAATGATCATTATTGAATCGGGTTCAAATATTGATTTTTTTGTGATCTAGGATTTACTTATAATCTCTTTAACCATCATTATTTATTTGAATTCCATATTTAAAATGTTTCATTTATCTCTAGATATAGGTAGTTGGTCTTGAAAAAATCTTTATTGCTTGTTTCTAATTGTTTATATTTTCATAAAACTATACAATCATACGAAAACAATGTTTGGGTTATCTAAAAGATTAATGGATGAATATAATAATGTGTTTGTACCACTCCTTAGATCCCTTTGTATCCAACAATGTTATGAACTTTCTTGCAACCCATAGGGTGAGACTACCTTTGAAAAATAGTGAACTAGATATTGGTTTAAAATGGGAATTTTCTCAACATGAGAACATAGGAGATTTCTTATGATAGGATCACTTTGGAAAATGGATTATTTTTTTTTGTTGAAATTACTAGATACACTTTTATATGATATGGTTTTATGAACTGAAATGTTAATGGTATGAGAGATAACTTGATGAAGGAAAGGGAATTGATAGACAAAAGGAAATTGGATGAATTAAACATTAGGGTTTATAACAAAATGTTGTGTTCTTTATTTCATTATACATTATGTTGTATCTTATGTTGTAATGTTTATGGGATTATAAATGTTATTCTACAAATATTATATGACTTAACTGTTGTTTTTAAACAATGTTATTTTCCAGGTTATGTGACTGTTCCATGGACTTGGGGTTATAGTTGGTATAGTAATACTAAATACCCAGAGATGTTTTTGGAATGGAGATGTAGTATGTTGATTTTTATAATTTATTTATTGTTTATTTAAAAAATTTATTTATTTATTTATTTCCCATTAATAATTTTAGTCTGCTTTTGTTTATAAATGGTGGTTTTAACCTACTATTTAATACTCAGTCTCTATTTGGTATGCCATTTTCTACCTAATAGGATTACATCTATGTTGGTTTGGACAATGGAAAAGGAATTTGATGTTGGTTGTTTCTTATATAATGGTTTGGATTATGGATTTGAGACTGACATAGGGATCAAGAATATGTTTTTTGGGTCATATGTGATATATTTTGTCATTTATTTTTTAACATTCATTTTGAATCTTATCTACATTCTGCACTTTCCTCACATTATTTTTCATATTATTGGTTTGATCAGTTCCTTCAATGTTAGGTTTATCTGATTTTGTTGTACTATTTATTAAATTTCTGTTACTCTAATATTATTTGTATTAATATTATAATTCTATTCCAGTGGGTATAGTATCTCTAAAATTTTATTTAAAACCCCAAATCTAGTTAGAAACCTCTAGAAAATTGGGAGCCATTATTAAGGTCTCATAAAAAACCTAATTTGGTCACATGATATTTTGATTCACTAGGGGACATTACAAATTGGTATCATATCCCTTAGGTTTTTATTTTCATGTTTCATTAATATTTCAGAAAGGTAAAAAGGAGACTAAGAATGGGTAAAGACTTGGTAATGAGATTGTGCATGTGAGTAGCTAACCCATGTACGTGGGAAAGGCTGAGTACCCAAGGATTATATTTTTGTTCATATTTTTCACTTGTTATAGTTGATATTATTTAACCATGGTTGACTCATATGTTGTGTGATGTTTTTGTTTCATGTGATTTATTCTCATAACCTAGTATGGAAGGAGGTGAGTATTCATGATTCATTGTGTGCATGTAGATATATGTATTGAAATTAATTATTCATGGTTGGGAAATGTTTATTTCATGTGTTATACTTTCCTCTATGAACTATAAAAGGAGATCCCTGCTATATCTTATAAATGAAATGAAATAAGCATTATGTCATGTCAATTCACTTGTTAATACATGTTTAGATGGACCATGACCCAATGTATTTCTATTTTTTCCCTTGTTGATGTAAAACATGATTTTATCAACTATTTTAATTATTTACAATATATTTTATATAAAATTCATATTCAACATATTGAAATTAGGTATCAAGAGAGTAGTAGTCAAAACACTAATCATGTAGCTGAACCAGATATTATTATTTCTAATGAGGATCAAATGGATATTCAGCTTTGCTTCATCTTATTAAGGGTTATACGGTACATGTAAATGAATACTGTTGAAACTATACCTTCTATTTATGATCTGTTGAGTAAGTTTTAGCTTCATTACCCTCCTATGATCATAGGGGAGGGCATCCCCCAAGCAGCTGAGTGCTATATTGGGTCAGTTGGGAAGATCATCAAGCACATTGATACAACCATATATATAAGGCAAATTATTAATGTATATATGCTTCGTGGCACATCCCTGTATTAGAGGGACATTCTAGAGCATGACGGGAAGTAATAAGAGATATCTAGGAAGGATATAAAGGCAATGTTTCTTAGAAACTACTATGATGAAATGTTGAGGGATGGGAAGGATTATGAGTTCATGAACCTAAAATATGAGGGAATTACAGTGATTGAATATGATAGATTATTCACTATCTTCAGGCTTTTTGTGTCTTCTTTAGTAGATAATTAGATTTCCAAGGAGAGGTATTTATAGGATGGGATTCAATATGAGATCGAGTCACAGGTGAACATTTTTCACTTTAGTAGCACATCATTTGTGATGAATCATGTTCTAATCACAAAAGGGAATAAGATAGAGGAAATTTCTATTGTAAAGACTATTTTAGTAGGAAAAAAATGGGATGCATTCTTTGGTTTTAGTGAGGCGGAATTGTGATAATTTTTGTTCCAGGAATTAATTGAAGAGTGGTCAGGGTTGTGGAAATACATATCAGAACATTGTTCCATTATAGTGATACTAGCTTGGAATGTTTAGTCCAAATTTTCCTTAATTTCCATACTCGTCTTCATAGTTTTGTGATTTTGGTAGGTAGGTCCACCTACATTGGTTTTATAGTGTAATGAAATAACAGAGAAGTAGTAGTGGATAAGTATAGGTACCAGAGTATGAGAATAACATAGTTACCCCTCCAAAGAATGGAAAATGGAGTTCCACTAGATGTTAATGTTAAGGTGGGGGATGTCAAACACCATTGTATGAGTGAAACTACCATCTAGAGGGAGAAACACGTGGGGATCATCTAGGATTCAATAGATTAGGGGAAAATCAGCAACATGCTATGATGTCTACTCCATCTAGTTTGAATCTGAAAACTTATACTATCAGAGGTATGAATCTTGTATCATCTATAATTTCATATGTTTTGTTTGATATAATAGATTCAAATTACATTATATATTATTTTTTTCAAATGGGTTGGGATTAGTTGTGGATGGTTTGGACGGTGTCTTGACCATTGAAAAAAAATTGAGAGTATTCCCAAAGAAGAGAAAATGTTCTGAGACACACTCTACTGAAATTAGTGGTTATTGATTGTTTTGGAAACAATTTTTTTTGAAAATGATAGGTTTATATTTAATTTTGTCTACAAGTTATTAGTTCTATACCAAGATCACATCAACTATTACGAAAAGAAATTTATTATTCTATATCTTTATAGATGAATCTATTTCAATATGGTGAGTGAGATATTCATGTTTGTCATGCGGGACTAATTCAATTATGATTGGATTTTTTCATAGCTCAGATAACATGAATATCACTATATGGTGGTTGAATGTAGAAGAATATTTTTCTTCCAGTGGTATAAATTTTTTAGGACTTCCATCCTAATTAGTTTTATGTATTACCACCCAATTAGAAGATCGATTTGCTTTCAAGAGTAGATCCATTTTCTATCCCACCTTATAGGATGACACTAAAAAAATTAATAGTTTAATGTTTAGTTAGATGATTTAGAATATATGGATTTTATAGAACCTAGTTTTTTACCTTGGTATTTTCCCTTACTTTTCTCTAGGAAGGATGGTGGGGTTCTCTATTGTGTGTGTACTATGGGAGATTGTACAAAAAAATGGTCAATAACATGTGTCCACTGATTTACATCAATAATATCTTCGGTTAGTTGAGAATTTACTAGATTTTCTCTAATATTGACTTTTGATCATGGTATCATCAGCTGAGAGTGAGAAATCAAACACACCTCAAACATCATTTTGGTGTAGGCATATCATGTATGAGTTCTGGGTGATTCCATTCCACGGGACAAAGGAATTGTTAGTATTCTTGGTTTGGATGTATCAAATATTTCATCCTTTTGTTGATCGGTTTGTAGTGATTTTCATCAATGGCATTTTAATGTACTCTTAGTTAGTAGACAATCAATACTAGTATTTCAAAATCAACTGGATCACGTTGAGGGAGAATCATCTTTAGTCTAATCCAACCAAATGCATTTTTGGGATTGATAAAGTTAAATATATCGGTCATTTTGTCTTATAGACTATACTGTGAGTTAACCAGGAGAAAGAAGAATCCATATTTTCTTGGGATATTCCCAAGAATGTCTTTAATATTCGAAAAATAACGGGTTTAACAAGTTATTATCAGAATTTTTTCAATGAATTCTCCCCTATAAAAGAACAAATTTCTGGGTTAACCAAGACAAGGATGATTTTTTATTTTACAGTTCCAAGTGAGGGAGATTTATTAGAGTGGAAGGGAAAGTTGAAATCATCATTGATAATCACCATACCTTTACCGGGTAATAAATATACCATGTACATTGTTGAATCTAGAGTTGGAATCAGAGTATTTATGATGTAACATGATCAAGTGGTTTCTTATGGCTTTAGAAAGCTGAGATCACATGAATATAATTATCCTTCTCATGTTCTAATGTTAGAAGTTGTAGTACATACCCTGAAAAACTGATGACATTATCTTATGGGTGAGAGGTTAGTGGTGTAAACTAAGAACAAGATCCTCCTTCATGTTTATTGTTAGTGGGACATGAATCTTCAACATAAGAGGCATGTAAAGTATTTTTAGACTTTTGACATAATTTTTTTCTTATACAATCGTCAAGGGAAATATTATTTCTATGAGAAAAATCAAGCTAACAGAGGTAGTTCATTAGTCATGTGATGAGAGGAAGTTTTCAGAAATCATTTCATCTTTTAATATAGATGTTTTTGAGTCTCAAAGATAAGATCAGTAATGAGTATATTTCTAATCTGAAAGAATTAGATCTGATGGAAAACTCATATGGTGGGGATCCATCATTTTGTTGGTATTTTGAAGTGACAATACTCTTATTTTCCATGGTCGGGTATGGGTACCTACATGCATGCATGGGGAGCTGATAATGGACTTTTAGGTTTATAAATAAGTAGTAAACCCTTGCTTGAAAAATATAACCAAGATATATTTATATAGTACTTGTGTCTAATAATGATTAATGTGATAGAGGGATTTGTGTATAAATGATTAAAGTATAAGTCGGTGTGTGCTGAGCATCAAAGGCATATTGGGATATTTCATCATCTGCCAATTTCTTAATGGAAATGAGATGATGATGCTATAGAAAAATTATTGGGATTATCCAAGGCACATCATATGAATGGTGTAGTATGGGTGACATTTTATCGATATATTATGGTATCCTACTTATTTCCCACCTAAGAGTCCTTCACTATTGATGATATAGGTAGTCAATATGTGTGGGAGATAAATCGACAACAACCTATTATAAGAAATACCATTTCTGATAGAGATACTTTTTTCTTGGTTATAGTAGGGTATTTAGAAGGATTTGGGTTCAAAAAGTCTCTTGAGTCCATCCTATAATCCATATAATTAGGACCAGTCAGAATGGGCGATTTATATGATAGAGGAAATATTACAAGCCCGTTAGGTGAAGTTGTGTAGTTAATGGGGGAAAGATATGGAACTCATAGTTTTTTTATAATATTAGATTATAGTAATTGATCTAGATGAAACATTTCAATAATTTTTATAGAAGACCATGTTGTTTGAAGGAACGTGAGTCAATCTTGTTAGACCTTATCTTGTGTAGGATGCATTTGGGTATGTTATATTGATTAGGAAGTGGTTGGTGTCCAGGAAAATTAGGTATAAATATTATGATAACAAGTGGATTTTACCTCTGGAGTTTGAGGTTGGTCATTGTTATTACCTTTGGGTGTCTACTTCATTGTGGAAACATCATATTAGGAAACAGAGAAAGCTAGTGCCTAGATTTGTTATGCAGTTTGAGATAGTGGGGAGTGTCGGTTCAGTGGAATATCAATTGGAACTTCCATAGTGCTACAGTTACACTAATGACATGTTTCATGTATTACATCTTGAGTGATGTCATCCTTACCCTACTCATGTGATAGAATTTGATGATTTTGAGCTTGGAGTATATGCTTCCTTTAAGGAGAATATGATACGGATTGTAGACCATAATTTTATGTGTCTTTAGAGAAAGTACATACCTATATTTTAATTTTAGTGGAAACATGAGGCTATTCAATTGGAGTCTATGTATAGGGAATCAAATATGTGGGAACATTGTCCATACTTGTTCAGTGTGACCCCATACTGATTCATTTAGTTTTTTGGATATGAGATGTTATATAGTGTGGAGGATGTAACATCCCTTCATAACCAGGTATATATCTATTGAGTTTTAGTTTAACATATTTTAGTTGGGTTTTATTTTTTTTCTTTAAAAAATGGTATTTGATCATTCTCTTTAGTGATAGATATATTTTTCCAGGTAAAATGACCTAATTTTTATAGATTTATGATTTTTGGAATTAATTTAGTCTTGGTATAAATTCTCCATGTGATTTTCTATGTTCCCCATGGTGTTGGAATTCTTTGGAGGTTTTTTGGGTTTTTTTGTAGAATCTGGGATTTGATCTATCAGATGCAAACATTCACATCTTGGATGTGTTACATGATGTGAACCAGTTGTTTTGGAAATTCCATGAACTAGTTTAGTCTGTGAAAAAATTTCATATAGTGAAATTGGTTCATGTCATGAAAAGGAGGATCATGGTTATTTTAACCCGAGGTTATGTATTTGTTTGGAATATACACTTTGTGTTATATTCACATCATGATTTAATCAAGTTTATCTAGTTTTTTAATAAGGAATTGGGAAAAAATTTGTTCACAATGTAGCATATTGTCTTGAATCATATAGAGGCTCTGGGAAATATTTCGGTGATTTAATCATTACTAGTAACCCCAGTCAAGAATTTAATCTATGGTTATTTCATTCACATTTGTTTTCTCCTTTCTACCTCTATCCTATATTATAGCATTGTGATCTCTGGATCATCTTTGAATAAGGATTTCATCATGATGTTTTTGTGACCTATGTTTCCATTGTGATCTTCTTCACCTGTGTTTTTTTGTTTATTATTCCATATAGAGTGTGTTTATTTGATCCTTTTATAATGGATGGTGGTCCAGAACAATGATATATGGTATTTTTCTAATTTTTCGAGTATGTGGAATACTATGAGTTAGGATGAAACACCATGGGAATTAAATAATAAATTAATGGGTGAAGATAATCGTGTGTTTAGAACACCCCTTGGATACATTTTTATCCAATAGTATTTAGATATATCTTAAAAAACTCAAAGGATGAGCCTAACCTTGATCATTAATGAACTAGCTATCATATAAAGAAGAATTAGCATGACATGAGACCTTAGCTATTAACTTATGATATTTTCACTTTTAAAAACAGTATAACTTATTATTGAAATTACTAGTGATTCTTTGATAAAATATGTTTGTATACACTGTCAAGTTAATGGTTTAAGACCAAACATGATGAATCAATGGTAATTGAATGATAAATTTTTATTGGATGAATTGGGAATTTTGGTTTATGATGTAATTTTTCATTCTTCTATCCATTATAACTTGTGTTGTATCTTATGAAACAATGCTTATAGGTCTTGGTCTGGTTATGCTATAATGCTTATAGGGCTTGGACCAAAAATTCTTAAATACGTTTATTGTGGTCTTGGACATGTTATTCTAAAATACTTATATGGATTAGCTTGTTTATCCAAAATTATTAAATATATTTTCCTAGTTATTCATAAATGATTATGTAGAAGGATTTCCCAATTTATACTAAAATTTTTATATAGAGGGATTTTCCCAATTATGTGATTATTACATTTACTTGTGGTTACAGTTGGCATGGAAATACTATATACTAAGTGAAATTAAAACATGGTAGAAAAGAAGGTTTATTATTATAATTTATTAATTAAATATCATAATTATCTCTTTATTATAAGAACTTATTATCAGACTTGTTCTGTTTAGTCACATTGGTTTGGACCTATTGGGTTTTACTCACACCCTATTCAGGTCACCGTCTAGTACCTGAACAGATTTTATGGATGCATGTCTAGAAATGGGAAATGGAGTGTGTGGTTTATTAATTCCAATAGAATGGGTTTCATCTTGAATACTATATTGACCTTTGTACAAGGATTGGGTTATTTAATGTGTTCTGATAGTTTTTTTCATTTATTTGTTTTAGATTCATTTTACCACTCAGCTACATTCCAACTTATCATTAAATTTTATTTATTATAATTTTTTTGACCAGTTTCCTTTCACAATTTATTCTATCTACTATTCATGAAATATTCATACTATTTCTATTAATTTGATATTATTTCTACTGTTAGTATAATTCTATACTGTGGGTACACAGAATATTTATTTTACAACTTAATTATTATTTTAACCTTTAGGTTAGTAAACATTAAACTCCAAAAACTAAAATACAAGTCAACAAATGTGTAGATATTTTTAAGATTTTACTTTATTTTAGAATGATAATTATAGAAATTTGGAATTAATGAGATTAATTGAATAAAAACATTATTTTGAAAAGGGATTAAACATGAACATCTTAACCATCACTGAATCAGGTTTTGATCTTGATTTTTTTTGCGATTTTGGTCTTCCTTGTGATCTCTGTTATCTTTATTCATTGTTGTTGTTCCCTATCCATAGTTTTGAATCAATCTCGAAATATTAGTATCTAGTCTAGAAAAAATCCATATGGCCTATTTGAAATTGTTTAAGTGTGTTCAATACTATGAAATCATACCAATAAAGTGTGTAGGTAAAATAATAAATTAACTAGTGATGATAATCATGTTTTTAGGACCACTCATTTCATCCATTTGGTTCCAACTATGTTGATAACTAAATTTTGACCACCCATAGGGTAAGACTAACCTTGAAAAATAATGAACTCGATGTTGGATTCAAATATGAATTAGTTCGACAATAAAACTTAAGTGGATTTTATTGTGATAAGATCACATTTGAAAATGTATTTCATCTTTATTGAAATGATTGGTGAAAATTTGATTTGAAATAGTTGTGTACATTTTGATGTTAATGGTTTAAGACATAACTTGATGAATGAAATGGAATTAAAGGATAAAAGGTAATTAGATGAATTGAACTTTATGGTTTATAATGTAATGGTGCATTCTTCTTTCTATTATGAATTGTGTTGTATCTTAGGATATAATTTTTATTGGTATTTGAGTGGTTATACAATAATTCTTAATGGGATTTTCCCAGTTATGATCAAATTATTATTTATAGGCCTTAACTTAGATATTTTTTAATATTAATAGGGCACGACCTGGTCATGATGTAATGCTTAAAGGGATTGTTCTGATTATGCTAAAATGATCAAATAGATGGATTGACCAGGTTGATATGAAATAATTATTCAATGGTATATTCCAGGTTAAGTGATTTTTCCAATAAATTGAAGTTGTGATATTCATGGTAATACAAAATGCTCAAATATATTTCACTATGGTTGAAAAAAGGTTCATGGTTATACAAAATTAACTAAATAATCAATACTACTATTTATTGATTTAAGGAACTTACTTTTTAACATACAGAATTTTTTAGACACGATGGTCTTGACCTATAGACTTATAACCAAAATATATATGAGAAATCCTTTTATACCTAAAAAATTACATGGATTTAAGTCTGGACAATGGAAAAGGAATATATTGTTTATTGTTTCTTACATGATGGATTGGATCATGGAGATGAGACCAATATGGGAATTTGGACTGGAGTATTTATTTTCTTTGATTATTTTTCTCATTTATCTGTCTAACATTCATCTTTCCACTTAGCTACATTCTATCCTATCATTACATTATTTTTCCTATAATTGGTATGACTAGTTTCATTCACTATTTAGTTTATCCACCGTTTTTATACTATTAATTTTATTTTTGTTAGTCTGGTATTATTTATACTATTATTATAATTTAATATCAATGGATATTGTCCCCCTAAAATGTTATTCACATCCCCTATTCTAGTTTGTATCCTCAGCATAAGATGAGATACACATGAGTTCCCGTAGCTCACCTGGTATGGACCTGTGAGAGTGTTACGGGAAGAGGGATATTAAAATGTCATATTAGATCCCTTAGGTATTTCTTTTTTTGTTTAATTAATATATTGGAAAGGTATAAAGGATATTAGGAATGTTTTGGGACTAGGTAATGAACTTGTTCATGGTATTAGCTAACCCATGTGTGGGGGAAAGGTTATGTTCCAATGGATGGTTTTTCTGTTCATGTTGTTTACTTTTTATGGTTGGTATTATTTCACCTTGGGTGATTAACATGTTGTGTGATGTTTTTTTTCTTTGAGAGTTATACCCACATACAAATATCCCAGGAGATGAGTATGCATGAATAATAATAGGAACATAGGGATATGTATTTACATGAATTTTTCTTGATAAGGACATATGTATTTCATGTGATATATTTTTATATATATATATATATGAAATGAGATCCTTTTCATAACTAATAAATGATATCCCAGAAAATTATGTCATGAAAATATTATTTTTAATCCTTGTTTAGTGATACCATGAGATAGTTGTTCTTTGTTGTTGTCACATGCTGAGGTTTAAATTTATGTTATTAGTAAATTTTTCTTATTAAAAAAATGAATCCTCATCATATTCGAAATAGGAATTAATCGAGAGAATGTCAGCACCCCCCTCGTATAGCTGAATTAGACCATCCTATAGGTCACGAGGAATAAATAGATGTTCAGATTCGTGATAGCTTCTTGATGGTCAGGCGACCCCTGGATTGGAATACTACTCATACTATACCTTCGATTTACTACATGTTGAGAAATATCCATCTAAAGTATATGCCTACATTCACTAGAGAGGGAGAACCCAAGGTATCCAAATTCTAGATCAATTCATTCAATAAAATATTTAAGAAACCTAATATGATGATAGAAAAGAGGGTAAATGTTTCTGTATAAATGATTCACGGACCTCCCAAGAATATGGGGTGGGATTCAAGAGATATTTTAGTTGTAGGAGGATCTATCCTAGAAATAATTTTAGGGAATATTTTTGAGACACTACTATCCAGAAATGTTTTGGTATGACAAGGATTTTGAGTTCATACACCTGACACAAATGGGAAATTCATCAATAGACCATGCTAGAAATTTCACCAACATTCAGTGTTTTTCTCCATTTTTAGTAGCTGGTGAGTTTTCTAGGGTGAGATGTTTATAGGATTGCATTCACTATGGGAATAGGTCTTAGGTGTACAAATTTTGTTTGGGTATCCTTTAAAATGTGATGAATCATGCTATCATCAAGAAAGAGAATATGGGAGAGGCCTTGAGTAGTGGATAAAATATTTTCATAGGGAGAATTGGGATTTCATCTTATATTGGAAAGAATCACAACTATTATAATCATCACCAACTCAATTGTGGTTAGAGCAGTCATGGATGCAGAAAACCAACAGTGAACATTATTTTGTTGTAGTGCTATCAGTGCAGATTTTTTGGAGATAAGTATCCTAAATTTCTATAACCTTATATTAAGGACCATTATTGTTGAAGTTTTGTCCATCTATATATGGTTTTAGGGTAATTTAGCTGTAGAGAAACCACAAGGGATTAGAAAAGGTACTAGAGTCTAGGAAGGTATCATCTATACCTCAATAAACTTATACACTAGACAATCGGGTTGTGGAAGGGGACTTGGTAACCTAATTCAGAAGTGGCATTACTATCCCGAGGGATCAATATAATGGATTTAGACTGAAGCATATGTCTAAGGGAAGTCATTTTCACTATATGTTGTCTACATTAGAATTATTTGATAACATATAAGGTATGATTGTTGTTTTTCTCAAGCATTGAATATGTTTTTTATACAAAAGAATAAAATTACATTATATCTGCTTTATTTTCAATTTTGTTTCACTTAGTTGTGGATAGATTAGAGGGTTTCTTGACCATTGACACACCATTGAATGTTCATTTAGAGAATATAAAAATATGCACAACATTTTCTCTAGATATTAGTAATTACTATTTATATTAGGGAAAATTTTATAAAAAAATGATAGGTTTAGATACATTATGTTTACATAATGGTTTTTTATGTAGTAGACTCACATTAACTCTTAAATAATGAGTGTTACATTTCAATCCCCAGAATGAGTCATCTATTTTCCATCGGGTGAGTGGGATCTTTAGGCTGGTCATGGAGGACCATTTCAGTGACGATTTTATTTTATCATAGCTACAAGAGAAGGCCCTACTGTCTATGACGGTGGAATATAGAAGGGTTATTTTTCAACAGTGGTAGACCATTTTGAAGATGTCTTTCTTAATGAAATCTATATATTACCATTAGAGCATGATATTGAGTTCACGATCGAGTTTTTGCTGGGAGTAGAGAGAGTATCCATCGTACCAAATAGGCTGGCACTAAAGGTGATTCATGAATTGAATGATCAGTTAGATGGTATAAAATGTAAGGGTTTCATATAACCTAGTACATCACCTTGGGGTTATCCCTTAATTTTATCAAATAAGGTAGATGTGACTTTTTTCTTCTCTGTGTACTTCAGGGGATTGAACTAGATAACATTAAATAACATGTATCCCCTTCCACACATTGTCTATCTATTTGATCATTTGAGATTTTCATGGGTTTTATATAACATTGAAATGATATTACGATATCATTAGTTCAGAGTGAGGCCATCAAACATACCTCAGACTAATTTTATGAGAAGGTATAGATTGTATGAGATTTTGGTGATGAAATTCAGTGTGTCAAATGCACTAGTGGTATTCATGGCCTAGAGGAATCACATATTTAATCCTTTTCAAGATTGGGTATTGGTGGTTTTCATCAATGAAATATTAGTGTACTCCGATCCAGTAGAAAATAAATCACAACATTTTGATATCATCAGTAGTAAATTGAGAGCGCATTAGATTTAGTCCAAGTTTACCAAATTCAGTATATGTACTAATATAGTTAACTTGTTTAGTGATTTACTCTTCAAGAGTATCGTTTTTGTAGAACTAGAGAATATTTATATCATATTATCTTAGGAGATGCATAAGAATTTTTTGGTGATTCAAATATTTCCAATCTATATAGGTCAATATCAACATTTTATCAAGGAATTGTCCCATTTGGAAATACTAATTTCTGGGATAACTGTGAATCCTGTGATGTATTTATCGGAGGATTATTTTAGGATTTATTTTCATGATCTGAAGGGAAAGATGAACTAAACATCAATCATCACCTAACCTATTCCGTTTAATGTATACTAAGTACTATGATACATCCAATGTTGGACACAGAAAAGTTATAATATAGGTGGACCTAGTGGTTTCTTATGGATCTAGATAGATGGGACCGTAGGGGAGGAATCCTATTTATCATGATATAGAGTTAGTATTAGTTGTAAACACACACACTAAGATACTTGATACACTATCTGTTGGGTGTGTGGTTTTTGGTGTACAAAGACCATAATATCATCATGCATATCTTTTGAAAGTGGGACTTGAATCTTTAGAATAGGAAGCGGGTTGAGTATCAGGAGTCGTTCGACTTTAAGATGTAATATAAAACAATAAAGGTCATTGTTATTGATGATTACTTGATCCAAAAGATGTATAAAAAGGAAGTGCATGAGTCTTGTGATAAATATCCATTAATGTAACTATTAATATATAGATATCTAGATATTCTAGAGTCTTAACGATGAGTAAATAAAACATTGAAATCCATTATAATAATTATTTTTAATAGGATCATAAACTAAATGATGTATTTCATGGAGTGATTTGATGTTAGGGAAAACATATATGGTTGGGATACATCATTAGGATGGTCTTTTGGAAGTTAAAATTATCTTCATTACCATGGGTGAGTATGTGTTACTATTGAATTTTGGGAGAAGATAATGTGGAATTTTTAGGATAAATGATAGGTGGTACAACCTGGTCTAACAAATATGTATTGTGATCTCCTTGGATAGTAGTTGTGTTCGAGAATGAAGAAATTGATAGAGGGACTTGTGCCCAGATGATTAACATATAAGTAGTTGAAGGCTGAGTATTAGAGGCCAGGTATAATATTACAACATCTTCCTGTTCATGAATGTAAATGAGATTAATTTATTAATTGTTTTAATATGATTTACCTAGACACCTCATAATAATGATTTATTATATGTCATACCATATTGATGTAAATATTTATTCCACCTCTATCTCATTAAGGGTACCTTAAAAATTGATAATTCGGGTAGTCTATATGTTGGTGAGATAGTTCAACTACAAGGTGTATTGAGAAAAATAATTTCTAATAATGATTATTATTTCATGTATTGGTTATTTTAGGTTCTTTATAAGTATCTAGAATCACATGTACTTTTGAGTACAACAAATCATCAATAAAAGGATGACCACTCTGAATGGATGATTCAAATTTTGGAGAAAATTTTATGCCTATATGATGGATTTTAGTGGTTCATTTGAGTGGAATATAGAACATGTAGATTTATTATATAATATCATCTTTTGGGGATTTATATATATGGAATATTTGAATTAAATTCAAGGAAGTACATGCAGTTAACTTTTTTTGGTCGAAAGAAGGTGATTTATCATTTTTTAAACATTGTCTTTTGAATGACATGCATAAAATGGTTTAGTTGATCAATAATTAGTTGTTGACCATGTAAATAAGGTAAAAATTTTATTCTAACATGTGGAGATAACCTTTGGAGTTTGTTTTGGGTCATCATGTTTTTCACCATGTGTCTCCTAGGATGGGGAAAATGCATATAAAAATATATAGAAAAAAGTGCCTAGGTTTTTCAAACTATTTTAAATTGTGGGGTGGGTTGGCCCTAAAGAATAATAATTGGACCTTCCAAAATTCTATAGCACCATAAATGTCATGTTTCCTGTATTTCATCTTCAAAGATATCATCATAACCCTTCTTATGTGATTAATGTTGATGACGTTAATGTTAGAGTAGATTATTCCCTCGAGGAGCATCTGATATAGATTGTGCACCATAATGAGAAGTATCTATGAGGGATGTAAATAGATATAGTTCAACTTTCATGGTAGAATAGACATTTTTAATAGGATATCTTGGAGAAGTAATCTAATATATTCGGAATAGTGGAAAAACATGTTCACCGAGAACCCACAATGATTCTCAGAGATACTTGGAGGGTAAACTTCTATATGGTGGGGAGGTTATAAGATAACATATTTTCCATGTAAACCCCTCATGAGTTTTATTTGAAACCATTTTATTTGGGTTTTAGTTTAATCCTTAATCCATGGTGGTATAGAATATTCTTTTCAGATGGAGATATTTTTACAATGAAAATGACCAAAATTTTGGGGATATATTTTTTTTAATTATTGGAGCCCAGGAATAAATGTTTTAAAGGACTTAAGCAGTATCCATGGGTTTTGAATGATTTATAAGTGGTTTGGGTTTTCGTGTGTGAAGAATATGGTATGTGATCTATCATATAGACAATTTCACATCATGAATGGGTTACATGATGTGAAATTGTTTCCTTGGAGATTCCATGAACTCATTAAAACATGATTCTTTTCTATATGTTGAAACTAGTTTACATCATTGTAAGGTTAATATAGGATATTTTAACACAAGGAGTTATTTTTTTTTGTATACAACATGTAGGACATTCACATCATGAATTCATTGGGTGTAGCTATTTTTTATCATGATGCTTGATTTTTTTAATGTGATAAGTTTTTTTACCCTCAGATGTAAATGGTTTAAGACATAACTGGATGAATTAAAGGGAGTTGACAGATAAAACATAACTGGCATAATAGAACTTTGTGTTTTATGATGTAATTTTGCATCGTTCCTTACATTATGAATTGTGTAGTATCTTATGATGTAATTCATATAGGGAATGTCCTGGTTATGATGTAATGATTATTGGTCTTGGACTAGTTATGATAATATTTTTAAATTATTGGATTGTCCAAGACATGTTTTAATTATTATATGGAATAGATAAATTGTTATGAAATTCTTGTGGGGATTGGACTAATAATGTTGTAATTCTTATATAGAGGGTCTGTACCAGTTATGCTGAAATTATTATACAAATAGATTTTCTTGGTAATGTGCTTTCTCAATACACTTATGGTTATGATCGGAATTATAATTCTATATGATCTGATATATTCAGTCATGGTGTCATAGAATGTTTATTGTTCTATTTTATTAATTGATTAGTGAATTATAATGTTTATCGCTTTATCAAATTCACATAATATTACACTGGTTTTGTCTAGTAACAATTTTTTGACCTACTGAGTTATATTCACACCCTATTCAGATCACCATTTGGTCTCCAACCAGATTACATAGATGCATGTTTGGACATGGGAAATAATCCTAGTGGTTGATTGTTTCTTATAGGATGGGTTGAAGCATGGATGTGGGATCAACATGGAGAATGGGATTGGGTAATTTATTATATTCCTAGATTTGTTTTTCAATTATTTTTTTATATTTAGCTTGACACATAGAAACATTCTATTCTATCAATATATTTTTTATTATTTTTTTGACTAGTTTATTATACGTTTTGGTTTATATTTTGTTTTTGTACTATTCCTTCTATTTTTGTAAGTCTGATATCATTTCTACTATTATTATAATTACATACTATGGATTATAGCCTCACAACTACATTCTATATTCCCCCTTCACTAGATGAAATCCTTTAGAATATGAGGAGGCATGCTCGATGTCCAACAACCAACATTGTTTGACCACATGAGATAGTTTCAATTAAAAGGAATATATAGCACCAATCTTTGATTCTTTCAAAAAGAATACTTTATGATAAATACATAAATCAAAATGTAATTACACACAATTTATTTCTTCAAAAACCTATAATAAAAAATTTACGATTTGTATAAATAAAATTTAGAATCAAAATAAAATGAAATACATCACTAATAATTTTATATTTATTTATATTTTAGTTGGATTTTGGAAATAATATTATAGATATTGAGATACAATGAGAATAAATGAATAAAAACATCATTTTCCTAGTGAATTTCTCAGTTATTTGAATGATTATAAAATTCTTTCTTCTCAATAAAGAAGTTATAAATTTTATACTCTCACATTTATGTAACTTTGAGTGATAATTATAATTTACACTTCTTTAGATCTCTATTTTTGGTTGATTTGAGACCTATTTAATATTAGTTATAGGTTTCCATGAGATTTAAATTGAATTTTTAAGATTGTTCCATAAAAAATAGTGGAAATTATTTCTTGGGAATTTAATATTTAGAAATCATAATCATAGATAAAATGTTTTATATTTTCAATATTAAGATTTTCATTACTAATTTATTAATTACATAATGTTGGATTAATAGGGAAGTTATTTATTATGTATTTGTATAAGGCTAGTAAATTTTTAATGTTAGGTAGGTATTCCTTACATTAACAATGGATTAGATATTTTGTTGTTTATATAGGTCCTATATTTTGGTAAACATAAATTAATTATTATCGTATATGTCAGGAGGGATGTTCTTGATTATAGAGTGAATATGCGACCAAGTTAATATATATCTATGTCACATAGATTTGTTAGTGTGTTTTTTCCTTTGATTTTATATTTTTGATATTCAATGATTTGAGAATGACTAATCCCAAATATTTCATGATGTTATTTGTGTTTCTTATGTATATCCATGGTGGAATAAATTTATTAGGTGATATGGGATTTCTTATGGGATCAATCATATACATTTTTATTTTTATAAGGTCATATACACTTAGTTGTATTTATTTAAAAATTATTGAGATTTACAAATTCAAATGCTTCACGCAAATATTCATTTAATAATACTATTCATATAAAATATTTTATTTTTGGAATATATATAATTGAATACATGATTTTAATTAATAGTTGATGTTTTTAAAATGTTATAAAATTTTAGAATTATATTTAATTTTTGTGTCACTGGTCTTTTAATTTTTGTTTTATAAAATTGAGGTATTTTTAAGATAATTTCTTGGATAATTCATAGTAATAAAAAATAATTAAATAAATAACGAAACGTGATCATTATTATTGGAATTCTATGGGGGAGGGTTTATTTTTGTTTAATGATTCATTAGCTTGGGAAATTTCCCAAATTTATTATTCGAGAACATAATTAAGTGAGATATTAAATAAGAATAGGTAGAGTAGTTGAATATGGTTACTTTTTATAATCAAATGATGCATACTATTTTTTATTAGGTAGTAGGGGAGGAAGTTTTAATAAATCGATTTACATTGTTATGTGGTATAATTTTTTATTTCTAAAATATCAGTAAGTATGTTTTTCGAACTGAAGGAAGTAGTGAATAGAGAAAAATGAATACTCTCTATATATTTATTCCTTTGAAAAATGGTCATTGAATAAATGGTTTTAGGTTTTATAGTATATAAATTATCCAAATATATTTTAGGTGTAAATATGAAACATTTTTAATATATGAAGTAGTTATTTTTTATAAGAGAAATAAAATTATTATAGTTTATAAATTTCTAAAACATTTTTTAGATTTTATGAAAGAAGGCTTTTTGAAGGGTTCAGTTGGGAACCTCATATAAAAAAATAAACCACCAATTTGACACAACCCACAAATAATTTGGGTAAAACACTAATAAAAAGTGACCAAAAATAAAGTCATGGAATGAGTGCACCATATCATGAAATGAATCCTTGAGCCTTACACCACCTGAAATTGAGAGCTAAACCCAAAAAAACCCAATAAACTCATGGATTTCAAGAACATCAACATAAATCCCTAAAGATAAATTTACATTAGGTTAGCTATAATAATTATCAAATATATAATAGTAACCTACATTTAATCCACAATCCTTCTCATAATCTCTCACATTCTCTAGATGAAGAAACATATACTGAGAAACGTCTTCACTAGAGGTATCCTACTCTTGTAAACACTTCACCTCCACAAAATATAGCTAAAAAACCAATTTTCATTAAGAATCCTGAATAGTATAATGGAATGTTAAGAAAAAAACAATGTTATTGAGAAAAAAGGAGAAAAGTGCCACCATGAGAATTGGCTAAAATAATAGAAGATTTATATGGAGATAAATGAAATTTAATGAACAACATAGAATCAAAACATTGTTGACGGGGACATTATTAGCCTTAATTATAGTAAAAAGCATGAATTTACTTCATGCATGTGCTTTATCTTCATTTCCTTCTCATAAAAATTACAATTGATGCTGAAATCACAAATAAAAACCACAAAAAATAGAAACACCAAGAACCAAATGCCATCCCTTCTACCAAATCTCACCATCTATGATCCACCTTCACCACATACTGTTACACAAATAATAAAAAAAGAATTTTTTTTTCATTACATCCAGATCAATCTAAGAATATGAAGCATGTTGGGTTCAAACATAATAAAAATAATATTCTTCAAGGAATAGAGGATCACATATACTCTTATATAGGAAACCAATCATATCACCAATGGGTTTTAGGATGGAACCCCCGAAGGGGTTATGTGTTCATCCGGGAAGGACTAGGTGAGTGAGGAATAACCCCCCAATCTGCTGATAAAGCAACATTATAGGATGGAATACTCATTGTTGGAACAAGAATAAGGATACTTCTTGCTATCAAAGAGGATGCCATGATCCAAAAATAAATTTACGACAATTCTATCATTGATCTTTAAACCCTCCACCGGATTGGATTGAGTGGAATATATCCAAAAACGAATTACATTATTGAAGTCTTCTGGAAGGCTCCTCCTCTTGGCTGGATTAATGTCAATGTTGATGAATCCTCAAAGGGAAACCCTGGTCCTTTGGGATGTGGAGGTGTTTTAAGAGACCATCATGATCAGATTATCATATGTTTCAATTAAAGCTTCAACAATGCTTCTACTCTAGATGCCGAAATGATCGGTATCATTCATTCCATCTATTTTGAAAAACTTTTCAGCTGGAGAAACATCTGGATTGAGAGCGATTATTCTACCATTGTGCAAGCCATCTGGAATGGTGTGAATCATCTAGCATGGTCTCTCTCCCCCCGATGGATTGACTGCCTCACCTCGCACAATAGTCTCACCTTTATTTCTACACACAACTTTCGTGAAGAAAACAAGATCACCGATGGTCTTGCCAACATGGGAGTCTCTCAAGAGAACATTTGGAGGAATGATCTCCCTACAGATTTGATTCTTTTTTTATTAGTGATTCTAGATAATTTCCCTTATTTCGACTCATGTAATTTGTATGTACCTTTTGTTTAAATAAATTTTAGGGTTTTGGTCATTGACTAAAACTAATCACCCCCCAAAATAGTCTAAGTCACCAACACCATTTCGTGATGCGATTTTCAAAAACATAGAACCTAGTTAGAATCTTTTTTGAGAAATGGTACTAGAATGAATTGTCCAAATTTGATGATGATATAAAAAATGGTGTTGAGGGGCTTAAAATTTGGGACCAAAAGAAAATAAAAAAAATCGTGATAAGATAAAATGATATGCTGTAATGGAGAATATATAACATGAGAATAGAGTTAGGAGTAGATCTAACAATAATTTCTTCCTATGGCAACTAAAAAAACTCTAAACATCACTAAAAGAATAGAGAATTTTGGGATAAAATGTAGAAATATTCATTTTATGAAACTGTGATTAAGAATCTTGTATAATTAAATTTATATATATTACCTCTTAGTGGATTTTAGTAATTTTATGTAGATATAGTTTATTTTAAAAAAACATTAATTCCTTGTGTTTTAGTGTGGACATAAATTCTTTTTAATATTCTCTAGTCATTAAACTACTACTTTATGGTGTTCTTGTTTAGGTCAATATAGAGCATCATTATACCTTCTCTCTCAAATGATTCATTATTAAGATAACATTAAAATGTTTTTTCTTGTTATTTATTTTATGTTTATGATGATGATCCATTTTTAAGAAGAATAATTTATATTAGATAAATTACATTCAATACACTATTCCTGATCATAAAATTGATAATATTCATAGCCTTTTTTTTAAGACATACTACTTCTAGAACAATGTGAATATCATTATAAAGTGAAATGTAAAGTATTGACAGGGTTAATGAAATTTATTTTAGTTTCTAGAATATTTAAATGATATTACCACTGAATTATTCATTCAATATCTTATAGATAAAAACAATTTCAAAATTTATGTCTACTCTCGCTAACATGTATAAAAATGTATTGTAATTAAGTTGGTGGTCATGATGATGGTACTGTTTAGTCTGATAAAAAATAAAGGAAATTTGAAACTTAATCAAGTGAATGGGGTTAATATAATCAAAATATAGTTAGAGTATATTTAGGATTAGTGTTTCTTCATTAATCTTGTAATCTACATTTTCATAGTTTTGTCATATTATGGTTTCAAAAGTGAAATGTTTAATAATTTTTCATGAAATAGTTTTTAAGGATATTTTTGATCTGATTTTGAATGAAGAGAACCAATTTAATTAAGTAAAAATGTTTTCTTGAATAAAATATAGTGTGAAGGGTCGAGTGTAAAATTTATAATTATGAATTCAAACAAAGATAAGTATATTATGATAAAATAACTTATGTAAATTGGAACGTATTAGGTGATCTATGTTGAAGATATGAGAAGAAATGATATTTAATGAAATACTAAGATTACTATAATGAAAATTATAAAGATTTATCTACAAATACTATAATTGTTAATAATTACATGAAGATATTTGTAATGCCAACAGTCTAATGGATTCCTAAATTATTGATGTAAGAGTATCATTTTATTCAATATAAAATAATGAATGGAAGAAAAATTATGTTTATATAAGTTTCAATAAGTTTCTACAAGATGATGGTGAATAAATAAAGATAATAATGAAAATTTATTTTAATGTTTGGAAAGAAGAAAAAATAATTTTTGAGTTTTCAAGGGATCTAACAAATTCATTGATTATGGAGGAATTTGATTTTGGTGGGTTAACTGGATGATGTATAGTACTACAGTGACATTTTGGATGTTCTGTGGAAAATCAACAAGGAAAATATGGTGGGTTTTAATGGTGTGTAAGATTTAAACTTATATCATACTGATATCTCATATCATACAATTATTTTTGATTATACTAATGTTTACCAATTATGAAATTATTTTATTTATCACATGAGTAAAAAATGAATGTGAGTTTTATCTACTAATGGTATGATAATACTAAAAAATGTGGAGTTTAAATCATGTAATGAGTGTATCCATTGTAAAAATAAATGAGTGCCTTTTTTATAAAAGGATATTTACCTACGTCTCATAAGTTGGAAATTGTATATATCGATATATGCAGACCAACTTTAGTATATTTTCATTATGGATCATTTTATTAAATTACATTAAATTAAAAAACCACATGAAATGTGTGCCTAAACATTATGAATCACCCTTTATTTGTAGTTGAAATGTTCATTTGGAAGTAAGTTGGGGTGAAAATGATAATTTTTTAAGAAATAAATGTTTGAGGTATGATAATTGTGGTTATTATTGTAGTATAGAATTTTGGACATTCTATTGAATGAAAGGGATTAGGTTTGAAAAATTAGTACATGGAACACCACTGTATAATGGTGAGGTGGAAATAATAAAGATGTTATTAAATAAAATATCTTGGAGAATAAAATTACACTTAGGTTTTCTAAAATATTTTTTAAAATATTTTTTAAATGTATTATTAAATATGATCAATTTAATTATCTCTATAACATTGGGGAATAATTTTCACAAAGAAATAGGGACTGACATAAAAATTTATGTATTTCACTGTAAAGTGTTTGGAAACATAACTCATGTCCACGAATTTAATAGTAAAATATAAATGGAGGAATATAAGTCAAAGATATGTTTCTTTATGCAGTATGATGAGAAATAACTAGGTTTCTTCCAAATGGGATGATGATTAATTGATGCTCATTATCAATCTAAATGTTTTCTTCAATAAAGGGATTAGTACATGGATTTACACTTGATGGAAAAATAAATGAGATCCAAGAATAAATAAGTTATTACCAAGTTGGATTGAAGTAAAATATGAAACTATAATAATGTTTATTGAGTACTGATAATTTATACATTCCACAATGTTTGAAGAAACTTGAATTCAATAGAAATGAATTTTTACTAGAAATAATATATATACTAGAATATACTAGGATAGTTATATCATAGATGTGTTTTATATAAGGGGAATATGACAGTTAGGTTTAATTGAGGCAGTTTACTTGGTATAGATTGAAAATGTAGAAGTTTTAGTTAAACATTCACTATTTACTTCTAAAAATTACTTGACAACTTAAGGGAATAAATGTTTTTTGGTATTAGAGTGAATCAAAATAGTGGGAGATCAAAATAAATTATGATATAAATGTCTTATTTTTTAGATAATAGAACTATTATTGGGGTTTTAAGCACTTCAGAATAAGCGATTCTATATAAAAAATTAATAATGAGATGGTATGAATTAAAATAAATTTTATTTTTAAAAAGAATTCAATAAAAGGGTGGTGTTAATTTCATTGAAATATTATCTATATTGGTGAAGTATATATTTATCTAGATAATAACAAGTATTTTTTTTCAAAAGGTATATATCTTGAGAAATATTATTTGAAGATGATATTCTTTCATGGTAACCGGGAGGAGGAAATTTAAATGGAGTAACATCATGGATTTTAAATCTAGAAACAAATATCTAGTGTAAATGCTCAAATAGTATTTTTATGATATTATATAAGTTTCCATAGAATGGAAAAATAAGTTTACTGATTTCATTCAGTATAATTTTGTTCATTATTATTATATTAGAGTAGATAATGATTGGAGATTCACCAAACCTCTCCTTTATCTGGACGATATTGTCTTAATAGGCCTAGAGATGAATCATATAGTATCATTGAATTTGAATTTGAGTAAAAATTTCAAGATGAAATATATTTGAATTAAAACTGAATTATGAGGATGAGGAGTTTTAGAGACATGATGGTGATGAATTTTATGTTTTCTATATTTTATTTCAACTTAAATGATTTGGAAAATTTTAGAATTATGGATCAAAACTTGTTCCCACACCATGGGTTTATTAGATTATATTTTAAAAAGATAATTCACTCAAGAAAAATGATGAGAATAAGTACATAGACATGTTTTATATTCATAAAAATAATAAATAAGGATTCCATCCTTAGTTTTGACAATAATTTATATTTTTCACATACTGTGAGTTTTTTTTAGGTTTTTATAATATCTTGCAATAGAAAAATGGTAATCCAAAATTCAGATAATTTCATATCTGAAATGGATGATGAGACTATATCTTTATTCTGGAATGTATGAACCATTATATTAATATGTAGATGTACGTGTTGGGGGAGAATCTATTAGAAAGAAGAGTATTAAAGGCTTCATGTTCACTTATATAGGAATTAAAGTTAGTCATTTGTCCTGAATAAAATTGGTTATAGCTCCATCGACCATAGATGCGGAGTATATGGAAATAATGGAAATTGGGAAGGAGATGATGTAGTTATAGAGAACCTCAGTGGAAATAAAAAGAAATCAAGGAAATAAAATTTTATTTAGTGATATCTAGAGTGAAATACATCATTAGATGCATATATTATTTCATTTATTAACAATGAATATTAACCTAATGAATCATTTTATAAAAAAATATTCTGTAATATAATGTGAAGTAACAACATAAGGTTAAAGGGAGTGAAAATATAGAAAATATTTCAACTTAACCCATTATTTTTGAATTTATATGGCATTATTTTTCCTCAATTTTAATTAGAGGTCATATTTTTATCAATGATCACTATAAATAAAAAGTTTTAAGGAACTTTGTTTCTTATAGTTTCATAATAGGGATCCCTTAAAATAGTCTGAATCTTAGATATTATTAATGTATGAATCCATTTTATTACATATATGTAATATCTTGTAGGATTATATAGAACCACCCACAAGATCAATGTAAGATCACTAATATGGGTGAATTAGTTATTAATATTATTTTTCTTTTTCTTTTAAAATAAAATTTTCCACTTGATAGTGTGTTGTTCTGTTTTTTGTCCATAAAAATCGATCACAAACCAATAAAATAATCACTATTATTTATAGGGTTTACCAAAAAAAATTATATGAATAATCCATGTTGCAGAGGGAAAACCAATGATGACATCACCAACTAGAATCACCCATGAGTACAAAAGACCATAGATTTTCCCTGAAAAATATGATTTCATGTCATAACACTATGATCTAGTGCATCACTCAAACAAGTGAATTCCAAAATTTACAATAATAGTAAGATTTATTAATAAATCATATGTATTCCTCATGTATAATTCGATAGAGTTGTCAGTTGATATGATTTCTTCTTATGTTACAACATAGAATAAGGACACCACATCAACTTACATGAACAAAATTGTATGAAATAACTTCACTGGCCGATTATATCTCAATTGTGAATTCAGTTATTTAAAATTTGTATATAAAATAAATAATTTTTTCTTTTACACTAACTAAATTGAACATTTTTATAAAATAACATGGTTGGTTAATTCCCAATTCACACATTAGACATATTCCTTCATCCATGATGAATATATATTCCATAAATACCACATAAATACTATTCTCTCTATTTTTTTTATCTTTTTCTTCTTCCACCTATTATAATAATGGTATAAATATATAAACTTAAATTACTTGAATATTTGGCTCTCAATTAAAATACATCACTAACATTTTCTCTGATAACAGTTGATAATTTTTTGAAACATGTAGAAATTATCATAGTATAAATCTTCCTTCATATATTTTTTAATTATTATTCATTTAATCCATGATGATATATTCATTAAATATTCGTTTAAATATATAAATTCATATAATAATAACATTTACAATATAATATTCTGTGGCATAAATCTCCATAAAGAATCCTTTTTTTATTTCAGTCACAGATAATACCTTAAAATTTAGGTACTCTACAATTATGAAGTTCTAAAACAACATTTATATAATTCTGAATGAACCTTACATAGGTAGTGAATAAATTGATGTACTTCATTAATAATCTAATTGATGTCCTTTGTACAATTTTTGTATACCCTTATTTAGCTCAATATTTTGAGTTAACTTTATATAAAGGTTGTGATGAACTTTTCATAGATAACTGGTGTTATTTAAATAGTTTTAATGTCTCATGAGTACTTTTGTATAGATTCTAATTGACACATACATTTCTTATTGTATAATATGGTTTCCTTTATATGTGTAAATGAAAATTCAAGTTACCTACAATCAATACATATTAACTTTACACAGACAATACATTTTCGAAGATTACTTACACATATATACACATATTTATAATACCTTACCATATCATGACTAACAGATCATGATACTTTCAACCATAAATAAAATTTACAAGTAATTGAATATATATTTTTTCATTCTTAAAAATATATAATATTATGGAAACATTTAATTTTTAATATAAAAATCTAGGAAAATAAAAAACGTTTAATATAATTATATTCATATGCCACTCACTAGAAAACAAATTAATTTTGATCAGAATTATTATTATTTTCCTCTAATGGTTTACCCCTAAAATACCTACACTATTCTTCTCAAATATTACTCTAATAATATAGTTATATGATATCCCTCATAAATATATATGAAAAAAATAAATTCTATTAAAAATATCACAATCATACAAAAAAATAAAATTCCTATGAAAATATAGTCTGAAAATTTATATTAAAAATCATACAAAATTCAAGAGGTGATACAAAATCCTTAAAACATTATAAAATTTAAGATTGAAGCACCAAAAACAAAAATTAACACTATAATTATTCTCAACCTATTTCAAACAACTTTAACCCAATTGAAAACATCTTAAAAATCACCTCTAATGAATTACCAAACATCACAAGAGTTTGAAAATTATTTATGAATTAAGAGAAAAAAAGCACAAAAAAATTTCCACATTAACCTACTTCAATCCTTCTTGCCAACATGAATACAATATTTCTGAGGGAATTCTTCATTCTCAAGACTTGGTACAAATAATCTTAGTCATTTGAGTTTTTATCAATAAATGAACATAAATCACTATCAAAATATTAATTAATAGTAATGATACATCAATAAAAAATTATAAGACTACATGACATAACATAATATAAGAAACCAGAATATTTAAAAAAAATATAATGATATATATGAAAATAGAGATAACTGTTGTGATATTTTCAATAATGAGTTTCATGATTCCCCTTGATATAATTAAACCAGATTAGAATAAACATGAGGTGAAACATTTCATTAATCAATACATCATCACCAGCATCATTACGTTCCAATCTTTAAAAGTAAATTATTAATCAATTTTTTATGTACTTTTAAAAAAAAATTAATTCATATATAAATGAAATATAATGAAATAATAAATTACACCAATAGATTATATTTTTAAATATATAATTCATGTAAAGGGGTATATATATATAAATATATATCAACGGATACCCCCTATGAATATTATACCATTTTCAAATAAGACATAGTAAGACGATCATAAATAATTAATTAGGTTTCATTTTGTTTTCTACCTATTACACAATAATATCTAAAGGCAAGATGAGAGAGGGGAATAGAGAAATAAAAATTTGACTTAATATGGGTGATTTTGAACTCCCAACCTCATCCTCAGATTTTAAAATGCATACTTAGGAAGTGATATTTAAGGCACATCCATAATGTTATACTTTATAATAACAAATTAAAAATTCAATCCATTTCTATACACAATCTCCTTGATGAAGTGAATTTTTTGTCAATGTTATTCGATCCTTAATAACAAACCAAATTCCATGAAAAATATAAAAATATTTTTTGTAACATCTACGATGAAGTGGAAACATCACATCATCCTTGAGGTATTCAAACTAAGAATTCATCTATAATAATTTGGTCAGGTAATTAGTATAAGCCACATATTATGCCACACTAATAATACATTTGACCAATTGTTTTTCTCCATATGCGTACATTGAAACACCTATATCTAAAGTAGAAATAAACATCAGTTGCTGACCAATAATCATAAACACAACCACACAAATAAGCCTTAGTGCACTCAAATAGATCATGATTCTCTCTTCTATTATATTTCAATATATAATTTATTATACATATTAAGTACATTATAATTATTTTCCCAGTAGTGAAATGAGAAAATATTGAATCATTTTGAAGCATGAAGTGAAAAATATTTTCTTAAATAATATCTAGATTTGAATTTTAATCAGCATTCAAAATTCTATTTGATCATCTTTGTTTTTATATTCATTATTTTAGAAACAATTCCAAGTGAAATTTTCCTAAAAATAGACATTCAATCCCCAATGATAAACCTTTCAAAATTTATCTTTCATTATTCTCTTATGAAAGAAATATATGATCTTTATTTGGAGAGATTTATATGATATGATAATATATAATATCCTCAAGAATATAAAATTTAAAAATATTCTATATATAGTAATACAAATCACTATAAACTACATTATTTTTAGAAAAAATGATTTTATCTTCATAAAAAATAACAAGAACACATACTTCTTTTCCATACTTAATTTAGATATTATTATTCATTCTTCCCTTTCTTAAATTTATCTTCTTAAAACGGTTTCCAACTTATATTGATGAGATCATGGATTTTATTTTATCCAATATATAGCATTTTTAACATGAAAATAGATTATCTTATTCTCTATTCAATTACCCACATAGTTCTCAATTTATACATCTTCTTCCAACTCAATATTGAATAAGGACTACTTGAAATTCATTGGACATATATTTTATTACCTTTGTGACACAATATCAAGAAATATTATAATGGTTTCATGCCTTGAAACTAGTTAAAATATTTCATAAAATTCATATACTTCAACCCATGCATAGCCTTGATACCAAAATATTTTTTTATTTCAAACCAATTTTCACTTTATATATTTTTTTGTAACAACCAATTTTTCCTCAGGAAATTATTTTCATTAGGTTGGAGTTCCTATTTAAATGTCATTATTTGGTCTAGTTATTCATTAATAGAATCATAGTATTTATAATTCTCTTCTATATATTCAAAATATCTAGATTTAACATGAATAAACAATATAGTATGTGCTTATTTACTCAAGGTTCTATTAGTATATACCCACTTTCTATGATTTCTAATGATGTTTTAGACCAGAAATTTTCATATCATCATTGGGTAAGATGAAGTAAAATCCCCCAAATCACATGAAATGATTGGATATTTTTCCGCATCCAATTCATCTTCAACACATTCTCCTCATTTTAAAACATCTACAGGTTGTTTAAAAAAACAACATCATCATTTATTTCATTTTATTTATCTTAAAAAAATTCACTAAATGTTCCATGATATTCACATTATCAGTATCAATATTCCTTCCATTTTCTTTGTTGTAGCTATGGTATCCTGTCGAATTTATAAGATATCCAAGAAATATTCTTTCAACTCCTCATATTTAAATAATATGATTATGTTTACCATTTACATTTATAATAGATGTGATTCCAAACACATAATGATACATAAAGAATATTGTTCTTTGTAATACATGTCATATTATGAAATATCAAAATTTATCTTTCTTAAAATATTGTTTTGATTATAATCCAATGAACTAAAAGGTCACCTAAAAAACAAGAAGTGTCATGATTTCTTATTATTATTTGAGCCATATCCCCAAAAATCATACTCTTTTATTAATCTCAAATATTTTATTATGGTTTGTATGATGCACTTAGTTACGGAATAATTCCCTATTTTTTTAATATAATATTATTTTTACCAATTTTTAAACTCGGCTATATTGTTTTTTTGTTTCTTTTTAGAGAAAAACCACATTAATTTTGTTTATATATTTGAAAATTTTAAATCATTTTAAATCAATAGAACTTGTAATTCTTAAAAATGTCCCATGTAATGAAATTAAAGTAATTAATATAACTAATAATTTATATATCTCTATTATTTTATTGATTCCTAAATGTCTTACACACACATGAATGAATGAATTTAATTGGATGTGTTGATTGAATTTCAAAACTCTTAGGTGGAGAATTTAAAATAACTTCTTCTATACATATTTAAAACATCCATTCCGTTTCTCTTATCAAAAAAGGAATATAATGAAAATTTTCTCTTTGATTTATATTATAAATTTTGTTTTGTCTATTATGTATAGACATTCATTTCCATAAATAATTATCTTCTTTAATTCTATGATAACACATGTTTCCTACATCAGAATATTGAAATAAATTACCTCTATTCCACTATCCACTTATCACTAATAATATAACTTCATGGATCTTAAAAAATATCCTATAATTCCTAAAATTTTATATATTTAGTTCATAAACATATATGACGCTCTTAATAGATTATACATCAATCCAACAACATAAATAGTGTATCTATATTTTATTTTTCATTTCTGAATAACAATTATTCAAAATCCTTTTAACTGTAGTGAAATATAGTATAAAAATTTCACTAAGCCTTTATAAAACATCACAACATACATAAAATGTTATAAATAAAATTTCATGTGATATTATGATACATTATCCTAGAACCATGGACTTTACCTATTAAGTGATTTGAGTGAAAAATTTACTTCAAAAACTATATCAATACCTTTTCTTTTATTAAACTAATTATTTTTAGTAATAAATTTTTTATAGGGAATTATAGATTAAAAATACATTCATTTTCAAGTTGAATTTGTTAGTCAGACACTTCAGATATATCCCTAAGAATATCAAACTAATTCAATGGTTTCTTTTTAGAATTTACAGTTTTTTATGATCACCATTACATTGAGTAGGCTAACATACCATAATACCTTGAATTAAAAAACTCCAAGTGAAATTATGATTCTCATATATGAACCAAAAACTATTCCCATATTCATAAATACTTAAAATTACCATCAAAATTCTTAAAAATATAACACACCACTATAACCTACATATAATCTTGAATTTGGTACATATCAAATTTCTATATTTCTATCATCAAATTTAATATAGAAAACTAAAAAATTATTATTCAAATTAATATTCTTATAAACCATTTGGATTAACCAATATTATTAGTTTTTGATTCCATGTAAGTGTTCCTGGAATTTCTAGATTTATAAATATCCCCAAAAGTTTCCATGAAGATGATCTTCTTAACTTGACTCTTGTTTTTTGATATTGTAACACAATTTCCTGAAACATTATCAAACCTAAGATAAAATTTTTAATGCTAATAAAAATTATAATATACATTAACATTCTCCAATTTCTTAAATAGTGTAGTAACATCAAGTTATTAAATTTTTCAAGTACTCAACTTTTTGGTAAAAATTTAGGTGTATATGATCAAAATCACTCTATTTATCTTTTCATATTTCATATATCTTGATATTAACTGTTTTATCAATTTTAAACTTCTTTATTAATCTTTAAATATCTTTTAAAATCTTTTATTTTTCTTTTGTAAAATAATTTTCATTTCTTCTAATAGACAAATTAATATTCTTCAATATAATGATCACATTATCTAACATAAATTTTATTTGAAGGAAATTATTTGAATTCACTCTTTAGAAAATTATTCCATTAAGTCTATATTTATAAAATTTAGAACTTATTTTATTATATTTTTTATATTTATCATTAAAATTTTAAATTAGAATTTTCTCTCTAGTTTTAACAACAAAAAACTGAACTTCCTCTTTATTTTCACCACAAATTTCACATTACATTAAAAAAATTTCCAATTATTAAAAATTTTAACTGATATTATCCTTATGTTTATATGAAAATTTTGTAATTTTTATTTAATTTTTTGAGATTCTTCATGTATTTTTCACTTCCTCATTACATTCATCCTTAGATTTAAATCTGGAGAAATTTTTCAGAAATTCAAAATAGTTTCACACCTAAAACATGTTTATGGGTGCTTTACATTATTCATAACGTTACATTGTCTCATTATTTAAAATAAAACATAAATTATTTCATCAAATATTTAATCGTGGAGATCATCATAAAAAGAACAATAATATTATTCTATAAAAACATGCAACTTTATCATATTATTTAGTTTTAAGGAATTAAATAAAATATTATTTTCATCCTTCCATTTTTCCTGAAAAAATTATCTTTCCCCATTTCAGAGGGTATGAGAGTAATATATAATTCATCAAGATAGATATAAACAAGATATTTTTCTTCTAAATGATATTATTTTGTATCAAATTTTTTTTAGTATGATATAGAAGATATTATTTACAATATTAGAGTAATAAAACATATCATTGTATTCTCTAATTGTGTTCACAAATTTAATAAACCATAGGAAGAAATTTAAATAGTCTTATAATAAATTATATAAATATTTTAATATTTATGTTTCCAAAACTACAATATAAATTTCTTAACATTGGAATTTACATTATAGATATTCTCTAATTTTTACCAGATACATTTTTCTTTCTAAATTCATTTTAATTTAAAATTTTCATTTTTTAAAGGGAAAAAATAGTATTCCATTCTAGTCCATCATTATAAATATTTTTTTTCTATATATGTTTTGAAATAACCTATAACATATTATATAAATCCAACATTTTACGCTTTGAATACATAATCAATAATAGAAAAAAGGTATGGAAATTATCTATCAATCCTTATGTGATAACAATTTCCATGAAATATGGGAATCTATTTGATATTTACTAATATTAAATTAAAAAATGATGATAATAAAAATATATAATAAAATATCCTTCCTCAAATACACTTTAAATTGAAATATTCAAATATACAATAATGAGTAAAGGGAACCTATTCTATGATACTTCATTAAGAATACCCTATAAGATCAATGGAAGAACACTTAGGTTTGTGTGTGTGTAGGAGGGTAAATTAGGGATAAATAATATTTTTATGTTTCATCAAAAAAAATTATCCACCTATTAGGTAATACTGATTTTTTACTTCCTAAAAATACCCAACACAATCCAAAATAAAAAGTGTAGTTATTTAAAATCATAACCACTAAAAATGAGATGGATAATTATTTGTAAAAATGGGAAAACCCCATGATTAAATAACATGATAGAATCCAAAATGAATTAAAAACCATGGATTATTCTTGAAACAGCTATTCCAAATTGTCCCAACTATGCTTCATTTGATTATAAACAGAAGTGAATCCCATATTTTAAAATGATAGTAAATTATGGTAACAAATGATATATGTTCTTTTTGTAGACTATTATAAAGTTTACATCTATGATGTGTTCTTATTCTTCTTATATAATTTCCCAATATAAATAATCCACTTCAATTTAAATGAAAAAAATTTCATTTAAACACCACATTAGTTAACTACATCACTATCATGAAACTTTATCTTCAATATATATATATATATATATTATAGAAATGAATTATTTTTCTTGTATCCCTTCTAAAAACTTCACAACAAGCATGCCCAATTGATTTATTTTCAATTAGCACTTCAAATATATTTCTTATTTTTTAATGAATATATATTCATATAATACCTTGTAAACTAATTTTATTATCTATCTATTTATTTTTTTGATTCCATTTATAATAATGTTATTATAAATATTTAAATTTGAATTTTCTAGACAAAATTTATCCCCATTAAAATCCCTCACTTATAGCTTCTCTCAAAACTTTATGTAACTACATGAAACATGAATCAATTGTGATATTATTAATATTAATTGACAAATCATTGAAATATTTTTCTTTTTACCCTTAAAATTTACATGAATAAATTATTACTTTTAAATATAGTAATTCTTATGAGAATAGTCATGTAACCTTCATATTCAGTAGCATAAATTACCCCACAGAATCATATTCTTATTTATTTATAAATTATACCATTACATAGAGGTAAAATACCTATATATATCTCTCAAACTAAATTTACTTAGGTATTAATGGCCCTCACAAAGTAAGTGTAATATTTATATGATATTTAGTTGAATCAAACCGATTACCTTTACACAACTAGTGTAAACCTTTATACAACTTAGAATTTATAAGTTACCTTTATTCAAAGGTTGTTGTGACCTTTTCCAACATAACTAGAAACCATTATATAGATGGAAATACATTATAGTACATTCTAATAGATTTTAATTCAAACAAATGATTCTCATTGTATAATGATGTTACCTTTATGTTCATAAAGATAATTTCCAATGCCCTTTTCACACAATATAGATAACATTTATATGGATGACTCTATTAGAATGGTTACTTAGATGAAAATAAATTACATTACAATAAATTCCTGAATCATTTGTAATAGATCATGATATTTCAAACCATGAATATCACATAACATTAAATAATATTTCATTTTTCTCATTTTTAGAATATATAATATCATGGAAACACAAAATTTTCACATAGTAAAATCATGAAGAATTCACTATGTCTAAAATAATTATGCTACGAAGTCATAAAATAAGAAGGTAAAAGAATTATTATGAGAACTATTACACTGGTCTTATAAATTATTACACTCAAAAGACTTATTTTGGTCTACTAAAGGCTGCTGTCAAGAAAAATTTCATACGATCATCCACTTTAAATCAAATGGAAAATTGATGTCTTTGGAAACCAAATGTCATAAATAACCAAATTAATGTCATATGAAGTTATAAGTTATATGAAATCTATTTTGAAGTCATAATAAATACTAAAATTATTTTCCAATATCATCATCAAGCTCAAAAAATAAAAATTAACTCAAAATTATTTCACTATAGTTACAAACATCATGAAATTGATTCTAAAGATCATAAAACCTATCCTCAATTGAATAAAAACCCATTACAAGAGTTTGAATATGATTTATGTAATGAAAAAATATTACAATAAAATCACATCCATGTCAACCTGACTGAATCACTCTTCTCTAGATGAAAAAAATATTCTAGATAATCTTATATAGTCCTAAGAAATGGTAACAAAAAAATTAGTGGGGCAGTTTTGGATTATGAACTATTATAAATATATAGTAAACTGTATTTTATTATTAATTGGGGGAGTCAGTTCTAATAAATCATTGGATGTAAATGGACAATGTAGTTAAAATTTACAATATATAGAAAGTATTTCAGTGCAAATGGAAGTGACAATGACTGAGGATGAAGCAATATTATTTGAACATTTATTCCATATACTAGATATTTATTTTCCATAAGATTTTATTTTATCCTATAAATAGGTGGTCTATAAATGAGATATAAATACGATTAATGTTTTAATTATAATTCAATTATATGTTTATACTTACTCTATTCTATCTTATATTATTTTAATGTTTATCTATTTATTTTTCAGTATATCCCAAAAATATTAATACCTTATGTTATACCATTTTTGTGAAAATTTCCCCTCAATTATTCATATTTTACTTTATAATGTCATTATTATGGTCAATATGGTGTATTGTGAGTCCTTTTAGCTTACATATACCATTACTGAGTCATGTTTTAGATATATAACTATTTTTATACATTTCATGGAAAAAGGATGATATGTGTGTCAAGCATAATAACCACTTCAACTGATATTCTAGTGGTGGGCCATTGGAAATCAAATATTTATATAGGACTACTATTATGAGACAGTAGGAATATTATGGTGCATAAAATATTTTTTACTCATGGTAAAACAATATTTTTGTAGTTAATATTGTTACAACTATAGAAAAATAAATTTATTAACACAATATGTGTTGTATCAAAAGGCTAAAAGTTTACACCCTAATTAGAAGATCCTAACAAAAAGTCTAAATGAATAATATAAAAATATTTTGGAAATACCTTTTACCTAAAATAAAACTAAAAAATTATTTGAAATTAAAATTTTATTTTAAATTAAATAATATTTCATAATAATTAATGGAAAACCATAATATACGATAGATAAATGTAGTTATAATTTTAGACACACAGTAAAATAGAGACAAAATTAATTTTAACAATCGAAATATGGTAAGTGATTCAATTATCGAGCTTCTGGATATTTATAGGTTGAAAAGGTAACGTGGGAAGATTTTTAGGATCCAAAAAGGTTTTATGATAATTTTTCAAAAATCATGATTGAAACTATGTAGGGGAAGAAAAAAATAGTAGCAATTTAATACAGTTTTTGGAATGACTTATAAAACATCTTAAAAAATCATGTAGTGTTAATATATTCAACTAATATCTTTGCATGATTTACTATAATTCTTGAAAAATCGTCTTGAAAACCATTTTTGACATTAAAATCCTCATAATTTTTTTCGTAACCTTTCCTCATCTAGAAAAAAACCATTAATTACCTCAAACCATATTGAGAGACCTATATGAATTATGTAAAGTGGTTCTAATCATTTTACATTATCATATAAATTTATTATCATATATTTGGAAGGATTGGAAAAGTATTGAATGAAAAAAAATACTAAATTTTTTCTCATGCTTATTCTTATTATTTATATATTTTTCTATGTAAAGTTTTTTATGTTATTTGGATTATAAAAAAGTAATCATAATATTTGACATTTCATGTTATGATTTATATATTTTGTTATAATGTGATTATAAAAACTATATATGAAATATTATTTAATTTTTATCTATTTTAGATGTTATATATTATCTTTCGGTGTTTTAGATTAATTTATCTGTTTATGTTTTTTTCTTGATTATATAATGACCTGAAATAAGGTTTTGTTGTTAAAATATTATTTTTATTAAAAATAATTTAATAAATCCTATATTCATTAATAAATTATTTATTTGATTTAGAAAATAATAAATTTTAAAAAACCATGTATTAATTTAATAAATATGGTTTATCATGATTTAATATAAATTTTTGTATTTGGACTTCTTGAAAATTGGATTTTTATTTTATATCATGTTTGGTTTAAAAAAGGTTTTTTTACAATTAATTTTAAAAATGGAATTTTTTAATACAATTTATGAGTTATTTTGGAATGAAATTAAAAGTAATGATTTTTTAAACGAATATATTTTAAAATAATACAAATATAATTTTAAGGATGTCAATGATAATAATGAAATGATATTAACAAGGATAATTGTGAAGGTAAATGTTAGGATGGATGACCAAATATTGTAGATAGAACGGTGATCATAAGTGGATATGGGATTTCCCTTATTATTACTCAGGAATCATTAAATTATTATTATATGATATGATTTACATTTTATACTTCTGTATGATGATATTGATATAGGGTTTCTCTCATGTTATGGAGGAGATGGGTAAGGCCTTTCATGTTTTCTGAACATGGGCGTAAGGTGTGTTATGTTTTTATTTGATAATGAAAATTTTGATGCATATTGGGAATTTTTTATTTTAAAAAATGAAAATGAAATGTTTTTGTATCTCATTAAAGTAAAATCAATATATGGATGGTTTGATTAAATATAAATGTAATCCCATATGAGCAATTTAGGTAAATCTTACTTGGTAATTATTTACTCACACATACATGGATACATTAGTTAATATATTGACTTTGTCTGTCATAATGCAAGAATAGTTAATCATTTGTCTTTTATTAGTGATAAACCGTAGGATCCATAGAGTAGGTGTGACATGTTGGTGTTTGTATTGATTTTTGATAGAGTAGTTAAACTATACATAATGAAGAATCATTTATTTTTTTTTCCATTGGTTTTAATAAATCTAATGTTGGGTTTATTTTATTATTGATGAATATTAGACTATTTAGAAGTATATTTAAAATTTTATTTTTTTTAATTTTAAAATAATATTAATCATATATTTTTTGAGTTTTATTTTTAAATAAAATTAATATCTAATGGTTTATATTTTTATTCCTTAACACTAGTTTCTATCCTCTAGTGATCGGGGTGGTTACTTGAGGGCTTCTAATGAACTTGACTCGGGAATTGGTATTCAATTATTTAGGATTCATAATTTTAAAATGGTATAAAATAATAGTTTATTTTGGGCTCATAAATTTTTTTGAGTAGTGTAGGTAAGATGAAAAAAACATAAAAATTACTACAAAATAAAATAACAAACATTTTGTTGTGACGTCAATGTTATCAATGAGTGAGTGCGAAAAAAGGGGGTAGAAAAGAATTTTAAAATGATTTTTCTTCTCCCAAGTAGGTATTTATAATAGTAATTGGCAAGTAAGGAAAAGGTTTTAATGCATCATTATAGACATGGATATATATTATCTTATCTGTTAATGGGTTTTAAAAATGATTTCATTACCTTTGAATGATTTGAAAATCGATTATTTATATCTTGATTTTAAAAATTATTTTAAAAATATTTTGAGGAACGATTTATTTGAATGTTTCCTAGATAATGATTTATATGAAACTAAATTTGTAAAGGTTAGGACTATATGAATTTGAATAATCAAATATAGAAATTTATTGAAATTGTATGATTTGAACTTTCTAGAAATTTAGTTATTTTTGTGGAATATTATGTTAGTGATAACATATTTTGCAGTGATTTGTTTAATAAAGGTATTATAAAATCAATGAAAAAATCACATAGAGAACATTTTTATCAACAATTATCTTAGAATAATGTATATGTCTACGAGCTCTTAATTTTATTTGTTTTCACCATCATATAAGTTGGAGGAGGGAGAATCCAATTGAAGTAGAGATATGGATTATAGCTCTCAATTTGAGGAGAATAATCTTACTAAATTTAATGGTGATATTAGGGTTCATGAAGCCAAGTATTAGGGGTGTGATCACATTAACATTAACAAAACATATCCTATATCTAGTATCATGAACAAATGGTTGTCTCCTTTTCTTCCTCGTTGGATTTCCAAAGAGCAACATGGATTCATGAAGGGCAGATCTATCCAGGGGAAATAGAGGTGACTCATGAGCTTATTAATGACATCCAAACCAATGTCCATAGATTGAATTTTGATATCAAATTATACATTAATAAGTCCTACGATAGGATTGAATATAGAATTATCAACAATGTGTTCATAGGTATGAGACTTTCCTCTTAGGCCACTGACATCATTTTTAAATGTTTTATCTCTTCTTGGATTTTATTATCTTTTATGGGAACGACTCGTGGATTTTTCAAAGACACTTGAGGTATCAATAAATTGGATAAAATGTGTCCTACCATCTTAATTATCACCTAGGATTTGTTTAGCTGATTGATTAATAGGATTATCAAACATGGAAAGATTATACCTTATCAATGTCTGTTGATTTCCTCCATCATGTCCAACCTCATGTTCACTAACGACACCACGATCATCTTGAATGGTAGAAAAATGTTAGTTCATAGTTTTAATATCGTGATGGAGAATTATTACCACTAGAGTGGCCATGTGATCAACCACTCAAAAATAAATCTCTATACCTCCAATAGATGTATGACGAGCCGCACTACCACCTCATGCAACTATATGGACATATAAAGAGGTAGTTCCATATGGATTATCTGAGCACTCCTCTTTCTCCTCATAGGCTTAACATCCATGAAATTTATCACATTTCTCACAAGATCATGGGTTGAGTCTCTAACTAGAAGATCTTCTTTCTATCCTTTTGAGGAAGGATATTGCTAATCAATAGTTTTTTGATGGCTCTTATGGTTCACTAGATGACTTCCATTATAGTTACAATGGGTGTTAGTAACTTCATTGATAGGATCCTTTCTGGTTTTATCTGGGAAGCCTTATTATGATGGAAATTTCTTCGGTTTTCTTAATAGAGAATGGCTAAGCCGATTCATGATGGAGGTATTGAAGTTTGGCATTTTTGTGACACTATTTAGAGAATGCATGCCAAGTTGGCGTGGGAAGATTTGGAGGGCCTTTATTTGTGGGGAAGGTGATGTCCACAAGGTGAAGTGCAGTCATAGAGGTTGGGTATGTTTATAGCTCACCCCTTTGGTCTATGATAACAACTAACATCCCTACTCTTATGACGTTATCTTAATGGATTTTGGGGAAAGGTGATATCCATTTCTGGCATTATAATTGGGCAGGGGCTACGCTTCGAAATCTATGATGTCTAGCTACTCAGATATCCATTAGTGAAGCAATAAATTACCATTATAACATTAGGTATGTTTTGGATAAGGATCATTACGATGTACTTGACACCATTAAGGGGAACCTGGAGCCAAAAAAGTGCATGTTTACAACTTCTCCTTTAGGGGCCTTTTACACTAGTGAATTTCATAGAGTCATGTCTTTGAAGGATATCCCTGACACATGGAATGAGAATAGGTGGTGCAGTAATATTCCCATCAAGTATAATTGCTTCTCTTGGAGAATCAGGATCCATTTGGTTCCAACCGGTAATAAAAAAATAGGAAATGGTATCCCACTTATATCCTAGTGTACATGCTACTAGATTCGTCACGAGGAGAGTTTGATTTATTTTTTTAAGGGGGACTGGGAACAAGATGTGTGGGGTTTCATTGGGGATTTCACTTCTTATACAGGTATGATTCATTTAGAGGTTCACATCATGGAATGATAATTCCATGGTTTTCAAGAGACTGGTCTGGAGAAAAAGGCTCATGGAGTGGTCTTGATCGTTAGTTGTTTGTGAATTTGGAAAGTGAGAAACAGAGCTAGACATTAGGGATTTAAATCTTCAAGGATCTCTATTTTCATAAAAAAAGGAGTGTTCTCATCGACCTACTCAAGCTATATAAAAACCTACGAGAGACTCCAATGCTCAAAAGTCTTCAATCGAGTATACAGGGAAATATCGATCCTCTTAGTACCATGATGAGACATTGGGTTTGGTGGAGATATCCTTCTATGGGCATAAAACATATCACATATGGATATTATAGGAATGGTATTATTCGGGATGGAGGGGTGGCTTGATATTCTTGGGGATCTCTCATCATAGTGTTTACAGTACACTATGGTTGTGGTCTTTCTCTATAGGATGAGGCAATGGCTATGCACAATGGTCGCAATCAGTGCCACCAATGTACCATTGAAATTAATGAAATCAAAACAGACTATATGAATCTCTATCATCATCTTCATGGTATAGGTAATACTACTTGGATAAACTCTTATCTTATCTGAAAATGAAATGACCATTTCAGCAGCTGCCAAAATGCGGTTCAAACCTGGAATGAGGGAAACAAATTGGAAGATCATTTAGATTATATTGCTCCTGATAATTCTGTTTCATCGAGCCTAGATGAAAGGAGTATCCTCATGGATGAGGGATAGAACCTTGTTAGTAGGGATCCCATAATTTACATTACTTTATAACCCTTTTCCCCATCTCTCTTATGATCTTTTTTTTTGGACTATTCTGTGCGTCCTTTCCTCTAACGAATAAATAATGATGATGATAAAGCCAACGATTAATTTAAAATTATCAAAAATTTGTTCTAATTCATTCACATTGATTATTAATTAGAGGTATAGTGTTTTTTCTATATACTACCAACACCAACTCATAAGTTTTGGGAGGTGAAAATTGTAAAACCAAATCATGAAAATATTTTATAGGAAAGATTTTAGAAATTATTTATTCCAAATCATAACAAAGAGACATTATGGATAAAGAAATCATTAGAGTAATGGGATTTTGAGAAAGTAAGAATAACCATTCTATAAAATAATATTCTTTTCTATGAGTGGGTTTGGATCTCATAAAATTTAAAAATGAATAACATTATAAATGCTATGATATTTGATATGAGGATTTGAATCAAGATCCAATTTTAATTTATAACATTTTATTAGGTTGGGAACAAAGTGCTGATTAAAGATACTAATGTAATGAAGGCTCATTGTGTTAATCATTTTCTTCCCACTTAAGGTAGGGTTATAATAATTCAATATGAAATAAATAGAAGAATAATGACCTGAAATAAAAAAACATTCAAAAATTCTCTAAGATTATGTTCTTCTTTAAGGACATAGTTAGTAGGGATGGTATAAATATTTTTGTGTGAGGAACTTTTATCATGATTATTCTAATGACCATAGACCATTTAATTAGAGTGGATGAATATGAAAACTTTTTAAATGTCAAATATATTTTCCATGGTAGTATATCATGGGAAATTCTAACAAGACACATTAATGGAAGATAACATATAAGATGTCCAAATATTTTAGATTTGGATCTAAGTCTAGGATGGGTGGTAATGCATGATACGACCAAAAACAGATTAACCAGTGAAACTACCAAGCCTCGACAACTAATTTGGTAGAAAAATATAGGAACACCATTTGACCTAAAGCATTCCCCTTAATTATCCAAGAATCGTAAATATTGTTTTGAAAAAATAAAACGATTTTGGTAAACATTTTTCCTACAAAAAAACAAAATAAGAATGTTAAATTTAATTTAATTTTTATAAAAAAATGAATAATTAAAACCACATTAAATAAAAACATAGTATAGTAATAAGATTACACACCAAGTATAGGTATATTCCAAAATAAAAACAAATAATATTGAATGATATCCTCAATAGATATCTTGACTTTTCAAGAAATGTTTTGAAAAATAAAATCATCCATCTCATCAATATTATATACTATGACATATCCCTAATGAATATAGAGTCCTTTCCCATATCTGAATCATGACATACAATAAATAAGTGACCAATTATGTATGCATGTCAAAGAGATTAAAATAATACGACATTTATTTTCATGAATCAATCCAAAAAATTCATATGAATGATCTATCCAAAAATGTATAAATCATCTATATATAGTAAAAAAATATCATTGTGTCAAACTAAATATTCCTAAACAATTTCACATTAAATGAATACAAAAATATAATTCCAACTCACCTGATAATTTCAAAAATGTTGGTAACACTTCCATGCTCAACAAAAAAATTAATAAATTAATACCAATATCCAAATATAAATAAGATATAAGTATCATAAACAAATAAAATCATATTATATATATAACATGTAGAATTATGAGCATTAAAAATCATTTCAATATTCATACCAATGATTACAGTGTTACTCTTGATGATTCATCTTCTACCCAAGTGTTTATACCAATAGTTATTTTCACTTATTTCTTGATACTTCCCATAAGTTTTATATTTAACAATAGTCATTCCTTTCAATTTTATCATGGAATATGTCATTAATATTTTTTTTGTAAATATCTTTATATCTGATGTACTATTTCATCAAAAAATTCTTAAAAAAATAATTTAGAAATTGAAAATAGCATCTCATATAAATCTATAAAACTACAAAATGTTAAATCAAATACCAATAGAAAATAAATCATTTTTTTCAAAAATTATTATTCCTCTGAATTTTCACAAAAATAAAATTTAAATAAAATATCATTATTTTTAATGAAAATTTATTATTTCAAAAAGTTTAACCCATCATTAATAAATTATAATCCTTGATTTCTAAGATGAATCAAATATGTTTTCAAATTTTTTCCACAATTTATTAAATATATTATAAATATGTAATTATTTGATAAATTCACACTAAGGTCAATCATTCAAAAATTACCTACAAAAATATGAAAAAGGATCACAACAAAAATAAGAAATAAGAAATAACACTTACTTTAAAAATGAGTTTTGAAAAACCCATTAGTCTATATATAATTATGAATTTATTGATATAATCCTTCAATTATTATAATAATGAAATTGTCATCATGATTCTTCCAATCCCGACCAAATCTACCATGATGAATTTTATAAGAGGAAGTGATAAAAAATGATAGAGGGAGAGAAATTTATAATAAAAGAAGTGAAAAAAATTTCAGGCCTATGATCTAGAGTCTATTCTACCAAAATTAATGATAACCTTATTTTAAAATGGATCATATCCCATAAATTCACTATAAAGAATCCCTAATCTTTGTAAAATTTCTTTAGAATATTAACGGTGATCAATAGAGAATGTCATGGATTTTTATTAAAAATCGGAGCCGTTTTTCGTAATAATATATTTACAGTGATAATTATTTAACAATGAGTCAAATATACATTCATTTCAATTTAATATTTTCTAAAACATATAGTTATTATAAAAAATCCTTTAATTCTTCACCTAAAAATTCAAGAGAAACAATATAAAAAATCATTAAATTAATGGTCCATGCATGGTTATTTAATGTTTCATAACTCATTCATTTTTTTAGAAACTTACTCTAACAAAAATTTCATACATGAATCAACCATTGTTCAAATAAATCATCAAAAAACATTTTAAGGTTTTTGAAATTCTCTCCACCAAATGTATTTTCATCCCTATAAAACTATTAGCTTTTCAATTCCATAAAAACACCACTAATATTATTGTGTTGGATTGTCTCTCTCCCACATATTTTATTTAGCTATACTATGTTCCTTCAACCCGAGAATTCAAAGGTATGTATGTTAAATATATTCTATTTGTGATCAACCATGCTAATTGAATTATTGATAATAGAGAATTATTTTTTCAAACCAATCATTTCTATTTTAAACATAATAAAACAACGCATTTGATATCACTACAACTAGGAAACCAAAAAAATACCATAAATTCTATAATATTTGTTTTTTGGAAATTATAAGCTATATAAATCTTCTATAATCCATTCCACAACATCATATGTTCATATTCACCAATGATTATTCTTTTCTTACTTCCAAAGTTGTCAATGTTTCAATAATATAGAAACACTCAATAATACTAAATATCCATTCAAAAAGTATAAAGGTCATCATCAATGATGTATATATGATATATAATGACTTTGAAATTTCATTATTTTTCTAATCAATTTATCAAAAATAATAAACAACAATATAAAATTTTTCCCAATGATATAATTCTATCTCATCTCAACTTAACATATATTTGATTAACATTTCTACCATAAAATTCATCAAATGGTATAAATTAGAATGGTTATTGGTAATTTTTATTATAAGGGAATTCATATGAAATATAATTTTTTGTTATGTTATTTTTTGTTTTAGGTTGGTTCATTTTTGTTTTGTGGTGTTTTGGTTGGGGCCAACTACTTAAAATGGGATTTTGTTATTTCTTAGTGGAAAATGGGATATACGATGTTGTGGTCCAATCCATTTTGAGATCAAGGATTTATTGTGTACAATAGGAAAGAAAAAAAATCTTAGTTAAGGGAGTGGTATCAGGGTGTGGGGTACATGAATCCTCTATACACACCATGTTCATTTTTCCTCCACCACACCATGGTATAGGGCATGGTTGGTCCCAAATGTCCAACATTTATTTACCATGCCATATCATTTTGGAATGCTAAGCTCCTATCTGTGGCATAACTGAGAGCACCACCTGCATGGTGATCACCAACCACACCATGGTGTCGACAGTTTTAGAAATTTGGATGACAAAATGGTCACATGGTCTTCTGTAGGTGGTTACACCAACTGATGGGGGGTATGCGTGATCTTGTATAGCAGGTTTAAATTCATATTGATTGAGTTTAATCTATATTAATCCCCATCTTATTCATTATTTTTCTATGGTTATTGATTTAACTAAATTGTAGGGTGTGTTTTGGAAATCTTCAAATTATTTAAGCATTTATATCAATCAATATCATCCTTTGTTGGTTATATTATTTTGGAGTTTTTTATATGTGATTGGTGTAGAGGTGTGTGGTTATTATTTACCTAATCCAATCTAGATAGATTTTTTTGGAGATTCATATCCTAGGTTTTTTGGTCTAGTTCGCTTTATTATCTCCCTAGATCTCTCTTTCTCTGGTCATTTGGATCTAATGTGGTCATTGGAAATAACAAGTGTTTTAAAGAAGGTAGTTTAATAAAAAAAAATCTTTTATGAAATATTTATGAAAATCCATTTTTAATTGGTTAGTATATTTTTTAATGTTATGATTTATTAATTCTGAATTGTTGAAATATTTATTAAAATTGATTTTATCCCATAGTTTTTAAATGAATGTCATGTTTGAAAGAACCCATAAATTTAAAATAAATTATTTCAAAAATGAATTATTTTTATTTATGATATTGTAATGAATCTTATTGTAGGTATTGTAATTAATTAACTGATTATCCTCTATGTAGGAAGAGAACAAGGTATTTTGCAGTACATAGATGGGGGAGGGGTGTTGTTTCAGTATAAGCACTCTATGAATTTTTAATTTTGTCTAGCATAGATAAAAAACTAGGAAAATATGTAAAAAAACATTTGAAGTAGGGATATAGTTTTAGGAGTGTATAGTTAACCATTAGGCCATAATTATTGGGTAATTTTTTCACTCGGTGTCCATTGATAACTAAGATATTATGGAGACCCCGACCAACCAGCACTGAAAATATAATATTATCTAGTTTCTATGTTACTGATCATGGGAAATGGTTTCTTATTCACACATCATAAATTTATTATCTTTGAAAATATTTCAGTTTTTCAAAATCATTTTAAATAAAATGATTTCATTTAATAGGATTTGATAAATTTATTTACATGGAAAATGTTTTGATAAATGTTTCTTGGGGTAATTTCCATGATTTTATATAGACTATGATAATATATTTAATGCCTTTGTTATTTTAAATTATAAGGATTTGTTTATCTTGTAATTAATTCATATAGAAATTTTGGTGGGATAATACTTTTCTATATTTATCAAACACTACATATTATTTATTGTTTGTTTAGATCTTAATTTATCTATTATAGAAAAAGGATAAGTGTTGTATGGTGGCGGTCAATATTAATGTTAGTATGGTGTCGGCGTTTAGTGGGGACATGGGGGGATGATAACCACATATCACTTGGATTTTGGTTTTGTTAAAAAAATTAGTTTGGTTTTCATCATTATAAGGGTAAAAAAATTTAGTTGTTCTCACAATAGTCCTCCGTTGTTTGTATCAACATTAAGATGTTGACTTTTTTGATATTTATAAAATTATTAATTCTATTCACTCTTATTTTATAAAAAAATTGTTCCCTAAGAAATTTAGTGACACCTTGGATTTGTCTCCACATCATGGGGATTGTGAACTCCATTTAGGCCTTGTAATGGGGCAAATCAGGTGTTCATTTTGGGGATAAACAAGATCAATTCATGAAAAATTAGTATCATATGTCAATATTTTATTTCATGTTCATGATCTTATTTTATTTGGATAATTTTTAAGACATTATATAGGACTATTTGGATGTTACAAGTTGTTTATGAATGATATCATGATTGTTCTCATTGAAACATGTTTTATGTTTTCACGGGATATTAGGAATTGTGACTCCTATGTTTAATTTTGATCTTTGTTTAGTTTCTTGATTATATTCCCTTGAAAATAATGATATTTACCATTTATCTGATAGAACCTTTATTTTATTTGATAAAGTACTATACTGATATGAATTATTCCTAGAGAACCTCAACATGATACTACCGATAATGTTATATATTGAAATCCTCAGTCAATTTGAATATTTTTTAAAAAATATTACGAGTACTCCATGCCATTGGAAAAAATATTTATCATGTCTTATATTAAGAGATAGAGGTACAACCATACTATTTAAAAGATAAAGATCATTCTGATGAGTTTTTTTTCAAAGAATCCACTATAAATTTAAGGGAATTATGATCTTTAAGTAGTGAATTTTTTGTTGGAAAAAATGAGGAATATTTTAAGAATTGTGGATAATCAATATATTATTATAGTAATCTGTGCTACAATTAAACTTGTTATCCATAAAATATGATTATGGGATATAATGGTTCAAGATAAGAATCATTATGGTTTAGAGTGTAAAGAAATCAAGACCATATATTTAAATTAGTTTTTCCTATAACAATAATGATGTATAAATCTCAAGAGTTCCTCACTGTTTAGTATAGTTATTGGTTTGTGACTGTATATGCCAACCACATTTCTGCAATGGTGTTATTATCTCGAAAGGTAATATCAAATTATAAGTTTAAGTCTAATAAGTTTCATATGGGTGTATAAGAAGAAATATTTTTTCATTTTCTAATTATGAATCTTACCTTTTATGTTGGGTTGGTGAATTTTGATTTTATTGAATAATTTTACTTAGTAAGGAATCTAGGATAATTTATAATCCTAAATACACCTAGTAGTAGTTTTAGTGGCTCATAGAGGAGGGAGAAAAAGTGAAATGGATCTCCTAAAGGTGGTGGTAGTGGACCTCACCTATGGGATTACAATATACCATCTCTATTACCTAGAAATATTCTATTGAAAAGCTATTGTGCGGATAGATTAGGAACATGAGGAACTTTTCACCATCATGTCCAAAGATATGTAATTGAATTGGATGTTGCGGTAACATATTGAAATTATACAAGTCTCCTTATAATCCTCGTTATAGAAATGTTTTGTAAACCCCTAAAGGATAATAGTTTTATTTGGAATATTTTATGTAATTATAGTTTGAACAATAGTCCTTTAGAACTAAGTAGCTACACACTACGGAAGAGTCTCTTGTTGAAGTTGATTCAACACCTTCAAAATTTATTGATACTACCCTTATTACTTCATCTTTAGAAACTTATTTATTTGATACTAGTTCATACCACCCATTAATATCAATCCACATGTTTAATATTTTAATGAATCTAATGAAAATCGTGTATTATGTGTTGGAGTTGGTGAATCCTATCATGAAGAATTGGGAGTGGAGTTTTGAATTCCCCTAGTGTTATTTCTCAATGTCCAAATTTTATTATTTTTGGGATTTCTAAGTTCTCGACTTAGAACTATTGAATGTTTTTAACAATAGGGATTTGTTAATATTTCATAAAGAAAATATTGATTGTTATCAATTATGGGTTTCCTTTATCACCTCTGATGGGATTCCCTAAAAAAATAATAGTATGGGATCCCATATCTAGTTGACTGTGACCTCTTATACCAGGACATGTAATATTAATATCTTACTTGTTGATTGAAATTATAGTTGAGACCCATGTTTGAGTGCTTCCTTTAGTCATTGGGGAACTTTACAATGTGTATATTAAGGAATCATCTGTTCCTCCAACTTAAAGAGTGGTGGATTTATCGATTGATTTATAGTTCGGAACTCAAATTATATTTATACCATTCTATCATATGACACTAAAGACATTGAAATAATTAAATATTGATTTGGATGATTTGGATGAAAGATTATTGATTCATAATAGTGTATCACCTTGGGTAGATCATATGATTATCTCCAAGAAGGATAATAGAAATATTTGACTTTGTGTTGATTTTAAAACTAATAATGATTAAAAATGAGTAACCTCTTCCCTATATCACTGATTTTTTTACTAGTTGAAAGGAGAATGGTGGGTTTCTAAAATAAACCTTTGGTCGGGATATCACCATATAGATTTTAAGGAGTCAGAAAATATGATTACCCCTTTTAGAAAAATGTGTTGATAAATTGAATATATTGTGATTATGTTTGGAATGACTAATGTTCATATAGTTTTCATGGATTTGATAAACAAGATATTCCACACGTACCATGATTCCTTTTTCATGGTTTTGATGGGTGATATTATTTTATATGCATGATCTGAGGAAGAGAATTCACTTCACAAGAATTCTTCTTTAAGAATATCAAGGGATCACTTGAATTTTTCTAAATTATCTCAATGATGTTTCATGATGCAAGAATTAATGTGATTAGAATATATGGTTTTAAAATAAATCATATCATTTTATCAATAGAAGGTAAAGTATGTTTTGTTTTGGGAAAACCATATAACACCTTAGAGAATTAAATATTCTTGGATTTGGTTGGATATTATTAATGGGGTATAAATTATTTATCCAAACATGAATCACCATTGATATTTATTATCCATAATGTAGTAAAATTTATATGGGATTCTAAATTTCATACTTAATTTAATAAATTTATGAAACATTTGAACTAATCATGTATTCTGATCATTGTAGTAGTAAAAAATGGTTAAAAACTATTTTTGATGCCTCAGGTATAGGATTAGGTCATATTATTATTAAATAATATCATATTATGAAATGAAAATCTCATAAATTTTGTAAATATAAAAATAATTACCCTACCAATAATCTCAAACTCGCACTAGTAATACAAAATATTATGTGTTGAAGACATTACCATTATAATATCCTAGTTTTTTTGAATGTATCAATCCATATAATTATTAATTCAAATATTTATTTCTATATATATAATACTTCATAAGATTTAATTAAAGGGATCCGAAGAATTATATGTATTTTCAATCCCTTTAGATATTTTTTTTGGAGAAATTTGTTAGGTGCATGGGTTGTTCTAATAATGAACCTCAACAATGTTGGCCTAGGATTTTGAGACACATTTTTTCAAAACTTTCACCCTAGGCTGCACAAACATGAAAATTACTAAAGCTGGATTACAATGGTGATCCACTGTGTGTTCACATAGTTTGTATAACCATTACAAGACCATTTAAGGGTTTTGTGCCATGGGGTAGTGCTAACACATTGTTTTTCAAATCATGTAGCCAAAACATTCACCCTTAAAAAGTGTTGAAATTTCATAACTTCTTATGATTCTATTTAACTCTTCTCCTACCTTTTCTTTTACCAAATACATAGATGTTCATACCTCACATTGGAACCCTACCCTTGTCCTCTAGTTTTTATCCAACATTCTCATATTATGTCATAATCGCTCACTATTAGTTGTGTGGTATTCATCTCTGTAAGTACATCAATACTTTTAGTTTCCTTCTTCATTTATCCCACCAAAGTAATAATGGATCTATGCAAGTTATTATTCCCTATTTTCCAGTAATTTTTATTTTTATAGGATTTATATTTTTCTAGATTGAATCTAAAGCTTCTACTAGATGGGGAGGAATCCACTAAGATATGTTATGTGGTTAATAACCTTTCCCTTAAAGCCTTGATATCTATAGCTTCCCCATCATGACACTTTCCAAAACCGCTATGTGTTTCTTCTAGGAGTTGTGACAATTTAAATTATTTTTTAATCCGATGTTTTAACACCCTATATGTTTAAATAAATTTAGTTTCATTGTAATATTTTATTACAGACAACTATGAGTTTTAACAAACCATGATATAGTATTAATATTATTATTTAAACTAGAATATTGTGACATTGCCATTAAACATAGTGGTATGAATAATAGTAAACCCATTTGAAAAATTATGTATAGTATATTTATATAAATAAATCATATTTCTAAAAATTAAATAATTTATTTTCATAAAGCCTTTATATAATTTTAAAATAGTGTTTTACATAAAAAAATATTTTTATTGATTTTCGTGAAAATATATTTAAATTTATTTTTGAATATTTTAGAAATTTTATGTTAAACTTTTTTCTTTATTTTTGAATCCACATGTCAACATTATTTTGGGGTAATGATTTTATAATTTTCTAAAAATATTATTTTCCAATGAATTATAAAAAATACGGTGTTTTATTAAGAACCGAATTTTAGTATAAATAACTTATAAGAAAAAATTTATTTTATAAGAATTTTAAAATTATAATTTGTTAAACTATATATTAAATAATCCAAATTAGTTCATTGGAATTATTTTAGTTTTTAATTTTGATATTAATACATTCTATACATTAGAAAAGTTTCTCATTAAAAACTGTTTTTTATCACTTCTATTGGTTTATTTGTCAATTAAAAATTTTCCACCATGTTGAATGGAACTTAGAAAGTATTATTACATACATTTAATATGAATAATTAATGTTACAAAATTTTTTCATTAATTTTTTTACCATAATGAATAGTAAAAATAGAAAAACATTGTTACCACTGTTAAGGTTAAAAAGGGATTACTGAGGGCTTAAACAGAAATGATATTGTGTAAAATGACATAAAAACATGTCTAGTTTTCTTGGATATATTTCTACCTTATTACATAAAATGTTTTCTAATTACCCATTTTATATCCATGTTTCATTTGAAAAATATGTCTACACTTCATTTATTTCATAAATTATAAATGGGTTATATCCCCCTTTTATAGAAGGCCCCCTCTCCACTATTATCTACACGTACCAAACCATTTGTTTAGGAAAATAACTACCCTAATATATTACCTACATCTCTATAAAATTATTATATTCCTTATTTTGATTATTAAGATCTCCAAAAATAGTATTTAGGCTTAAACATAAATAGGTTTTACGAAGTAGAGGAAAAATTATTAAACTTGTGTTTGTTATTTTCTCTTGCATCTCATTTAAATATCAGTCCACTAGGATAATATAAAAACTACAATATATAACATATAATGAGATTTTATTATGTAAATGTAATAATATATATCCATCTACAACTCTATCGGATGGGAAATGAAGTCATCGATCGTGTGTAGGACAGACTACAACCTCGAAAACCGATGTAATCTATTTTTATTTTTGATATTTTTAGGATGGTAATAAGGATAATATATATATATATATATATATATATAATATTTTAACAAAATTATATTTTTTGAATTATTATATCAATGATAAATTCTTAATTTCCATTCCATAGGGGATATGATAGTGTTGTTTGTTTTTATGACAGACTACAACCTCGCGAAGTAATGTGATTCATTCTACACATATGCTTTATATAAAAGGAAATAATGATATTTTTAGATAAAAATATGTGATATATATGACATAAAAATATTATATAAATTAAATACATTATTAAAAATTATTTCATTAAATCATTTCTGAACATGGAAATAATGTTCATACATACATACGACCTATTATCTCCACAAAATGTGTATTTTATTTTCTGTCTCTAACTTTTATGGATTACACTATAGAATAATAGACAGAATATATATAAAGTTAATATAATTGGTAAAATTATAGATATAATGGATCCATGATAAATGTATGATAATTGAAATTAAAATATCAAAACACACACAATAAACAAAGTAATTTCCATACAAAACGTGATTTTAATATGGAATTGTTAATAAATGGGTGATAAAAGGTAATAAGTAAATAATATTTGTAATTATATATAATCATGGTTTTTAATATGTTTATATTAATTACCAAAGTGGTTCTAATGTGTACTAATGATGTTGAGACTTAAGGTAAGGGATTATTTCCTCAATTTGCCTTCGTTGGGATATATGTTTTTATGCACCTCTATTCTTTTTTTAAGGTGTATATTATAACACAAAAAATTATAAAATAAGAAAATTGTATTTGATAGTGTATGTTAAATGATAAATAGATCTTAAATAACATACTAAATATATTTATATAAACTTACTCCCTTTAGTATCTTACAACACATGGAACCTCGAGTTTAAATGAACTGTAAAAATAAATACAATTATAAGATTATCGTGAAATTGTCAAGTATGAATATTAATATCTAAATTATAAACTTTTTATGGTTTATAAATTAATAAACTAAATTTTATTAATATTTATTTATTATAATTTAATGTAGAACTATTTTAAGAGAAAAAATGTTTTTTAAAAGCTTTATTTATCAAAGAAAATGGTTTCGTCCCATTTTTATCACTTATCATGAAATTATATTCTACAAATTTTATAAATTAGAAGTTAAAAAATTGAAATAATTTTGTAAATAAGAGTATATAAATTCAATCAGTGTGATAATTTCATATTTTTCAGAAAATTTTCATTTTTTATGAATGGTTAACAATTAATAATTTTTATTTAAAATTGAATTTTATTTTGAACCACATACAGGACCCATTTTATTTTAATAAGTTTTTATCGATAAAATTAGTTCAATTATATATTTATTAATTATAATTAATCCAACTTAATCTATTTTATAATGAATTTTTCTATAAAAACTTCTTGCTCATTTGAAATATTTTTTACTTTGGGAAACCCAGTTTTCATCATGTGTATGGGTTTATGTTTAAATTGTGTTCTAATAATTAATTGAATTTTATTTGGAAAAATGGATTCCATATCCAAATTCATAAAATTTTTATTTTATAATAAATTTCATATTAATTTTTTATCATATTGAATTATGACAATTGTAAAGATTAATTACATCATTCAAGGGGAGAATCGGTTTACCAGAGAGTTAAACTAAGAAGATATGGGTTAAAATACTCAATAACCTACCTTAAACCAATTTTATAGCTATATATAGATATTAAAACCTATAAGTGTTGGATATGAACAATTTTTAGTCTGTGTTTTTTGTGAAAAAAAGTTGGTAACACTTTATTATTTCAAAAAATCATGGTGTGTTCTCTCTCCCAATTCTAAAACGGTAGCCCATCTCATATCCACTTTACCCTTCCAAAAAAATTTGGATTATCTAATATCTTCCAAAATCTCATAATTAAACCTATAATAACATACTATATTCCTTATATATATTTTAAATCCAATATAGGATATCTTTTAGAGAAAACCCAAATAAGTTGTCTGAAGAAGAGGTAATGTTCTTAAATGAATGTTTTTATTTTTTCTCAATTTCCAATTATTGAAAATATTATTAAAACATGATTATATAAAAAAATATTAAATTTTATATACTTATATTTTACTATTTAATGTTCATTACCTTTATCTATCTCATCTTCCATCAAATGAGAAATGAAACCATCGATCATGTGTACAAAGGACTACCATCTTACGAACTGATGTAATTGGTTTTCCATCAAAAAAATTAATTAATTGATATAATGATGTATATGAATTATTTATTTTATATTTATTATATTATATAAAATCTATTTTCCTACTTTCAAGGTTGTTTAGAATACAATAAAACCACTTGTCTACACAGTGGACTACCACCTCACAAAGCAATGAGATTGGTTTTTCACATAATCATTACCTAGAATGTAATAAGGATAAAACTAATGAATTTATTTTATATATATGATATTATTATTACTATGGAAAATAAATATATCACCTGATTCATTAACCATTTACTAGTTATGTAAATGATGTCATCACTAATGCATATGTATGACCTACCATCCCCACAAAGTGATCAGATCCACATCACATGTCTAACATTAAAGAATGGTTCTATAAATCTATCAAAATAATAAATATGATATTTAAAACATTAAAATAATTCTGGATATGATTTATATATATCCTATTCATAAGAACCTGAATGTCTAATAAAACATGAATTAGAAAACAAGACTATTAACAACCTAAACAAAGGAATAAATAAAATATCATTAATGAATGGGTAATAATATGTTCTAAAATGATCATATATGATATTATAAAGGTAAATATGTTTTTTTATAAATTTTAATCAACTTTTAAACCATAATACATGTTTTTAAATCATGTTAAACTAATATAAATTTTGAGGTAAGGGACTTTGTCATAATTATACTTCATCGGTTCATGTTGTAATGGTGTGCACCTAAATTATTCAATATGGTATATATAATAAACATTTGAAACTTAATATCACATTTAATTAATAATGAATGGTATTTTAAGATTTAATTTTAATTATTTAATCCAAGGTGATCTTACATGAAAATTACCAACTTGTAATAAATTTCTTAACTCAATTTATTTTCATTAGGTTATATTAATTCTTTATTATATTTCATATTTAACGATTATATGTGTATTGGTTGTTTTATAAAATAATATGTTTCAAATTTTAATATATATTTAAATTATATATATATAATCACCTAATTTATTAATTCTATTTTCAATGTTATGGTATTTGTAACGATTTATTTCTAAATCTCATTTTAATTAGGTCTCTTTTTGCTTGAATTTTCATTAATGATTATTATTTTATAATTGAATAATAAAATGATTTAAATTTTCTCACTTTTTTTATTCATGATTTTTATAAGTAATAGTACCATTTTCAAACTCTTTTCTACTTAATGTGATTGAGAAAGTGTTTTTAAGAAAATTCAACTTCATTTCAATCTCCAGTCAAAGAAAATTTTTATTTCAAATCCATGTTTTCTGACATTTTTACTAAAAACGTTCTGACATTATCCATGTGATTTATTAAAGACATATTTTACACATTTTTTAACAATTTATTTAGAGACAATTTTTTATCTCATTCTGAATGAGGTTATTTTTACTCACTTTACAAAAGTGTGAAAGGAATGTTTTAAAATTATAATTCATGCACATAATTTTATAAAAACACAACCCCTCATTTCTTTTAATATTAATTTCAATGATTATATGATTATTTTTGAATAATTTGTTTCTGAAATATTCCATAATTTTTCTAATTAATTTTCAACAAGAGAAGGATATTTTTATCAAGAATATCTTTGATGACATTTTTATGGTATTTCTATTCAATAGAAAAAACAAGACTTTATTTATCATATAATACACAAGATATATTTTTATATGATTCTATGATAATTTCTTTCTCTATGGTTTACTATTAGTTGGATATTGAAAGTATTGAAACTCTCTTTCTTGATTAAATTTTTTAATCATTAAATTTCGCCTAAATATTTTAATTTCTTATGATGATTGTGCACTAAATATCCTTTAAAATACCAAATTATTAATCATGGATGTTCTTATTAATTAAATAATATATCATTACAAAATATAATATTGTACAAAGTAATTTTTTAGATTGATTGAGGAAATTATTATTAATCCATATTCCTTACTCGATAAAAAATTGTTTGATAAGGCATATTGTTCATTAATTAAATCAATCATTTGATATATGAGGAATGGATAGAAAATGATTATTGGGTACATACTTGTTATATATATTCTCCCAATGCATTGGTATTATCATGGATGGAATTATTTGGTTATCCTTTGTCAAATGGGCTTTTGGTGTATATCTACCCATCAGTTTTAAATTTTCTTGTGATATGTAGTGACATTAGAGGTATCATGATACGTGAGATCATGAAAGCTAAAAATTAATAATTTCTTTCATAAATTATTTAGTTATTATTATTATCAATAATATTTTTACAATGGTATTTTACTAAGATACATTTTTATTTTCAATTTATTGATTAAATGAAATTTGTTTTCCTTTTTTTACCTTTTAATATTAATTATCCCTTATCTATGATAAATTGTCATGGAATTAATTAAATAATATGTGATTTTTATTATTTACCCCTTCCATACTAATTATTAATTATATATTCCAAATATTCATGTTATTGATTAAATGACATTTTTTATTCTATTTAACTTTAAATATTTATTATTCCATTTCTAAATAAGATAGTAAATTTATTTATTTGGCATGTTTATTTAGTTTTTTACCCTTAGATTTTGATTATTACATATCTAATAATAATATTCATGTTATTTATTAAATTTTATGTGTTTCAATATATTAACTTATCCATATTTATTATGACCTATGTATCGGGATTTATTTACTCATGATAGCTTCCGATGTACATAACCCTTACTAATTATTTGAGCTTACCCTTATTTTGTTTCCTTTACCAAGTATCCATAAAGTGTAATGTGATTGATATTCATTTATATTATAATGGGAAAAAATTTATTACCTAAAGAAAATTATATTTTAATTTTTGTTTGGAAATGTAATATTACAATCATTTATGTATATAGTTTACACAAACTACTATAATGTTTGGTCTTTCTAGATGTTATTAATTTTATCTTATGACAATTTAGTAAAGTAAACATCAATTTTGGGTTACTAGGTTTGTGGTTTTTATAGTTAGTATCAGAAAAACTCTATTTGAATCCTTGTGAATTATTTTTTAGAAAACAATGATTTGGGAAAATAACCATATGATAGACATTGTAGATAATTATAGACGAACATCCTAATGTTTTAATGAGGTAGATTTTTTATAGTTTTTTATAGAAATACATACCAATCTGGACACTAAAAGTGGAAAATGTTATGGATTAGGTATTACTAGTGGTATATACTCTAAAAAAGTCACATTGGGCTTGAATCATGTGTTACCTAATACACGACAACGAACCATACTACAGACTTAGTTTAACCCTCCCAAGGGATATGATTTGGATAATTATCATTTTCATTAAAAATTATTATGAAGTATTTAAATAGATAAGGATAATAAATGATGATGTTTAATATTGAGGTTTCATATATTGAAATAATGGTTCTATTATTCAATTATACTATAAATAATAATTTTGTTTTCCTTATATGAATATTGTTTCAAACATTATTATTTTTGGTTTTAGTCAATAGATGAAAGATGAGGGATTCTTGTAAATATTGAATATGATGTAATTTGTAGTGACTTTGAGAAACCAAATAGGATGATTACTAGAGGGAAATATATCGTGATTATTTCCAATCTATATTATTAAGATATGAATAATTTTTTTTACCATAACCAACTCCGAAACTCACCAAATAAGAGAAGTATGGAGTTCAGTAATAGCTTGATTTATGGATTCCATTATGTAAAGAAGGATTGATTTTCATTATGTTATAATTATTGAAGGAGGCACCAAGGAATGTGCATAAATGGTATATGAAAAATTTTTATATATGAAAAAAAATTTAATAAAGAAATTAATTATTTAGGAAAAGTTATGTGTAATATGGAAGGGATTAAATTTAATCATATGGATCCATTTAATGTTTTCTTCTTAAATGTGGGGAACCTATTCATTATCTGAGTAAAGAACCTCTCTTAAAGGTTAAACCTTGGACCATGTAATGAATTATGATGAGATAAAATGGACAAAGTATCTATGCATTGTGATTAAATAATTAAATTGAAGAATTATTTCGTTACCAAATGTATTTCGGTCCTAAGAATCATGAAATATAAGAGAATTGTGTTAAATTTTAGGAGCATATATATCATTATTAACTTTAGAGTTATGGATACCATCATAGGTTTAGGAGTTAAAGGTTGATCATAAGTAAATGTATAAAAAATCCTTTTTATATATTTTTGGTAGAAATATAACATGATTAAGGATATTATTTTAAAATGTTTATGTGAATAAAAAATTCTACTTTATTTTATGAAATAATTATTTAATGAATAATTCCATTACATTTTTACCAGATTTTGATTTATAGTGTTGGTAATATTTAAGGTTTATCATATATTTGATGTTTTAGTAATTATTTGTCATAAAAAATTGGTAACGTTATAGAAATTATATTAATATTGTTTTAGAAAATATAACACTATATTATGGGTGAAAACCCATCACATCAAGCAAGTCCATGAGGCTTGAACCATCAACTGAAGGGTGTTAAGGGTGATGTGCCTTCCATTGGACTATGCTAAATTCTTATTATTATATCAATTTTTAGAAAAATTATTTGATTATTCGATATTAATGTTCAACCAATGGTGTTACTATTGAGTTATAGAGATTAATGTATTATGTTGGATAATATGTGATAATCATATTGGTATTGGAAAATATTTTCAGATAAATGGAAAGGATTTAAACTCTTTTATAGATGTTATGATCTGTTACAAATTAATTTTAGATATTCTGGTTGAAAAAAATTCATTTTTGGATAATAATTTCATGTATTAAGAGATGAATTTTATATTGGTCGATGCACAACCAATGGAAGAAATTGTTCATGTGAAATAGAAAGATATCATGTATGTATATTTCCATATATTAATATATAGTAAAATAAATACTCAATATTAGGAAAAGTATATTGAAAAAAATATTATCATATTAAATTAATATATAATTAATCAAATTGTATGTTCAACCATACATGATTTATTGTTTTGGGCCCCATAATTCTATATTAAGTATTCAAATTCTTATGATGAATTATCTTTTTTACATTTTATAATTTTTTATTTTTTCATTCATGTCTATATTGTCACATTCCAAAAATGTTTTCCCACATAGAAACATAGTTTGGTGGAAATTTTTTATCACTTTTTTTAATTCCGTCTCTCTCTGTTATTATGAGAATTATTTATTAACCATTTTTATGATTTGGGTACTGAAAAAACGAAATATTAAATATCAAACCCTTTATTTTTGAGAAAAAATTTATATTGCAAGGACGTAATATATATATGGTGGGAAGAATGTAACACCCCAAAAATCTACAATAATAACAATTTATTGGATATAATATACAAAAATAAAAACAAATGTTAAAAGACACACTAAATATATTTCATTAATTTTAATACATTTGACATTTAAAGACACATGTAACTCTAAGTATAGATGATGGACAAATTAGAATACCATTATAACCTAGCTTTTAAATTTTTAGGTATGAATAATAATAACTAAATTTTCAAAAATTTTATTTTTACACAAGTAAAAAAAATAAATTGATATCTATTAATTATAATTAAAATAATATTCATTTTGTAGAAAAACATATATATTCTAAAAAATGTATTTTTCAATAAACAAATTTGATCATATTTTGAGAAATGATGTTAAAATTATTTTTTACACTTTTATAAATTTTATTTTAAAAAATTAACTATATTTTTGAATTTAAATTACAAAAATTTACTTAGGGACAATTTTTGGGTTTTTTTTGAAATGTTTTATTTTTCAGTGAATTGAAACCAAATACTATTTTTTATTAAATGGATTTTATTAAAGCATATACGAGACCCATTTAGTTATAAAATGGTTTTAAAAATAAAATTATTTTAACAATATATTTATTAATCCAAAATAATTCTTGAAAATAAATTTCTTATATAATTTTTATATAAAAAAGTTATTATCATTTTTTAGTTTTTTACTTCAGAAAACCACCTTTTTACAAGCATGTGGGATTAATTTTAAATTGAATTCTTCAAATTTTTTGAATTTAATTTGAAACAAATTGAGTAATATATTTGGAATCGAATAACTCTTATTATCTAATATGTTAAAATTAGTTTTTTTACAATAATGAATAGTGAGATCATAAAATATTAATCACTACGGTTAAAGTAAAAATGGATTTATTAGGGGTTAATATAAGAAGGTAAGGGTTAAAAATAATATAAAATTGTAATTAAATCCATTTTATGGACATATTTAGACCTTATATACTATAATATTTTATAATGACCCATTTTGGGGTCTTTGTTCATTTCAAAAACTTGTGTATCACATTATATTTTAAAAAATTATTGTATGTCCACTCCCCCACTTATAAAAGGACACCTACTCCCCTCTAATATCCACACATCTAAAATGCTTTTCTGAAAAAAATAAAGACTAAATACTATGCTTAATTTTCTTCCAACATCCTATATTCCATTGTTTTATAAAAATTACATCCTAGGAAATACTTTTATGAAAACATAATGATGTTGTCGAAGAAGATGTTTCATTATTAAACGAGTATTTTTTTCTTATTTCACCTCCTTAAAATATTATTAAGACATTATTATATAATAATGTAAGTATATTCCAAATAAATATATATTATTATGTAATATTTTTGATATATATACCTATGAGCTCTCATAGAATGGGAAATGAAACTGCCAATCCAGTGTGTGGCAAACTACTGCCTCATTAATCGGTGTAATTAGTTTTCTATTATAACCATTCAAGGAGAGATATAATGAAGTATTAAAAATATTTATATTATATTTATTATATTATTATATATATTTAATTATTATATCAAATATAACTTTATATTATCCGTTCCATTTAAAACACGATAACGTCGATCGTGTGAACGATAGACTACCGCTTGGTGAAGCGATGTAATTATTTTGTCACATACACATTAAATATAAATTATTAAGGATGAAATTAATGACTATATTTTATTTATATAACAGGATATTTATTATATAAACTCAAAATATCACCCAATTATTTTACATTTCACCCATTGATGTAATTATATCATTTCTTGTGTGTATGTATGACCTACTGTCTCTATGGAGCGATGAAATTAACATTCCATGCATAGATTTCAATAATGGTTATAAAAATGTTTCGTATGAGTTAATATTATATATAAAAAATTAATATAATTATATATATGATATATATATATATATAATATGTACAATAAGTTGAACATCCAAGATAAAAAGCGTGAGAAAACATAGAAATTAACACCCGAAACAAGGGTTAAAATAAGATATTATAAAATAATGATTAATAAGATGATATAAAAGGTACATATATAACATTATTAATATTTATATGGATATATTATAAATTTATTACATGTTTAAACATGTTATACAGAGGTTATGGAATGTAAAATAAAAGGGAAGTGTGAGGTAAGGGGATTCATAAGGATTTCTATTCATTGAGGCATAATATAATGTTATGAACCTAGTTTATTTTATATGCTGCATACACTACTAATTTTAAATTAATATAAAAATTAATAAATAAATCATTGTAATTCATGTTTCAATAAAAAATATTTTACCAATGTCGATTTGACGTCAAAATTATTAAGTTAAAAATAATTTCGTTACTCAATTTCTTTTCATTAGGCAATATTACATCTTCATTATCTTTGGTATTATATGATTATGTGTGTAATTATATTTGATTATATTATGTAATATTTCCAATTATTTTATATAGATTTAAATTTGATATAGATAATGAAATCATTGATTAATTCTCCCTCTAATGTTATTATCTTTGAAAACGATTATTTCACAATCTCATTTAAATTGGGATTCATTATCCTTAGATTTATATTGAACAAAATTATTTTATTATTCGATAATAAGAACTTCTATTTTATTCCCCGCAAGTCATTAATGATGTTTTTATTTAATAATACCAAGTTACTACTTTTTCGTTCTTAAAATTATTCAAAAAACACTTTTAATAAAATTCTGCGTTATTACTCTCTTCGATGGAAAATTGTTTTTCACTCAATTCAATGTTTCTAGATTTTTTTTTTCAAAAATGAATTTATATTTTTTAAATTATTTATTAAATAAAATATTACATTTAGATGAATTTTCAATTTATTAAAGGAATCTTCTTATCAATTTTTAATTAGTTTTCCTCTTTTTAGAACAGTTTGAAATGATTGTTTTAACTGATATTCCATATACTAAATTTACAAACATTATGAACCTCTATTTCATTGAAGCTGCATTTTTATGATTAAAATATATTTTTTGTGGAAATTTTTTTCCTTAATATTCTAGGATATTTTTATTTTTAAAAGTCTTTTCCACGTAAAATGCTATATTCCACACGAATGGTTTAATGAAATTTTTACTGTATTTATATTAAAAAATGTTAACAGTCGTTTATTTTTTATTTACTCAACTAGATGAATTATGTAATGATAAAATGATTATTATTTCTTTATATTAATTTCTTTCATTTTGAACAGGAAATGTATTGATTCTCATTTTTTTTATTAATTTTTTCAATCATTAGTTCTCCCTTGAAATATTCAAATTTTTTTATCCTTGGAAACTACATTACCCATAAGTTTACATATTATTTATTGTTTATATGATTATTAATTAAAATGTATATCATATATAAAAATTATATTTTACATTCAAAGAATATAATTTAGTATAGAAATCATTATTAATCCATATTTTTTACTCGACACATAAATTCGGTGATAAGGCATATCGTTCACAAATTGAATCGATCGTTCAAATAATGAGTAATTCATTGGACATGAAGATATATATGGGTCTAGATTATAGATATCCCCTTAATGCATTAGTAGTTTTTTTAGACGAATTAGTTAGATAGCCTTAGTTTAATGGGTTTCTGGTGAATACCTATCCACCAGTTTTAAGTGTTGTGTGAGAGGTCTTGGTAGTAGAGGTATCCTGACACATGAGATCATGAAATACAATAATTAATTATTTCCATCATTATAAATTCAAATATTATTATTATACATGAGATTTTCACAATTATATTACCTTTGGACGGATTTTTATTCCCTATTTATCGGTTAAATGACATGTCATCTCATTTATTACCATTCCCTATTTATATACCTTATCTATTCATAATAGTAATGTTAATGATTAACCAAAATGTTCCTTCCAAAATATTCGATACCATTTATATTATTTCTTATCAATCAATAATATTCATTCTATGGATTAAATGTAATGTGGGGTCAATTATTTACCATTCCATGTTGATTATTAATTTTCAAATTATGATAATCATGTTTATTATATAGAATGAGTGTTTAGTTATTTATATTTAAAGATTGATTATTCAATATTAAATCAAGATAGTCATGTTATTGATTAAATATAATGTGTTTTTAGGTATTTTATGATCTGTTTTGATTATAACTTATTGATTGTGCTTTATTTACTTATGATATCATCAATTGTACAGATCACTTACTAAGAAATTGTATTCACCCATATTTTTTACCATTCCCAATAATCTAATAAGTTTAATATGATTTTTATGTAATGAAACGATACTGGGAGTAATGTTATTCTTAATTTTTTTAAATTGGTATTTTCAAATGTTATATATGAATAATTTGTCTATCTGGTCTTCAAAGACTACTATACTATTCAGCTCATTAAATTGGATAAAAATGGTCTTTATTGTCGGAATTTTAACATCGGTTCTTCAAGACCTCTGTTAAAAGACACTTTTGGTGTTGGATTTTCAAATAACTAACATTAAAAACCATATCCAAGTTGTAGATAATTTTTCAATCTTCACCTTTAAAGGTATTTGAGCTAGAGTAGACATACAGATCAAAAGTTATTGACATCGAAAATTTAGCATTATAAAACATGATTCTTAATGTCATTTTTTTTCTTATAAATGACCATATAATTAATTTCTTTGGCATGCTATCTTCAAAAAACTGATGTTAAAAATAATACTGCAGATATATATAATTTTTAAAGATTCTACTTGATATGATGTGGGTCCAAAATGGACCTATAGATCAGAAGTTATGGATTTCAGAATTTAAAATTTGTAAGTCATGATTTAACATTGGGTTTTTCAGTAAACGGTGCTAAAAGTCAATTTTTTCCTTAGTTTTTCAGATAACCAATGTTAAAAATAAAATCAACATTGTATCTCATTTCACAACATTTGATTTTTCTAGTTGTGAAGATAAAATCAACTTACAGATCAAATTTTCTATACTTCAGAAGTTGAACATCATAATACATAAATATAAAATTGGGGTTTTTAGTAATTGAAATTAAAAGTAACGTTCTTGGAGTTAGTTTTTCTCGTAACCAATGTTAAAAATAAAATCCAAGTAGTATGTCATTTCTCAAGGTTTGATTTTTCTATCCATGAAACTAATATAGAATTAGAGATCAAATGTTATGGACATTGGTAGTTAAAAATTATATGAATTACCTTTTGACATAACTAATTGAAAAAAAACAACATTAAAACCCCATTACGAGAATAATTTTAACATTAGTTATATATTTACCTAGCGTTAAAAGTAAATTTCAAATACCCATGTTCAGTATTATAGTGTTTTTAGAGTGCATGTTTCTATTTTGAAAATACCACCTAAATTTTAATGCATCACCACCAAAAATATTTTCTATTTGTATATATACATCCAAATTCTCATTTTTCAACATTTTAAGAATAATTTATATATTAAAATTTCAAAAATTCATCAATTAATTATTTATACATGGTTGTATTCTCAAAATTTAATTTCATTATTACTTTTTACCACATCACTAAAAATAATTATAAATATTATTATGAGGATAAATAAGTATTTCGATCTAGATACTAATATGAAACATCTACATGATATTCATCGTCTATGTTTCTAAATCCTTTATCAGTTACCGTCATAATTACTATGTGATTTTATCTTAAAAAAGTGAAATAATGAGAAAAAAATATTGATTCAAAGGAATACAATAAAATAATAAAAATGAAACTGAATATTTTAGTTTATTGTTTTTTTGGTCATTTGATGTATAATTTTTTGTTCTTGTTTCTCATTTTTTCATTGAAGTGAGTTATATCTATTGATACCTAAAGAGGTCTAACTTATGACGACCACAACATTTCATCTATAAGTCTATTTTAGCTTCACAACTAGTCAAATCGAAGTATGGAAAACTAAATATATTCTAATATTAAGAGTTTCAATGTTTTAACATTTGTTTTTTCCCAAAAATGTTCTGTTTTTTTGAAAATGTACTTTTCATGTTGATTTTTGTCAAAAAGAGACAATTAAAACCACGTAGAATTTGAATTTATACATTGATTTTCTAAAAAAACAAACATTTTTATGTCAATATTTTAACTTTTAATGTTGGTTTATAAAAAACTATCCTCGAAGACCAATATATCCAAACATTTGACATTAGTATTTATAAAATATGACACCCAAGACTGATGAGGCTAGACTATCAACATCAGTTTATCTGAAAACCACCATCGAAGAACCCTGGGGCCGAGTTCCAATGTCATTTTGTTGTAATAAAACACATCAAAAAATGACTATAAATATATTTTTAATTGATATTTTTATTTCGGTTTATGAAAAATTACATTGAAACATCAAATTTTAAAATTAATTTTATAGATGTTGGTTAAAAACCAATGTCAAAATGTAAAAAACCGACGTGGAAAAACATTTTTCTACTATTTTTTGGGATGTGGTTCTATATGTCTTATTCCAATGAAATAATGTTGAAACTGGTACTAGGTTACTAGGGTTTGGTCAAAACAAATATAATGACCCTTTGACATCTAATAACATGAATTTATTTATTCTTGGGATATTTTATGTTTCATTTTTTAATTATTTCACGCAGTTTATGATTCGATGTTACCATAATGTCAATGTTTTATTTTGTTAAAATCTCATCATTTATTAGGGTTATTTATGGTTATTCATCTGATGAAAAAATAATATGATCCATATCTCATGAAACTCATTATATTTTGTTATTATAATACTATTTTTTGAGAATAAATATGTCACATTCATTTTACTCTCTTTATATACTCATGATTCTAAAATAATTTTTTTAATGAAAAAATATTATATCTCTCTTTAGTCAATCTTTTCTAACCCGTATACATGTTTTAAAAAAATTATCTTTTTTTAACATTCCAAAAATAACATATTGAATAAATCCTTACCCTTGTTTGACTTTTTATAAACTATGTTAAAGAAATATTGAGCTCATTTTCCAAATAAGGTAAATATGGATTCTACTAAAAATATGAACGAAATCATTATTATAACATGTAGAGAATTAAGATAATTTCCTTCCTTCATGACCATTATTATTTGTTAATATTAATTTATAAATGTTAAATGTTATTTTCAAAAACAAATTCCAAAATATTTTATGTATATTTAATTTCAAATAAGTGAAATTTAAAGAAAGGTTATTTTCCTCAAAAAATGTATCAAATGATTTTCATTTAAATCCAATTGTCATATATTATAACGTCATATTATTTTAAATAATATTTAATTGATATATTATCTAATTATAACATATTTATTCTATATATGGATGGGTTATGATTATTATGACAATATGTTTATGAAACACATTTCATTCCACGAGATATAATATGTGGGAATGTTTAAAAAACTAGTATCTTATTCATAGGTTATGATATGAGGAATGATTTATGTTATTTTGGAACCTCAATTTAAGGATTAGGTTAGGGTTTGAACCTATATAACACTCTAGTGCATTTATTAATGATAGTTAACTACCTAGTAAATATGTTTTCACTGAAATTGATTACATGTTGGCAATGTTACACATGAACCTGACCACATGTTCAATTTTTTTCCTAAACATGATTACAAGTTCATAGTGATATGTTTATACATTTATTTTATACACATAATGTTATTTGTGGACACAGTTAGCTTTCTATAAATATTTTTACAAGGCTTTGATTAAATATAATTAAGGAAGTGAATGAAATGGTTTCAATTTTTTGTATTCAAAATGTTATATGATTATCTGTATATATCATGTCAATGTCTAAGGATAATTTTATGTAATCATAACTTATGTACTTGGATAAAATTATGATTATGGCCTCTTAACAACAACAATTTATCCAATGACAAAGGTTCTATATATTTCATATAAAAGGTATGATTTTTGAATTTTATACATGTCCTCTCATACCCATATACCCATTTTATATAGATGTATCCTATTTTTATTCTTATTGAGAATCTATTTCGCCCTTTCATATGTTTCCATTCGTTAGGATATAAATATATTTATTATGTGTGATATTTCATAGAAATATTCCATATATGAAAAAATTAGTTAGAGAAAATGTAGTTCACCTATAAACAAGTTTTTAATGTTCCATGTTTCCAAATGGACTATACCTAAATGAGTTTTTAATGTTTATTTATGATATATAATTAATATTAAATTATTAATATATAATATTTATGAAAAATAATATTAGGGTTTTTATGCTTGTTTTTAAATAATGGTTTGGTTACACATTCAAAACAATGATGATAAAAACTTTGTGAGATCCCTGGGGATAGGTTTAATGATATGAAAATGATTGATTCTAATTATAGGAAAAATTATTGGATATTGGTGAAGGATAAAGATAGTGGTTTTAAATAAATTAAATACATATCTAGAAATTAAATGTGTATGTGATTCTAGTACATATTCACATTAAGATAATACCTCGGAAAAAGGTTCATTAAGCTTAACTTGAGCATTACTTAATACTTGAAAATGGTTTAGATGTGTACTTGTTATGACACTACATGGAGATATGCATTGAAAATTCAATATATCATTACAAACCCGCATGAAGGATTGAATAATTAAAATAAATGATGTAGTTTATTCTTATGGTGTCATAGAAGGTGTTATGATTTAGATATCCTATAAGTGATTTTTCATTATTTTGTGTTTTCTCACTATGATTATTATTTCTGAAACTATTAATTGTAGTTTTAGTTGATGGATGGAACTTAGAGGAATCATTTGTACACAGAATGTGAGGGAATATTATGTGATTGTGAGTAACCAAATTGGTTGATGAGTATATAAAATGATATTGTAACTATTCCTAATCAGTTCTCATGTTATTAGATTAAAAACATAAACATTAGAGACATTAATAATGGATAATATAATAAAAAAATATAATTTTATGAATGTCTATGTGGGAATGAACATAGAAGAAAGAATATTTATCTTTGGACATGAAAAAAAGTTGGGACGAATCACCTAGAATAAGTGGTATCCCCTTGAACATGGAAATTCTTATGTTATTCTAATAATTGAAGTGAAAAGACTGATGTGTGCATGTATTTTTATTCCTAAATTATGTAGTGAAAGAATTTTAGAAATTTTATTTTTGTTATAGGAATCATGAAACATATATGTATTATGTTAATTTTAGAAGAAAATATGTATTCATATAATATTACCTTAAGAGTTTGGGATGTCATCACAAGTTAATGAGTTTAAGGTTGATTATATGTTCAAATTCAATTAATCCCATTTCTAGAATATATGTGATGGTATTTTAAGGTGAATAATTAAATTTTGAGAGGTTTTTATTTGAATAAGGTTCAAAATGAATTATTATTTGTGGAAGAATGATATTTTCATAAGTCTAAATGGATTGTTAAACATCAAGGATTATATTAACATTGAGGAATAAAGATGTTTTTAAATATTTCCATCATATTTTCAAAGTGTTATAATAATAATATTAATACTTATTAGTTAAAAGGAAAACCTATCAAATCTATCCAGTTGGTTGGGTTTGAACCCACAACTAAAAAGCGATAATAGTGGAACTCCTACCACTAGACGACATGATGTTTTTGTTAGTATTACAATATGAGAGATAATAATTAACTTGATTTTGGGAAAATATGTTTTATTATAGAGATAAACATGGGATTTAATAATAACCGGTTTGTAGCCTCTACATCAAGAAAATAAAAGGTTAGTGGAAAGAATTACCCAACTCAAGATTTAGAGATATCTACGGAAATGTTTTCGTTAAATATATGTTGTAATTATCATTATGGTGAAAGGTATTATATATATATTGATCTTAAGAATATAGAGTATATATTCATATATTAAGAGTAAAACATGTTCTAGGAACGATTATTGGATATCATTAAAGATTATGAATTATTAATAGGAAAGAAAACAAGGTGGATGATTATTTGAGTGGAAATAATCATACTAGATTATATATGATGATGGTTAAAAAAACACAATATTTATTCATTTACAACAGATAGATCTAGATATTTTTATGGATGGGGAAAAGTTTATAATTATAAAAATAGTGTACAACCACCTATCCATGTGAGGAAAAAATTGGCACATATGGATGATGCGGAGCTTCAAAATAAGGTAATAAATGTTCCTATGTTTAACCATGATTGTGGTGGAATAATAAGATTCATGAACCTTGAATGTGTCCATATTTACAATATTTGAAGAAGGATGAGTTAAAGGAAGCACATAGTTCTTCATTCATTATAAATATAATAATCACAAAGATGTATTGAGATTTTAATGAACATTTATGGTGGTGTATCATGAATATATATATTGCAGAGTCTGTATCTTAGTGATTAGGATGTTATTATATTACATTTGAGAGAAATGATTATAAGGGTATCTTACTGCTATTACTCATACCAAAATAGAAATTGGAAAACATCACCAATGGTTTTTTCATGAAATTCCCCAAAATGTTTAATGGGTACATTGTTATAAGAGTTATTGTCATCTAAATTACAAATTCATCATAACTTTTTGATTCTAGGGAAGATTTTTATATGGATCAGATTTATAGGATATAGAATAATTACGTGGACATGTTTTATGTAATATAATATTCTAATATGTCTAATTAAAATATGAGTATTACCTTTAATTTCTGGAGAAGTATTCAATCGTCCATGAATATGGAGCTATATTTCAACATTGTGAATCATCCTCAATTATATATTCAGTATAATTGAAAAATAATTTCATAGAGGATATGATTATTACTATTTCATTGGATTTATATGGTTTTTTAGATCAACACATTCCTCTAGTTGAGTTTTCTCACAACAATAAGATGCACTAAAAAATTGAGATGGCGCCTTATGAATCCTTATAGGGAATGTGTTATAAAATTCCAATGTTTTTGGATGTTGTTTGAGAAAAAAATATTATGAATCAAGATACATGAATAAATGGAAGATATGTTTAGATCCATTCAACATCACAACAATTTATTTTAGGGTTAATAGAAAAGTTACATTGAAAATTGGAATTGTGATCTAGACTTTATAAATAGTGAGAGGGTTTTTAAGTAAATTTTTTACTAGAATAGTTTTGTGAAATTTAATGAAGAAATGAAATCTAATTTATAGGTATATTATCCCCTTAAATATTCTTTAATTATTAGGTAAATTATCTTATTACATTACATTTACACTAAAAATATCTTAGATATATGATGTGTTATATATATCTCTCTTGAAGATGTTTTTACCAGTTCCTTCAAATGTACTGAACACAAAAGTTATACCAATAGAGAAGTTTATTCTTATGGTAATCAATAATGAGATATTCTATATTTAAGATTTTAATTTCTATAAAACATGACCACTCCCCTAGTCAATTATTTTTTGTGAAACCACAATCATAAGTAATCTATGTGTGAACCTAAAGATCTGATGAGGCAGATGTTTCATTAATTTTTATATAAGAGTGAACAATTTTGAGGTGATAATTAATTTTAGTGGGGTTAAAATATAATACCCTCAGTTTATATAAAATGTGTTTCTTCTAATTTAATTTAATTTCATTAATGTATGCAACCATGAATTTAAACAAAATGCGATATATTATTAATATTATTATTTAAACATGACCGTAATAAAATAATAGTTAAAATTAGTGGTATTAATTTGAAAAAATAATCTTTTTAAAATTAAGTATAATTGTGTTATATAAGGAAAACATATTTTTTATATATTAATTATTTTTTAATAAAGGATTTATATTTTTTTAATATACTATCTTTTAATTTTTTTCATTCATTTTTTGAAAAACATTAAAATTAATTTTTTCCCTATTTTATAAAATTAATTAGAAAAAAATAATTTCATTTCTAGGATCTGAATTTCAGAATAATATTAGGTATAATTTTTTATAATGTTATAAAAAGAATATTATTCTATGAGTAATGAAAAATAATTATTTTTATTTATAATACTTTTTTGTTTATAGAATTTTCGAGTTATATTTTATTTTAATATGGTTTTAAAAGTATTATTATTTCAATTATATATCAATTAATCCTACACAAGTCATTTTAATCATTTTCATATTAAATTTTGATATTAAAAATTTATATACATATGAATATTTTCTCATTGAAAAATCATTTTTTCATTACGTCTGTGAGTTTTTATTATATTTAAAATATTATAGTATTATGAATAGAATTTATAAAAATATTGAATATATTTAATAATAATAATTAATATTATATAATATTTTTTAACAATTTTTAAACCTAATGAATAATAAAAATAGTAAAAATTAATTACTTTGGTAAAAGATAAAACAGGTTTACCAGGGGTAAAACTAAAATCTTAAGGTGTAAAATGAAAAGTAACTTGTAGAACACCCATTTGATGGAATCATTTAGACCCTATCACCAATAATTTTAAATAATTACCAATTTTATATCCCTTGTAATTGTAAAAAACATGGGTACACAATATTCTTTTTTGAATACTTTGTATTTCCACTCTCCAACTTATAAAAGGCCACCCCTCTCATCCCCTATTCACTATTCTAAAACAATTTTTTGGAATATAAATGAACAAATATATTCACTATTCCATTTTAAACTTTATATTATATTTATTTAGATTTTTAAAATATTCTAAGGATGATTTTGGTATGAACCTAAACATGTTATCTGAAGAAGATGAAAAATTATTAATCTTGTGCTATTATTTTATTCCGTCATCCAAATCCTTCAAATATTCTTAAATTTTATAATTTAATAAAAAATATCGCTCATATATTAAGTTGTTATTATACCCCATGAATCAATGTGATGTGTTCTGTATTTCTATTTTATTATGGTGTTAATGAAAATAAAATAAATGAATATAACTGATATTTTCAAATAATTATAATTTTCTAATTACTATATAATATATTACTTCTTATTTCCATTCCATGGGGTATATAATAACATCATACTTCTGTACAGATGAAAACTGCCTCACGAAGTGATGTGATTCATTCTTCACGTATTCTTTACATGGAAGGAAATGAAGAAATTTTTAAATAAAAATATATGAAATCTATGAAATAAAATTTAATATGTAAAGGTAAAATATTATTTATCTTTATCTCTTTCAACTGATCGAGAAAATTGAAACAGAGTTCATGTACATATACAACCCACATTCTCCAAAAATACTGTGTTTTCATTTAGTATCATTAAAATTTGTGGATTAATCTAATTTAACATATGCTGAAATTTTATGATATTTATATTATGAAAAACATTTTGGTGTTTATTTAACCATGATAATTTTAATTTAAACTAAAAAAACAAAAAAAATACCAGAAAAAGAAAGTATTTATTACCCAAAACCCAATTTTAACGTGGAATAATTAATAAATATGATACAAAAGGTCATAAGTATATAACATATGGATTTATATATGATATTATTTGTATATTATATATGTATTATAAAATTATATTTATTTTATAGGAGGTTCAAAGGTTTATGAAGGAATTCAAGTCTTAAGGTAATATATTTTATTATCAATTTATCATCTTTGGGATAAATGTTATGTTATGCTACTATATTATTCTATGAGGTGTATATGAAACCACAGTGTCATGAATTATCATGAATTTATTTATTCTAGTTATATTTTTTTGAATTAATGTTAGAATTTCATGGGTCTTATGATTTAATTTTACCAGAGTCTTAAGGGTTTTGTGATATAAGTTCACTATTTATTAAAATTATTTATTTTTACGCATTTATATCTCTAAAAGTACTGATGAAATTTTTTATCCTCTTGTTATTTCATTAGAATATATTGATCCATTAATTTTCTCCTCATTATGTAATCAATAATCAGAAATAATTTATTTATCAAAAACCATCATTATTTATCTATTCGGATGAAAATGCATTTTCTTTCATATAAATGTTTTATAAAAATGTTTTCAAAAAATGGTTTAAAATATTCTAAAGTATTTATTTGATAAATTATTACCCATTTCATAATTTTTAAATATTTCTTATAGTAGTACTTATATTTTTTTTAAAAAATTAACATTTGTATTTTATGAATAATGTGATAAGAATAATTATTTTAATGTGTAGGACATGAATAGAATTTACAACCATCATGACTTCTATTTTTTTAATAATACTTCATATATTATCAAGGAAATTATTCAAGGATGAAATTGTCATAATATTTTAGGAATTTCTAGTTTTAAAAATTTTATTTTTAAAGAAAGGATTATTCCTCAAGAATTGTTCCAAATATTTTTCATTCAAAATAATTTTCCATCTAGCATAAAATTATTTTATGTTACCTGTGATTTAATGGGGATATCATACAATGATACCATATTTATTTTTTTTATGGATGTTTTATTATTATGTTGAAAATATATTTATGAATCATGTCTCATTACAAGTGTTATAATATGATGAAATTCTTACGAACCAATTTTTTTTGTTGCGTTATGATATTAGAAATGTTTTATGTTGATGTGGAAAAAATATTTATGCATTATGGGATGGTGGGTTGTTTTTATTCCTTCAATGCATTAGATAATAATGGATAACACATGATTAAATATGTCTTGAATGAGCCTTATTACATTTTTACAATTCTTGAGGTGATCCAGATTACATGTAAACCATGTTATATATGAACCAGATTACATGTTCATAGTGTTATTCTTGGACTTGGATTTCATGTTCATAAAGTTATGGGTGGGTCGAGCTACATGCCCATATATTTATGTGAGGGAATAATTTCATTTCCTTAATTAAATGAGTGAACATGTTTCAATTTGCACATGTTTAATATTTTATAAGATTATATGTATGCCAAAAATATATGTCTTAGGAGAAGTTTATGACCTAAGGACTTACATATTTTTATTCCTTTTAGATGCATATCTTAGGAACATCCATGATTTATTCTATGATTCATTTTCATGTTCCGTGGTATGCAGGGCATGTTTTCCAAATTTTATTTTCATATTATCATAACTTTATGGTCATGGTATGTTAATATATCTCATGGTTTCCCATATTATGTATATGATATCACCCTTAACTTTTTTTCATTCCTTAGTTTGTGTAAAAAGGTACTATATATGATATTTATAAGATTATATTTATATATGATTAAATTATTGAGCTAATATTTAGTTCACCAATGAATCTATAGTTTATGTAGCATGTTTCATTAAGAATTAGACTTAAATGATTTTTGTTTGGATCATTATGTTATATAATTAATATTCATCTATTAAGACATAAAATTTATCTATTTGTTATTTTGGGTTTTTATAAATATAATGATATTCCTACTCCCCTATGTTATAGTTATATTCCACCGAACTCAACCCGAGCCACCCATTTAGGTGGGGTTCATTTAACCCCTTTGATTCCCCCCTTTGGGTGTGATAGTTATTTCCATTTCTAGTGGAAGATGAAAAATAAAATAAATGGTTTTTAGATATTGAATATCTCTTATAGAACCTTGTAATTTATAAAATAATTAGATGATGAAATATATTTAATGAGAATTATTAAATGATATAAATAATCTATTTGGTTATAAATTTAATTTAAATGGTTGGTGATGTGGCATAGACAATAATAAGGACCTCATTTTATCACTTGTATGTAAATTGTTTATGAAATTACTGTGATTTATTGATCTGATAAAGAGAATGGACACTAACATGGTACCTTTTATCCATTATATATATGGTTTTCCATAATTGACAACATGATGTGTAAGTAATATATGGTGTCATAATAGGACATCGATAACCCACTTGTATATTTCATAATTGGGTTCCTTGGTTTATAACCATGGATTGGAATGTCTTGGACTACCTAGTACTTATTCCATGTGCTCTACCAAAATATCTAGAATGTTATATATGGATGAGGTCCCTGTAATTAATGTGTATGCCTCACCCATGGGCTATGGGTTCCATGACTATAGTGATAAGGCCCTGGCCTTAAACATTACTTATTATTGAATTAAATGAATAATTCACATTGAGGATCTTTTTAGGTTTATAGTTTTAGAGAATTAGTACACAACTATTACATATCAAAGATTAAAAAGTAGACACATCTACTCAGCATCCATTTTTTCACAAAAAAACTCTTGAATACAAGAGTCATGTTTAGTTCCCCGTTTTAAACATCCTGACATTTTCTTGATCCCATACATGACCCTAATCATATTTATGTCCTGTGAAAAACATTTCAAAAAAACTCGGGATGAGCATAAAAATCCCAGTAAAGGATACACAAAGAAGGAAAACTGTCAGTTTATCAAAACCACAAGTAAAACATTTATACTTTATCAAAGTAATACTTTTCATCTTTATGAAGTAGTAAAAAACTCTTCACTGAATAAAAGATCACTTCTTACCCTTTTGTAACCAAAAGATTACCATAAAACCCATATAAAGAACACATGACATATAAAGGTAACTTGGGACATAAACATACTTAAATGGAATAACCATACGGTCGACTTCCACACATACTTAATGGAATAGCCATACGACCGACATCCATAACCAATGAATTGGAGGTTATAACGTAACCACCCATCCTTGTATTCACGGCACCACCCATCATATGGTTTATCACGTAACCACCCGTCAAATGTCCAAGTACCATTATAAAATCATTACACATAAAAAAATTTCAGAGGAAAGAAAACATTTCCACATTTCAAGCACAATATATCACGTAAATATATTGACATAACAAATACATTATCAAAACCATTTTCAATACCAAAAAAGAGTATATGGTATTTATTTACTTTTAAAAATATAACGGCATGTTGAGGAAGCCACATATCAAATAATACTCACGGCGGTAGAAAGGTCATTGTCACCGCGTACATTAAAAAGAAACATACTATTTTTCATTTAGTAAAACGCTTCGTATAGAAAAGATTACTTTCGAATATAATTATAATTCAAAGGGGTTTATACACCATATAAAATAAAGCCTTGTATTAGAACAAAAATATGCCTTAATGAAAGGAGATTGAGATGAAGTCCCTTACAAAGATGATATACTTGGATTAAAGATAAATCAATTACATAATTATGTGTGACAAATTATTACACAAAATATAAGTGGATATTTAGTGTAAAACAACCAAAGGTTATTCACACATATTCATAGAACGACATATTCAAGGAGTACAAGTTTATCCCAAAGAATCAAAATTGGGTTAAGAAGTTCCCTTGCAAAAATTTGACAGCCTAACGGCGTCACTTCAAAATTCAGAAAATGAGTTGATGAGAGATAAAAAGGGGTATCTCATCACTTGGACATAACTTTATATAAATAAGGATATATAAGAACATATCCCATCATAATAATATTAAAAGTCTTAAAAAATATGTCTTTTATAATGAGGAGGGTGAAAGGTTCCCATACCGAATTGGGTAACTTCCAAAACGTACACCCCAAGAAAGAAGGACTATACAACATTGATGTAAATACCCAAAAAAAAGTATATTACACCAAGATTAGAAAAATGGGTAGTACATACACCACTCAAAAGAAAATGGTGGAAAATGTAGCATAAATCTCACAGGAATAAAAGTGAGATGAAAAATCCCTTACGAAAACTCGGCAGCCTAACGACGCCACTTAAAACTTCCAAAATGGATTGATGAGAGAAAATAGGGTCTCTCATCATACTAACATAAAAATTACAGTAATATTAATATAAAATAACATCTAAATCATAAGAAATATAATCTTAAAAGGAATGACATAAAAGAGTGTACTTAAAAAGAAAGAGAGGGGTAGGTTCCCTTACCTCAAGTCTGGCTTGTCTTGTTCATTTCTTTATATTAATGAATAATAAACTTTGGTAAATTTATAGTTTCTTGGGGAGCTAATTTAAATATTATTATTCAGTTCATATCACATATTATAATTTTATAATAAATTCTTAATAATGTGAGTTCATATCGGACGTTTTTGTCGATGTTTGGTACATGAGTCAAAAATGAACTTGTTTGAAAATGATTGTCTTTGTAGTTATAAGTAAATAATCTCAAGAATAGAATTAATGATTTTAATATAATATATATCCAGTACATATTAATTTTATAGTACTCCATAACATTTGGAGATGAAAAGAAATGAAATGCAACGTTCATGGAGACAGTAGGCCGTACGTACGCATGAACGCTACTTTCATTTCTTTGTCATATTAATGGAATTAAAAAAATTGAGAGATATATATATTATAATTCCTGTATAATATATAAGTTATATAGGTCACATATGTTCATTATTTTCATTCTTTATACATTCCATGTATTGCATGAACGATTCACATCACTTGAGGGGCGGTAGTCCACACTTCCTCATATGAAATTATCACATTTGCACAACATGAAAGGCATAAAGGCATGTTTTAAATATAAAATTCAGAAGCATATAGAAAAAATAATTACCATATATATCATATATAAAATATAGTGACATCATAATGGACACCATTAAAGGTGTTAGGAGAAGATTGAACAATCATCGTTTCATGAGGTAGAAATTCACCAACCACAGAAGCAATATGTTCTTTAACCATTAGATGAAGGTGTGTGTAAGTGTAGATATAATACTTCACATAACAACATCCTGGTATATTTAAGATACTGGTGTTGTTACAAAATAATGGAATAAAAAGAGTTTAGAGGGTTGAAGAAGAAAAATAAAACAAAAGAACACATGTGAAGACATTACCTTAAAATCGGGTAACTCTTCTTGATTTGAGCTCATAGGCTTCCTTGGAAAGGATTCTACCCAAAGTTGAGGATTCAATAATGAAGAGGGGAATGTGGAGAGATTAAATTTGAAGGGTTTGTCCAATATAAAGGCTTTAGAGGTGTGGGTAAAGTGGTAGAGGTGGGGGCCTTTTATAAGAGAGGAGGAGGGGCACTTTTGGAAAGTTATAAAATATTAATTTATTATAAAATGATTTTCGGATTTTAAAAGTCCCAAAAGGATATATTTCTAGGATAAGGTGATAGGTTTATAAATCAACCCATCAAATAGGTTTTTGACAAGTTTAGGTCTTAGATTTCACATTATCTATTCATTTTATTTAAATCGTTAAATAATGAGGTAATCACTACATCATCAAGGTGTCATAAATAATTTAATTTATTTAATGTCTAAAAATTATACAAAAAATATCGTGATGTAGTAAATATTTTTATCTTTATAATTAATATTTATAGTAAAAAATATGACTTGTATAACCCCATTTACATTTTTTTTAGTAAAACAACACATGTTTGTGACATTTTTATTTTAACATTAAATAAAACGTTTTCAATGTCATTTTCCTACCAAAGTGGCTCCATGGGGTCCCCAAGATGACACATGTATTGTATTGGTCGTCCATGACCCATACAATAAGTTTAGGAAATGTGTCAAGGTCATTTAATATTATTAAAACATTATTTTTACCTTAAATTACACTAATTACCTCTAATCGCGATTAATAAAACTTAAAAGTTTCTATTCACCAAAAATTATTTTAATCTCATTGAACCACATTTTACTTCCTAATGACAAAAATGTATTTTGGATTTTTGAAAATCAAATCAATGAAGTGGTAATGCTTCATTTAAACAATAAATCAGTTTCTCTAAGTACCACTTAGTGGTTTCACTATTCATCAAAATTGAAGTTTTTCAGAAAAATGCCAAAAATTAATCCTAAGCTATATTTGATATTCCGAATTCAAAAAAGATGTCTATGTTACAAAATTAATAACATATAATTTACAATAATTAATTTAATAATTAAATTCCGTTGTAAGAACAAATAGCATGTTTTTATGAAACAATATATATCAAAAGATTGACACCTGTTTAAGTCCAATTTCAAAGTGAAATTAATTCCAATGACCACTATATGAATAAATGGTAAAAATATATTTTATTTTAACATTAAAACCAATTCAAAAGATAATATAATCATATAAATAAATTATTTTAAAAAGTGGTTTTGAATTAAAATACAACATTTTTCACTATTCATTAAAAAAATGAACTTTATCAGAAAAATACCAAAAATTTACACAAAGTAAATTTTGATGCCCCGATTCTAAAGAAGAATTTTATTTGGTCTAATAGAATGTATAAGAGTGACCAAAAATATATTTAATTAGGGTTATCCATCAAAAGGTGATAGTTCGACCATTTAGTGAATATTAGAAGATTTATGCTTAAATTTTGATTCATTTGCATTTTACGCCTCTAATATTTATTGGATGAAAGTAAAAATATTTGACAAACATATATAATAATTTTTTAGTTAGTTCTGTTCTTTCCCGCCATTACAATGACTAGGTGCTAACTACCATTTAAAATAATATTATTTTATTATTAGAGTACAACATAAGATTTCAAAGGAACTCGTTGTCACGTATTGGGCACGCCATCGAGCATAGAGTTCCCTTCAAAGTAATATTAATATTTTACTCACAAATGTTGATAAATATAAAAAAGTCATATTCTTTATTTACCTGGAGTGTTACATCCTTCCCCCCTTTTGGTAATTGTGTCCTCGCAATTTTAAAATTGGGCTCAAGAACTTCATTGAAAGCCCCACATTAGAAAAGAAGTAAATTAAACTATCACTTTAAAGGAAAGAATGGGAAGTACAAAGGTCACCCGATTTAACCCATACTAGGATTCCATGTATGAAAAAATGGATATTGAAGAAAAAAACAAAGGGTCGAGTTCTGAGGGAGTGTGATAGAAAACATGTTTAGGAGAAAGTTAACCACCAGAAAATCACAAACATGTAATGGTTTAAACAGTATTGGATTCCCCAGTAGGAAAAGTTAACGGACAACATTTTTTTAGTTACTTTTCATTGAGGAATTTATTTTTGAGCTTAACTAAAACATAAGGATACATACTTAATTGTCATGCTGACTTTCAAATTTTACTATATTTCTTACACAAACTCATATTTTATCCAAAAGATGAGTATTTAGGAGGACCTGTTTAAATTAACAGAGCTATAATAAACTTCTTGAGAATCACCTAATCTACAAAAGAGAACTTTATACTTCCCATGTCTTTATACCTTAACCAAAACTAAAACCAAAAAGGTTAGTATGAGATCAGATAATACCCAAAAAGGATAATACTTTATAAAAATAAAGTCTATTTTTAATCTCCAAAAGTTGTCCACCAAGACCCAAAGTTCAACGAAGACCAAAAGTAAACCAAAATAATATTGAAACCCAAATATTTGAAGGATTTAATCACATTGTCTTCCATGTTAAACCGTAACATTTATCTCCAAACAACATCATTTTCTCTTAATGTCTCCTATTGAAAAGTAATTAACCTAATCAAATATCCTCCATGATAGGTTAATAATTTCCATAGATAACCCAAAATCAACTTACTCTTAATTAATAAAATCATCTAACTAAAAAGAATTAGTCAAACTAACCAGGGACTTCACGTAGTCCAGTGGTAGGTGATAAAAACCAGTCACACTTTGGTTGTGGGTTCGATTCCCGTAATTTTGTCTGACGCGATGGGTTGTCACACGGTCTACGTGTTGTCATTTTTCCAAACTATATAATTCTTAAAACATTCCCCAAAAACGAGATAAAATCTTCAAAAATAACAATAACATAATTTAACCTCAATTTTATCTCATGCCTTTCACTTTCCATCATAACATATAGTAACCCATAATTACCTCAAAAGAAATGATTATATAAAACCTAATGGTTACCTTTATAATTAACACATGAACATCCACATCGAGTTGGTTCGCTCGTACAAGAGGCATTAGAGAACTCACCAAGGTTCAAGTGGTTGATCATGACTCCTCATAGTTGGATTAGAATAACTACGAGATTTCTCATTGAATCCCCCATTTCAACCAGTCTCTTAATCAGAGAACCACCACAGTTTCCTTCAAACCCATTGTTACTTTGGTGCCTGCTAGATCCATCCATTTACTGAAACCAGAAAGGTCAGTGTGAGTATATCAACAAAACCATCATGTACTAAAGAAGAAGATAAACACTAATATATACTTATCCAAGTTATCTCAAACTCATGCCAACCTTCAAAAATAACAATGACTATATCTAATATAATAACCATTGTGGTTATACACAACTTGACACTTTACACTCTATCCTCTAAAGTTATCTAAACCGACCTCTGATACCAACTATAAGTCCATGGCCTTAAACATTACATATTATTGAATTAAATGAATAATTCACATTGAGGATCTTTTCAGGTTTAGAGTATTAGAGAATTAGGACATAACTATTACATCTAAAAGATTACAAAGTAGACACATATACTCAGCTTCCATTTTTTTCACAAAAAAACTCTTGAATACAAGAGTCATGTTTAGTTCCCTGTTTTAGACAGCCTGACATTTCCTTGATCCCATCCTTGACCCTAATCATCTTTTTTTCTTGTGAAAAACATTTCAAAAAAACTTGGGATGAGCATAAAAACCCCAGTAAAGGATAAGCAAATAAGGAAAACTTTTAGTTTTTCAAAACAACAAGTAAACCATGTATACTTTATCAAAGTAATACTTTTCACATTTATAAAGTAGTAAAAAACACTTCACTGAATAAACGATCATTACATACCCTTTTATAACCAAAAGATTACCATAAAACCCATATAAAGAACACATAAAATATAAAGGTAACTTGAGACATAAACATACTTAAATAGAATAACCATACGGTAGACTTCCACACATACTTAATGGAATAGCGATATGGCCGACTTCCACACATACTGAATGGAATAGCCATATGAACGACTTCTATAACCAATGAATTATAGGTTATAACGTAACCACCCGTCTTGGTATTCACGACACCACTCATCATATGGTTTATCACGTAACCACCCATCAAATGTCCAAGTACAATTATAAAATCATAACACATAAAACAATTATGATGGAAAGAAAACATTTCCACATTTAATGCACAATATATCACTTAAATATATTGACATAACAAATCCATTATCAAAACCATTTTCAATACCAAAAAATAGTATATGTTATTTATTTACTTTTAAAAATATAACGGCTTGTTAAGGAATCCAAAGATCAAATAATACTCGCGGCGGCAGAACGGTCATTGTCACTGCGTACGTTAAAAAGAAACATACTTTTTGTCATTTAGTAAAATGCTTCATTTAGAAAATATTCCTTTTGAATTAAAGTATAATTAAAAGGGGTTTACACACCATATAAAATAAAGCCTTGTATTATAACAAAAATATGCCTTAATTAAAGGATATCGAGACGAAGTCCCTTATAAAGACGATATCCTTAGATAAAGGATAAATATATTACATAATTATGTGTGACAAAAGAATACACCAAATATAAGTAGATATTATGTGTAATACAATCAGAGGTTATTCACACATACTCATAGAATGACATATTCAAGGAGTACAAGTTTATCCCAAATAATCAAAATTGAGTTAAGAAGTTCCCTTGCAAAAATTTGACAGCATAACGCCGTCACTTTAAAATTAAAAAAATGAGTTGATGAGAGATAAAAAGGGGTATCTAATCACTTGGAAATAAAATTTATAGAAATAAGGATATATAAGAACATATCCCATCATAATAAGATTAAATGTCTTAAAAAGGAAGTCTTTTAAAATGAGGAGGGTGAAATGTTCCCTTACCGAATTGGGTAACTTCTGAAACGTACACCGCAAGAAATAAGGACTATACAACATTGATGTAAATACCCATAAACGAAAGTATATTACACCAAGAGTAGAAAAGTGGGTGGTACATACACCACTCAATGTAAAATGGTGTAAAATGTATCATAAATCTCACAGGAATAAAAGTGAGATGAAAATTCCTTTACGAAAACTCGGCAGCCTAACGGCGCCACTTAAAACTTCCAAAATGGATTGATGAGAGAAAATAGGGGATCTCATCATATTAACAGAAACATTAAAGTAATTTAATATAAAATAACATCTCAATCATAAGAAATATGAGATTAAAAGGAATGACATAAAAGAGTGTACTTAAAAAGAAAGAGAGGGGTAGGTTCCCTTATCTCAAGTCTCACTTGTCTTGTTCGTTTCATTATATTCATGAATAATAAACATTGGTCAATTTTTAATTTATTGAGGACCGATTTTAAATATTATTAATCAGTTCATATCACATATTATAATGTTATAGTAATTGGTTAATAATGTGAGTTCATATCAGACGTTTTTGTCGATGTTTGCTACATGAGTCAAAAATGAACTTGTTTGAAAATGATTGTCCATGTAGTTATAAGTAAATAATCTCCAGAATAGTATTAATGATTTAAATATCATATATATCCAGTACATATTCATTTTATACTACTCCAAAACATTTGGAGATAAAAAGAAATGAAATGCATCGTTCATGGAGACGGTAGTCTGTACGTACGCATGAACACTACTTTCATTCCTTTTTCATTTTACTGGAATTAAATAAAATTAGAGATTTATATATTATAATTAAAGTATAATATATATGTTATATAGGTCACATATTATCATTATTTTCATTCTTTATACATTCCATGTATTGCATGAACGAGTCACATCACTCGAGGGGGCGGTAGTCCACACTTCCTCGTATGAAATTATCGCATTTGCACAACATGAAAAGAAGAAAGGAATTTTTTAAATATAAAATTCAGAATCATATAGAAAACATAAGTACAATATATATCATATATAAAATATAGTGACATCACAATGGACACCATTATAGGTGTTCAAAGAAGATTGAACAATCATCATTTCGTGAGGCAGAAATTCACCAACCACAGAAATAATATGTTCGCTAACCATTAGACGAAGGTGTGTGTAAGTGTAGCTCGAATAATTCACATAAAAACATCCTAGTATATTCATGATACTGGTGTGGTTACAAAATAAAGGAATAAAAATAGTTTAGAGGGTTGAAAGGAGCAAAATAAAACAAAATAACACAAGTGAAAACATTACCTTAAAATCGGGTAACTCTTCTTGATTTGAGCTCAAAGGCTTCCATGGAAAAGATTCGGCCCAAAGGTGAGGCTTAAATGATGAAGAGAGGGATGTGTAGAGATAAAATAGGAAGGTTTTGGCCGAGCCAAAGTCTTTAGAGGTGTGGGTAAAGTGGTAGATGTGGGGGCCTTTTATAAGAGAAGAGGAGGGGCACTCTTGGAAAGTTATAAAATATTACTTTATTATAAAATGATTTTCAGATTTTAAAGGTCCCAAAAGTATATATTTCTAGGATAAGGTGATAATGATTCAAAATCCACCCATACAATAGGTTTTTTAAAAGTGTGTGTCTTATATTTGACCTTATCTGTTCATTTTATTTAAATCGTTAAATAACGAGGTAATCACTGCATCATCATGGTGTCATAAATAATTTAATTTATTTAATGTCTTAAAATTATAAAAAAAATCATGATTAAGGAAATATTTTTATCTTTCTAATGAATATTTATAGTAAAAAATATGACTTGTATAACCCCATTTAAAAATTGTTTTAGTAAAACAACACATGTTTGTGACATTTTTATTTTAACATTAAATAAAATGTTGTTATTGTCATTTTCCTAACAATGTGGCTCCATGGGGTCCCCATGTTGACCCATGGATTGTCTTGGTCGGCCATGAAAAATCCAATAATGGTAGGACATGTGTCACAGTAATTTCATATTATTAAAACATTATTTTTACCTTAAATTACACTAATTACCTCTAATCACGATTAATAAAACTTAAAAGTTACTATTCACCATAAATTATTTTAATCTCATTGAACTACATTTTACTTCCTAATGAAAACCATATATGTCGGATTTTTGGAAATAAAATCAAATAAGTGGTAATTTTTCATATAAAATAAAAAATAGTTTCTTTAAGTACCACTTAGTGGTTTCACTATTCATCAAAAATTGAAGTTTTTCAGAAAAATACCAAAAATTCACCCTAAGTTAAATTTGATATTCCGAATTCAAAAATGATTTCTATTTTAAAAAAATTCAAAACATATATGTTACATTTATTAATTTAATAATTAAATCCCGATGTCAGAACAAATAGCGTGTTTTTTTGAAACAATAAATATCAAAAGATTGACACTAGTTTAAGTCCAATTTCAAAGTGAAATTAATTTCAACGACCACTATTGGATTAAATGGTAAAAATATATTATATTTTCAATTTAAAAACAATTCAATAGATAATCTAATCATATAAATACATTAGATAAAAAAGTGGTTTTGAATTAAAATACAACATTTTCACTATTTATTAAAAAAATGAACTTTATCGGAAAAATACCAAAAATTTACACAAAGTAAATTTTTATGTCCCAATTCTAAAGAAGATATTTATTTGGTCCAATAGAATTTATAAGAGTGACCAAAACTATATTTAAAGAGGGTTTTCCATCAAAAGGTGATAGTTCGACCTTTTAGTGAATATTAGAAGATTTATGCTTAAAATTGGATTCATTTGCATTTTACACCTCTAACATTTATTGGATGAAAGTAAAAATATTTGAAAAACATATATAATAATTTTTTAGTTAGTTCCGTTCTTTCCTGCCATTAAAATGGCTAGGCTTTAACTACCATTTAAAATAATATTATTTTATTATTAGAGTGCAACGTAAGATTTCAAAGGAACTCGTTGTCGCATACTGGGCACGCCATCGAGCATAGAGTTCCCTTCAAAGTAATATTAATATTTTATTCACAAATATGGATAAATATAAAAATTTCATATTATTTATTTACCTAGGGTGTTACATCCTTCCCCCTTTTGGGAATTTCATCCTCGCAATTTTAAAATTGGGCTCGAAAACATCATTGAAAGCCCCACATCGGAAAAGGAGTAAATTAAACTATCACTTTAAACGAAAGGAAGGGAAGTGAAAAGGTCACCCTAGTTAACCCATACTAGGATTCCATGTATGAAAACATGGATATAGAAGACAAAAAACAAAGGGTCATGTTCAGAGGTAGTGTGATAGAAAACATGTTTAGTAGAAAGTTAACCACAAGAAAATCACAAACTTGTGATAGGTTAAACTGTATTGGATTACCTAGTAGGAAAAGTTAATGGACAACATTTTTTTAGTTACTTTTCATTGAGGAATTTATTTTTGAGTTTAACTAAAACATAAGGAAACATACTTACTTGTCATGTTGACTTTAAACTTTTACTAGTTTTATTACACGAACACATATTTTCTCCAAAAGATGAGTATTTAGGATGACTTGTTTACATTAAGAGAGCTATAATAAAATTCTATAGAATCACCTAATCCACAAAAGATAACTGTATACTTCCTATGTCTTTAGACATTAACCAAAACTAAAACAAAAAAGGTTAGTATGAGATCAGATAATACCCAAAAAGGATAATCCTTTATAAAAAGGAAATCTATTTTTAATCTCAAAAATTTGTCCACCAAGACCCAAAGTTCAAAGAAGACCAAAAGTAAACCAAACTAAAATTGAAACCCAAATATTTGAAGGATTTAATCACATATTCTTCCATGTTAAATCATAACATTTATCTCCAAACAACATCAGTTCCTCTTAAAGTCTCGTATTGAAAAGTAATTAACCTAATCACATATCCTCCATGATAGGTTAATAATTTCCATAGATAACCCAAAATAAACTTACTATTAATTCATAAAATCATCTAACTAAAAAGAATTAGTCAAACTATACAGGGACTTCACGTAGTCCAGTGGTAGGTGATAAATACCAGTCGCACTTTGGTTGTGGGTTTGATTCCCGTAGTTTTTTCCGACGTGACGGGTTGTCAAACGGTCTACGTGTTGTCCTTTTTCCAAACTATATAATTCTTAAAACATTCCCCATCAACGAGATAAAATCTTCAAAAATAACCATAACATAATTTAACCTCAATTTTATCTCATGCCTTTCACTTTCCATCATAAAAAATAGTAACCCATAATTACCTCAAAAGTAAGGATAATATAAACCCTAATGGTTACCTTTATAATTATCACATGAACTTCCACATCGAGTTGGTTCTCTCGTACAAGAGGCATTAGAGAACTCACCAAGGTTCAAGTGGTTGATCATGACTTCTGATAGTTGTATTAGAATAACCACGAGATTTGTCATTGAATCCCCCATTTCAACCAGTCTCTTAATCAGAGAACCACCACAGTTTCCTTCAAACCAATTGTCACTTTCGGGACTGCTAGATGTTGGAGTTGGTGGTCTAGAACCAACTACATTGTACTTTATTCATTAAATAAAAGCCTTATCACATATTGATTGTTCTTCTGCATGACATGTCATGTGATAATGTCCTAAGAACAGTTGTTGCATTAAAGGGTCATAGCGGATCCCTGCTGTGATGAGAACCCAGAAGTGCCATAACACTGTTCTTGAATGTATGTTCTATGGCTGGATGATATTATTTTAGGGACACAAATAATACAGGTCATTAGGGGTGAGGACTCATAAAACATTGAGGCACCTTCTCATGGTGTGCGCCCTTGGTAATATCTAGGAGGATATTATGAGAACGAGACCCGCCCGTAGGAAATCCACATTTCATAGTGTCATTGGATGTTCCTATCTACGGACGTGTGTATTGATCCTTAGACTTTAAGATTATTATTAATGGGTATTACAACTCGCGCACTTAGATTTATTGATGAAAACTATGATGACACACTGTTCGCAGCGAGGTAGGATACGTTGGGTGCGTCACGAGTAATACTGCATTAATAGATAACGCGAGAAAGGATTTGTCCCTTCCGTTCCATAACGAAAGTAGATATCTCTGGCCCTTTGATGAAATTGATATAGCCTAAATAAATCCATGGCCATGTTACTGTATGGGCAAGTTCAATTCCGGGAATTCAAAGAAATAATAATCAAGCAAATGGGTTGATGGCACTAGCATTCAACCCGCTTGATTGGAGATATCGTGACAAAGAGATTATATTACACGGTAAGCGTTCATAGGAGGTAACACGTCATTGCGGCATTAACTTCTTTCTCTATGGGTGCCTTGGCGTGTTGCTAGACGCTAACCTTGGACTATAGGCAGGCTCATCCTAATGCCACTAAGAAAGAGGCCTAGAGGTTCACACAATAAGTGTGTCCATGTATCTTAGTTAAATATTAATTTAAGAAGTTAAATAAATATTATTCCTGAATGTGGTTTAATAATTATTTAAGGATGTCTGATCGCATTTATTTTGACACTAGTTATTCGAGAGAATATATTGTGGACGAAATAATATATTTATTAGCGAGTAATGCAGTTAAATTTATTTAAGAAATAAATAGTCATTACTCAAGGACTAATAAATGTGGTGGAGAAAAATGGAAAATAAAAGTACACGCCATGTATTAATTATTACACGCCGTGTAGTTTTTCCTGTTGGGATTTTGAGGATTTAATATTGTTTTATTAAATGATATTTATTATAATCAGCGTGGGCGCATGTCAAGGAATTAATAATTCGACATGGGGGGTTTTCAATAAGAGTTAATGAAATAAATAGAATGCGTAACGCGTTTATTTATTGTCAAAACTCTATTAACCTCAAACATGATTATAAATATCCTCACAACCCCAACATTTTTGAGAGCCATTGTTGTGCACAATGGATTTGGAAATACTCTTAAGCCAAGAGAGAATTCCCTTTCCACCAAGAACACCCTCAAGTTACGAGAGCAAGATCCTCCACCGGATCAAGGCGGTCGAAGGTGGACATCACAAGCGAAGGTTCTTCCGCGCTAGCACCCAAAGATCTCTTCGGCGACGTCCGGAGATACGTGACACACGTGTGGATCACCGCTAGAGGAATCCTACACATGGATTCTACGACACAATGACGGATCACCGAATCGTGACTGGACACATCAACGAAGAAAGAATTCCAACGATGTAATTCTTATGCATTAATTAAATTAATTATAATCAACATATGATGATCCTCCTCAGGGGTTCCGGGACTCTTCTTTTCTTTTTGTTCTTCATTCTATTCCGAAGATTCGGCGTTTTATATCACGACGAATCTCGGATTGAACGTTGTTTAACGTTAAAATTATAGTTGGGCAAACCCACCAACGCGCTTCCGCTGCACCCGGAACCTTCAAGTGGTATCAGAGAGGTCATATCATTGGTTATAATTATTTAGTTTTTCGTTGGTGATTTACGCATTTAATAATTTAGTTATTTCAATTCATGTTTAATCATTCTGGAAATCTGAATCTCGAGATCTGTTCCTCCTCCCTCGTTTCTTGTTCACCTCACATAAATGGATTTTTTCTTTTAATTTTGATTAAAATAAAATAGAGGAACTCATCTGTAGGAGCCTAACGTTTCTGGCCATATAACACCAGAATACACGGCGTGTATTCGAAAGTACACGCCATGTAGTCTAGTTTCAATGCATTGACTGATCCGCAAAATCAGGCCGTGTATCGGATTCTTTCTAAGAATTTAAGACACTGTGTGTTGACCAGAAACAGGTGGCACACGGTTTCCGGAATACACGCCGTGTGGTCCAATGAACACGACGTGTAGTCCCTTCGGGTTTGGGTTGGGTCGTGTACTCCGTACACGGACTGCCCGGCTGGAAACCGTGTAACGCGGAAACTACACGGCATGTGTCCCACTGTACATGTCGTGTACTCCGAAAATTTCCAAAGTACATTAACACGGCTTATCCTCGGGCGTTTACTTTGGATGGAAGGTGAAGAAAAAGTACACGCCGTGTAGTCAAAAGTACACGCCGTGTAGTCAAAACTACACGCCATGTTCTCACCCAAATTACGCAGATTTATTAAAATTTATTATTATATTATACAAACCCTTGAGACATGTACCATGGTGCAGGAGTAAAGCTGAGGCACAACACATGATAGGTGTTTTATATATATGTGTTTAATTTAACATCTGCATAATAAATGGGAATTCACCGGATTGCCTCCAAGGTACAAGTTACGTACAAGGATAATTTTAAATGAATTTATTTGTTTAAAATTACGATGGATGAGAATCTCAAGGAAATTCAGAAAAAGGGATTTAAGATAAAAGGATTGATTAATTAAAGATAAATAATTGATTCGAGCATGATTTATCTTAAACAAGAACGATTAAAGAATTTAATTCTAGTTTTATTTATGCATAAATATCGTTTCATGTATGGATGATAATGAGGTAGACCGAGACCTTTGTATGTGAATGGTTTTTTTAATTAATTTATTTAAATTAAATTTATTGGCCCGCGAGCCATATCCTCATTAATATGTAGGTCATGCGTGCCCAAGGATTCTTTTATGTAAAAACCCCTTTTACCCCTCACCTGCGTGTGAGATAAATGCATATGTAATGGATGGAGCACCCAAGCCAGTGGAGGCAGCTCGAGTCAAGAGCCAAGGTGAAACCAATCCAAGGAGATACAAAGGTGGACAGGTGGAAAGTTGTAAACATGAACCCGAAAGGTTCAAGGTGTTTCTCCCCTAGGTCTTGGGTTAGTTTATCAACCGCTAGATAAACTAACCAATAGAAAAGCTCATGATCATACCATTTATTTTATTTCTGTCAGTTGCATGGTTTATTTATTGTTGGTGTGTTGTCCTGATCACACAATTAATGAATTAAACGAGCATGCAAGATGGAACTAAAATAAAACTGGCTTATACGTAAATATTATCTTAGACATGGTCAATCACTTAAGTATATCCCACTTAATATTAACAAGCATGAAATCAAAGATAATAAAATGGCAATTTATGTATAAGGATAAAATCCCTCAAAACAAATATTAAGTCGGCATAGCCTTGCATAATCTTGGTTAGAATCGAACCATAGTTCAAAGTGCTTGAACAACCCTAGTTGGGGTGCTTTCAATTATCGGGGAATTCTAATTCAGGGTTTTGGGTTGACTTGACTTGGTTCGCATCAAGGGTTGACTGCCACAGCGGGACATGGTGTGACCAAGAGGCAAAGGTTGAGGAAATCCAAAAGGATTTCAGGATTGGGGAGTCCACTCAGCGGATCAAGGAGCTGCGAGTTAATGCAGTTGGCATTTGGAATGCCTACCTAAAACCCTTCAAGTTGTTTGACCAACCCTAGTTGGGGTAATGTGAAGGACAATATGGATCCTTGCTGCTAGAATATTCACGTAACAGAATATTACGAAGTCAATAGTGAGGGATATTGGATTTCGATAAAATAGTGGGAGACTAATAATTATTAATTTATTTATTTGTCTCAAAATTTTGTAATAAAGTACTAAATCTTTTCTCATCTTAATTTGTAGAAACGGAAAGAAAATGACTTCAAACATATCATTGCACACCATACTCGAAAAAGAAAACCTTCTCACCGGCACCAATTTCTAAGAGTGGCAGAGGCGTTTACGCGTCGTCCTTCTCCATGAAAGGAAATTATATGTGATGGAAGAGCCTATTCCAGTTGCGCCTGGGAAAGAGGCTAGTGATGAGGAATTATCTCTCTACATGAAACACATGGATAATGCCATAGATGTATAGTGTTTCATGCTATCGGCCATGTCTAATGATCTTTTGAAGAAACATGAAAACATGGACGCGTATAGCATGATGTCTCACCTTAAAGATCTCTACCAAGATAAGGCGAGACAAGAGAGGTATGAGATCTCCAATGCTTTGTCTTCCACAAAGCTTGGAGCGTCTGTGCCAGCTGGGCCTCGTGTAGTCAAGATTATTGGCTACATTGAATGCCTGGACATCTTAGGGATTAAATTCCCGAATGAGTTGCGTAAAGATCTCATCCTATCATCACTGCCCAAGACCTTCTCTAGCTTCACTGTCAACTATAACATGAGCGGAAATGAGAAGAGTCTATCGGAGCTTCTGACCTTGATTCGCCAGGTAGATAAGGACATGGGGCATGACAAACCTGCGTTCCTTATGGTGAACAAGAAAAGGAAGGACACGGAAAAGGGGACAAAGACTTATAAACGGTCTGAAGCCACCGAGCATCGTCCCTCCAAGAAGGGGAAGATCTAGAGGCATGGCAAGGAACGAGAGGCAGTGTGTTTTGCATGTGGCAAGCAGGGCCACTAGAAGAGGAACTGCACCCAGAAGCGTGGGGATGCTAAAGGTGCGTTTGTTATCGAGTGCCATCTTTCTATTTCTACACATTGGGTATTAGATACAGCTTTTGGGGCTCACATCTGTATTCAAATGTAGGAACCAAGTAGATTTAGAAATATCGACAGAGGAGAGGTGGATCTTCGAGCTGCTAATGGCGCAAGGTAGGCTGTGTTGGCTATTGGAGACTATCACCTCTCATTGCTAACTGGCATGATTTTGGTTTTACAAAACTGTTATTTTGTGCCTAGTGTTACCAAGAACATAATTTCTGTATCATGTTTGGATATGGATGGATTTATTTTCAAGTTTGGAAATATGGGTTGTCTCTTTTATAAGAACAACGTATGTTATGGTATGGCACATTTGAATAATGGTTTGTATGTATTAAATTACGAAAACCAAGTGTTGACAATCGATAACGAAACAAACTCACATGACTCATACATCACCCAGTTATGGCATCACCGCCTTGGTCATGTGAACGAGAAGCCCTTGACAAAGCTCTACCAAGATGGCTATTTAGACTCTACTGAGCTAAAACCACTTGATAGATGTAACGCTTGTTTACAAGGAAAAATGACCAAGCCGCCTTTTGGTGGACAAGGTGAAAGGGCCACAAAGCTTCTAGGATTGGTACACACAGATGTGTGTGGACCATTTCCAGTATAAGCTAGAGGTGGATATTCTTACTTTATTACTTTTACTGATGATTTGAGTAGATATGGATATGTCTACTTAATGAGGTATAAGTCAGAGTCCTTAGAGAAATTTAAGGAATTAAAAAATGAAGTAGAGAATCAAATTGGTAAGAAGATAAAGAAGATTCGATCAGATCGAGGTGGAGAATATCTGAACCAATATTTCATCGATCTTCTACGGGAGTCTGGGATTCTATCTCATCTCACTCCTCCTTATACACCATATTGGAATGGTGTTAGTGAAAGGAGGAACTGCTCCTTGTTGGACATGGTGAGGTCGATGATGAGTCATGAGGATCTTCCATTATCCTTTTGGGGATATGCATTACAAACTGCAGCATACACATTAAACCGAGTACCCACTAAGGCGGCAAATAGAATTCCATCCGTGTTATGGAATGGAAGGAAACCCACTTTGTTGCACACACATGTATGGGGATGCGTGGCGTTTGTTAAGGCCTTCTCAGGCAACAAACTAGCACCCCGGGGCACGAATTGTATCTTTTTAGGATATCCCAAAGAAACGAAAGGATATTACCTATATAACCCCCAAGATAAGAAAGTGACTGTCGCCAGACAAGCCGTCTTTCTTGAGAGGGAGCACATCCTCAAGAAGGATAGTGGGAGAAAGATTGAATTCGATGAAGTGGATGCTCAAGATACATAGGAGTTGGTACAGGAACAAGTTCCACATGTCCCCATGGAAGAGGTTCCAGAAACACAAGTACTACGTAGGAGCTCAAGAGAGGTAAGGGAACCAGAGAGATTTGGTTTCCTAGTCACCGAGGATGGTGAATCATTATTATTGGACAATGATGAACCTCTCTCCTACAAGGAAGCAGTAAAAATCTTAGAAGCTACAAGATGGCTAGAAGCTATGAATTCTGAGATGGATTCCATGTATCAGAACCAAGATTGGGTTCTGGTCGATGAGCCAGTTGATGTAAAGCCTGTTGGAGGAAAATGGGTATTCAAAAGAAAGCTGTACATGGAAGGTCAAGTTAGCACCTATAAAGCAAGGCTAGTGGCTAAAGGATTCAGACAGCGTCAAGGAATTGACTATGATGAAACCTTCTCGCCAGTTGCCATGTTTAAATCCATAAGAATCATACTTGCCATAGTACCTTACCATGACTACGAGATTTGGCAGATGAATGTCAAACAACATTCCTTAATGGGAACCTTTAGGAAGATGTCTATATGACACAACCAGAAGGGTTTGTGACACCAGGTGAAGCCAAACGGGTTTGCAAGTTGCAGAAATCCATTTATGGATTGAAGCAAGCATCCAGGTCATGGAACATTAGATATGATGAAGCCATAAAGGAATTTGGTTTCATTAAGAAATAATGTGAGCCATGTGTTTATAAGTGGTTTAATGGGAATGCGGTCGTCATCCTAGTGGTATATGTTGATGACATATTGCTTATTGGAAACGACGTACCAGCCTTACAGTCAGTTAAGGACTGTTTGAACAAGTGTTTCTCCATGAAGGACATAGGAGAAGCAACCTACATTCTTGGGATCAATATCATTCATGATAGATCGAAGAGGCTTCTTGGACTAAGTTAGGGTACATACATTGACCAGATACTAAAGAGATTTAGTATGGAAAAATCCAAGAGGGGATTGGTTCCAGTGTCACATGGCTTACATATTTCTAAGAAAATGTGTCCCTAGACACAACAGGAGAAAGATAGGATGAGCAAGATCCCATACGCTTCGGCTATAGGATCCATCATGTATTCCATGTTATGTACTAGGCTTGATGTTGCCTATGCACTGAGCATGGTAGGCAGATATCAAGCAGATCCAGGAGAACAACATTGGACTGCTGTTAAAACTATCCTTAAGTATCTGAGAAGAACTAAGGATATGTTCCTGGTGTATGGAGGAGATGAGGAGCTTGTCATCAGAGGGTATGCTGATGCTGGTTTTCAAACAGATCAGAATGATCTGAAGTTGCAATTTGGGTATGTTTTCTGTCACAATGGTGGAGCTGTGAGCTGGAAGAGTTCAAAGCAGCCAGTTGTCGCCGATTCTACAGTGGAGTTCGAGTATATAGCGGCTTCTCATGCAGCCAAAGAAGCCGTTTGGATTCGGAACGTTGTCCAGGAGCTTGATGTGGTGACTAGCAGTAAAGATAACATTACATTGTATTGTGATAATACTGCAGCGGTGACTCTTGAAAAATAACCAAGGTCACATCAACGGACAAAGCACATACTCCGGAAGTATCACCTCTTGAGGGATTTCTATCAAAGGGGTGAAGTTGCAGTGAGTAGAGTGTCCACGGAAGAGAACGTGGCGGACCCCATGACTAAAGGCCTATCTCAGCAGAAGCATGAATATCATGTGAGAGCTAATGGGTTAAAGGTTGTTACTAGTTGGATCTAGTCCAAGTGGGAGTCTGTTGGAGTTGGTGGTCTAGAACCAACTACTTTGTAATTTATTCATTAAATAAAAGCCTTATCACATCTTGATTGTTCTTCTGCGTGACATGTCATGTGATAATGTCCTAAGAACAACTGTTGCATTAAAGGGTCGTAGTAGATCCCTGCTATGATGAGAACCTGGAAGTGCCATAACACTGTTCTTTAATGTATGTTCTATAGCCGGATGATATTATTTGAGGGACACAAATAATACAGGTCATTAGGGGTGAGGACTCATAAAACATTGAGGCACCTTCTCATGGTGTGCGCCCTTGGTAATATCCAGGAGGATATTATGAGAACGAGACCCGACAGTAGGAAATCCACATTTCATAGTGTCATTGGATGTTCCTATCTACGGACGTGTGTATTGATCCTTAGACTTTAAGATTATTATTAATGGGTATTACAACTCGTGCACTTAGATGTATTGACGAAAACTGTGACGACACACTGTTTGCAGCGAGGTAGGATACGTTGGGTGCGTCACGAGTAATACCACATTAATAGATAATGCGAGAAAGGATTTTTCCGAGCGTTCCATAACGGAAGTAGATATCTCAGGCCCTTTGATAAAATTGATATAGCCTAAATAAATCCATAGCCATGGTAAGGTATGGGAAAGTTCAATTCCGGGAAGTCAAAGAAAGAATAATCAAGCACATGGGTTGATGGCACTAGAATGCAACCCGCTTGATTGGAGATATCGTGACAAAGAGATTATATTACACGGTAAGCGTTCGTAGGAGGTAACACGTCATTGCAGCGTTAAATTCTTTCTCTATGGGTGCCTTGGCGTGTTGCTAGATGCTAACCTTGGACTTTAGGCAGGCTCAGCCTAATGCCACTAAGAAAGAGGCCTAGAGGGTCACACACTAAGTGTGTCCATGTACCTCAGTTAAATATTAATTTAACAAGTTAAATAAATATTATTCCCTAATGTGGTTTAATAATTATTTAAGGATGTCTGATCACATTTATTTTGAAACTAGTTATTCGAGAGAATATATTGTGGACGAAATAATATATTTATTAGTGAGTAATGCAGTTAAATTTATTTAAGAAATAAATAGTCATTACTCAAGGTCTAATAAATGTGGTGGAGAAAAATGGAAAATAAAAGTACAGGCAGTGTATTAATTATTACACGCTGTTTAGTTTTTCCAGTTGGGATTTTGAGGATTTAATATTTTTTTATTAAATGATATTTATTATAATCAGCGTGGGCACATGTCAAGGAATTAATAATTCGACATGGCGGGTTTTCAATAAGAGTTAATGAAATAAATAAAATGCGTAACGTATTTATTTATTGTCATAACTCTATTAACCTCAAACATGATTATAAATATCCTCACAACCTCAACATTTTGGAGAGCCATTATTGTGCACAACAGATTTGGAAATACTCTCAAGCCAAGAGAGAATTCCCTTTCCACCAAGAACGCCCTCAAGTTACGAGATCAAGATCCTCCACCGGATCAAGGAGGTCGAAGGTGGACATCGCAAGCGAAGGTTCTTCCGCGCTAGCACCCGGAGATCTCATCGGCGACGTCCAGAGATACGTGACACACATGTGGATCACCGCTAGAGGAATCCTACACTTAGATTCTACGACGCAATGACGGATCACCGAATCGTGACCGGACACATCAAAGAAGAAAGAATTCCATCGAGTTAATTCTTATGCATTAATTAAATTAATTATAATCAACATATGATGATCCTCCTCAAGGGTTCCAGGACTCTTCTTTTCTTTTCGTTCTTCATTCTATTCTGATGATTCGGCGTTTTATGTCGTGAAAAATCTTGGATTGAACGTTGTTCAACGTTAAAATTAAAGTTGGGAAAACCCACCAACGTGCTTCCGCTGCGCCCGGAACCTTCACTAGATCCATCCATTTACTAAAACCAGAAAGGTCGGTGTGAGTATATCAACAAAACCATCATATTCTAAAGAGGAAGATAAACACTAAGATATACTTATCCAAGTTATCTCAAACTTATTCCAGCCTTAAAAAATAACAATGACTCTATCTAATATAATAACAGTGTGGTCATACACAACTTGTCACTTAACACTCTATCCTCTAAAGTTATCTAAACCGACCACTGATAACAACTATAAGGCCCCGACCTTAAACATTACTTATTATTGAAATAAATGAACAATTAAAATTGAGGGTATTTTCAGGTTTAGAGTTTTATAGAATTAGGACATAAATATTATATCTCAAATATTACTAAGTAGACACATCTACTCAACTTACATTTTTTTCACAAAAAAAACTCTTGAATACAAGAGTCATATTTAGTTCCCTATTTTAGACAGCCTGACATTTCCTTGATCCCATCCTTGACACTAATTATCTTTATATCCTGTGAAATACATTTCAAAAAAACATGAGATGAGCATAAAAATCCCAGTAAAGGATACACAAAGAAGGAAAACTGTTGGTTTTTCAAAACACCAAGTAAATCATGTATACATTATCAAAGTAATACTTTTCACCTTCATGAAGTAGTAAAAAACACTTCACTAAATAAAAGATCATTACTTACCCTTTTTTAACCAAAATATTACCATAAAACTCATATAAAGAACACCTAACATATAAATGTAACTTGGGACATAAACATACTTAAATGGATTAACCATACGGTCGACTTCCACACATACTTAATGGAATAGCCATATGGCCGACTTCCTCACATACTTAATGGAATGGCCATATGTCCGACTTCCATACCCAATGCATTGGAGGTTATAACGTAACCACCCCTCATGGTATTCACGACACCACCCGTCATATGGTTTATTACGTAACCACCCATCAAATTTCCAAGTACCATTATAAAATCATAACACATAAAACAATTATAAAGGAAAGAAAACATTTCCACATTTCAAGAATAACATATCACTTAAATATATTGACATAACAAATCCATTATCAAAACCATTTTCAATACCAAAATAGAGTATATGGTATTTATTTACTTTTAAAAATATAACTTCTTGTTGATGAAGCCAAAGATCAAATAATACTTGCGGCGGCGGAAATGTCATTGTCACCGCGTATGTTAAAAAGAAACATACTTTTTTTGTTTATTAAAATGATTCATATAGAAAAGATTCCATTCGAATAAAAGTATAAGTCAAAGGGGTTTATACACCGTATAAAATAAATCCTTGTATTAGAACAAAAATATTCCTTAATGAAAGGAGATCGATACGAAGTCCCTTACAAAGACGATATCCTTGGATTAAGATAAATCAATTACATAATTATGTGTGACAAACGAATACAAAAAATATAAGTGGATATTAAGTGTAAAAAAATCAGAGGTTATTCACACATATTCATAGAACGACATATTCCAGGAGCACAAGTTTATCCCAAATAATCAAAATTGGGTTACGAAGTTCCCTTGCAAAAATTTGACAGCCTAACGACGTCACTTCAAAATTCAGAAAATGAGTTGATGAGAGATAAAAAGGGGTATCTCATCACTTGGACAAACCATTTATAGAAATAATGATATATAAGAACATATCCCATCATAATAAGATTAAAATTCTTAAAAAAATTCTTTTAAAATGAGGAGGGTGAAAGGTTCCCTTACCGAATTGGGTAACTTCCGAAACGTACATCCCAAGAAAGAAGGACTATACAACATTGATGTAAATACCCATAAATGAAAGTATATTACACCAAGAGTAGAACAATGGGTAGTACATACACCACTCAAAGTAAAATGGTGGAAAATGTTGAATAAATCTCACAACAATAAATGTGAGATGAAAAATCCCTTACGAAAACTCGGCAGTCTAACGACGCCACTTAAAACTTCCAAAATGGATTGGTGAGAGAAAATAGGGTATCTCATAATATTAACATAAAATTTAAAGTAATATTAATATAAAATAACATCTCAATCGTAAGAAGTCTGAGCTTAAAAAGAATGACATAAAAGAGTGTACTTAAAAAGAAAGAGAATGGTAGGTTCCCTTACATCAAGTCTGACTTGTCTTGTTCGTTTCTTTATATTCCTGAATAATAAACTTTGGTCAATTTATAATTTATTTAGGAAATATTCTAAAGATTATTATCCAGTTCATATCACATATTATAATGTTATAATAATTGGTTAATAATTTGAGTTCATATTAGACGTTTTTGGCGATGTTTGGTACATGAGTAAAAAATGAACTTGTTTGAAAATGATTGTCCATGTAGTTATAAGTAAATCATCTCCAGAATAGTATTAATGATTTAAATATAATATATATCCAGTAAATATTCACTTTATACTACTCCATAACATTTGGAGATAAAAAGAAATGTAATGCACCGTTCATGGAGATGGTAGGTCGTACGTACGCATGAACACTACTTTCATTTCTTTATCATTTTAATGGAATTAAAAAAATTGAGATATTTATATATTATAATTCCGGTATAATATATATGTTATATAGGTCACATATGTTCATTAATTTAAATCTTTATACATTCCATGTATTGCATGAACGAGTCACATCACTTGAGGGGGCGGTAGTCCACACTTCCTCGTATGAAATTATCGCATTTTCACAACATGAAAAGAATAACGGAATGTTTTAAATATAAAATTCAGAAGCATATAGAAAACATAAGTACCATATATATCATACATAAAATATAGTGACATCATAATGGGCACCATTAAAGGTTTTGAAAGAAGATTGAACAATCATCGTTTCGTGAGGCAGAAATTCACCAACCACAGAAACAATATGTTCTTTAAACATTAGACAAAGGTGTGTGTAAGTGTAGCTCAAATACTTCACATAACAACATACTAGTATATTTAATATACTAGTTTTGTTACAAAATAATTTAATAGAATTATTTTATTGGGTTGAAGAAGCAAAATAAAACAAAAGAACACAAGTGAAGACATTACCTTAAAATTGGGTAACTCTTCTTGATTTGAGCTCAAAGGATTCCTTGGAAAGGATTCATCCAGAAGGTGAGGCTTCATTGATTAAGAGGGTGATTTGGAGAGATGAAATGGGCAGGGTTTGGCAGAGAAAAAGGCTTGAGTGGTGTGGGTAAAATGGTAGATGTGGTGGCCTTTTATAAGAGAAGTGGAGGGGCACTCTTGGAAAGTTATAAAATATGACTTTATTATAAAATTATTTTAGGATATTAAAGGCCCCAAAAGGATATATTTCGAGGATAAAGTAATAAGGTTTCTAAATCCTCCCATCCAATAGGTTTTTGAAAAGTTTAGGTCTTAGAATTTACCTTATCTGTTCATTTTAGTTAAATCGTTAAATAATGAGGTAATCGATGCATCATCATGGTGTCATAAATAATTTAATTTATTTAAGGTCTAAAAATTATAGAAAAAATATCATGATGTAGGAAATCTTTTTATCTTTCTAATTAATATTTATAGTAAAAAATATGACTTGTATAAACCCATTTAAAAATTGTTTTAGTAAAACAACACATGTTTGTGACATTTTTATTTTAACATTAAATAACAAGTTTTTAATGTAATTTTCCTACCAATGTGGCTCCATGGGGTCCCCAAGCTGACCCATGGATTTTCTTGGTCGGAAATGACACATAAAATAATGGTAGGACATGTGTCAAGGTCATTTCATATTATGAAAAGATTATTTCTACCTTAAATTACACTAATTACCTCTAATCGCGATTAATAAAACTTAAAAGTTACTATTCACCATAAATTATTTTAATCTCATTGAACCACATTATACTTCCTAATGACAACCATCTATTTAGGATTTTTGAAAACCAAATCAAATTAGTGGTAAAGTTTCATTTAAATGAAAAATCAGTTTCTTTAAGTACCACTTAGTGGTTTCACTATTCATCAAAAACTGAAGTTTTTCAGAAAAATACCAAAAATTCACCCTAAGCTATATTTGATATTCCGAATTCAAAAATGATTTCTATTTTAAAAAATTCAAAACATATATTTTAAATTAATTAATTGAATAATTAATTCCCACTGTCAGAACAAATAGCGTGTTTTTATGAAACAATATATATCAAAAAATTGACACTAGTTTAAGTGCAATTTCAAAGTGAAATTAATTAAAATGAATACTATTGGATTAAATGGTAAAAATATATTATAATTTAAATTTAAAACAAATTCAAAAGATAATCTAATCATATAAATAAATTAGATTAAAAAGAGGTTTTGAATTAAAATACAACATTTTTCACTATTCATTAAAAAAATGAACTTTATCGGAAAAATACCAAAAATTTACACAAAGTAAATTTTGATTTCCCAATTCTAAATAATATTTTTATTTGGTCCAATATAATGTATAAGAGTGACCAAAACTATATTTAAAGAGGTTTTTCCATCAAAATGTTATAGTTCGGCCTTTTAGTGAATATTAGAAGATTTATGCTTAAAATTGGATTCATTTGCATTTTACGCCTCTAACATTTATTGGATGAAAGTAAAAATATTTGACAAACCTATATAATCATTTTTTGGTTTGTTCCGTTCTTTCTCACCATTATAATGGATAGGCGTTAACTACCATTTAAAATAATATTATTTTATTATTAGAGTGCAACGTAAGATTTCAAAGGAACTCGTTGTCGAGTATTGGGCACGCCATCGAGCATAGCGTTCCCTTTAAATTCATATTAATATTTTATTCAAAAATTTGGATAAATATAAAAATGTCATATTATTTATTTACCTGGGGTGTTACATCCTTCCCTCCTTTTGGGAATTGCGTCCTCGCACTTTTAAAATTGGGCTCAGAAACTTCATTGAAAGCCCCACATCGGAAAAGGATTAAATTAAACTATCACTTTAAAATAAAGAAAGGGAAGTACAAAGGTCACCCGAGTTAACCCATACTAGGATTCCATGTATGAGAACATGGATATGAATGAAACAAACAAAGGCTCATGTTTTGAGGGTGTGTGATAGAAAACATGTTTTGGAGAATGTTAACCACCAAAAAATCACAAACTTGTGATGGGTTAAACGGTATTGGATTCCCTAGTAGGAAAAGTTAATAGGAAACATTTTTTTAGTTACATTTCATTGAGGAATTTATTTTTCATCTTAACTAAAACATAAGGAAACATACTTACTTGTCATGTTGACTTTCAACTTACACTAGATTTCTTACATGGACCCATATTTTCTCCAAAATATGAGTATTTAGGATGAATTGTTTACATTAAGAGAGCTATAATCAACTTCTAGAGAATCACCGAATCCACAAAAGAGAACTGTATACTTCCCATGTCTTTAGACCTTAACCAAAACTAAAACCAAAAAGGTTAGTATGAGATCATATAATACCCAAAAATGAAAATCCTTTATAAAAAGGAAATCTATTCTTAATCTCAAAAGTTTTTCCACTAAGACCCAATGTTCAATGAAGAACACAAGTAAAACAAACTAAGATTGAAACCCAAATATTTGAAAGATTTAATCACATATTCTTCTAAGTTAAATCGTAGCATTTATCTCCAAACAACATCAGTTTCTCTTAAAGTCTCGTATTCAAATGTAATTAACCTAATCACATATCATCCATGATAGGTTAATAATTTCCATAGATAACCCAAAATCAACTTACTCTTAATTCAAAAAATCATATAACTAAAAAGAATTAGAAAAACTAACCAGGAACTTCACATAGTCCAGTGGTAGGTGATAAATACCAGTCGCACCTTGGTTGGGGGTTCGATTCCCATAGTTTTGTCCAACGTGACGGGTTTTCACACAGTCTACATGTTTTCCTTTTTCCAAACTATACAATTCTTAAAACATTCCCCAAAAACGAGACAAAATCATCAAAAATAACCATAACATAATTTAACCACAATTTTATCTCATGCCTTTCACTTTCCATCATAACAAATAGTAACCCATAATTAACTCAAAAGTAAGGATCATATAAACCCTAATAGTTACCTTTATAATTATCACATGAACTTCCACATCGAGTTGGTTCTCGCGTACAAGAGGCATTAGAGAACTCACCAAGGTTCAAGTGGTTGATCATGACTCCTGATAGTTGGATTAGAATAACCACGAGATTTATCATTGAATCCCCCATTTCAACGAGTCTCTTAATCAGAGAACCACCACAGTTTCCTTCAATCCCATTGTCACTTTGGTGCCTGCTAGATCCATCCATTTACTAAAACCAGAAAGGTCAATGTGAGTATATCAACAAAACCATCATGTACTCAAGAGGAATATAAACACTAAGATATACTTATCCAAGTTATCTCAAACTCATTCCAGCCATCAAAAATAACAATGACTCTATCTAATATAATACCCATTGTGGTTATACACAACTTGTCACTTAACACACTAACTTCTAAAGTTATCTAAACCGACCTATGATACCAACTATAAGGCCCCAACATTAAACATTACTTATTATTGAATTAAATGATTAATTCACATTGAGGATCTTTTCAGGTTTAGAGTTTTAGAGAATTAGGACATAACTATTACATCTCAAAGATTACAAAGTAGACACATCTACTTAGCATCCATTTTTTTCACAAAACAAAACTCTTGAATACAAGAGTCATGTTTAGTTCCCTATTTTAGACAGACTGACATTTCCCTAATCCCATCCTTGACCCTACTCATCTTTATGTCCTATGAAAAACATTTCAAAAAAACTTGGGATGAGCATAAGAATCCCAGTAAAGGATACACAAAGAAGGAAAACTGTTAGTTTTTCAAAACAACAAGTAAACCATGTATACTTTATCAAAGTAATACTTTTCACCTTTATGAAGTAGTAAAAAACTCTTCACTTAATAAAAGATAATTACTTTTATTTTTGTAACCAAAATATTACCATAAAACCCATATAAAGAACACATAACATATAAAGGTAACTTGGGACTTAAACATACTTAAATGGAATAACCATACGGTTGACTTCCACACATATATAATGGAATATCCATACAGCCGACTTACACACATAATTAATGGAATATCCATAGGACCAACTTCCATAACCAATGTATTGGAGGTTATAGCGTAACCACCCGTCCTGGTATTCACGACACCACCCATCATATGGTTTATCATGTGACCACCCATCAAATTTCCAAGTACCATTATAAAATCATAACACATAAAACAATTATAAAGGAAAGAACACATTTCCATATTTCAAGCACAATATATGACTTAAATATATTGACATAACAAATCCATCATCAAAACCATTTTCAATACCAAAAAAGAGTATATGGTATTTATTTACTTTTAAAAATATAATGGCTTGTTGAGGAAGCCAAAGATCAAATAATACTCGCTATGGCAGAAAGGTCATTTTCACTGTGTACATTAAAAAGAAACATACTTTTTGTCGTTTTGTAAAATGCTTAGTATAGAAAAGATTCCTTTTGAATAAAAGTATAAGTCAAAGGGGTTTATACACTGTATAAAAGAAAGCCTTGTATTAGGACAAAAATATGCCTTAATGAAAGGAGATCGAGACAAAGTCCATTACAAAGACGATATCCTTGGATTAAGGATAAATCAATTACATAATTATGTGTGACAAACGAATACACCAAATATAAGTGGATATTAAGTGTAAAAAAATCAGATGTTATTCAAACATATTCATAGAACGACATATTCAAGGAGAAAAAGTTTATCCCAAATAATCAAAATTGGCTCCATGGGGTCCCCAAGTTGACCCATGGATTGTCTTGATCGGCCATGACACATCCAATAAGGGTAGGACATGTGTCAAGGTCATTTTATATTATTAAAACATTATTTCTACCTTAAATTACACTAATTGCCTCTAATCGCGATTAATAAAACTTAAAAGTTACTATTCACAAAAAATTATTTTAATCTCATTGAACCACATTTTACTTCTTAATGAAAAAAATGTATTTAGAAGTTTTGAAAATCAAATCAAATAAGTGGAAAAGTTTCATTTAAACGAAAAATCAATTTCTTTAAGTACCACTTAGTGGTTTCACTATTCATCAAAAATTGAAGTTTTTCAGAAAAAGCAAAAAATTCACCCTAAGCTATATTTGATATTCAGAATTCAAAAATGATGTCTATTTTAAAACATTAAAAACATATATGTTACATTAATTAATTTAATATTTAATTCCCACTGTCAGAACAAATAGCGTGTTTTTATGAAACAATATATATCAAAAGATTGACACTAGTATAAGTCCAATTTCAAAGTGAAATTAATTCCAATGACCACTATTGGATTAAATGGTAAAAATATATTCTAATTTAACATTAAAAACAATTAAAAAGATAATCTAATCATATAAATAAATTAGATTAAAAAGTGGTTTTGAATTAAAATACAACATTTTCACTATTCATTAAAAAAATGAACTTTATCGGAAAAATACCAAAACTTTTCACAAAGTAAATTTTGATTTCCCAGTTCTAAAGAAGAATTTTATTTGGTCCAATAGAATGTATAAGAGTGACCAAAACTATATTTAATGATGGTTCGCCATCAAAAGGTGATAGTTTTACCTTTTAGTTAATATTAGAAGATTTATGCTTAAAATTGGATTCATTTTCATTTTACACCTCTAAAATTTATTGGATGAAAGTAATAATATTTGACAAACATATATAATCATTTTGTAGTTAGTTCCGTTCTTTCCCGCCGTTACAATGGCTAGGCATTAACTACTATTTAAAATAATATTATTTTATTATTAGAGTTCAACGTAAGATTTCAAAGGAACTCGTTGTCGCGTGTTGGGAACGCCATCGAGCATAGTGTTCCATTTAAAGTAATATTAATATTTTATTCACAAATATGGATAAATATAAAAATGTCATATTCTTTATTTACCTGGGGTGTTACAATAGTGGTATAAATTATAATGATTTTTTTTCTATGGATGAGCTCCAATGAATCAAAGAGGATGCATTTGTCCATGGCCTTGGGTCCTAGACCTCATAGGTATGATACTTGATATATATGACCTATGATGTGGTTGATGATTCAATTTGGTATATTTTTCCTTCCATTCATATAAAAATATTTGTACTACTACAATATATTGATCAAGATTATTCTACATTATCATTTACAAAATTACTAATTTTTATAATTTCACAATATTAGATATTATATTCACAACCTATATTTGTTACAGACACCATTGGAAGTGGCCTACTATTTTAATCTCAAACCCTGTTTGGTCCAGAATTTGGTATTTGGCCATACATCACAGATGTAGTCAGTGATAAGGGAATGTTCCCACTATTGGATACCTAATTTTCAATATTCTTATAGTTTATGAGTGTATAAAATTGATCTTGAGATTTAAATGCTTATGGAAAGTGATTTTTGACATATTTTTATTTTTATAGCATGTAATATGTGTGTCTACTACCCCATTCACCTTCTATTTCCTGCATTTTTGTATAGAATCATGAAATAATCATTTTATATATAATTCTTGGTATTTAATTATTAGTATTTAATTTGATGATTTACATCTGATGATTGAGATTTTTTTTATTCTACTACCATTTTATTATTATATAATTTTGATTTAGTTTTACCATGATGATATAGTCTACAACTATATCTCTATAGACCATCATTTATAGTTAGTATCCTCTAGAATATGAAGAGGTGTGCATCCTTCCATGTGGTCAACTTTGTTATGAAATAATGATGGAACCATGTTTGGGATGTCACAAAATTTTTAGGGAAATGTTCATAGTTTATTTTGATCATAAGTGTCTATGTTATTATTTTATTATAAAAACATGGACCTTAAAAACGTCTTACTAGTGGTTTACCATTAGACCCTTGACATCAACATACATTTCACCCTGTAAAAGAGGAATGTTGTTACTAACACTCTCAATAAGAAGTTTCATTATCAATACACTATGGAGTTGAGTTAGAAATGGGATCTCACATGCATCTTTTATTATACGCATCTTAATGTAATGAAAAAGGGAATAGTATTATAAGAGCCTAAATTTAGTCTCCACCATTACTTTTTATTTCAAGTATTCAAGAGTAATTGTTGGATCCTAGTTTTAAGAGTATTAATAATTCTTCATATAGTTGGGATACCATTAATGATTGGTATCTCTCTTATAAAGGAAAATTTTCTTCAAATCTTCCATGTATCCATGATAAATTGTGTGATAAATTATTTTCATTATTCTAACTCTGTTATCCACCGTGGAACTAGAAATGTGTACTATGAAACAAACATTATTTTTTTGCACTAGGTATAATAAAAAGGAATATTTAATATTTTATATTCATGATATAATTTATAGTTTATAATGGATTAACATCAATGTGTTTCTAGTATAATTATACTTATTCCTATTCTATTTAGTAAGTGGGATGGGGATTCCTTGGATTTAATTATTTTAGTACAATAAAATTCTATCGAAAAAATGAATTTGGGTTCTAATCAATTAATTAACAAAGTCTTCCCATTTTATTCCAATCTGGGATACCAACATGATCATGGTGTTGGAAATTCTATACGTGTAAGAGATCATGAGTTTTCAAAAGGTTCCATCTAATATTATATCAGATAATGACCCCCAATTTTACATTATAGTTTTTTAAATGACTATGTGTGGAAATGGGTTTTAACATAAAATTGATCACAACATACCACTTCCATGTGGACAGGTTTATGGATTTTTGAATACATATTTTAGATTATATAATCCATTCATTTTTATGGAATTTGTAGGCTCGTGGGATGGTAATTTAGTATTGGTTGTGTTTTATTATAATACAAGTTATTAGTTTTCCACTAGAATGGAGGAATTTGAATATCTCTTTGGTCTCCTAGGTAAGAAACCTATTTGTTGGTTAGAAATGGTTAAATCTTCTCTTTTTGTACCTTAATGTTTCTATGATATGTCAGTAGAACTTAATATTATCCAATTTTATTTAGTGATGGCTCAGAGATGGAATAATTTTTTTTCTTCAGATAATTGGTTTTATCTTATTTAATTTTTGGTTGGTGGAAATGTTTTATTTATATTTTCCCCTTGACTGGGTCACCATCAGTTTGGGAAGTAAGAAATCTTAGCTCTTTGATTTTTGGTACAATTTTTTATCCTTTATTGGGTCGAAAAAATGGATTATAGTTTAGCTTTACTATATATGTTATTGTCGATCCATAATGTTTTACATGCATCCCAGCTTAAAAAAATAAGCCTTACCCATCCCATGTTTTGAACTAGAAATTCAAAATAAGGAAAGTTAGTGAATGAGTAATGGCTTTATATTTTTGATTATCATGAAATAATCTTTCATAAAATGTATATTTTGTTGGTCCAAATGATATGGAATAATTGAAAAAAACCACTTGATATGTGGGAATGATGATAAACAATGCACGAGAAATAAAATAATATATTTACAAGGAAAAATTCATATATGTGAATTTTTGGGGACAAAAGTTTATTTGGTTGTGATATTATCAGATCTCAGTTTAAAGTATGTTATTTTTTGGGCTTCAGGTTTGTTCAATTTGGGTTAAGAATGGGTTGGTTAGTGATTGATGCTAAAATTTTGTTTTTCATTTATTTTAATAAAATAGGATAGAACATGCCATGGTCTAAGCTATTTTGATCCACGGGATCGTCTATGTATCACATGAAGAACCAAAATGGATAGTGTATGGTATTATCTTAATAATGGGAATTGGAAGTACAAATGTCATCCATAACTTGTTTGGCCAACAACATTCAATGGTTTAAGGTTTCAAGGGTCTAAAATGGCTATAATCTCCGAAATATATCCTGGGATTTTAATGTTTCAATCTCCTATGTGTGGTATGATCATGACTGAAATGGGTGTGGTGAAAGAAAACTATTTTTTGGTGTTAGAGGTCTCTAAATATTTAATGGTTGAATCATTTATGTATTCTTATGGAGAATTACACACTCATTACTAAAACAGGGTTGGGATCTCTGAGTTATGCCTTTTAATTACATTTGAGTTTTTTCTCGATCATTAAACCATTTTATTTACTAATTTTCAAGTTATTTTTATTTAGATAAATTTTGATTAATGTTTTGGACATATTTTCCTCCTTTTATATTTTACCTCAGTTGATAAGATTATTTTATGATTTTATTCAACTGGAGTTCTTTCTATTTAATAGGTCTAAGTTTATATCATTTTTCATTGCCTCCACTAATCTATAATTCATTATCATGGAGATTCATGACTTGTTTTTATTGGTATATGGCTATCTATTATCTCTGTAGAGACCCGAAGCTTGATGTACATTGACATTACATTACATTTTCGGAATACTTAGTACATCACAAAAACACACACACAAGGATCGTAATAGTTTAGTGTCTTTGGAAACTCGGAATATAATCTTCTAATCCTGGTGAAAGATCTTCAACATCTCCCATAAAGATCTTCCTTTTTATTAATACCTAAAACCTTTCTTTATATCCTGGGGAAAAGAAAACATAAAAGGGTGAGCTCAAATGCTCAATAAGGGTAAACAAAAGAAATATCAATCACATCATATACATAAGCACATAACTTTTGGAAATCTTAACCTGTAAAAGAGATCATAATTTCATAACCTGGGATAACTCATGGCAGTGAAATGTAATCACAATAATCATAACATAAAACATTAAACATTGTGGCATACACACATAATCATAGAGAATCATTTCTTATTAGTCAAGACTCATTGTCAAGACTATCTTAGTGGAAAAAGTCCCTTTCTGAACCGAGTCACCCTCGTTTCAGTCCTGTTTCACTGAACCGGTATAACCTACCATTCCAGCCATGTCTATCTCATGAGATATAAAATCTTTACCCAATGCATTGGAGGGAGATATAGGTCCCACCCATCTCATAATGATACCATTCTTATGTGTGCCACAAAATCATAAATAATACATCATTGCATAACCCATGTAATACAAATGGGAATCTTAAACATCATGACATCATAAAACAATTCATATAAGATAAAGGAATTCATAAAAATAATTCCATCATAACATAACCACATCAATGGAATAATAGGGATAAAAACAGAACCCTTTATTATCTTATATGGAAAATAATTTTGATAAAACACTTGAACTCCATTCTTGTGGAAAATATCCTTTCTTCTTCAAAAACATTTTTCCTTTCATAACAGTCATACAATTCTAAACTAAAATAATTTTATTAAAAATAAGCATGAAAAATTGTAAAGTAAGATTCTTGGAAATAATGTTTTTAAAAAAATCCATTCATGTCGTATAAGTTAAAAAAACATTCTTCTCGTACTTTTGTCGGAAAAGTCAAAAAAGTACCTCGTACGAAAAACGACAAAAGATTCCTTTCATATATTTTACTAAAAACTCACCGAAGGGTAAAATAGGATTTAAAAAATTGTATTTGAATGGAAATAATATTACATATTTAGGAAACATGGATGTGGATGATAAAATACACCCCAGTAAATACTAAAGTATAAACAATCTCGGATAAAAATGAGATTGTGATATTTCTCTTACCTTAGGTCCAGTTTGCTTCGTAAGTGTCCGAACCTCCTGTATAATGATTTAAATAATGTCATTTACTTATTACAGAATCATATTAATTGTTATGATATCATATATGGTTCACTTATGACTTTATATTACCTGTACTTTTGTAAATTCCATGTTAAAGAGCGTTTTGGGTAAAATTGTTTCATTTGTCGTCCGTGTTTTGACTTGTAATTATTCATATGATTACTTAGATCATGATTACATAATTACAGAATATAAAACATGATATATATATATATATATATATTCAGAATATACATATATATAATAAATCAGTAAATGGAAAGAAACACACCCTTCATGGAGACGGTAGGCCGTACGTACGCATGAACGCTGTTTTCGTTTCCTTATTGAGTTGACCGGAATTAAGTAGATGACATACATATATATACACATAAATCCAGTATCATTATTATGTCATATAATTCATGATTACTTATTATATATACTTTATAATCATTCATGAATGGTTAAAGTGGAGAATGAATCTCATTGCGTCGTGGAGACGGTAGTCCGTACGTACGCACGAGCGATGATATCGTTCTCATGATCGTGGGACTGTATTAGAGTGTATGTATACTATTTCATAATAAATATCACTTTAAAATAATAATATATAGTTATTATTTACACCATTATACTCATCCAAGTAAGGTGGTGGTGGAAAATAGATTTCACCACGGCGTGGAGACGGTATTCCGTACGTACGCACGCGTGGTGATTTCGTTTTCCGTAGGATGGATAGATAGTGAAATAGGATTGTTTCATACTTATAATAAAATATCAGTATATTACTTATACTGATGTTATTACTTCATAATGAAACAACCTAAGAAGAAGAAGTGGAAGAAGAAATAAAGGTGAAAGAATCGGTAATAGAAATTACCTCTTCTTTGAAGCGCCTCTTTGACACCTCCTCTTAGGGCACTAAAATTGGTCTTTGAGGAAGACCAGAACCTCTAGGATGTTTCTAGGGAAGTGGAGAAGAGAATTTTTCAGGGGTGGCCAAGCTTGAAGGCTCAATGTTGTGCGAGGAAGAGAGGGAGGAGGTGCCCTTTTATAAGGGAGGAGAGGGGCACCTTTGGAATAACTAAATATATTATTTTATTATAAAGTCAAGTTCGTTTTTAAATTGCTCCAAATCAATTTATTTCGAGGCTAAGGTGGGGATGGGTCTAAATCCTCTCATCCAATAGAATTTAGACAAGTTTAGGTTCCTATTTTAACCTTATCATTTAGATTTAACATTAAGTTAAATAATTTTACTTTTACCGTGTCTTCTTGTGTTCTTATACTATAAGGTTAATAAACTTACTATAGCCAAACTAACCCCAAGTTGTTTATTATTAATATATATAACCTTATATAAGTCATTTGGAAAACCTTAGATTTTTAGGAATAAAATAACAATTAATAATATAAATTTTTTTTTAAAAACTATTTCATGTCAATTTTGACACTATTTAGTAATTGATTTTAGTGAAAATTATAACAGAATGATAAGTTCTAAAAAAGATAATTAAATCAATAATAACATGTCATATTAACCTATAAAATTAGTGGAATTCATAAAAAGTCTCAAATTATATTTATTTGGGTATTTATAACATCAATTATGTCAATATTTTATTAATAAGATAATTAATGCATCATCGTTGTGTCATAAATAAATTAAATTATTTAATGTCTAAAAATTACAAATAAAATACAATTATGTAGTAAATATTTTTATCTTTCTAATGAATATTTATAGTCGAATTTATCTTATGTATAACCCCATATTAAAAATGTTTTAGTAAATAAACTTTGATTTTAACTCTTTTAACCATTATTTAAATAAATTAATAATAAATGTCCTAATCTAATCCAAGTGGGCCTAAATTGTCATATTTTATTCCTAAGTTTGTTTTTGGTCGAATTACACTTGTCTAATAGAATTAGGACATGTGTTAGGGTAATAATAATATCATTTCTACCCTTAATTACCCTATTTACTTTTAACCGTGGAAAAAAAGTAAAAAGTTACTATTCACCAAAAAATTATTTTCATCTCATCGAACCACGTTTTACTTACTAACATCAACCGTGTCTCTCGGATTTTTGAAATTCCACTCACAGAAATGGTAAAATTAAGTTTTATGAACAATTCAGTTTTTTTTAACTACCACTTAGTGGTTTCACTATTCATCAAAAATTGAAAGTTTTCAGAAAAATACCAAAAATTAGGCCTATGATATATTTGATATTATGAACTCAAAAATGATTTATATTTTACCAAATTCAAAACATATCAGTTGCATTAATAATTTTAAAAATTAATTCCCGTCGTCAAAAAAAATAGCGTGTTCTTAGGAGATAATAACTATCAAAAGATTGCCACTTGTTTATGTGTGGTTTAAATGTGAAATTACATCCAATGACCAACATTGTATTAAATTGTAAAAACATATTCTAAATATACTTTAAAACCACTAAAATTAATAATTTATCACTATTAATTATTTCGATTGAAAAAGTTGTTTTTAATTAAAATTTAGTAATTTTCACTATTCATCAAAATATGAAAGTTATTCGAAAATTACCAAAATTTCACCCAAAGCTAATTTCAATATTCCGAATCCAAAAATGAAATCCATTTTGAAAAAATAAAATTTACTAAATTTCAAAAAGTGGTTATTACTATTCATAACGGCTAGTTTTAATAATATTTTAATAGCATATCGTTGTTTAGTGAAACTCGGTATTGCGTACTACACACGCTATCAAGGAAGGTCGTGATTGCGTGTAATGAAAGGAAAGTCAAGGATTCCTATTGTGCAAGATCCTTTTGGGGTAGCGTACAACACAAGACATTAATGAAATTAAAAAGAATATTTTTCATAAAATCTCGGGGTGTTACATTCTACCCCCCTTAAAATGAATTTCGCCCTCGAAATTCGTCGGGGTTATAAATGGTTTACTATTTGAAAGTTTCTTTGATAGAAACCCACATCATAAAAAGGAATACCAAAACTAATCTTAAAAAACAAAAGTATGAAACTTAACGGTTACCCAAATAAACTAATCACTGGGTTTCCACATAGGTGAAAATATGGATATGGGAGAGAAATCTAACCATTATGTTCTGATGGAGAGTGGTAGAGAACATGGCTATGGAAAAGCCAGCAATCACAAAGCCAAAAATTTGGAATGATCTAGGGTACTATCTGATTCATCAGATATAAGAGCACTAGGACAACATTTTTGGTTTTTAAGATCATTTCCCTAAAGTTGATGAAATTGGAATTAGAAGAAATACTTTCGTGATTTTGGTATAGTCTCACCGTTTGTCATTCTTTGGACAATTTCTACTTCATCTCTTAAAGAAATGAAGTTGAATTTGTCATTCTTGAAGTGTTAGCAGATCACGTGATAGAATGACGGGTCATTCCATCTGTCTCAAACAAAAGGTTAGCAAAAGTTATTAAATATACATAAGTCATTCTATAGTGAGATTAATCATATATGGTTCCTAAAATGGACTTATACTTCATATATCATACTGCTTAATATAATAAAACTAGTTTCTACTAAACAGGGACTTCCGGTAGGCCAATGGTAGGCGATAAAGGCCAGTCGCACTTCGGTTCTGGGTTCGATTCCCACAGCCTTGTCTGACGCGATGGGCTGTCGCCCGTCCTGCAGGTTGTCCTTTTTCTAAAGCTATATTACTATAACATCCCATCAATAATATCGAAAAATGTTTTATCCTAACTTATGTCCAACATAATCCATTCTAATCTTTAGGCTTATCTAAAATACTTCGGTCCAAGCTCATAGTATAAAGAAAATGATTACTTGAAATGTCAAAGAACAATCACGTGAATGCCATTATTTATCCCCCATATATCATAAGATATATCTTACTGGTCAAATTACAAACATGTGAATACCTTAATCATGTATTCTCTTGATGAATGAATACCCATTGAACCTTAGTGAAAACATGAATGCAGTTAAAAGTTAACACTTTCCACATACCAAAATCCTCAAAATTCTATATTCTCAAACCATGATATCACTTAGTCCTTATATCAATCATGAGCTCATGAATACGGTTAAACATTTCATTTTCTCGTTTTCCCTTCATTATGCACATATCATCTTATTTCCAAAAATATCTCAATCACTTTGAGTACCACATTAGACCAATACATAAATATTCCAATACTCCATGGTACAACATTATTTTTGAATCCCATTACATAAACACTTAATCATTCCACCACATCGTTGTCATATTCAACATCGCCAATAGTGATCGCATGTGACTTCCCTTTGTCCATTTCCTTAAGCGGTTGCTCATGTCGATCATCACTAACCCTTGGATTAGGGCATTTATTAGCATAATTCCCCATTTCCTTACACTTGAAGCATTGAAGTGTTAGTGGTGCGTTCTCAGCAGTGTTTTCTTTATTCACATCATTAGAGACCATTTTTCCATTGCTTCGACACTCAACTGCACGATGACCTTCTTTTCCACACTTAAAACATTTCCTAGTCCCTTTAAGACAATCTCCACCATGCTTCTTTCCACACTTTGTGCATAAGGAAACATTCATCTTCTTTTCACCATTATTTTTAGATTTCTCCTTGAACTCCATCTTTCGTTTCTTGTCAAAACCATGAGATGGATATGTAACACCAACTTCCATTTCTACCTTGATAGCACAACACACAATTTCTTCATAGCTACTGAAGTCTCTTATAGCTAATGCCCTTCGAAGACTCGGTTTTAAGCCACTGAAAAATCGATCAACTTTACTTTCAGGTTGGATGATAATGCCAGATGCATACCTTGCAAGTCTTGTAAAATTCGCTTCGTATATACCAATAGATTCATCATCCTTCTGCTTCAGCTCAAGAAACTTCTTTTCCATCTTTGTTCGAAGAATACGAGGGAAGTACTTACTGAAAAACAAGTTCTTGAACTCGTCCCATTCCATGGACTCAATTTCATCTCTTGGCCTCATATTCTTGATAAGATTCCACCATTGATCAGCTTCACCATCCAAACGATATACTGCTAAGATGACTTTATCATGTTCAGAACATTGAAGAACTGAAAATATGTTTTCAGTGGTACTGATCCATTGTTCAGCAACAAGTGGATCAAAAGACCCACTGAAAGAAGATGGACGTTGCCTCATGAAGGAATAAATAGAATATTGTTCCCTTATATGCTCATTTGGAAGTCCAGAATGATCCGTAGCTTGTGTAAGTATAGCAATAAGATTTTTCACTCCATCTTCCATAACATTTGTTTGTTCAGAAGGACAATCATTGCGTTGTCCATTGCATTGATCAACACGGTTCCTTCGGGTTCCAGCCATCGTCTAAAACCCAAAAAGAATAGTGTGAGAGGCAAAAATCATGCTAGGGAAAAAAACATTATTAAGGGAAAGTACCCTCAATATCTAACATCTTAGGTTAAATTATAAGATCGTTAGTGCAATTCTAGGACTATAACCTATACGTATACTTAACCTTAGGGACATCCCTAGAAATACCTTAGAAATATCTCTAGGGATCTCACTAACGTTTTCGCATCCTAGTTTCCAAAGGTTGACTAAACCTTTCCTCTGATACCAACTGTAGATACCCGAAGCTTGACATACATTGACATTACATTACATTTGCGGAATACTTATTACATCACAAAAACACACACACAAGGATCGTAATAGTTTAGTGTCTTTGGAAACTTGGAATATAATCTTCTAATCCTGGTGAAAGTTCTTCAACATATCCCATAAAGATCTTCTTTTTTTTAATACCTAAAACCATTCTTTATATCCTGGTGAAAATAAAACATAAAAGGCTGAGCTCAAATGCTCAGTAAGGGTAAACAAAATAAATATCAATCACATCATATACATAAGCACATAACTTTTGGAAATCTTAACCTGTAAAAGAGATCATAATTTCATAACCTAGTATAACTCATGACAGTGAAATGTAATCACAATAATCATAACTTAAAACATTAAACATTGTGGCATACACACATAATCATAGAGAATCATTTCTTATTAGTCAAGACTCATTTCCAAGACTATCTTAGTGGACAAAGTCCCTTTCTGAACCGAGTCACCCTCGTTTCAGTCCTGTTTCACTGAACCGGTATAACCTACCATTCCAGCCATGTCTATCTCATGAGATATAAAATCTTTACCCAATGCATTGGAGAGAGATATAGGTCCCACCCATCTCATAATGATACCATTCTTATGTGTGCCACAAAATCATAAATCATACATCATTGCATAACCCATGTAATACAAATGGGAATCTTAAACATCATGAAATCATAAAACAATTCATATAAGATAAAGGAATTCATAAAAATAATTCCATCACAACATAATCAAATCAATGTAATAATAGGGATAAAAACCGAACCCTTTATTATCTTAGATGGAAAATAATTTTGATAAAACACTTGAACTCCATTCTTGAGGAAAATATCCTTTCTTCTTCAAAAACATTTTTCCTTTCATAACATGTCATACAATTCTAAACTAAAATAATTTGATTAAAAATAAACATGAAAACTTTTAAAGTAAGCTTCTTGGAAATAATGTTTAAAAAAATCCATTCATGTCGTATAAGTTAAAAAAACCATTCTTCTCGTACTTTTTTCGGAAAAGTCAAAAAAGTACCTCGTACGAAAAATGACAAAATATTCCTTTCATATATTTTACTAAAAACTCACCGAAGGGTAAAATAGGATTTAAAAAATTGTAGGTGAATGGAAATAATATTACATATTTAGGAAACATGGATGTGGATGATAAAATACACCCCAGTAAATACTAAAGTATAAACAATCTCAGATAAAAATGAGATTGTGATATTTCCCTTACCTTAGGTCCGATTTGCTTCGTAAGTGTTCGAAACTCCTGTATAATGATTTTAATAATGTCATTGACTTATTACAGAATCATATTCATTGTTATGATATCATATATGGTTCACTTATGACTTTATATTACCCGTACTTTTGTAAATTCCATGTTAAAGAGCGTTTTGGGTAAAATTGTTTCATTTGTCGTCCGTGTTTTGACTTGTAATTATTAATATGATTAATTAGATCATGATTACTTAATTATAGAATATAAAACATGATATATATATATTCAGAATATACATATATATAATAAATCAGTAAATGGAAAGAAATACACCGTTCATGGAGACGGTAGGCCGTACGTACGCATGAACGCGGTTTTTGTTTCCTTATTGAGTTGACCGGAATTAAATAGATGACATACATATATATACACATAAATCTAGTATCATTATTATGTCATATATTTCATGATTACTTATTATATATACTTTATAATCATTCATGAATGGTTAAAGTGGAGAATGAATCTCATCGCATCATGGAGACGGTAGTCCGTACGTACGCACGAGCGATGATATGGTTCTCATGATCGTGGGACTGTATTGGAGTGTATGTATACTATTTCAGAATCAATATCACTTTAAAATAATAATATATAGTTATTATTTACACCATTATACCCATCCAAGTAAGGTGGTGGTGGAAAATAGATTTCACCACGGCGTGGAGACGGTATTATGTACGTACGCACGCGCGGTGATTTCGTTTTCCGTAGGATGGATAGATGGTGAAATAGGATTGATTCATACTTAAAATAACATATCCGTATATTAGTGATACTGATGTTATTACTTCATAATGAAACAACCTATGAATAAGAAGTGGAAGAAGAAATAAAGGTGAAAGAATCGGTAACGGAAATTACCTCTTCTTTGAAGCGCCTCTTTGAGACCTCCTCTTAGGGCACTAAAATTGGTCTTTGAGGAAGACCAGAACCTCTAGGATGTTTCTAGGGATGTGGAAAAGAGAATTTGTCAGGGGTTGGATGAGCTTGAAGGCTCAAAATTGTGTGAGGAAGAGAGGGAGGAGGTGCCCTCTTATAAGGGAGAAGAGGGGCACCTTTGGAATAACTAAAAATATTATTTTATTATAAAGTCAAGTTAGGTTTTAAATAGATCCAAATAGATTTATTTCGAGTCTAAGGTGGGGATGGGTCGAAATCCTCTCATCCAATAGAATTTAGACAAGTTTAGGTTCCTATTTTAACCTTATCATTTAGATTTAACATTGAGTTAAATAATTTTACTTTTACCATGTCTTCTTGTGTTATTATACTATAAGGTTAATAAACTTACTATATCAAGAAAAACTAACCCCAAGTTTTTTATTATTAATATATATAACCTTATATAAGTCATTTCGCCGAACCTTAGATTTTTAGGAATAAAATAACAATTAATAATATAATATTTGTTTCAAAAACTATTTCATGTCAATTTTGACACTATTTAGTAATTGATATTTGTGAAAATCATAACAGAATGATAAGTTCGAACAAAGTTAATTAAATCAATAATAACATGTCATATTAACCTATAAAATTAGTGTAATTCATAAAAAGTCTCAAATTATATTTATTTGGGTATTTATAACATCAATTATGTCATTATTTTATTAATAAGATAATTATTGCGTCATCGTTGTGTCATAAATAAATTAAATTATTTAATCTCTAAAAATTAAAAATAAAATACAATTATGTAGGAAATATTTTTAGATTTCTTATTAATATTTATAGTCGAATTTATCTTATGTATAACCCCATATTAAAAATGTTTTAGTAAATAAACATTGATTTTAACTCTTTTACCATTCTTTAAATAAATTAATAATAAATGTCCTAATCTAACCCAAGTAGGCCTAAATGGTCATATTTTATTCCTAAGTTTGTTTTTGGTCGAATTACACTTGTCCAATAGAATTAGGACATGTGTTAGGGTAATAATAATATCATTTCGACACTTAATTACCCTATTTACTTTTAACCGTGGTAAAAAAAGTAAAAAGTTACTATTAACCAAAAAATTATTTTCATCTCATCGAACCACATTTTACTTACTGACATCAACCGTGTCTCTCGGATTTTTTAAATTCCACTCACAGAAGTGGTAAAATTATGTTTTATGAACAATTCAGTTTTTTTTAACTACCACTCAGTGGTTTCAGTATTCATCAAAAATTGAATGTTTTCAGAAAAATACCAAAAATTAGGCCTAAGCTATATTTGATATTATGAACTCAAAAATGATTTCTATTTTACCAAATTCAAAACATATCAGTTGCATTAATTAATTTAAAAATTAATTCCTGTCGTCAAAACAAATAGCGTGTTCTTAAGAGATAATAACTATCAAAAGATTGACACTTGTTTATGTGTGGTTTAAATGTGAAATTACATCCAATGAACAACATTGTATTAAATTGTAAAAATATATTCTAAATATACATTAAAACCACTCAAATTAATAATTTATCACTATTAATTATTGCAATTGAAAAAGTTGTTTTTAATTAAAATTTAGTAATTTTTACTATTCATCAAAATATGAAAGTTATCTGAAAATTACCAAAATTTCCCCCTAAGCTAATTTCGATATTCCGAATCCAAAAATGAAATCCATTTTGAAAAAATAAAATTTACAAAATTTCAAAAAGTGGTTATTACTATTCATAACGGCTAGTTTTAATAATATTTTAATAGCATATCGTTGTTTAGTGAAACTCGGTATTGCGTACTACACACGCTATCAAGGAAGGTCGTGATTGCGTGTAATGAAAGGCAAGTCAAGGATGCGTGTTGTGCAAGCTCCTTTTGGTGTAGCGTACAACACAAGACATTAATGAAATTAAAAAACATATTTTTCATAAAATCTTGGGGTGTTACAATCTCCCTAGACCTCTAATTATCATGGAATTTGGATCCCATGTGGTTTCTAGAAATAATGTGTTTATTTAGTTTGGTTGGTTAATTTAATGTATTAATTTTATAAAATATAAATTCTATCTGATTTTAAGTTTATTTTATAAATTTTTTAATGTAATTATTTATAATTATTTAAATATTGTGATGCAAGGTATCATTTTGAAGATGATTTTTCTCAAATTGATTTTTAAATGAATATTTGGATTTGTAGAACCCATGGGTCTTATATAAATAATTTCAAAGAATCAATTAATTTGAAATATGTTATCGGAATTAATCCAATGGTAGGTAATTTAAAAAATTATTTGATTAGACAAGATGTATACAAAGGAAATGGGATCATGAGGTACTTAGGATGGGGGTAAATTTTCTATAATCAAACTAAGAATTATATTTTTTTAGTATAACATGGATACATAATTAAAATAGTAAAAAACAATTCTTGTTATAGAAAGATACTTATATAAGTGATATATTATCCAATGTTTGTTATTCCACGGTAATGTTTTCACCATGAGACCTTTGATAAATGAGATTGTGTGAGTATCTTAGACAACCCATAGCTACTATATCATATAATTCAGTTTCCATATTTCTAATCTTAGAAATTTGTTTCTTTCTCATGATTTGGTTTTTTAAAATGTTTGAGATGATTTATAGCTTTTAAATTCTTAAAAAGGAAAATTATTTCATTGAATTTTCATTAATTGTTTTTGATATGGTGTTATGAATTGTTAAATGTTGTAAATTTATATGTTTTGATATAAACTATTAAAAAATATTTCATGCTATAGTTTTTTTCTATTAAAATGATAGGTTTATATTATAAAGACTGATTGTGGAACATTGGTGGAATCCTACTAGGAGTTTTTATCATTCCCAACTAAACCATTCAGGTGTGTGTATCATGTTTAATCTAATATAAGAAATTTATTGGTTCCACATGGTTGTGGAGAGTATAACTATTACAAGGGTGTTTCTATTTTGTAGTGACATGGTTTGTTACTAAACCATGTATCATGTAAATTTGTCTTGTCTTATGATTTTAATTACGTTGGTATTCCTCCTTTGATTTAGTACCTATTTTTCATTTTTCTCATTTTAATATCATATAATTGTTTTATATAAGATTGTTACATCTCTTATATATTTATTCCATAATTTCTACACTTTCTTACTCCTTTTTATGAAAAATACCTCACAATGATAGTTTGGATACCAAAAAACCTATTAACAGCCCATGGGTATCGATAAATCCCTTCATTAATTTCTATGTTCCATATTGGTTATTTGGTTTAGGTATTACATAGATCTGTTTAAGAAAATTCCAATAAATTAATATATTATTGATGTACCCAATAAAACTGTTGAATGATTTATAAATTTTTTCAACCATGTATATATGTTTCATTTGATTTTTTGAGTGTTTTTTGAAGTGTTGGGGAAGTTTATGATAAATTTTTATTTGAATTGGAACATTTATAGAATTTATCAATTGTTAAAAATTAACAATGTTATATATAATATAATACTTGAAGACTTAATAAGTTGTTTTTTTTACTTTATAAGATACATAGTTGAAAAAAAATTTGGTAATGTAAAAGTTTTTTAGATAAATAGAATACATCATAAGATAAATTTTTTTCATAATAAATGAGTGTTTTATAAGATATGTGGATTATTGTGTTTGTCACCAAGTTTCTCATATGACAGTGTGCTCATTTCAAAAGTTATTGGGTGTTTTTTAAGACCCTGAAACCCCTTCATATGATACTCTAACTTATTAATATTTCTTGTATTTGTAAGATATATTTATATTATAAGACACAAAAACATCATAATATAATAAAACTTAATAAAATTTCATTACAGAAACTAAGAAACTATAGACTTCTTGTAGATATTTCATAGAATAATTGGGATGATACAATGTTCAACCTCATTTCGTAAACCAAAAAAATATATATGTGTTGAGATTTAGGATTAGTATTGAGAATTAACTGATTAAATTATGTTAATATCAAATCCTTTTATGTGATAGGTTAATATTTCATATAGAAAGAATCTTTATATGTGAACATGCATGCCAACATGGAATGTTCCTAAAATACTTATAGATTTAAGGGTGTTTTTTATGTATGAAACTATACAAAGTCCATTGGTAATATAAATGGAAATTTTAATTGATCGTAAATTAGTTTAAATGAGAAAATGAAATCAAGGATATCAATTGACTAATTTAAATTAGTGGAAATCATGTGGTTGGGAAGAAAAAAAGAATTACAAATTAAAAATATGGAATCATTAGTCACGTAACTCTATCGAAATTTAAATGGAATAAAGTAAAAAGGGAGAAGGCATTCTATAATTTATAAGAAAATCGAATTCTCTACTTTATTGAAAAACTATTTTATCAAAGGAGAAAAATTTATGTATGTTGACATATTCTATATAAGAAATTTCTAATTGTGCCATGGAATGTTGATCTGCTTATTGATCATCTGAGCACATTCTGCTGTGAAGGAAGATTCACTTTATGTGAATGCATGCTATCATAAAATGGGAGATTATTCTAAATAATATAGGGGAAAATTTTACATGGATTTTATCTATTGATATCCATTTGGAAAATGAAAACATTATTAGAAGAATAAATTTTTATCTAATACTACGAAATCCTATAATGCACTAAAGATATGGTCCACTATCATGAATGAGGGAAAAATCCTGAAGATTGGTTATTCCAGTAAAAAAACTAATAATTTTTTATATCGATGGGTGATGTTAATGAATTTATACTATCCCTATTTTTATTAGTATAGAAAATATAATATGATTCGTGGAATATCCAAAACCCTCTATTATAATCAATTTTATTATTGTTCTAATATATTCATCATATATAATCCCCTCACTAAAATGTATTAGGCTGTTACATCAAGGAAGAACCATGTGAATATTAATATGTATTGTGTTTACATTCATTATTATATTATATGATGTTAGAGAGAGTTCATTCTCATTAGATCAAAACATTAAAAACTTATTGTGGGTGCATTGTAAATGAATTTAAAAAATATATATAACACTTATTCATTCCCCAAATAATTGGTGCTTCATCCTATCTGGGTAATTAAATTTCTATCAAATATTCCTAGGATTCCTTTGATATCCACACACTTAAAAGAGCGGTATATAGAGCATTAAATATATGAAAATCATTGGAATATATAATTTTTATTTGAGGAACATTTGTGGATGAAAGAATTTATTGATTGGTTATTTATTATTAGTATGTCTGGAGGCTTGTTATTCTATGATAGTTGTCTTCTAACATCCAAGGAGACAATTTTCCTTGATCATGAAAAATAAATTAAGATTTAAATTATAAGTTAAATATATAATTGATGTTATTTTTTCCTTATCATTTAAAGTCTATTTTAAATTCAAAGGGATTAGGGTTGATATAGAGATGTTGGAAAAGTGAAAAAACATATATAATGCGACTGTTAAGATCATGGAATCCAAAATTAAAATTAATATGTATAGATTTGAATAAATCTTAATGGTTTATAAAGATATTGATCATGACTATTTTATAATGGTGAATGAAATATCTAGTCATATTAGTGGATTTGAAGTTAGGTTAGAATAGTTTTCCATTGTTAAAAATTTAATTAGATACATTACAGATAGATTCAATCAAAACATTTCTTCTAAAAAAATTGTGGATCCCATGATGATTAACATAATACTCTTCTTAATTATAAATTTACTAAATCTCTAGTTTATAATAAAGTGGAATATATTAAGATCAAAATAAAATCTATGATTGAGTGTAATATAAAGAATGAGGGTGTTTAATCCTATAGTGATTTAGAAGTATATGATGGAAGTGATGACTATCAATCAATAATAATGGAAGTTTTATATAAACACTATAATAATTAATTAATGTAAAACGGAAAACTCCCTCTCGTGTGTTTCAAGTGAGGGGGTATTTGATACATTGAAAAATAATTCCCAATGATGAAGAGTGAGGAATATTATGTCGAATATTTTTGTGATAATACTTGATTAAAAGATTATAGAATAAGTTATAAGGATTTTTAGTATGGTGAGGATAAATTAAAACATTATATAATGAAAAAATAAATCATTATTCATTTAATATTATGAAAAATCTATCTCATGTTTTTTTGTAAGGTTGTTTTTGTTACGCTAGAAATTTTATGGAAGATTTTGGGATTTAAAAAATTGTTCATGTAGTGAAGGGGAAGGAAATGAATCCTATATAGAACAGTTACTGAACACATATATTGAATTATTTATTCAAAGGAACAAACAAATTAATAATGAAGTAAAACTACTATAGGATAATGAAGTAAATATGAAGGGATAAATTTAATAATTCCATCAGAAATATAATTATCATGATTATAAAATCAGGATTTTTAAGGTAATTATTTCTAAAAAAGATTTTATAGTTGATTTGTTGTTCATAAGATCATTAATAAAGAAAATGAACACAACATGGATGAGCAGAGGTGATTTTATATGGATAATCCCAATGGAAAAAATAAAATATTTATGATTAATCCTTTGACATAAAATATTATTCATCATAGGATACTAAAAAATTCCATACAATACCTTAAGCAATGATTCCAATCTAACACACAATAAGAATAATTTTTTTATTAAAAACTATGGTTCTATAAGTAAATATAAATATACTATTGTTGAAAAAACCATATAAGAGAAAACTTCAACATAAAAATAGTTATAAGGATTCATGAAGGAAAACATATCCCCAAAATTAAAATATGTAGAGGCCAAAATATAAAATGATAACAAGATAAAAATATGTGATAGAATCAAATATTTTATCAAAGAACTTTATTTAATTTATACTATTGGTTTACTAGTGTTTTTACGCCCACAACATATTCCTTCAGGTGAAATTTTTATTTTCTATGGCAGTAAATAAAAAATAATCATAAGGAAGATATCAAAAGAATAGTAGATATAGTGACATGTCTAGGAATGAAAATAATGAATGTTCATCCATGATACCTATATTAAATAGTTTTGAATATCATTAAGATATATATAGAATACGTGAAAAGAAATTTCACTATTGTAATAAGTGTATACAATTATCTATTTATTTAGTACAAACTTCTAGAAGAGAAAACAAGAATTATAATATAAATAATATAGATAAATAATTCATCGTGGAGGTAGCACTCAAATCTAGAAAGAGAATAAATCCCTAGATCCTTCATAGTTGTTGATCATCTCTATTGATCAGGGGTAAAAATTTCATGAAAATTAGTGAATAATATGATGTCTTTTTAACATTTGTTTCATGAGATATCTCTGAAAATTAATGGAATTAGAAAAACTAAGATTGAATTCCAAAAACAAAATTGAAAAGGAATGTTTTTTTTATGTATTTAAGCATAAATTTCTAGGATAGAGTTATAAATTTATTAATTAAAATTAATTTATTTCTGGTAGAAAAATATTCCTCTTATAGAGCATAAATGATAGAAAAATTATTAAAAATGGTAAAATAACTTGTGTTATCCCTTTCTAGTTTTGATACTGAAGAATGTTTTACCATTTATGTTCTATATATTAGAAAAAATTATGGAATGTAATATTATTAACACATGTTAAATATGTTTAATAAAACATTACAATGGATATATGGTGGGATTATTAACTATTCTAAATAGATAGTGGGAGTAACTTTTTGAAACATTCTAAAAGGGAAAAAACAGACAAGGTAATCATAAATAGATAGAAATCAAATCTATAAAGATAATTGATATTACACATTCTGATCTTTATGGACCCATGAAACATAAGCCTAATTATAGTAGAATTATCTTCATCAAATTTACTATTTATTACACCATAATAAAATGTTTGAATTTTTTAAGAACATACCAAATGTAGTGGACATGTTTAATATTTTTATTATAATAATGCATACAGAATTGGGAATCTGAATCAAGAAATTTAGATATGATTATAGGAAATATTTAACAATAAAATAACATGAATATTATATTTAAAACTATAGAATTAGACATTTCTATATTTCTCCTTATACACCCCAACAAAATTAAGTATTTTAGAGAAAAATATGATTTTAATAGATATGGGGATAACTATATCTTAGAACACAACCTTTAAATATATTAAAAGAGAGATGATTTTTTCAAACCTATACATTTTGATAATAGGATATTATTATGAACTAACAATAATATAATAATTTATGAGATTAATTATATGAAAAATACAACTATGGATTGGTTCAGGATATTTGGTAATCCATTTCATTGAAATATTACAAGTATAAATCATTAAATATATGATGAGAAGGATGAAGAATGTATCTTTTTTGGGATATGTATCTAATATAAAGTGATACAAATACTAGAATTAAAAAATTATAAAGTAGTTGGATGTTATGCTGTTAAAACACTTGAAAACAAACCCAAAATATTTTCCCAAATTGTTGCAGTTTTTTTGATTAATTTAAATACAATGAGTATATTTTATGATAAGAGGGTGGTATATGTTAATTTTTAGAAACATATTTAAAATTTTGAATCTAATAAGACAACTTATGAGATAAATACTACTAAAAATAAAAAAATATAAGTATTAATTATTAAATAATAATATATAGGTAGAAAACATTGTTATAAATTAGAGTGATTCAATTCAAACTAGAATAATATGGAAATTTGAAAATAAAAACTGATGTAATCATTCAAATTGAGATACATTGTTTGAATGATTCTCTCAATAATGATGAATGCATTGAATATATTAATGATCAACTAGAACAAATAGTGATTATTGAAACTTGTAATATTATTCAAATTACTAAGCCTAAAAATGTTATTAGGATAAAGTTGGTGTCAAAAATTAAATTTTATGAAAAGAGATAAGTAATAGGGAAAAATTTTATAATTATTTTAAATGTGTACACAAAATTTTAATGGGTTTATTTGGAATATATATTTTCTCATGTTGCATGATTAGAGTCTATAATAATGTTCCTTGAAGTTACCTTTCATAGGTAATATAAGATCTATCAAATCTATATTAAATCTATTTTATTAAATAATGATATGGAAGAAGAAGTTAATATTGAGAATCTTGGGGGCCTAAATCGTGGTAATGATGGATCCATGGTTTGTAAGTTGAAAAAGGCCTTATAATTGTTATAGAAAGCCTTTAGGGATTGATAATTAATGCAAAAAAATATTTTTAGAGAATTGATATTCACAAATGGCAAGGTAGAAAACAATTTGAATATTTAAAAAATGAAAGAAGGTACTTCCACTGTAGTTGAATATGTTAATTATTTTTTTAATTAAAGATCAATAGATTTTATATAAATAATTTTCTTGTAAAATAAAGAATAGTTTTTATATTTCTATGAAAATAGATATGATATATGTATTTCAAAATAAATATTAAATTTTTATTTCATAAGAAAATTATGCATGAAAATTGTTGAATAAGTATGTTATCTATGAAATCAAGGAAAAATATACACCTATAAAGGTTGGTTTAAAACTAGGAAAAGTTACCAAAGTGGAAATAGTAAATCATAGGAAGTTTGAAATATGTTTTTATATCATTCCCTATATTTAAAATGTTATACCTAATTATTTTTTACAATGATAATATGCTCCATGTATCAATGTTTTATTATGTAATCACACTTAACATATTCTAAGAGAGTGTTTAAATTCATCAATTGGACTTCCAATGTTGGAATACATTATTTAAGTGATTAATACTAGAATCTATCTAGTTTTAATGATTAAAATTTGGTATGATATTTTGTTTATTGTATGTCCATTTTAGGAGGATTATTTTTATTTGGAAGAAACTACGTGGGTTGAGATTTTTAAAAATATAACTTTGTCTCATTGAAAACCATAAGAGATTAATATATCATTTCTACTAATTCTTATACTCAATTGATCTGAATTAATTAGAAACATGAATATCTGAGGTTGAGGATAGAATTACCTCTCAATTTTTTTAAAAAAAAAATCAATGTGATATTGATTTTTCTGAAAATTTTTATACAGCACTCAAGACATAAGAATGTTGAAATATTGTTTCACTTCATCAATGTAATTTTTTCCAAAGATGATATTATGATTTAATTAATTTCTACCTATGAACATCCTACTATTATATGCACCATGGTTATACAAAAGTGTAGGTATAAGACATAGAGGAAAAACATGAATGTTTATCCCTTCACTCTTTCTTATGATATATTGGTAATAACCACAACATATATTTATATATTTTTTTAAAGAGGGATAAATTATGAACAAATATTATATAGGAATTTAGTTATTATGGTTATTTCACTTGAATAATGTTGATGTTATTATAATACATTTGGGGATAAAAATGAATGGTGGTTTCTTGAGTTGAGGGGTAGTACATTCAAATTAATTTTACCAATATTTGTTATCATTGTGGAGTGAAACTATATAAAAATTTATATTATCCTATTAAGTAGTTACATGACTCGCAACAAGGGGAAAATTATTTTATTTTATTTTTATTAGTTGAATTATTTCATTCTGGAGTGAGGTGAGAGAGGTTGAAAAAAATATGATGTGGTAGATTGATGTCACGACCCGTCCTCGGGGCCCATGCCACGACTACCCCATCTACGCCTTCCATAGGCTAGGGGCTGGCGACTAGAACCAAAAGTGTAAATCCTAATAAATGGGAAGACATTTCCTTTATAAAACATAAAAACATTCAACTAGAGTACAAGTGGAAGTGAAATATTAAGTACAAAAGAAAGTGATGAAAAGTAAATGGGCAAGAATACAAACCCAAATGAAAAGTACAGATACTACTGAATGAAAGTACAACAGAAAAATCAAACAGCTGTAAGATAGAAGTAGCTCCTGGGTCATCAACCTCGGATACTACATGAAGGGTAGGTATAGATAGCCTCCTCAATACTCTCAACCACCAACCACCTCTGAGTACCGTCTCATCGTGAAGTCCAACTCTGGGTACTAACTCATCATGAGGTCCACCTCTGGGTACTGACTCATCGTGAGGTCCACCTCTGGGTGCCGTCCAGTCCTTGTATACTCGATCTCTATTAGCGTTGTCTATCATCTGCATCCAAAACAACAAGGTGCGGGCATAGCCCGTGCAGGGATGAGTATAACGATATTCAGTAGGGACCCTGAGACCCTCATGGTCTCACTAAATCCAACAAGGATAACCACAAAGAAGGATCTCATCAGATAACCCTTACATAGGTATCAACCCATACTTATACCTAAGTAATTAAGTAACCCATCTCAATCAATAGGTAATCACAAAGGTTATGAAATAATTGGATAACCACTAATTAGGTATATTCCCATACATGTACCTAAGTTATCACGTAAGCCATCTCAATCATGAGGTAAACACAGAGGTCATTGACTCAGCTCAAACCAGGATTTTATTAATGATGTTGAAACCACGGCTACAGGAGAACTCTTCCTCGGTCAAGTACAGTAGTCCTGTCATGACTCCGAGATGCTACTCTCTTACCTTGGACTGCTGAGGTACTCTTGTTGTTGAGTACCGCAAGTCCGCACCCCAACACAGTAGAGCTCCCCGCCAGGGGTCTGCCGCCCAAACACAATAGCAGTTCCCCTAATAGCCTACATATATAATCCTCCTATCGAGTACCGCGGGTCTGCTGCCAACTACCAGGCACTCCATCCACTGTGGGTCTTCCGCCAAACACCGGGCGCTCTATCCACTGGGCTAGTCGACTCACTCCAAGTCGAATCGGTCAAGAAGTCGTCAGGTCCACATCTACTAGGTCTTTGCACTCCGTACGCTCGTCTCCAAGATAATCCACTCCACAACTTACTGGTCGATACTCCATGTATCACTAATTCCCACAATGATGTATCTCAAAGGACCTCCTCGTCATTAGAGTCTCAATGCAACAGACGACACGTCAATCGGACGCCCGGTCTATGAGTTATTAGCCTTTTCGTCTCGGGGCCCGGTTGGTTTTATGTATGAACCAACCCGACCCTATCTCAACTATACCCCAAACACTCATTTGGTATTATCAAAAGGACCATTTCTCAATGAGATTACCAAAGCTGCTGACGGTTCGTCAAACGGACATCTGGTATGAATGTTATCGGCTTTTCCGTTCAGGGGCCCGATTGGATTTCGGGTACAATCCAACATGGCCATATTCCAACTGCGTCCAAAACTCAGGTGAAGTATTCCAAAAGAACTTTCTTGTTAAGAGGAATCCAACAAAGTCAATGGCACATCAATCGGACATCCGGATCTCATGTTATAAGCGTTTCCGCTCCGAGGACCCGGTTGGTTTCATGTTCGAACCAATCCGGACATTGTCAATGTTCGTCGAAACCTTGAGTGTAATAGACGGAAAGGACCGAATCAATCCAAGGATCCCTATGCAACTAATAGTGCATTGATCGGAGGTCCGTAGCCCACTATATAGGCATTTGAACGAACCCAGACCGGAATTAGGGGGGTCTGGGTCCGGTCCGACCCGGCCCAATACCCCATGGGTCGGCCCGAACTGGGTCGACCCGACCTGTGTTCGGGTCCGGCCCAGTTGGGCGTAGCCAGGCCCGGTGTAGCCCGACCCGACTAGCGTGGCCAGCCGTGGCTCCGCCAGCGTGACCGAGCATAATCCACAGAGTGGGGGGGGGGGGGGCTGATTGGAACTGGCGATGCCTTGTTTTCCCGGATCCCGTGGCCATGCGGGATCTTCTGCCTCACCACCACGGAACACCTTCGGTGAGTCTTCTCCGGTGGCACACTGCGGTGCCGAAACCTCCAGGCAGTCAGACGGATCCGACAGTCGCATCCAGTCGCCGGCGTGGCGCGCCGCTGCCCCATTCCACGGACCACCGGACGCGCTCCGGTGGTCCGTTTGGCCCGCTGTTAGCACCTAAGGTCACCTTGGGACACGAAATTCACTGTGGAGGCTTCAAATTGCCTTTGAATCTCTGCTTCATTATCTCCATCAATCAGCACACATCAAAAAATCAGTGGAGGGTCCGAGCTTGTTTGTTAGCCCATGCCCTCTGCTTTAGAGGCTCATAACATTGTTCAACAAATATGAACACCCAACTTAGAGGGTATAATTAATATAATTAGAATTATAAAAAAACAACCCCTACCTCGAAAATACGTCGCACGTCATCGAGCCACGGAAAGAGGCAAGCGTCGCGATGATCAGACGTCGCAGATGATCAGTGCTGATTCCGTTGATGTTGGAGGAAGTGTCATCATCAATGGCGACATTCCCCATGGTGGTGTCTCCTCCCTTGACGTGGAGGATGAAGAGGAGAAGGCACGTCATCAGTGACTTTTCATTCTTTGTCGGAGGCATTCTTCGTCAGAGGTGTTATTCGCCGAAGGTGTTCTTCGTCGAACAAGCATTTCTCTTCTTCAAGAACGTTCTACGTTGGAAATAGGGAGCTCTTCTAAATTCTCCATGTATTTCCCACACAATATTTGCCCAACCAAATATTAAAATGAGGTTCCTCCCATTTTAAAAACTTTTCACGCTAATTCAATTTAATTCAAACTCAATAATTAATTGAATGGTTGGAAAAATATGAAGTGCAATGAGAGAGATAGATAGTGGAGTGGCTCCACTCCAATAAATGAGGTGAGATGTCATGTATTAAACAAGGGGTGAGTTATGGGGAGTTTAATGGGTTATGGGGAGTTCAAAGAGAGTTAAGTGAATTTGAATGGTTGGGGCTCGTGTGTGATCAACCTCACAAATATCCTTACATGGGTAGTTAGAAGATTGTGGGTCCCACCCCAACTTCACCATGTAGGATATAACCACTTTAGATATAAAAATAAAATAGTTTCACAATTTTATTCACTTCTCATTTAATCCACAAATGTTTATCTTCACCTCCCATGCAAACACAACTGTGGTAAAGGTCCCCTTAAGAAAATACCGATGTTGCGAATTCAACAGTGCCCTCATATTCCAATTCTGAGCACCGGTTCAAAAGATAGAAAAACCCGCATGTTCGTTCGTTGAACATACCCGATATAAACTTTGGAAATTGATTCTGGGCACACCGAGCCTCGGAATCAGGTTCCGTCAGAAGCCATAGAATCCTAAAATCCAAATAATTAAGAAAAAAATTTCCTTGAAATTTTCTGGTCTTTAAATTACTCCCACCTCAAGGCTATACATCCCCACAAATCTTCAACACACACTATGGAAAACTAAAGGAGGTACCGAGAACACATCTGAGCCTCCCACTCCATGTTCTCTCTTGGAGGTTCCTGTGCTGCCAAAAAAAGCACAGAAGAGGAATCAACCAGCCTCGTAGGACCCACTCCTATCGATCCTCAACCTTTACTGGAACCTCCGTGAATGTCGCCCCATCATGGATGTCCAGCTACCTATGGTTGATGATGATGGTTAGGCCATTCATACATCTCCTCTATTGAGATACGTGGATGATATCATGCACCAGGTGTAACAGTGGTGGAAAGGTCAAACGGTAAGCCACCTCGCCTACCCTGCTGAGGACCTAGAATGGTCCGATGAACCTCGGAGATAACTTGCCGCCTCAGCCACATCTCTGTAGACCTCGTCGAGGTGAGACCTGTAAGAAAACGTGGTCACCATCCTCGAACACCAGTGGTCTCTGTCTGCTATCATCATAGGACTTCAGTCTATTCTGTGCAGTCTCCATCCTCTCCTGGATGATTTGCAACTTCTCCATCATAGCTCATACTATCTCTGGTCGGTATGCAGTGGGCCAACTTGGTAAGTCAGTCGACGATCACCCTTCTTCGCTTACAATCTCAACGTCCTCCTAAGATTTCTTCTTTTCCAAAAAGAGAAATCAAGTCTCATCCCCTAGATGAACCACGTTCTTTGCCTAATACAGTCATTCTTGACATGAACAGTACAACTCATGCCTTGGATGACGTCGTAAGTCCTCGACGCTACTACCAATAGATCCAACTGTCACTCTCACCTCCAAGGGTTGAGTCACACTGTTCGGCATCAGTGTGTGGTAACTAGTTCTCCTCCAGTAGGAATCTCAAAAGTGAGGGTCAAGTAAACAGTTTTTAACTAGAACCTCTTAGTATAGTTCTAACAAAAAGGACAGGTAAGTAAACATCACAAAGATAAGTGTCTTTTATTACTGCAGCTCATAGTAAAAGACACACAACAACCACAAACAAAAACATCATGGAATCTAGAAGCACCAAGAACAAATACCTCATACCTAGAAATTTTTCTGCTTATTTCCACAATGGATATCAGCAATGCGACCAGCTTCTCCATCTCCACTCTTAGTAGCAGAATTCCAGTCCTCCTGGTGAGTGCATCCGCAAAAAAGTTCCATTTACCAGGAGTATAGACTATCTAGAAGTCATAGTCATGGAGGAACTAAATACTCAATTCTCTTGCTTCCACGAGGGTAAGGCTAGCCGACTCAAGAGTGATTGACCACACCCTTCTATGAATGAGTTTATCTTGTGCTGCCTGGGGGTTTTTTTGTCGACCAAGGAAAACCCATCCCAACGTTGTAGGTAAACCACATCCATTTTTCCTAATACAGTCAATCTGTGTATGAAATATGGATCCAATCCATACCGAGAACAACGTCGTAAGGCCTCGAATATGCCACCAAGAGGTTCCAACTGAAACTCTTTCCTCAAGTGTCAGATCACACTATCGGTGTTAGTGTGATTATCGAGTCTCCTCCCAAAGGTATCTCCAGATAACTCTCAGCCACCTCCTAAAGCCAGTCCTCAGCCGCATGTGAGTCAAGATCACCTTGGAACCGGAGGGGTATCTAATACTAAAACATGTGTATGGTACTAAGCCTACATGTGTCATCTACTAGTACCACCGGTTGAAACTATTGACCAATATGTAGTGATATTGACGGCACACTACACGAAGGTACTATCTTAGGCATCAGTCCACGTACCGAAGCCTTATCACTATGAGGACCAACCTAATGGTCACTCACTGGGAAACACCAGTAGCTAAGATCTCCATCTTCTCTACTAGTTTCTAAAAAATTCATAGAACTCTAGCAATCACCTCCATCCAGTCCACTAGTGCCTGGGAATCTACCTCACCTTATAACCTCAGAGGCCTCTACTGCTGGAACTCATGCAACGCGCTCTGTCAGCGTTCACCGTAAACTAGTACGGCTAGTGCCATATGCTTCCTAACGAGTGTTGGTGTTGCTGGTACACCTCCCGAAGGTGCCAACATAAAAATATGTCCCTGCACTAGAGTATCATCACTCGGTGGGCCGTCATCGAGTACTCTCTTGGATATCCAACTGACTGTCTACGTGGAGACATCCTGAACAGATTTGACATGTTCAAACGATTAAAACCTAGGGAGCTGACCTTGTTTGAGCTGAATTAAACAAAAATTTTGGAAACACACCTGCAATCAGTGTTTTCATACACTAAGTCGGAAATCAGTAGTCAGGGTCCTGGCCTATGGATATGTTGACCGCCGCACGAACACTAGACTCCCTAAACTGAAGACCACACTCGGTACCCTTAATACCATTGCTTAACATAAAGGAATGATCAGATTAATGAGTTCTGCGGTAGAACCGAATCCTCTAATACCAATTTTTCATGACCCGTCCTTAGGGTCTGTGTTGTGACTACCCCCATCCCGCCTTCCATAGGCCAGGGGCTGGCAACTAGCACCAAAGGCGCAAATCCCGATAACTGGGGAGGCATTGCATTTATCAAACATAAACACATCCAACCGGAGTACAAGAGGAAGTAATACAATAACTACAAAAGAATGTGCTGAAAAGTAAATGGGCCAGAATACAAACCCAACAAAAAAGTATAGCTACAACTAAACAAAAGTACATTAGAAAAATCAAACAGCTGGAAGATAGAAGCAGCTCCTGGGTTGTCCCCCTCGGATCCTACCTGAAGGGTAGGTACATATAGCCTCCTCAACGCTCTCGCCCAACAACCTCCTTTGAGTATTGTCTCATCGTGAAGTCCACCTCTAGGTACTGACTTGTCGTGAGGTCCTCCTCTGGGTACCGACTCGTCGTGAGGTCCACCTTCAGGTACCGTCCAGTCCCTGTACACTCGATCTCTGTCAGGGTTGTCTGTCGTCTGTATCCAAAACAATGAGGTGCGGGCATAGCCCGTGTAGGGGTGAGTATAACGATACTTAGTAGAGACCTCGAGACACTCATAGTCTCACTAAATCCAACAATTATAACCACAAATAAGGTTCTCAATAGATAACCCTTATTTAGGTATAAGCCCATATTTATACCTAAGTTATCAAGTGACCCATCTCAATCAAGAGGTAATCAGTAAGGTTATTAAATCAATGTATAAGCAATAATTAGGTATATTCCCATACATGAACCTAACTTATCAAGTAACCTATCTCAATCATGAGGTATACATAAAGGTCATTGACTCAGCTCAAACCATGATTTTATCTTGATGAAGAAACCATGGCTGTTGGAGAACACCTCCCATGTCGAGTACAGTGGTCCTGTCACGACTTCGAGATGCTACTCTATAACCTTGGATTGCTGAGATACTCCTCCTGTCGAGTACTGTGGTTCCGCACCCAAACACAGTAGAGCTCCCCGCCAGGGGTCTGCCTCCCAAACACAGTAGCAGTTCCCCTAATAGCCTACAGAGGTACTCCTCCTGTCCAGTATTTCCGGTCTACTGCCAACTACCAGTCACTCCATCCGCTGTGGGTCTATCACCAAATAATGGGCGCTCCATCCACTGGGCTAGTTGAGTCACTCCAAGTCGAATCGGTCAAGCATTCGTCAGGTCCACAACTACTAGGTCTTCGCACTCCCTATGCTCGTCTCCAGGAGGATCCGCTCCACGATCTACTGGTCGATACTCCAAGTATCAAAAAGTCCCACAAAGATGTATCAAAAAGGACCTCCTCGTCACAGGAGTCTTAATGCAACAGACGACGCGTCAATCAGACGCCCGGTCTGTGAGTTATTAACATATTCGTCCCAGGGGCCCGGTTGGTTTCATGTACGTACCAACCTGACCGTATCTAAACTGTACCCAGAACAATCATAGGGTATACAAAAACGGACTGTTTCTCAATGAGATTACCAAAACTGCTGACGGTTCGTCAAACAGACGTCCGGTCTGAAAGTTATCGTCTTTTCCGTTCAAGGGGCCCGATTGGATTTCGGGTACAATCCAACCTGGCCAAAATCCAATTGCATACAAAACTCATGTGAATTATTCCAAAAAAACCTTATCATCAAGAGGAATCCAAAAAATTCAATGTCACGTCAATCGGATGTCCGGAGCTCACGTTATAGGCATTTCTGCTCTGAGGGATTGGTAGGTTTCGGGTTTAAAGCAATCTGGATGTACCTAAAATTCGCCGAAACCATGAGTGTAATATACCGAAACGACCGTCTCGATCCAAGGATCCCTGCACAATTGACGGTGCATCGATCGGAGGTCTGTATCCCATGATATAAGAATTTGAAAGAACCTGGTCCAGAATTAGGGGGTCTGGGTCCGGTCCAACCCGGCCTAATACCCCCTGGGTCGGCCTGAACTGGGTCGGCCCGACCTGGGTCTGGGTCCGGCCCCATTGGGAGTGGCCCGGCCTGGCTGGCACAACCCAACCTAGCCGGCGCGGCCCGACTCATCTGGCGTGGCCCGGTCCGGCCGGCGCGGTCTTGCCCGACCGGACGCGTGGCTAGTTGCGACTCAGCCAGTGTGGCCGAGCGGAAGTTGCGGAGCGGGGGGGGGGGGGCACTGATTGGGACAAGCGGCGCTCGGCGCCACCTTGTCGTCCTAGATCCCGCAGCTGCGCGGGCACCTCTGCCTCCTTCCGCGGACCACCAGATGTGCTCCAATGGTCCGTTTTGCCCGCTGTCTACACCTAAGGTCACCTCGGTCCCCAAACATCACTACGGAGGCTTAAAATTTCCTTTGCAGTCTCGTTTCATCATCTCCGTCAATCTTCACACATCAAACAATCTGCGGAGGGTCCCGACTTGTTCGTTTTTTCCGTGCCTTCCACTTTAGAGGCTCATACCATTGTTCAAAAAATAAGAATGCCCAACAGAGAGGGTATATTTCACATAATTAGAATTATACAAAAAATAACCCCTAACTATCAAAGACATCGCACGTCGTCGAGCCGCAGAAAGAGGCAAGCGTCGCGATGATCGAACATCGAGGAAGATCGGTGCTGATTGCGTTGACATCGGAGGAAGTGTTGTGATCTATGGCGACGTTCCCCGCGGTTGTGTCTCCTCCATTGATGCGAAGGATAAAGAGGATAAGGCACTTCATCAGTTACTTCACGTTCTTCATCAGAGGCATCCTTCTACAGAGGTATTCTTCATTGAAGGCGTTCCTCATCGAAGAGGCGTTGTTCTTCTTCAAGAACATTTTTCGTTGGAAGGAGGGAGGTCTTCTAAATTCTATAAGTATTTCCCAGACAATATTTTCCCAACCAAATATTAAAATGAGGTTTCTCACATTTCAACAACTTTTCATGCTAATTCAATTTAATTAATACTCAATAATTAATTGAATGGTTGGCAAAATACTAAGTGTTGTGAGAGATATAGAATTTGGAGAGGCTCCACTCCAATTAATGAATGGAGTTGTCATGTATTAAACAAGGGGTGAGTTATGGGGAGTTCAACAGGTTATGGGTAGGTCAAAGAGAGTTAAGGGAATGTGAAAGGTTGGGGATCATGTGGGATCCACCTCACAAATATCCTTACATGGGTAGTTTGAAGCTTGTGGGTCCCACCCCAACTTCCCCATGTAGAATATAACCACTTTAGAAATAAAAATAAAAATATTCCACAATTTTATTCACTTCTCATTTAATCCACAAGTTTTTATCTTCTCCTCCCGTGCAAACACAACTAAGTTAAAGGTCCCCTTAAACAAATACCGATGTTGCCAGTTCAACGGTGCCCTCAGATTTCAATTTCGAGCACCGGTTCAAAAGATATAAAACCCCGCCCATTCGTTCACTAAAGGTACCCGAGCTAAACTTCTGAAATTTATTCCTAGCACACCGTGCCTCGGAATCCGGTGCTGTCAGAAGCCACAGACTCGTAATATCCAAAGAATTAAGAAAAAAAATTCTATGAAATTTCTGAGTCTTTAAATTACTCCCACCTCAGGGCTTTATGTCCTCGTAATGCTTCAACACACACTAGGGAAAACTAAAGGAGGTACCGAGCACACATATGAGCCTCCCGCTCCATGTGCTCTCCTGGAGGTTCCAATGCTTCCAACGAAAGCGCACAAGATGAATCAACCATTCTCCTAGGACCCGCTCCTGTCAATCCTCAACCTTTACTAGAACCTCCATGAATGTCGCCTCGTCATCGATGTCCAGCTCCCTGTGGTCGATGAAGATGCTTAATTCATGCATGCATCTCTCTGCTGAGATATGTGGATGATGTCGTGCAGCAGGTGCAACTACGGTGGAAAGGTTAAATGGTAAGACACCTTTACTACCCTACTGAGGACCTAGAAGGGTCTGATGAACCTCAGAGATAACTTTCCATCTCAGCCACATCTCCGTAGACCTCATAGAGGTGAGAACCATAAGAAAAGGTGGTCGCCATCCTAAGGTACCCAGAATAATTTAAGACACCATATTCAATTGATGTGGTACTATAACATCATAAAATATCCAAAAATTATAATATATAATGATTTTTTAATATATTTTCACTCTATAAGACACCACCACTTCTTAAGATATCTTTCATTTTGAAAAACTATTAAACTAAGAATTATCTATGTAGATTTTTCTAAATAATTTGGGTATTTTTATGTGCATCATAATTTCATAAAAATTATAAAAAATCAGCTGATTTTTTATTCAATATGATTATGAATAATAAAATTAGATAGTTCAATGATGATAAAATCATATTATTCCACGAGTAGAGATTTCATTATACAATATTAATTTTATTTAAAAGTGAATACCATTGTGTAATGTTTTAGAAATATTTTTGGATTTTATGGATTTTATAAAGAAATAATTTATATTAAGTATATATATAATTTAAATGGAAATTAATCATGCAACACCCCAAGCTTCCACGGTACGATTCTTTTTGAATAATACAGTAGCGTGTGTTGTACGCAACTTCGAGATTCTAACACACCGCGACCAATCAAAGTAGCCGTTATGAATATTAATACCCACTTTTTGAAATTTTATAAATTTTAACTCTCAAAATGGACTTCATTTTTGGATTATTAATATCAAAATTATCCTAGGTTTAAATTTTGGTACTTTTCGGATAAATTTTATATTTTTGTGAATAGTGAAAATTACTATATTTTAATTAAAAACAACTTTTTTAATCAAAATAATTAACAGTGAAAAGTTATGAATTTGAGTGGTTTTAAATTATATTTATAATATATTCATACAATTTAATGCAATTTTGTTCATTGTACATAATTTCATAATTAAACCGGACAAAAACAAGTGTCAATCTTTTGATAGTTATTATCTCTTAAAAACACGCTTTTTCTTTTAACAACGAGAATTAATTTTAAATTAATTTCATCCACTTCTATGTTTTGAATTTGGAAAAATGGATTCCATATTTTTAATAAGGATGTCCAAATTTTTTAAATCGGTAACTTTTATTTTTAGACATTTTGAATAATTATTTCGGTAAATATTTTATTTACCGTGATTTAAGGGTAAATCCAGTAAATAAGGGTAAAAAATAATATTATAATAATAATAAATTATCCTAAAACGTGTCCTAACCTTATTTTTTGATACATTTACAACCCTCAGAATCTTTGGGTCTATTTTGGGACCCCATGGAGCCACTTGTATGTGATAAGGACACTTTATATTAATTAAGATAAAATAAATACAAAAATTACAAAAGCATATAACTTTTAGCAAAACAATTTTTACATAGGGTTATATATGTTGGGTTTTCAACTATAAATACTAATTAGAAAGATAAAAGTATTTCCTACATAATGATATTTTAATTTTAATTTTTATACATTTAGTAATTAAATTTATTTATGACACATTAATGATGCAATATTTTCCTTATTAATGAAAGAATCAAATAATTGGTATTATAAATGTTGAAATAAATATAATTTGAAGGTTTTGATGACATAAATGAATTTTATTGGTTAATATGACATGATAGGATTATTTAAATGATTTTTTTTTCAAATTAATAATGTTGTTAAGACTTTAGCAAAAATCAATTATTGAATAGTGTCAAAATTGACACAAATGAGTTTTTAAAACACATATTATATTATTAATTGATATTATATTCATAAAATATAAGGTTCGTCCAATGTACTTATATAATGATAGGTGTATCATTAATGGACCACTTTTGGGTCTCTTTGATGTATATAGTATGTTTATTAACTATATAATATAAAAATACAAAGTGACATGGTAAATGTCAAACTAATTAACTAAGAGTTTAAACTAAAAGATGTGGTTAATATAACGACCCTATCCTGTATAAAATCTATTGGTTGAAGGGATTTCGACCCATACAAACCTTATACTTTTAATAATAAACTTTTGTGCCATTAGTAACCGAATATGAATTTATTATAAAATAATATTTATAGCTTTTCCTAAGGTTCCCCTCACACCTCTTATAAAAGGACACCACTTCTAACCAATTCTTTACACCTTGAATGCATTTTGGTTTGGCCAAAACCTGACCAAATATCCTCTAAACTTCCATCAATTCAACTTAGATTCCTTATTTGTATTAGAAACCAAACCTATGGAGATATTTTGATCAAATCGAAAGGAAAAACCCGAAGAAGAGGTAATGTTTTCACCACCCTCTTTCAAGTTCCTTTCTTCTTCAACTTCTTCATTCTTTGTTATTCCCATTCTAAAATAATAACTATAGTATCCTATATATACTGTGATGTTATTATAAATATGGTACAAGCATATTAAGTATTCTATCCATCCTTTTAATGACATGTCACCATATGTGCGTATGTACGGCTTACCGTCTCCACGTCGTGGTGTAATTGTTATTCAAAACATTATTATTTGGATGGGTATAATAATGATGTGTAATTCATGAAAATAATATATATATAACATGATAATTATTCTCTATATATGATATAATATCCACTTATATATTCTTTTAATATCAAAAGAGTGATATTGTTGCTCGTGTGTACGTACGGACTACCGTCTCCACGAACGCGATGAGATTCATTCCACATCGTTTCCATTCAAGTATAATTATCATTTTATGATTAAAAATATTGTTTAAGGATTTTATATCATTATGGATATGAATAAGATACAACCTACCCATAAAAAACATGGATTATGTAACAAAAGACATAAAAGAAAACAAGTAAGTTAACACCTGAAACGACAATAATACTAAGATATTATTAACAATGAAATATTAAAAGATCATATATGATATAATATTAATGTATATGATTCTTTTATAATTTAATAAAAATTATTTCACCATTACATAGGAGGTTATACTACCCTCAACCAAGGAAAAGTACAAGGTAAGGGGTTTTCATCTCACTCCTTATTCCCGTGAGATTTGTACCATATTGCCACTATGACCTTTTGTGTGGTGTATGTGCTGCCCATAATTGTATTCTCTATGTAATAAACTTTAATTTATGTGTAACTACAAATTAATTTTATGATACCAATTTCATGGGGTGTTTGTTTTGTAAGTTACCAAATTACTAAGGGTTTATTTCACAATCTCTTTATTATCTGAGGTTGTTTATACGTAATTATCTACTAAGACCTCTTTATCATCCACATCCATGTTTCTTAAAAATGTATTTCAAAAAATTATTAATATTTTATAGAATATGGGTTGAAGTTTTTTATACCCTATTTTTACTTTTTTATAAGATGTTTATAAAGGAATTTTTCCATCATTTTCCAAACAGGGCCCTTTTTTACATTTTCGACAGAATTAAGGTAAGAATGTACTTTTTTTTATCTTATACGACGGGTGTAGTTATTTTTAGCCATTATAAAATATTTAAAGCATCCCATACATTCTTATAAGAATATTTTCAAAGTATATGTTTTCTTTTATAATTATGTGACTTTTAAACGATTTGAAAAAAAGAGATATTTCTCTCATATAGTATTGATTTCATCTATGTCAACATCCTTTGATAAATTTTAAAATTGTTTGAAGTTGATTTACTATGATAAAAATATTCCATATTCTATTTAAGGTTTTGGGATATGTTTGACTATGGATGAGTCATTTTTATTCCATTAATGGGTTATGATTAATGTTTTGGCATTTCATATGCTAGTTTTAATACAGATATTTATGTTATATTTCATCCTCTTTTTAAGATGATTGTGTTAGACTAGTATGTTCCAGGTTGGGGACTGGTAAAAGAAAGCCCTTCGGGTTGGGGTCCGGTTACAGTAGACCCGCCGGGTTGGTTTCTGGTTATTAAAGGCACTCCAGGTTGGTGTTCGGTTATTAGAGGCACTCCGGGTTGGTGTCTGGTTATTAGAGGCACTCCGGGTTGGTGTCCAGATATTAGAGGCACTCTGGGTTGGTGTCCGGTTATTAGACGCACTCTGGGTTGGTGTCCAGTTATTAGAGGAACTTTGGGTTGGTGTCCAGTTATAGAGGCTCTCCAGGATGGGTTCCGGTTATAGTTATCCCTTAGGTCTTGGAACGAGTCTTTGACACAGAAATTAAGGTTTGGCATTATGCATTACATCATTATGAAAGTATTTATTGATATTGCATGTGATTATTTGACTAGTAGAATATCCATGTGAATAAGTAAATGGCATTATATCATTTTATCTTTTCCATATTATTCTGATATTCATGTTTTAAATGCATTTGTTTTAGTTATACATTGCCTCAAATGTTTATGCTTATTTATGAAAGCTTTCACTATATTGTCATCTTTAATAAGCATCTAAGCTCACCCCTTTCTATGTTTTATTTTTCCCAGGATGTGAAGAAATATATTATGATTGACCTGCTGGGATAGTCTGAAGGGAATATGAGTGTGGACTATGGAGACTATATTATTGTATTTTTTCACTTAATGATGTAATGTAAACCTTATTAATTTATCTAGTGATTCCAAGGCTACTAAACTAATTGATCTTTTGAGACATGAACTTCTGTGATCATGCCAATGTTATGTAATAATTCACCAACTCTGGGTAATTGGGGTCGGGACGTTATAGTTGGTATCATATGAAGTTTAGTACAAACCTTGGAAGCTAGATTTAGATAAAGTCTAATTAGATCACATAGACCTAAGATGGACTTTGAGGATTAGTATAGAAGAGATTTCAAGAATTTTGGTATTGTAGATATTTTGTGGGTTTTCAGAGGAATACATCCCTGTCTGGATACGAGAAGGTAGAGGCGGCTCTGGCACAGATGTACATAGGGGTAAACCCCAAAAACACCGCTATGAGCTAGACTCGAATGGGAACTGGTGCATGCCAACGGGCCTTGCTGCACTCTTGATTATGACACTCTCGAGGGATATTCTTAGGATAATTATCATTTTCTTTACAAACAATTATAAAGGGTTTATGAGTTTATTCCATCTCAATGAAAACATTTTTTTATGATTATGTATTATATCGATAAATAGTTCAATTTTTGTTAAGTGTTTTATAAGTATGGAATTATGTATTTTGATTCATAAACTGATCTAATTTATGCCATTGTTTAGAAGTGGATCCTAGTGGAAGAAATGGAAACCGTATCAATGTACGCACACCATTTAGGGATTTCCCTCCTGCTCAAGTTAATTATAGTGGAGCTGCTGAGGCAACTGGTGCTGATCAGCTAATCACCATATTGGGAAAACTCACTCAGGTTATGAATAATAACCTTACCCGTATGTAGCACCGTAACCCGAAATGTGGAGGATCAATGTTATATCGCTTCATGAGGCAACAACCACCAACATTCAATGGGAATAAAAATCCCTTAGTAGTTTAGCTATGGATAAATTCCGTATAGAAATTATTCCATGCCTTTGAGAGTAGAAAAAGGGAAAAAGTTGTCATGGAAGTTTACCGCCTCACTGGAGATGCAGATCAATGGTGGTCGTTGATTCAAAATATGAAGGAAGATGATGATGTATCAAATATGGAATATATGGAGTTCAATGATATTTTCTTAGAAAAATACTTTCCCCGTGACCATCAAGCAGATATGGAAGGGAAATTTCTGAGTCTGAGACAAAAGGAGGATGAGAATGTCACAAAGTATGAGGCTAACTTTACAAGGTTAGGGATGCATGATACAGATTATATACGTAACCCAAGAAATAATATTGATCGTTTTATTGATGGTTTAAAACCATTTCTTTGTCGAGCATTAGTCTCACAATCTTTCTCAATGTATGAAGATATAGTCTCATGTGCTACCAAGACAGAAACATATTTCTCTAAATCATATGACAATAATGTAAAGCAAAAGAAGAAGATAACGATGGAGAAAGAGAATGATAAAGGGAAAAAGGTAAAGAAGGATTTTCCATTATGTGATAATTGTGGGAAGAAACACCCCGGTACTTGCCTAAAAGGAATGTGAGTTTGCTAAAAATGTGGAGAAAAATGTCACTAGACTCGTGATTTCAAGGGAAAGAAGGAGGATTTCAATGTTGAATGCTATAATTGTAGAGAAATGGGGTATTATTCAAATGAATTTCCCAAGAGTTAGGGAAACATACCCCAAAAAATGCCAATGGATCAAGTCCAAGAATATGTTGTTACTACATTTGAAGAGGAATAATTAATGTATTTGTGTTTTTTGACAGAAGTATTATATTTTGGTTATGTGAATAACAAGATATATATAAGGATTTTACTACAGTACTTGTTGTTTTCATTATGGTTTTAATATGACTAAGGTAATCATATTTTTAGTATGTGAAAATAATAAAAACATTACTCTGTTTGGAGAATCTAATGTTGCGAGTGATTTTGGAATTTATATACCTTTTACAGAGAGTCTAGACAGCGGTACTTTGGATAACTATAATGTTTTGGAATGGATGAAGATGAACTTTGGATAGTATTGTTGAAGGCTAAAACATTTCTTATGATTATTTTTTGAAAATTATGATACTATGGTTTTAGGAAAAGGAGAACCTGCAGGTCAGCTGATAACCCGTTGCATCAGACAAAGCTGCCAGAATCGAACCGAAAACCATAGTGTGACATGCCTTCATTACCTACCACTAGCCTACAGGAAGTACCTGGTTGTTACAGAATATTTTTTCATTATAATAGTATGTGTTAATGTTTTTAACCTTATACTATTAGAATAAATCTAATATTTTTGAGTTCTATTATCTTTTGGAGTGAAAGATGAGTTCGTGGTAGAAATTTGATGAAGGAAGAAAACTCTACCTGGCATGATGTATATATATATTTATCTTATTCAATGAAGAAATTAATTCTTGAACTTTATTTAAGGGATATTAAGACCAAATTTTTTTTATCCTAATACCTTATGTTTCGTTAAACAGATGATATTTTAAATCATCATAGATTGATGGATTTGAGGCCCTCAATTCCACACTTGTTTGTGATTGATTACCTCAATCACTCCCAATAAATATTAATATTTTTCCTCTAATTATATGTCTTTAATTTCCACCAATTTTCTTTTATTCGAAACCTTAATTTGGTGGTGACATTATCATTTCCCTTTCCCTCTTATTAAAACTATATTTTATTAACCCTATTTCCAATATGGGTTTTCCACAAAGGTATTTTCTATTTTCATCCTTTTATTTTCCAAGAACAATTTCAAATTTCGAGGATTAAATTATTTTAAGGAATGGATAATGTAACACCCCAAGCTTCCACGGTACGATTCTCTTTGAATAATAAAGTAGCTTGTGTTGTACACAACTTTGAGAATCTAACACACAACGACCAATCAAAGTAGTCGTTATGAATATTAATACCCACATTTTGAAATTTTATAAATTTTATCTCTAAAAATGGACTTCTTTTTTGGATTTTGAATATCAAAATTATCCTAGGTTGAAATTTTGGTACTTTTCGGATAACTTTTATATTTTGATGAATATTGAAAATTACTAAATTTTAATTAAAAAAAATTATTTTAATCGAAATAATTAACAGTGATAAATTATGAATTTGAGTGGTTTTAAAGTATATTTTGAATATATTTTTACCATTTAATACAATGTTGGTCATTGGACATGATTTCATAATTAAAATAGACATAAACAAGTTTCAATCTTTTGATAATTATTATCTCTTAAAAACATGTTTTTTGTTTTAACAAAGGGAATTAATTTTAAATTAATTTCTACCAATTCTGTGTTTTGAATTTGGAAAAATGGATTCCATATTTGGAATCAGGATTTAAAAATTACGTAAATATTTAACTTTTATTTCTATAAATTTTGAATAAATATTTCAGTAAATATTGTATTTACCATGGTTAAAGCGTAAATTCGGTAAATAAGGGTAGAAAAATAATATTATAATAATAATAAATTACCTTAAAACATGTCCTAACATTATTTATTGATACATTTCCGACCATGGGAATAATTGGGTCGATTTTGGGACCCCATGGAGCCACTTGTAGGTGATAAGGACACTTTATATTTTTTAAGTTAAAAAAAATACAAAAATGACATAAGCATATAACTTTTAGAAAAAACAATTTTTACATAGGGTTATATATATTGGATTTTCGACTATAAATATTCATTATAAAGATAAAAAATTTCCTACGTAATGGTATTTTATTTATAATTTTTATACATTTAATAATAAGATTTATTTATGACACAACAATGATGCAGTATTTTCCTTATTAATGAAAGAATCAAATAATTGGTATTATAAATGTTAATATAAATATAATTTGAAGGTTTTGATAAAATACATGAATTTTATTGGTTAATATGACATGATAGTATTGCTTAAATAAATTTTTTTTGAATTAATAAAGTTGATAAGACTTTAACAAAAATCAATTGTTGAATAGTGTCAACATTGACATAAATGAGTTTTTTAAAACAAATATTATATTATTAATTGATATTATATTCCTCAAAATATATGGTTCAGCCAAAGGACTTATATCATGATAGGTGTATCATTAATGAACCACTTGGGGGCCTCTTGAAAGTATATAGTATGTTTATTAACTATATAATATAAAAATACAAAGTGACATGGTAAACGTCAAACTAATTATCTAAGAGTTAAAACTACAAGATATGGTCAATATAATGACCCAAACCTGTCTAAAATATATTGGTAGAAAGGATTCAGAGCTATCCCTACTTATAATTTGAATAATAAACTTTTTATCCATTATAAACTGAATATGAAATTATTATAAAATAATATTTCTAACTTTTCCTAAGGTGCCCCTCACTCCTCTAATAAAAGGACACCACTTCTAACCAATTCTTCACATAATAAAAGCATTTTGGATCGGCCAAACCCTGCCCAAATATACTCTAAACTTCACTAACATCAAACTAGAGGCCTTCGTTTGATCAGAAAGCCGACCTACGGATCACTTTTGATCAAATCAAAAGGAAGAACCCGAAGAAGAGGTAATGTTTTCACCACTATCTTTCAAGTTCCTTTCTTTTTCAACTTCTTCTTTCTTTGTTATTCCCATTATAAAATAATAAATCCAGTATCCTCTATATACTATGATGTTATTATTTATATGGTACAAAAATATTCATTATTCTATCCATCCTTTTAATGACATGTCACCATACGTGCGTACGTACGACTTACCGTCTCCACGTCGTGGTGTAATTGTTATTCAAAACATTATTATTTGGATGGGTATAATAATGATGTGTAATTCATTTAAATAATAAATATAACATTATAATGATTCTTTATATAAGATATAATATCAAATTATATATTATTTTATTATCAAAATAGTGATATTGTTTCTTGTGCGTACGTACGGACTACCGTCTCCACAAACACGATGAGATTCATTTCCCATCGTATCCATTCAAGTATAATTATTATTTGATGATTAAAAATTATTTTTAAGGACTTGATATAATTATTTATATGAATAAGATACCAACTATCCATAAAAAACATGTCTTATGTAACAAAACACATAAAATAAAACGAGTAAATTAACACCCGAAATGACAATAATACTAAGATATTATTAACAAAGCAATGTTAAAAGATCATATATGATATCATATTAATGTATATGATTATTTTATAAATTAATAACAATTATTTCACCATTACATAAAAGGATATCCTACCCTCAACCAAGGAAAATTACAAGGTAAGGGGTTTTCATCTCACTCTTTATTCCCGTGAGATTCGTATCATATTGCCACTATTACATTTTGTGTGGTGTATGTACTACCCATAATTGTATTATTTATGTAATACACTATAATTTATGTGTATCTACATATTAATTGTATGATACCTCTTTCATGGGGTGTATGTTTCGTAATTTAACAAATTGGTAAGGGTTTATTTCACAATCTCTTCATTATCTGAGGTAGTTTATACGTAATTATCTACTAGGACCTCTTTATTATCCACATCCATGTTTCTTAAAAATGTATTTCAAAACATTCTTAATATTTTACAGAATATGGGTTAAAGTCATTTATACCCTTTTTTTCTTTTTTTTAAGAAGATTATAAAGGAATATTTCCTTCATTTTCCAAATAAGGTCCTTTTTAACATTCTCAATAGAATTAAGGTAAGAATGTCTTTTTTTTAACTTATATGGCGGGTGCAGCTATTTTTCGCCGTTATAAAATATTTGAAGCTTCTGTTACAAGCTGATACGATTATTTTCAAAGTAATTTTTTATTTTATAACTATGTGACTTTTAAAAGATTTCAAAAAAAGAGATATTTCTCTCAAATAGTTTTGATTTCATCTATGTCAACATACTTTGATAAATTTTTCACTTGTTTGAAGTTGATTTATTAGGATAAAAATCATCCATATTTTATTTAAGGTTTTGTGATATGTTTGACTATGGATCGGTCATTTTTAGGCCATTAATGACTTATGATTAATGTTTTGGACTTTTTTATGCTAGTTTTAATACGAATGTTTATGTTCTATTTCATACTCTTCTTAAGATGAATATGTTAGACTAGTATGTTCTGGGTTGGGGACCGGTAAAATTAATCCCTCCTGGTTGGGGTCCGGTTACAACAGACCCTCCAGGTTGGTGTCCGGTTATTAGAGGCACTCCGGGTTGGTGTCCGTTTATTAGAGGCACTCCGGGTTGGTGTCCGGTAATTAGAGGCACTCTGGGTTGGTGTTCGGATATTAGAGGCACTCCGGGTTAGTGTCCCGTTTTTAGAGGCACTCCGGGTTGGTGTTCGGTTATTATAGGAACTCCAGGTTGGAGTCTAGTTACAGAGGCTCTCCGAGTTAGGTTCCAATTACAGTTATCCCTTATGTCTTAGCATGAGGCCTTGACACAGAAATTAATGTTCGACATTATGCATTACATCATTATGAAAGAGGTTATTGATATTGCATGTGATTATTCGACTAGTAGAATCTCCATGTGAATAAGTAAATGTCATTATTTAATTTTATCTTTTCCATATTATTCTGATGTTCAAGTTTTAAAGGATTTTGTTTTAGTTATACATTGCCTCAAATGTTTATTCTTATTTATGAATGATTTTGCTATATTGTTATCCTTTCTGAGCATATGTGCTCACCCCATTCTATGTTTTATTTTTCCCAAGACGTGAAGAAATATATTATGACTGACCTGTAGGGATAGTCTGAAGGGGATATGAGTGTGGACTATGGAGACTATATTATTGTATTTTTTCACATTGTGATGTAATATAAACCTTATGAATGTATCTAGTGATTCCAAGTCTTCTAAACTAATCAGTCTTTCGAGACATGATCTTTTGTGATCATGACAATGTTATGTAATAATGCACTGACTCTGGGTAACTGGGGTCGAAGAATTACAAATCACGTATATTAACTGTGTTTTAAAGGGAAAAAAAGAAAAAATTATTTATCTACCAATACTAATTTGTGGAAATCAGGTGGGGGATAATCCAGGAAGGTTCATATATTCAACATAAGAAAATTCTATTTGTATAATTATATATGTATATCTAAGAAATAAATAATGAATAATATGTATTATAATTTAGATTTATAATTTAATACACTCCTATATCGAAGAATATCTTTATAGAGTAAGAAGATGCATAAGAGGATCAACCAATGATGTATCTATTATTTATGACTGTATGAAAGAAATAAGATCATCTTATTGATCATATGATCATTTTATATTATGAAAGAAAATGATCATTAAGTGAATTCATGATCTAACGTATAATGTGATTCTTCTGATTAATCGAGGATAATGCAAAGAATGAATGTTATTTGTTGATATAAATGTCACAATTAAAGACCATATCAGGACAATGTCATGTTTTTAAATACTTAGATGTCTCAAAAAATATTGAATATCATGGTCACCATCAAGAGATCCAGAATAAAATAGAATAGTTGTGATTATAGTATAAAATTTTCTCATTATTTAAATTTATATTTGATGATTAAGGACCAATATCACCCTAATTATGTAATATCATATACAATATAGAAAGAGTTAGGGAGGAACACTACCCATATATTGTAAAAACACATATTATAGAAATAATCTTCCCATGGGATCATTAATCAAACCTATAAATATTTGGAATATTACACTGAGGATATGACATGTAAAATTTCTTATGGCTTGTGCTTTATTTTATTACCATTTCATAAAACTAGATAGAGTTTATACTTTGTTGATTTTACCATAAAATGTAATAGAAGTTCAAATGGATAAAAATTTATAATATCTTACCCCACTGATTCACCACCCATCGGTGGTAATTTTTTCTGAACTCTTCATTGTATTCCATTATATCTAAAAATCAATTTCCTATGGTTATATTATATCCACTAATGATTGAATAGGCCATTTTGACCTACCATACATCTAGGTAAGATACGTCACACCCATCAATAAATGATTACACATTGCATTATACACACTCTTCTAGAACCATAATAAAAAATATAGATCCTAGTATTTTATGATAGACATTGAAAAATCAATGAAGAAAATTTAATTTACTTATATAAATCCTACCTCGTATAAAGAACCAATATATTTTTTTCAGTTGGTAAGAAAGTTGTTTATTTTATAGTAAAATATTTAACCACTTAAATCTTATTATTCTTCAAGGATTACCTAGAAAGGTTAAATGTGAATTAAAAATAATAATATCCCTTTTTATGTCAACATAGATGGTTGTTTTAATATTACGAGAAGAGAATAATTCTCGTAATTCACATGTTAAAATGTGAAACACTGTAAAACAATTATAGTTATATCTTTCATCAATTTTATCCACTATAATGAGTTGTTCAAAACATGGTACATTTGGTAGCATTAGGGCAACTACCCAAATATCATTATTTAATTTATTCAAAACATATTTCATAAATCTCAAGAGAATAAACACTCTATACTTAGCCTATAAATTTAACTATAAGAGACTACCTATCAATGGTATCTCCACCATTTATGGTTCTACATATTATCTTACACTCAAAATGAGATGTTTACTCTACCATTACGTGATATGAAGTTGTGAAAGTGAAATTATTCTTTAATAAAATATACGGCCTCCCTCTTACACTCTCTCTGAAAGATAATTCAACAATAAGATCATCAGCTACCATGAAAATGGTTCTACATATAATACTTGAGTCTAAGACAGTTGAATCAAGTCATTTTAATAAAAAATATTCCATTTTTACATGTAAAAAAATAAAATAAATTCAAATGTATAAACATATTTTACCTACATTTATTCCATCATGTTAAATTAAAATTAATAAAAAATATACTTTATGCAATTTGGATTAAAAAACTCTAAAAATATTTTATTGAAAAACCGTTGCCTCTATCTGTTCAAGTAATTTTAAATAATGGAAATTTAAAGTCTTGTATATTATATTTATTCCAGTGGGGGAATTAATTATTCAATATTTACTCCACTGCATTATCTAATTTTATGACCACACATCCCATCATTAATCTAGACACATCACAGTACACCAAAAATACATCACATGATTCAGGAAAATCTATAATTTCATTTGAACTAAGTTATCCCTAATAGTTAAATAAATATTCTTCTTAATTTATTTCCCTCATCAACATAACAAACTTTTGGTAAATTGTTGTCATCATTGATGTTAAGTTTTATAAATTTAAAATAAAAAAATAATATGCTGGAAAACAATGAAATATTTGAATTTAAGAAAATTGCCTTTTACTTTTAAATAAATTTTTTACTTTTAATTTCTTATATGGAAAAAAATAATTTTTTTTAAAAAATTTCCCCCAGAAAATCACTTAATGTTTTTAAAAATGTAACATTAAAACATCACGTGCAACTAGTTATCCTAAATATTCATTCACATAATTTCTAGATATTTAGAATGGATGGATTCTGAATAATTCTGGATGTCATCAAAAAATTATATTAAAAATTATATTATATTAAGGATGAAAATTTAATTAATCAAATAAATGAAAAATTTAAGCGAAATAGTCACCCCAAATAGAATTTCTAAAAACTCATTATATTCAAACTATTGAAATAATTTATTCAAAATATCATCATCCATTACCCTGATATAGTGATATCTTAATCTCAAGTAAAAATAAGATATTTAGGGTATTTACCCTTCATCATCACATTGTCCCACTTCTAATAGTCATTCAAAACTACCATCTGACATATCTATCATGGGGTGGAATGTAATAATTTTGTTCCTTAGCAAATCAAAGTGGATGACTGGGGTAATATATCATGGGATCTATTTTGGGTCACTAATTATTTTTTTAATTCTTTTTATATTTTAAAAAGGGAAAAAGAATTTTATTTTCAAGATATATTCCAAACAATATAGATTAAAATAATATATAAAAACACAAAAAGAGTTAGATGGAATGGTTTCAATTTTATGGTTGGATAGATAGGTTCCATCATTTTCCCCTTTTTATAATCTAAATTAAATTTGAAAAATCATACAATCATTCACGAGTTACCATAATCTACAGTGTTTATGAAAATAAGCATTCCTTAGATATCTTCTTTCTATAGTAAATATCACATCACCCAATAAATAATAAGGATGAACATACCTCAATAAAAAATGTGAGACTACCTAATACAAACTCCTTCATATGGAATTTCATCTCTTGACTGAGAACAAAAATATCATATGAAGATATCAAGGTATTATTGATATGGTATTGGATTAAATGCGATAATTAAAATTCAATGTAAGGTGGAAAATGGACACACATATATGAGACACACACAAGGATAATTCCTCATTAAAACCAATAAATATTTTGATTCTATAGTAGGGAATTCAGAACACTAAGAAAATCTACCCTAAGGTGATTGCTTATCATATTATTTCAAAATAATGATAAAATAAGTGGTATATTAGAAAAAAAATGAAAAAATTTAGATGAAGGAAGATATAAGCTACCCATTATTAAATAAAACAAATATATGTAATAATAAGAAAAACATACTCTAATAAAAATAATGATTTGGAGGTTTGCAAATAGAAAAAAATAAACTGATATAACAGAGGTAATTATTTCATTAAAGACGTATCAACTAATTTCAATTCATTTATTGGATGATTAAATGTATCTCCCCCAAGAATATAATTTTCACCATAAATGATACTTTCTCCATGTTATATCATTATATATTCTTTGGTGAGTATGAGTTTAACTTTCAAAATCTTCTCCTCCAATTTATATTAGATCTTTTTTTGAATATAGATTCCTAATATGGTGTGTAGAATATTCATTATGACATTTATTTCCTGAATTAATTCATGCGTTTATCAGATGTAATTGATTACTGCTGATTCATTAGTATTTTTAAGGAGTATAGAAAGGTCACAGTGGGTGATAGGGATCTTAGATTCCCATTGGACATTATATCATTTCTAATTTGTTATTGGATGATTAATTTAATGTAAGGATTAGTGTTATTGTATAATTTGACATAGATGTGTGGCATGATTTTAATACTTGATTTAGTACCCTCATCTATGATTAGTATTATATATAATGGTTTTTATCTATCCTAGAATGCATAAATCCATTTTTACTCAGAATAAGTGCTTGAATGGACCAGTTAATCTGATAAGACTACTATTTAATCTCACATAGCTTTGTAGTCAGGAAGGTTATTTACATAATGTTTTCTAAAAGTCATGGTTAATATAACACTTGACCTATAATATGTCTATTTTTAAATCATAACCCACTATAAAGTAGATTAAATATTATGTGTTTCTATTCCCAAATTTGTATTCTTTCATGAGTTTCATTATTTTTTCTATTTAGACACTATTCTTAGTGAATTTCTTTTAATCCATCATATGTGGATAAAAACAGTTTTATTATTTGGAGAGCCTTATAATTGAATAAATATTCAATTTAAATTGTACAAAAAATTAAATTTTCAAGAAAAATAGAAATTTAAATGGAGAAAAACATAGTTTACATCAGTTTTAGGATGAACCCAATGATAAAACTATAAACTAATTATGTGATAATTTAAATATAATTATGTAATTCATGGGTATTAATTAATTTAATTATAATGAAAAAAATTAGAAATATTATTATTTATCTCTTTTTTTCTCTCTAATATAAAAACATATATATATATATTAAATTCACATAAAAATTAAAACTGAGAAATTTTTTAAAGATAATTTAAAAATAGAAGTTATCTTGTCTCATTATAGAAAATATTTTCCCTTCATTTTCATCTCTCAAATTTAAATTTATTCAACCTAAAAAATCATACCATGGCCTAATAACAACAAACCTAATATTGAATTTTTTTCCACTTATCAGTCAAGATAAATTTAACATGGAATAATACTCATACAAATAAAATGAATGTATCACAATAAGAATATAAAATTTCACATTTTTCTACACTTTGAGACATAAAAATTTATTATATAATAAGGTCTTTTTTATAGTGATTTTAGAGGCCTTGGTATGTTTGGACATCTTATAAAATTCAAATACATAAAACAGGATGTTGAAATGTTAAATATTATGCTTCAATATTCAATTTAAATTATAGACGATTCATCACACAATTTCATTATAAAATGTTACACCATGCTCTAATTTATTAACATGGTTCCTGAGTCATTAGAATGGATTTAATAAATGACTTTATATATATTTTAATCATTTTGTCTTTTTTTTTATTTTTAATTTTGTTTCATAGAGGTTTATGTAAACAATTAATATAATGGGTGAATGAAAATTAAATCCCTTTTATTTTTGAAAGGTTTATGATTCATGAAAGTATTATAATGATTAATTCAATCTCATATACCGCATTTATTAATTTTTCATATAATTGGATGAAAATAATGAAATATAAAGGATAATATTTTTTGTATGTATTTAATTATTGAAATGATTATGTTGATGACATAAAACTATCATATCACACAAAATGAAAATTATTGAAAAATAAAACACATTAAATTTCTATCCCTCACACTAAAACATGAAATAATCATGAAAATATATTAATATTGAAGGTAGTTCAAGAATATTTGGACTTTAATGGATACTAAAAATATATGTACAGTCATGATTTTATAAGGGATTAACAATATCTAATGTCAATGATGGATTTATTTAAAAATTAGGGCTATCCAAAGAACCACCTCAATAATATTACAATCATTCTATGAACTACAAATCATTGATTAATTCATATTCCCAAGTTGTAGTTCTCACATAAGATCACAATTCCACTCAATAAAATGAGATTATTAAAATTTAATATTAAAGGGGATTAGTATACCTCTATATATGGGGAAAAATAATTTAGGTTAGTTTTTGAAGGACATGGATTTCAATTTTTTTAATATCATAAATTTATAGAAACTAAAATTCAAGTAAAAGTATCCATATCTATAATGAATTGAAAATAAATTTATCAAAAATAATTAAAAATATCTATTAACTAAATAAAAAGTGAATTATAATAATAAATATTCATTTATTCTCAAATTTAGAAAAAAATAAAAGAGAAATATTTAGGAGCATCTAAAATTGGTTAATGCTCACCACATGTAAATGTTACTAGCAAAGTGTGTGGTGAAAAGATGCATAATTTAAGAAATGAACATAATATTCATGAGATATTCAACATGGATTTATTCAATATCTAGAGGCCAGATTAAAATCATAAATACAACCATATATAATAATAAAGTAAATGAAAATAAATGAATTATTAATTATTCCAAAAATATGGAATACAAGAAATTTGAAAAATGTAAAGATAAACATGGGTAATCCCCAAAAATTTGTTTTATTTATACTATCTATATCCATATAGTCCAGAAGTTTTAACAAATATATAGAATTATGATTTTTCATTCCAAAAAACAACAAATATATTTTTATACTAGTTCTCATGCAATTTTTATAGTGAGGGTGAAATAAATACCAATCACCTACTTTTTCAAATTTTTTATGGCCTCTTCTTCTATGAAATCTAGGTCTTGGTTAACTGGTGGTACAATAATAGTTTCATAAAATGTAAAGTTTTTGAATAATTCTATTTGAATAAAATTAAAACAAGATAAATTAGTATTGAAATAAATCTCTTAAATAATTTTAAAATGTATCATTTTAAACATATTAAAAACCACATGAAATTAATTATTCATTCCATTCAATAATATTTCATTGCACTGTGGGATCTTCATGTTCTCCTTTATAAGAGAATTTCCTTATAATTCTTCAAAAACGATATCATAGTTTATTGGTTTTGATTATTCTTATTTAAATGTGGGAGAATAATTTTACATGTAACATTGTATAATTTGACTTAAATGTGGTAAAAAATTTAATGTTCCCGCATAATTTCAATTTATAGGGAGGTCTAATTCATTGATTTCTTCTTGCATGTTTTGGTTGAGGTCTAGAAATAGATCTTCAGATTGTTCCCTCTCATCTTCCTTTAGATATTAAACATGAAAAGACGTTTTGATAAAGATCTTCATTAAATTGTTCTTTATATTATGGATGCAATTTAATTTTATAAAATTCATAGAGGTAATCATCTTTGAATTCCATTTGTATCTTTATCATACACATCTCTTTCTTAATAACATTCACCTAGGCTACACTTGAATCATATAATTCATTTTTCAATAAAAAATTCAACATAGATAGAAACACCATATTTTTAGTTTTATTGAAAAAAAATAATGTTTACTTAATAAATGTGTGTGGAATAATTAATGGTTATCTTGAATCTATAAAAATGGTCGAAATATTTACACACACCTATCATGGGGTGGTACAAAAAAATATTTATATATTTCAAGTGTAGCATAGTGGATACAAAAGTAAATATCTTAAGGATATTGTTTTAGATATCTAATTATTCAATTTAAAATAATTATATTTTTAATATTTTAAAAAAAGGAAAATAAATTGGGGGGGTTAGTATATGAAAAAATATATAAAATAAAAACAAGAATGAAAACACAAAAAGAGATAATGGGTGAGGTCTAAGTCCAAAATAAAGATACTCATGTTCCATTATTAACCAATTTTTTCTAAATTCAATTTGGTATCTCATCCTATCAATCATGAGATACCACACATACATTGAGTTCGAAACCTAGGATGAATAAAATATCTATTTATAACACCAAATCTTCCCTCCTATATTTGTTATGAATGATGAAAACACATTAATCGCAACTGTCACACAATAGATGATATGAATACATATTATATCATAGAATCTATAAGATAAACCCAAGTATATCATATGAAATACTATTCATGAGAATAGAAAGAGTTTTGATATCGTAATGGGTGGAATGAGTTTGTTAAAAGCCAATGGAATGAGGAAAACCACCTCTCCTATCCAAAAATACAACACCGCCTCATTACAAAAATTGAATCAGAATTGATAATTAAGAGTGGGTATTTTAGAACCAAAATAAAATATCCCCAATGTACAATCGATGAGTTATATAATCACCATAATGAGAAAATAATAGGTATGATGGAAGCACATAAGAAGAAAATGAGATAGATAAAGATAAACAGTACCATTTTTTAATGAAAATGAAGAAAAAAAATTCAAAAATAAATAATAAGAAAATCCAAATCTATTCATAAGGATGAGGGATAGGTTACATACTATAAAAACATACTTAATATAATTGATGGAACAATTATTTTAAATAGTAAATAGAGAACATTGGGGTGTGAATGGGATACTTCCACATTTCTCCCCTAAAAATGGGATTTTCTCTGCACATGATTTTCGTTCATCTTCTATCATCACAAAATCTTTTGAATGATTTATTTTTCATGATGTGATCTTCACCACCCCATTATTTTTTATCATATATAAATTTATTGATTTTAGATTCTTGATTTAGTGTGAATAATATTATTCATGGAAATTATTTTATTTATGTGGATGCACTTTTTTATGATTATATTAGATGGTACTTGAGTTGGGAAATAATAATTTTTAAATTCAGGGAGAATAGTAATGTAGGGATCATAGATTGCAACTTGATATTATCTTAGATAGTTCACAAGACTAGAGATTAATTTGATGTGAGGGTGGGAAAAAAATTTAATTTGATGTAGTTGATGGGCATGATATTGATTCTAAGGAACCAATCTATTAATAATGTTTATTTATTTAAATAATGGTTTTTATATCACATGTACATCATAAATTCATTTTTACTCCTATAAAGTTTCTTAATGGACATATTAATCAAAAAATATGTTGATTAATCTTACAATGTTTACTTGGAATGATGGATATAAATACAGAATGCTATAAATGTTTTGTTAATATAAAATGAGACCCAACCATTGTAAAGAAGCCATCTATATTTTATTTTGAAGTGGGTTTACTCTAATGTTATATTTTTCACATGTATTTATTCTAACGCGAGCTTTAGAGATTCAATTATTTAAATACATTATTTATTGTCTTCTATTTAACACACCTAGTTTTCCAAAAGTAATTTTATTCTTACATTATCAAAAAAATTAAAATAATAGAAGTTTTAATTATATGTGTAACACCCCAAGATTTCATAGTACATTATTTCTTCAAATTAATTCAATAACTCGCACTACACGCAACACAGAGTTCAAGCGCACCACGACTTACTAAACTATCCATTGAAAAGTGGTTATAAATAGTATTAACTTAAATTTAAAATTTATACAATCCTTATAATTTTATAATCTATATTATGAGTATTTAGACATATTGTAAGAACAAATTCATTTTTTTCAGATAAGAGAAGTATTTTTCAAAAAATGAAATTTTAACACCTTATAAATGAGAATTTTTTTTAAATCTAATAATTTAAACTTTTATATATTCAATTTGACAAGATAAACTTTTTCTTTAGAATCAGAACATAAAAATTTAGTTTAAACACATTTTTTGTGCTTTTTTGATAACTTTCATATTTGGGTGAATAGTGAAATATAATATATTTTAACTGAAAACAACTTTTTTAATCAAAATAGTTTATAGTGTATAATTATACATTTTAATGGTTTGGAAGTATAATTAGATTATATTTCTTCCATTTAAACTAATTGTGGTCATTGCTAGTAATTTCCCTTTGAAATTAGACATAAAGAAGTGTCAATTTTTTATAGTTATAATTTTATACAAATACACTTTTTGGTTTTGACAAAAATAATTATTTTTAAATTAATTAATTAAAATTATATATTTTGAAATTTGTAAAATAGATTTCATTTTCAAATTCGGAATATCAAAATTTCCATAGGGCAAAGTTTTGGTATTTTTCAAAAAACTTTTAATTTTTGATGAATAGTGAAAACACTAAGTTTTTGTTTAAAACTGAATTTTTATTTAAAGAATTATTTATAATATTTAAATTTATTTTAGGTAAAAATAGATACATAATAACTATATACGTTCAATGTAATTCATTGGAGTCAGTTTATAATAATTCTAGATATATGAACATTTTATTGAACTATTTACTATCTTTTACCCACCTCCTAGGAGTATTTGCAAATTTTCATAAAACGTAATTTTACCACTTCTGTGAGTTGAATTTCAAAATTCTGAGAGACACAGTTGATATTAGTAAGTAAAATGTGGTTCAATAAGATGAATATAATTTATAGTGAATAGTAACTTTTTACTTTTATTTACCACGGTTAAAAGAAAATAGGGTAATTAAGGGTAAAAATGATATTATTATTACCCTACCACATGTACTATTTCTATTGGATGAGGGTATTTAGACTAGAAACAACCTTAGGAATAAAATATGATCCTTTAGGTTCACTTCGATTAGATTAGGACATTTATTATTATTTTATTTAACAAAGAGTTAAAAGAGTTAAAATCAAATTTTAATAACTAAAACATTTTTAATATAGGGTTATACAAAAGATAAATACATCTATAAATATTCACTAGAAATATAAAAAGATTTCCTACATAAACATATTTTATTTATAATTTTGAGACACTATGAAATTAAATTTATTTATGACACAATGATGATGTAGTAATTACCTTTTTAATGAAAGATTAAAACAATAGATATTATAAATATCCAAATAAATGTAATTTGAGAGTTTTAATGAATTAAAAAAAATCATATGTTAGTAGGATATGTGAGGGTTGATTTTATAATTTTTTTTCAATGTAATAATGCTGTTATAAATTTAACAAAAACAAAATACCAAATAGTGTCAAAATTGACATAAAAGAGTTTTTTAAAAAAATATTATATTATTAATTAATATTTTATTCCTAATAATCTACAGTTTAGAAAAAGGGATTAAATAATATTATATATCTCATTAATTAACCAGTTGATGTTCTCTTGGAGGTTTATTGTAATTTTATTATCCATATAGTGTAAGAATATAAGAAGACACGGTAAAAGTTAAATTATTTATCTTAGAGTTAAATCTAAAAGATAAGGTTAAAATGGTATCCTAAACTTGTCTAAAACTAACTCCTTGAGAGGCTTTCTCCACATAACCACAATTTCTTCAAAATATATCAATTTGGAGTCATTATAAGCCGAAAATAATTTTATTATAAAATAATATTTCAATCTTTTCCTAAGGTTTCCCTCACCCCTCTAATAAAAGGGCACTCCCCATTCTCTCAAATTCACACCTTTAAATTAATTTGGATCTGCCAAACCTTGCCTAAATATCCACTCAACTGTCCTGCCTTCATCCTAGAGTCATTCCTTCAGTCAGAAATCCATCCTAATGAGACCTTTTTATCAAATCAAAAGGAAGAACCCGAAGAAGAGGTGAATATTGTATCACCTCCTACGAGTTCCTTTCTTCTTCCACTTCCTATTTCATTGTGGTTTCCATTATAAAATAATAAATCTACTATATTCTATATACTATGATGTTATTATAAAAATTTTAAAATTAAATTTCTTATTTTTATCCATCCTATGAATGAAAAGTCACCACACGAGCGTACTTATGGATTACCGTCCCCACGTCGTGGTGTAGTTTATTATTCAAACATTTCATCATTTGTATGGGTATAATAATGAGTATAAATGATTTAAATAATAAATATAACATTATAATGATTCTTTATTTATGATATACCATCCAATTATATATGATTTTAATATCATAAGAATGACATTGTCGCTTGTGCGTACGTACGGATTACCGTCTCCACGACGCGATGAGATTAATTTCCACGTTCACCATTCAACAATGATTATAAAAATATATATTATTAATAAGTAGGTAATATATTACATAATAATGATACTGGAGATATATATATATATATATATATGTACTTACATATATTTTATTCACTTCAGTTCAATACGATATGAAAACAGAAACAACATTTATGCGTACGTACGACCAACCGACTCCATAAACAGTTTTTTCGATTTCATATATCTATCTATTATAAATATTTATATTCTAATTATATATGATATATAAATCTTGTTTTATATTATGGAATTATTTAAATCATGATTTAAATGATACGATCAAGAATATCAAGTTAAAACACGTACGATAACGAAAGAGATTATTACCTGAAACATTAATTTAAAATGAAAATCATTATTAAATGGGTAGTATAAAGTCATAAATGAATCAGGTATGATATAATAAATATTAATATGGTTCTGGTATAATTTACTAACATATAATGGTCATTATACAAGAGGTTCAAAAAACCCTCGACCAAAGGAAAGTGCAAGGTAAGAGGATTCCTATTTAACTTTTAATTCTGTGATATTTCCATTGTTCACCACTTATTTAATGCACATGGTGTATTGTGTACATATATTTGTTATATATTATCATGATTGTTTTTATATTCATGATATTGTGTGATTTATTTGGTGGTTATTGACTATTTTTTGTACTAATCGATTGATTATAATGAGGTAATGGTTATTTCCTCAATCTCTTTATTTATCCGAGATTGTTCATGTGTAAGTACTTTCTCGGACACATTTATCATCGATAAACATATTTTAAAAAAAATGTTTTCAAAAGGGATCTATTATCTTTTTATGGGAGTGTCTACTTTACTTGATCATCATTTTAAATATTTTAAATATTTATCTTTCTAAACCATTTTAAACAATGTCCCTGTTTTGAAAATGATTTCATGGATTTATATATATGAACATTAATGTTTTGAAATGATAAATATTTTAAAATTTTTCAAATTGGTATGGGGAACATTGATTCAAAAATATCTTTTAAATAACTTCATTTACTAATTGTGAGTCTTTTAAATGATTTCATGAAAAATGGGTATTTTTTTGAAAGAATTTTACTCATCATTTTCTTCTATGTCAATATCATTTGATGGATTTGAAACTTGTATGAAGTTGATTTATTATAACACAATGTTCCTTATTATATTCAATGATTTATGCTATGTTTGACTGTGAATTTCTATTTTTATACCATTCATGGTTTGTGGATAAAGTATTGACATTTTGTATTCTAGTTTTAATACTAATGTTTATGTTATGATTTAACATTTTCATATGAGGAATGCATTGGAGTTAGTAAGTGACAGGTGGATCCCGCTATAGCTCCTCAATGCATCAGTAGGTCTCATTAAAAAAACTAGTGTCTTGGCCTAAGGCCTTTGAAAAATAATTTTATTTTTAGTCTTTGAACAAGGCCTTGACTATGTGGTTATGAAATTCTGGCATTATGCATTCCATCATTATGAAAGTGGCTATTGATATTGCAAGTGATTATACAACTAGTAGAATATCCTTGTAAATAAGTAAATTAAATTATTTTATTGAATCTTTTACATATTATGCTGATGTTTAAGTTTAAAAGGCTTTTGTTTTAGTCTTATACATTTCCTTAAATGTTTATTCTTATTTATAAAGGTTCCCACTATATTGTTATCCTTACTGGGCATCTGAGCTCACCCCTTTCGATGTTTTATTTTTCTCAGGATTCCAAGATGTTTATTATGATTGATATGCATGGTTAAGCTATGGGATTAATGGAATTCCCAAAGGATCATTTATGTTGTGTTTTATTTTATAATTTGTAATGTAACGTTCATGTATGTAATCTATTTTCCAAGACTGCTAAACTGATCAGACTTTTGGGACTTGATTCCTTGTAATCATTCCAATGTAGTAAAATAATGCACCATATTTGGGTAAATGGGGTCGGGGAATTATAGTTTGTATTAGAGGAAGTATAGAAATAACCTTGGAAACTAGTTTTAGATAAACTCTGATTAGAGCGCATTACCCTAAGATATACATTGAGGATTAGTATGAAATTACTTCCTAGACTATTGGTATTGTAGATATTTTGTGAGTTTTCTATGAAATACATCCCCGTATGGATATGAGTAGGTAGTGGTGGCTCTGACACAGATGTACCTAGCGGTAAAACCCGAAAACACCACATTGAGCTAGACTCGAACAGGAATTGGTGCACGACAATGGGCCTTACTGCACTCTTGGTTATGAAACTCCTGGGGGATATGCTTAGGATAATTCCCATTTTCATTACAAACCATTATGAAGGGTTTCTGATTATATACATCCTCAAGGAAAACATATCCGGGATTTTGAATTATATCCATAAACTATTCAATTAACATTAGGTATTTTACAAGTTGGTAATTATTCATTGCAATTCATAATCTGACCTAGTGTATGCCATTGTATAGAAATGGTACCTAGTAGAAGAAATGTGAACTCCAGCAATACGTATAATCCAAAGAGTAAGAAAGATCATATCTTTCACTGTATTATTCAAACATTTAGAAGGGAAATAGTCTCCCATGTATTCTCAACATATGAAGAAATAGGATCATGTGTTAATAAGATATGTAAACAATTCTATGAGTCCTATGTATTTGAAGGGAAGAAAGAGAAGAAAAGGATTGAAGATAGAAAGATGGATAAAGGGAAGAGGGAAAAGAATAATTTTCCCATATGTGATAACTGTAGGATGAAACACCCTAGAACTTGCCTGAAGGGAATGAGATTTTGTTATATGTATGGAGAAAAAGGACACCAAGTACGCGAATTCAAGGGTAAGAAAAAGGTTTCAAATGTACAATGCTTCATCTTAAAGGAGTTGGGACACAATGTGAATCATTGTCTAAATCATCATAGTATACCCCAAATGCTGCTATTGGACAATAATAATGTTAAGATACTACCGAAGATGAAGATGAATGATTAGATTTATTACACTGTTATTATATTATTGTTTCATTTGAGTATTGTATTAATGATGTACATGTTATACGAATTATAGAGTATATAAGGATTGTACTGCAGTACTATTTCATTAAGGACTGGAGATTGTGTGGAACCATGAAAAGTGACTCAGTTGTAGGTTAAATTTTTAGAGAATATATGGTTGAGAGAAAGATAAACCATAACATGGTTTTGATACCGAGGTAGTGATTTTTGGAATAATACATGATTTATTTGGGTAAATTATATTGGATATTCTTGACTAACTTATAACTAATTAATGATTTGTATATTCCATCATTGTTGGATTTTATAACATTTTTGGATAGAGGGAGGATATCCATTATTTTATAATGAATAAGGGAGCATGAATGTAATCAATAATGTTATATGGTAATTTAGGTTGTTGTAGTATTTTAAATGAATACATGATGATCATGTTCACATATTATTAAGTGGAAAAAAGGATCTTCATTGTGTTTACCTTCCTTATATATTTTGGACTATGAGTTTAGACAGAAGTATTATTTATAATTCTAGTTTCAGATTATTTTTGGATTTCTGTAAAAAGGACAACCCAGAGGTCGGGCGGCAACCCGTTGCATCCGACAAGGCCACGAGACATGAACTCGCAACCGCAGGGCGACAAGAGTGTATCACATACCATTGGCCCATGTGATGTCATGGATTGAATTATGTAGTTTTTTAAAGGTATGGTAGATGAATTATAAATTCTTGTTTTTTGGAACCATATATGAATAGGATAAATAAAATATTTTTTAAGTTCTTTTATCTTTTAGATTGAAAGATGAGTTTATGGTAGAAATTAGTTAAAGGATGGAACTCTACTTGTCATGTATATATTTATTTCTTATATTAATCTATGAATAAATTAATTCATAAAATTTAGGTAAGGGATATTAAAACTAAAAATGTGTTGTCCCAATAACTTATGTTTTGTTGAACCAATGATATTTTAAATCATCATAGATTGATGGCTTTGAGGCCCTCAATTCTACAATTAATTGTGACTGATGACCACAATCACTCCCATTAAATATTTATGTGTTTCCTCTATTTATGTGTATCTAATTTCCACCAATTTTTTCCTAATCGAGATCATAATTTGGGGGTGACTTTTTTATTCCCATTTTCCTCTTATTAAGACTAAATCTCATTAACCCAATTTCTGATGTGGGTTTTCCCACAAAGGTATTTTCTATTTTCAACCTTTTATTTTCAAAGAACAATTTTAGATTGCAAGGAAACATTTTTTTGAAGGAGGAATGAATGTAACACCCCATGATTTCATAGTACATTATTTCTTCAAAGTAATTCAATAACTTTCACTACACGCAACACTACATTCAAGCGTACCATGACTTACCAAACTAGCTGTTCAAAAGCAATTATGAATAGTATTATGTGAATTTTGAACTTTATTAAATCCTTATAATTTTAGAATCCATATTATGAGTTTTTTAGTCATAATGTAAGAACAAATTCATTTTTTTAGATAAAAGAATTATTTTTCAAAAAATGCAATTTTACTGCCATTTAATGGAGACCCTTTTTTAAATCTAAGAATTGAAACTTTTATATATATAATTTGACAAGATAAAATTCTTATTTAGAATCTGAACATAAAAATATATTTCCAATAATTGTTTGGTGTTTTTCTGATAACTTTTACATTTTTAGTGAATAGTGAAAAATAATATATTTTAACTGAAAACAACTTTTTTAATTAAAATAATTTATAATATATAATTATAAATTTTAATGGGTTGGAAGTATAATTAGATTATATTTTTTACCATTTAATCCAATGATGGTCATTTTAAATAAATTCACTATGAAATTAGACATAAAGAAGTGTTAGTATTTTGATAGTTATTATTATATAAAAATACACCTTTTGGTTTTAAAAATGAGAGTTAATATTAAATTTAATTAATTAAACTTATATGTTTTGAAATTGGTAAAATATAATTCACTTTTTAATTCGAAATATCAAAATTGTATTTGGGTAAATTTTTGGTATTTTTCTGAAAACATTCAATTTTTGATGAATAGTGAAAAACATGAAGTTATTGTTTAAAATTGACTTTTTATTGAAATAATTAATTAGTATATTTAAATTTATTTTAGGTAGAAATAGATATATAATACCTATATAAGTTCAATGTAATTCATTGGATTTAGTTTATAACAATTCATGATATATAAAAATTTTATTGAACTTTTTACCGTCTATTACCCACCTTCTAGGAGTATTTGAAAATTTTCATAAAACATAATTTTGCCGCTTCTATGAGTTGAATTTCAAAAATCCAAGAGACACTTTTGATATCAGTAAGTAAAATGTGGTTCAATGAGTTGAAAATAATTGTTGGTGAATAGTAACTTTTTACTTTTATTTACCACGGTTAAAAGTGAATAGGGAAATTAAGGGTAAAAATGATATTATTATAACACTAACATATGTCCTAATTCTATTCTATGAGTGTATTTAGACAAAAAAACCATAGGAATAAAATATGATCCTTTAGGTCCACTAGGAATAGATTATAACATTTATTATTATTTTATATAAAGAAGAGTTAAAAGATATAAAATCAAAGTTTAATAACTAAATTTTTTTTCATATTGGGTTATACATAAGATAAATTAGAATATAAATATTTATTAGAAAGATAAAAATATTTCCTACATAAAAATATTTTATTTATAATTTTTATAAATTAAATAATTAAATTTATTAATGACACAATGACGATGGAGTAATTACCTTATTAGTGAAAGATTAAAAAAATTGATATTATAAATATCTCAATAAATCTAATTTGAGACTTTTAATGAGTTACAATAATTTTATTAGTTAATATGACATGTTAGGGATGATTAAATAATTTTTTTCCAATGTAATAATGATGTTACGAATTTAACAAAAACAACATACCAAATAGTGTAAAAATTTACACAAAAGAGTTTTCAAAGAAAATATTATATTATTAATTTATATTCTATTCCTAAAAATATAAGGTTCAGAAAAAGGGTTTAAATAATATTATAAATGTCATTAATGAACCACTTGAGATTTTATTGGATGTTCATAGAATGTGTATTGACCATATATTATAATAATACAAGAAGACACGGTTAAAGATAAATTATTCAACATAGAGTTAAATCTAAATGATATTGATAAACTGGTAAACTATACATGTCTAAAACCTATTTTATAAAGTATTTATTCCCATACCCACTTTATCTTCAATATAAATCTATTTTGAGTCATTATAAACCGAATATTATTTTATTATAAAATAATATTTCAATCTTTTCCTAAGGTGCCCCTCACCCCTCTTATAAAAAGGCATTTTCCCTTATCTCAAATTCACACCATCAAATCCATTTGGCTCGGAAAACCCCTGGCCAAATATCCTCTAAAATGTCTTCCCTTTATCATAGAGGCCATCCTTCAGTTAGAAATCCAACCTAAGGATCCCTTTTGTTCAAATCTAGAGGAAGAACCCGAAGAAGAGGTAAATATTTCATCACCTCCTTCAAGTTACATTCTTCATCCACTTCCTCTTTCTTTGTTGGTTCCATTATAAAATAGTAAATAAACTATATTCTATATAATGTGATGTTATTATAAAAATGTTACAACCATATTCATTATTTTTATCCATCCTATGAATGAAATGTCACCACAGGTGCGTATGTACGGCTTACCGTCTCCACATCATGGTGTAGTTTGTTATTCAAACATTTCATCATTTGGATGGGTATAATAATGAGTATAAATGATGTAAATAATAAACATAACATTATATTGATTATATATATATATGATATATTATCCAATTATATACTATTTTAATATCAAAAGAATGACATTGTCGCTCATCCGTCCGTACGGATTAACGTCTCCACGATGCGATGAGATTCATTTCCACGTTCACCATTCGACGATGATTATAAAAATAAATATTATTAATAGGTATGTAATATATGACATTATAATGATACTGGATATATATATATATATATGTATGTATGTATGTACTTACATATATCTTATTCACTTCCGTTCAATACGATATGAAAACAGAAAGAGTGTTTCTGCGTATGTAAGACCTACCGTCTCCATAAACAGTGTTTTCCATTTCATATATCTATCTATTATAAATATTTATATTCTAAATATATATGATATATAACTAAAGTTTTATATTATGGAATTATTTAAATCATTATCTAAATGTTATGATCAAGAATAACATGTTAAAACGCGTACGATAATGAAAGCGATTATTACCTGAAACGTTAATTTAACATGAAAATAATTATTAAATGGGTAGTACATAGTCATAAATGAATCATGTATGATATAATAAATATTAATATGGTTCTGGTATAATTTAATGACATAAAATGGTCATTATATTGGAGGTTAAACATACCCACGACCAAAGAAAAGTGCAATGTAAGGGGTTTCTTATCTCACTTTTAATTCCGTCAGATTTCCATTTTTCACCACTTATTTATTGCATGTGGTGAATTGTGTATTTACATTTGATATATATTATTATTATTCCCTTTATATTCATGATATTTTGTGATTCATGTGATGATTATTTACTATTGTCCATATGACTCGATTTATTACAACGAGGAAAGGGTTATTTCCTCAATCTTATTATTTATTCGAGATTGTTCATGTGTAAGTACTTTCTGGAACATATTTCTCATCAATACCCATATTTCATAATAAAGTTTTCAAAAGGGATCTTTTATGGTTTTATGGGAGGGCCTATTACACTATATCATTATTTAAATGTTTTAAAGATTTATTTTTCTAAACCGTTTTAATCAATGTCTATGTTTTCAAAATGATTTTATAGATTTATATATATGTAAATGAATGATTAGAAATGATAATTATTTTCAATAGTTTCAATGTGGTATGGGACACTTCGATTCAAGAATCTATTTTAAATATCTTCTTTTATAATTTGTGAGACTTGTAAATTATTTCATGAAAAGTGGGTATTTATGTCAAAGAATTTTACTCATCATTTTCCTCTATATCAACATCATTTGATGGATTTTAAACTTGTTTGAAGTTGATTTATTATGATACAATCTTCCATATTATATTTAATGAGTTATGCAATGTTTTAATGTGAATGTGTTATTTTTATACCATTCATAGTTTATAGATAAAGAATTGACATTTCGTATACTAGTTCTAATACAATTGTTTATGTTATGTTTCAACCCTTTCATATGAGGAATGAATTAGACTTAGTAAGTGATGGTTAGAGCCTGATATTTCTCTTAGATCCATCAGTAGGTCTCATGAGACAAACTAGTGTCTTGGCACAAGGCCTTGGAAAAAAATATTTATTCGTAGTCTTGGAACAAGGCCTTGACTATGTGGTTATGAAAGTCTGGAATTATGCCTTCCATTATAATGAAAGTGGCTATTAATATTGCATGTGATTATATTACTAGTAGAATATCCATTTGACTAAATAAATGCAATTATTTTATTATATCTTTTCCATATTATTCTGAATTTTATGTTTAAAAGTATTTTTTAGTCTAATACATTGCCTTAAATGTTTATGCTTATTTATGAAAGTTACCGCTATTTTGTTATCCTTACTGAGCATATGATCTCACCCCTTTCTATGTTTTAATTTTCTCAGGATTACAAGAAGTTTATAATGATTGATAAACATGGTTAAGCTAAAAGATTAATGGAGTTTTCAAAGGATTGTTTATGTTGTGTTTTATTTTTTATTGTGTCATGTAACCTTAAAGTATGTAATCTATTTTCCAAGACTGCTAAACTGATCAGTCTTTCGGAACATGATTCCTTGTAATCATGACAATGTATTTAAATAATCCACTGACTCTGGTTAACTAGGTTCGGGGCATTACAATATGGACATTAACATTTTTATGATAAAAAAAATAAAATAAAAAAATTTTTAGGCTAGTTATTGAATAAAATATTAATTAAAATTGTTAACATAATATGTGATAATTTGACGTTAAATATAGAATTAATGGTGGTTAATTCATAAATTATATTAAAAAATATATGAAATATTGTGCTCCATCACTACTTTACATCTTATTGGAATCCAAAAATATTCTAACAATAGGTAAAACACTTAATCAAATAAAAAAATCTTCTCCAAATCGAATATGTGGATATTTAACACTATAAATAATTTTTGGGCTATATGATAAAAGTTCTAGGAAATCAGAATCATTAAAGGAAACCTGTATAAATTTTTTTTATCCCATTATGATTTTATTCATGAAGTATATCCAAGAAAAAAATTTTGATACTCTTTCACTACATATTAAAATTTGAATTTTTCAATTTATCTTTTAAGTATGTTAACTAAACTAACCAATTAAAATGTAAAAGATACATGTTCATGATGAATGAATCCTTCCCAACTAAAATGAATATTTTAATCTCCTTATAAATTGAACAATATCATATGGGGAGATAAAATAAAATATATAAACAATTTATATGATTTGTAAATAACACAAAAAAAATACTATAATGATATGGTGAAACATTTACATATAAATGACCAATAAACACTAAGATATTTCCTCAAAACCTATTATAGTTTATCAAAATGGGGAAATAAATTTAAAATCAACCCTATATGTTAATTTTGTACCAATATTCCAAGAAAGTGACATTAATTCCATATGAAAACGCAGCCAATATACCATAATAAATGATATGAATGAGGGGGATTCAATAATTTAAATGACACAATTATAAAATTAGGAATAAATTAATGGGTTCCTCATAATATTATAGGGACAACCCATAAATCCTATAATACATTATCTATAGTTAAAAAATAAGCCCATATCCTCTATGCCTGACCCTGTTAGGGGTTACCACTACTAATATCTTTAACTATTGATCTATCATACTTATAGTTCATAGTCTTAATACTCAATTCCATCATATGATTGAAATCCCCTCACTAGATCCATTTTTATGCAATGCTAAAAACATATTTATATATTTTTTCATACCATAATGATGAAATGTTCTTGTATCACATGAATAGTTCCACATAAAATGTCCCATGATACCACAATAACAATCACATTGAAGGATTCATAACATGGAAGAAAAAAACAAAAAAAATTATTTTAGACACCTCGTTGAAAGAAGTAATAAATATTTTAATTTTTTAAAAATGATTATTTGTTTTCGATTTCTAGTTCAAAAATCAAATCACTCATGCTTTGAGTCTTCATGTTTCCCAAAACCACCATATCCAAATTTTTCACTACTAATGTATAGGTTGGTAAATATAAATAATCAATCATTAAATAAAATATTTAATATAAGACACATCTTATATCAAAGAGCCTTTATGTTATTGTTTATTATCATGTATGATATAAAAAGAAACGACTTTCAAAATATTTTTATATACTCAAGAACTATCATTTTCCATAGTCTAAATCTATAAACTCTTGAGACCCTTGTGGACTTCATGTAATTTATTTAAATAATGACATTAATAGATATTTAAATCCAAAAAAATAAAATATATCAATGTAGATTTTTCCCTCCACCACATTACCTTTAATTATGTGATGGTACTACTATCATGTAATCCATGAATTATAACTTCAATGACCCAAGAGTATGTAGGAACTATATGATTAAATTGATCATACAATGAGTCCCTAAAACAAAATGTCCATTTTTACTAGAGTTCCTTTTGACTATAATTTTACATCCCTATATTCTATTGGAATCCCAATGGAGGTGGATGCCTAATCACACAGTGAGGATAATATCCCTCAAATTAGAGTTATACTACATAATCAAAGAAACCGAAACATTCAAATCTCATAATCAGAGTATTGATAATACAATAAAACCTATACGATGAAAACATTTACAATTCATAATCATATATAGTAATTGTTATATAATTTAATCATTTATATACCTATAGGATGATCCCAAATATAAATGAACAAATGAAAAATAATACACTCAGTGATCCTACTTCTATCCCTGGGATTAGAAAACCATACATATGGATACCCTTTATATAGCTCTGGAATAATTCCCTACATTCCCAATGATTAACATGAAATATTACCTAAATACTACATGTTTTCCAAAGTCCCCATATAGGGTGTGGGATATATAATTTAGTAATGTCTAACTAGGTAACACTACAATACGCTATCCAACATGTGTATGCACAATGAAGAATAAATTTCTCATTCAATAATGTTGGATTTAATCAGCTATACAAGATACCCTGACACACTTTGGTTAAATAAACTATGTTAAAACCTATCCACCATGACATAGAACATAAATTATTCAATGAAACATTAGAATCCACCTCATCACCTCATATCATTCCATCATACCTGATGTACTACTCATACCAAAAGAAACATTGTGGGGTAAAATCCAAATGACAACATATAATCCAAAGGAACATGTTACAGTTATACTTATAAATCACAAACCACTACCTCATTGCTTGAGGCATGTTCCATCATCCAAAACTCGCAACACATAATGACCTAGCCCCTCAAAGGTCATGAAACCAACACTACACTTAAAAATTTCAATCGTCTATAACCCAATACTCTTAAGGTAAAGTCCTAATTCATAAAAAAGGTACTTTCTTTCTCCCAAAATACTCTAGGAAGAATCATATTACTCATTGACGGGCCATGAATCATGATCCTCTCTCCCAATGGGTATGTATCTTATCAGAGGAACACACAAAAATAATATAAGGGGAATAAAACCTATAACACATATCACCATATAATCATATAGTTTAAGTTAGTTTTATATATAAAATCATCCAAAAAATATCAAATCTCTATTGTTAGGGTGTCCACTGTGTCTTTGATACCCATCACTATCTCTTATAATCAATAAAAAATCACATCTACCACCCAAGGTTACTACACAACCCAATGGTTCTCACATTCCTAGAAATCCATAAGTTGATCGAAACTCATCAAAAAACCAAAAAACACTTGAAAAAACTACACTAAGGAAAAAATATTATATATTTTCTTAACCTCCATAAAAACTAGATTCAATGTCCTAACCAAATCTTACATCCCTCACATCAGTTTCATCTCACATATTTTAAGGAATATCTCTCAGCCGGTCGAAGAGGTGAAATAATATCAATCACATTCTATCTAGTCTCCATGGAATCGTCCATATCACAACATTAGATAAGAATTTGTAAACCCTCAAGAGGGTTTCAATCACTAATTTGGAGATGACTAATTTTCTCACCCTTCATCACTATTCCTAGGGATCGTGTACCGAAATAACTAGCCCTTGGGAAATCAACATAGGATATCCATTATACATTTAATACCATGATACCTACACAAGCCCTGACAAAAAAATAAGAAATTTTTAGTCCCCTGGGAGATAAAGTCATTGGGTGATCCAAAATCCATTAAGGTATAAATGAATTTATCCCGAGTATCAGAGGTTTAAAACCATCGTATCTCTTTCTCTAGGAACCCCTATCCCTGTCTATTCTACCCAGACACATCCATCAAGTGTGCAAGCACACAATCATGCATATAAAATGAATATGAGCATATTTTAATTGGATAAACTACCTTGGTATTGAGTTTACCAACTACAACATTCTCCATTCACCCTTGATGAAGTCCAAACATGACTCATGCAAGATACCACCAAATGAGCTCCTATATCATTACATAGGACATAAAAAATTATTTTTTAGAAATTATAATTTATAATTTTATTTAAACTATGGTGGTATATATTTTCCCAATTACGTACATAATTTTTTATTTTTAAAATTAAAATACATGGTATATAACTATAATAGAACACAATGTTATTTATGTTATTATTCTTATATAAAATGAAATTCCGATGACTGAAATACAAATGAAGAAAAAACTAAATTAAAAAATCCAAGGATATAATGATCCATTACATATAACAAAAATAATATTTTCATGAACTAAATATGTTATAATATGATTCATCTATAGGTAATGAAACATATTAATTTTTTTAGGTGATGAAGTTGTTAAAAATGTAGTTACAACTTACACTAGGTTTTTTCAGAATTTGACCATTAGAGTTCTTTATAACATTGTCTATAAATAAATTTATAGATCTAGTATTATTTATAAATTAATTATCATTATTATTAATAATAATGAATATTTTTTTATTTCCAATATTTTGAATATATTATTTTTGACATGGATTTTGATATGTGTATTCATTTTTTCTAAGCGTTTTGGTTTAAAGATAAAATTTCAAGTATTTCATTATTATTCATTTAAACATTTCTATTGTAAATACTATTCTAATAATCCAACATGATTTATGGATTTAAATAATTTTATAATAGAGTAATTTAAATTCATCTCATCATTTGATTATATGGTTAGAAAGACAGTGGTGAATTACATCATGGTGTGGAAGTAAGATACTATCGAATGGTTTAATAGATGGATTATGAGGATTGGAAGGTAAAACTATTTATATGATTAAAATCATGGATATAATACATAATGTTCGATGTCATGGATACCTTATATTTAGATGTTAGAGATATCATACTATTTGTTTTAAAAGTGTGTTTTTAATAATACCATTTAATGGTGTATTTGGTTTTCTAAACAGTACGTAGCATTTTGTTACTAAATTTAAGCCATTGTAACTATTATATTTGTAATATAGAATAAAAATTACTTTATTTCCACTATGATAACTATATTTCATTCAATTTTTTATTTTATTACTCTGATATTTTATTTGATTAGTAATATGAAAAATCGTTCAGCTAAATATTAATAGAGGATGAAAAACATAAGATTATTTTAAAACTAAAATTCACCCCTCTTGTATTTCACAATCCATCACACCTAGGGATAATATTTTCTATCAAAGGACATGATAGGGATCTACAAAAAATTATGTTCAAATCAACCAGATTATTTGATAATTGTCTATATAGTTAATAACATATGTTTCTATTAATTATAAAAATGAACTATCAACTACAGAATCATTATAAAGAGTGCCCAAGGATTTATTCAGTACTACAAAGACATGATGTATTAGATGAACATTTTATTTCTATTTCATGGTAGATTATTACACTATATTTAGTCAGGTGTATTTTCTCACCAAAAAAATATGATGTTATTAAACATTTTATGATATTTTACGTCTTTGTTAAATATGAGATGAAGCTACAATCAGATACTATTTTAAGTGATCATGAGGTTCAATTTATAAATTATGATTCTGAGTTTTATTAATAAAATGGTATTACACATAATTTTTTCCCCATGAACACAAAAACAAAATGGTTTAATTGAGTTTTTAAATATAATTCTTTAGGTAATTACTCAAACATTTTGATGAGGGTATTCCTCTGAAATAAATTTTTTCGTTACGAATGTATTTACTATTCACTATACTATAAATTGAGTTTTAGTCAGGAATTTTATTTCTAAAAATCCCTATGAGTTGTGGACTAGTGCACAACAAAACCATTTTTAATTAAATGTTTTTGTTTGTAATGTATGAATCCAAAATAAAGAAGAAAAATTATATAATTTGTATCAAACAACTAATGCATAAATATTTATTAGTTATTTCACAAATTGTAAGGTCTATCAAGTTTTTAATAAAAGAAAAAAATAGTATTTAAAAGATATTTTATGTAATTTTTTTTTAATCCAATCATTTTTTTGGTTAAATTATTACAAATTCCAAACACATAGGGCATAATAAATTTTCCTTCATTTATATTTCTAGAAGATAATTTAAAACTGCTAATTGAAAATCTTCTAGAATAATGTCCAGGACATTTTCAAAAACTTGAAGACAATTCATTATCAAATTTAAATTAATTATTTTAATATATTCCTACAAATTTACCATAAACTCAATAATATTAATGTATCTTACTTTTCATTATATTATTAAATATGTAAGTCAACTTATTTAAACTATATGTTCTTTATGAAATAAATGTGACTATATTTCATTCCTATCAAAATTTTTACCTAAAACAATATATTATTATTTGAGTGATGAAATATGGATAACGTACATTCCAGAGGAGACCATTCAATTTCAACAAAACAGGGTTTGGTCCCATGTTACACATTTTATAAATCTATTGAAAATTAGAGTAAAATGGGTTTTTATAAACAAATGTGATGAAAATGTAAATATTTTTATTAATGAAGAGAGTATTTTTAATAGATTATGTTATCAAGAAGAATTATAATATCATGGTCAATCATTCCCACTAGTATATAAAATAGAGAATATCTGTATCTTATTATCCTTTAATGTTCAATTGAATTTAATCTCTTTTTTTGAAATGGATTAGAAAAGTTATTTATTTAATGGTTATTCTAATATGGACGTTTATATTAAAAAATTGATATGATTTTTAAGATATTAAATTGATGTAAAATGTATTTAAACTCATTAAATCACTCTATAGACTTCAATAAACCCCAAAAATATGGTTTGATAGTGTTAACATCTATTTTCTAGAAAATAACCTTGTTAGAGGATATTATGATATAATCCATTTCATAGTGAACATTTTCAAAAAATACCATTGAAAAAAAATATGTTGATGAAATTATACTTGGTGGGACTAAATTTTTTTTTTTGATAGATTTAATGAATATATAGAAAATGAGTATGAAAACAGAACGATAGGGGAAATAAAATTTTTCCTTTGTTTTTGTATTTTTCAAACACAAGAAGTAAAAGTTTTAATTCATCATAAATATAGTAATGATCATATAAATTTTTTTGGATAAAAATTCATATAAAATTATTTCTTCTCAAGACAAAACATTCGAAATTAACATTGATAAAACCAGTAAATAAGTTGATAAACTTTTTATAAGTATGATTATAACTTTTATATATCATATAAAAAGATTATGTGAAATAAATTCTTCTATTTTTTATGTATGAGATATCAAGATAATCTAATAGAATCTCACTCGAAAGTGGTAATACATATTTTATAATGTGTTATAGTTACTTTAATACATAGTTTATTTTATACCATTGGAAATAATTTTATATTCAAAATATACTCAATTTTTATCTTCAGAGGCACTATGTTAGATAGAAAATATGTTTCAAGATAATTTTTTTATTATGAGTTGATTTAGTATCTTGGTTTAGAATGAAAGAAAATTCTATTAAAAATAACACTTCTGAGTAAAAAATATATAACAACTAATATTTATTGTCCTAAAATTATGTGGTTAAAAGACACACTCAAGGATTTTGGTTTATGTTTTAGTCAAACTACAATTAATTTTCATGATAATAGTTCTATTTCATTATCTTGAAGCCCATCACATCACTAATGATATTATTAAATATATGTATGAATCCATTTTTTAAGGATCCTTACTATAATGATATATTATTCATTAATTTATCACAATTTAAAATCAACTTACTAATATTATTACAATACTACTTTGTTTTAATAGATTTGAATTTATTAAATAGGAATTGCGGATGATCAATATTTAGGGACCTTTAATATACTTATTATTTCATTTATCTCATTACATTAAAATATTATATTTTAAAAAGAGTGGGGGAATTTTTTTTTCAAAACATATTTGTTTTTGAAATATATATATTTTTCAGACATATATGGTTTTCAACATTTATTATTATTATTTTTAAATTTTTTCCTTGAACAATCCTTAAAGAATGAATACCATCCATAATTTATATTAAATTAAATCATGGAGGATTAGTTTTTTAATTATCTATTATAATTTTCTCATTCATTGATTATTTAATGTAGAAGGAGAAATTAAAAGTTAATAAAAATATATTAATTACATTCTATATAGGGAGTTTCATTTACATTTCATAAAGGTGGAATTTTTTCTTTCTATTTAGATAAATTTTAAATACAATTATTTAAATAATTTTCATGATATGTTTTTGTCATTTTAGCATTGTACAAGTGTTTTAGAATGAATCATACATAAATGGAAATCATTTTAGATGATTGAAATCCTAAATGACAATATAATAATTGAAATATAATAGATTATTCACATCCATTTTTTCTATAAATATTCACATTTCTATAGTAAAATTTTTATCATAAAAATTATATTTATAATTTTTTAGATGAAAAACTCGAAAAACCACCTATGAAGTTTAATTTTTTTCATTTAAAAGTTAATAAAAAGATCATATGTAACTAAAAAAGACTCTCTAATTTTTAGTGAACAAGGTGAAGTTTAAATTTTGATAATCTATAATCATGTATTTTATTATTTTGAGATTCATAATAAGATTCTTAAAACTGGTGTGGAATTTGTAGTTCAGCATTAACTCACATTAAATGAAGTTATTTTTAGATTGAAAAAATCTATTGAAATAGAATTTACCAAGAAAAATTGGATTACAACAACCATACAAAAAGTATTTTTCTTGAATATATTAAGAGTGGATAATGTTTAAAAAGAAACAAAAACATATTTTTAGAAAAAATATAATAGAATTCAAATGGAAATTTATTGTTTTTCCTCTTATTCATCTATATTTATTTTTTAAAGCAATAAAGAGAGTGAAATTTATTATTTATTTTTTGTTTTTTGGTGTAAATTTAATTTTTTATAATGATTTTTTTAAATTTTTGTCTCAAAAACAAAAAGATATTCGGTATCATAAAGACTATATGGATATATATTCAAAATTTTAGTTTCTTTCATAAAATTTTCTTAAGTTTCTTCTATTTTACAAAAGGGATAGATTATTGATTTAATTACACACATCATTCAATGTTATTGAAATAAAAATAAAATTTATATAATAATGATAGTACATGAAGTTTTTATTTAAGTTGTTATGATTTTATAGATTGAATTTTTTTTAACTAAAACAAAAAGGATCTAAAAGTATTTTAATATAATACAAAAATATTATGTTCCATTTGAGATTACATCAATTGGAATTATATTCATTGTAGTGGTTTTTATCAAACCCATTATTAGTTAAAGAAACATGATGATTTCATCAATTGATGATGAAGTTTATAAAAAAATAGTTACAAGTGACTCTGAGTTTATTAGAATTAGAATATTAGAGTTTGTTATAGTAATAACTATAAATAAAGTAAAAACATGAGTTTCAGAAGAAAACTATACATGCGATATGGAAATGACCAACTAGATTGATCATTCTGAATGTTTATGATCATTTTGAAGCTTTAAAACTTATTTTTGTTGAGAATGCTTCTAATTAGTGTAATATTTTTATTTATGAGTGTTTATGATAATAGAAATTTATAATGATTCCATTACAAAGATCATATAAATTACAATTGTAATTATTATTTAATAAATACTTCATGATCTAGGTACTTCTAGTATAAAAATACATAGTAATATATGATCATCAAAATGAATGATTTTATAATTAGGATGATTGTTCTAATGTACTTTTAGTGTGTGAAAGTGAGGAGTTACCAACATGTTTAAATGATGTTTATTGAGGATATAGAGACGAAAATTCTAATAGTTTTCAAATAAAGGAAACATTACAAAAGTTTTAAAATCACGGATATCATGGATTTTGTTGAAAGATAGGCCTTACACTTTTGTTAAAAATCATGGTTCTAATAATATCCTATTTAATGTGTATTATGATATCAAACCAATAATTGATATTTTGTTATTAAATTTGATTTTGATTAACTCAGTCATCAGTAATATAAAATACTAATCACACTATTTTTCATATTCAAACAATATTTAATAATTTTTTAAATTTTATTACTTTGATATTTTATTTATTATGTAATATAAAATACCAATCGTATTGATACCTTGAGAGGAAAAAAATTATATGTTTGTTTTAAAATTGTAATTCAGCCATTGTATTTTTATTTTTTATAGATTTATAGAGTAGTATATTTGATGAAAAATTCCCTGTGAATCACAATCGCATCAAAAGCATATAAAACCTGGTACATTAATCCTATTAGGTCCTCCTGTTATCAATCAATGAAAAAACTCCTTTTAAATCAGGATGATTTCACCATGATCTAGTTAAATATTAACCAAATATTTCGCCAAATTCATTCCAAAATCAGTGTATATAAATGGGTAATAAAATTCAGTGGAAACAAAGATCATACCATAGATACGCCACCAAAATGAACTTCTAATGTAAGATTTCATATTTTTATAGTTACATCCTTCTTTGTGTGTTAAATTGAAACTTATTGGTTGGGTTTTCATTTTTATTTATACCTTTTAAGGATAGTCACATTTGGAGATGGAGAGATTTTTTTGAAAAATGACCTAATTTATGTTTCAATTAACTGTGTTTGTGTATAATAATATTAAGGGATTATGAGGTTTGTTCATGGATTGGAAGGATTTTGAGTTTTTTTTTGTTTTTTTATATGGTGGAATGACTGTTGTCCACTAGAAATTTACACACTGTGAAAATTTTAAACTATTTTTAATTTACTATAGAAAGAATGTCATGAACTAGTTTAGGGAGAGAAATAGTTACGTGCCATGAAATTATTTCAAAATGTGAATTAGTTAATGATAGTTACATTAACCAAAGGAAAATCATTATTTTGTGTATCTCATAAATTGATAATTTCACATCATGAAAGGGTTTAAAAAAAGTGAATATCACTAACAATGTTTTTAAACCACATAATACATATTATTTTATTTCACTCATGGTGAAGCATTCTCACAAAGAATCCAAGTCGACTCCTGCAGATTTTTGTGCCATTCCATCCCATCTAGATGTCTTGATCATGTGTATGATCCCTAGTTTTCATTACATTCCCAATTTTATTTTTTATTTTTTGGTGTAACCAATTGAACGAAGTTCATTGATCAGTAGAAAAAAGTTTTGTTGTATAAAGAAACCCTATTGGTTTTTTTCCATTTTGACGTATGTAAAAGTATTATGTGATTTTACTAACACACATACATGTTATAAAATATAATAAATCATGTGTTTGGACTAGTCATTAGATCAAATTGGACTTAAATTTTGTTGGTAACTGGCTTGTAGATACATATAGGATGATTCTACCATTAAATAAAAATTCACTAGAAAAAAATATTAATGAATGTATTAGAATATCATGAGACCGCATGTGATTGCTTGAGATAAATTCATTTGAAAAATGGTTTGATTAAATATTGAAATTTAAAGTTACAATTTGATATAAATGCATCTAGAAAATATAATAACAATGGATTAATATATATGTTAATGAATGGTCTGTTAATCGAATTAAAATTTTTAATATTTTGAATTAACCATAGTAGATTATTGTATTAGAAAGTTTTTTTATTATCGTTATTAATTGTATGGTTATTTAAACATAAATTCATATGTAAAGGGATTTTTCATGATGTTGAAATGATTATATAAATATCTATTCTTATTGATGCTGAAATTATAATAAAAAGGGATTTTCTTTGTTATGTTGTCATTCATATAGGGATTGAACCAAGTAGGTGATTATGCCATTTGATGGTTGGTTATGATTAGCATGGTTGTGCGACATGCAGAAAGATATTCTGGAATGGTGCCAAAGTATGTTGATTATATAATTGTATTAATTTATTAATATATACACTTATTTATTATATTATTTCATGAACTTATTAAAATGCATGTTTTTTTAGACATGATGGTGTCAACATATTGAGTGTCACTGAAACACTATTTGGGTCACCGTTTGGTACCTGATTATATTACATGGGTGCATGTTTAGACAAAGGAACGAGACATTGTTATTGATTCTTACTGGATGGATGAGTTGAAACATGGATAGGGTAATTACAATAGGTTTTAGAAAAAGCTATTTTGAGATTAATTATTTCATTATGGTCTTTTATGTATATTAATTTAGTACTGAGATTTAGATATATTCCGGCCTAAAATTTCACGATTTATTATTTTATTTACATAGTTCATCATTTATCTTATAGTGCTATACTGTACTGTTTCTATTATTTTTGTTACAAAAACATTTGTTTATTTATATTATATCATAACTTTTTACCAGTGGGTATATTCTCCACACTATATTCTATACACCCAAACTGCTATTTGGCAGCCTCTAGAGTATGGGGAGGAACTCTTGAGGTATTTTATCCAAAAAAAAATTCCATGTGAGAGTGTTCCAGTGTAACAACACCAACCCCAGTCATCCATTGTTTGTGTTTATTTTATTATAATTGAAATTTTTAAATAGATAAAATCAAAAAGGATCAATCAATTTTTTTCGTTGAATAACATGATACAAACATGGTTCCCTTATTACAACAGAAAATAATCATAGAACATAAGAAATGAAAATAAACTTATTCCTTGTAACATATTCAAATAGCAAATCATTGTAACATGGGGAATGAAAAGAATAAAAAGATGATATAAAATGATTAGTAAGGGTTCAATGAATCAATAATAACTAATGCAAAGTCAATAAGGCATAATCATTATGGAATGACAAGTAACTAAAAAACACATTCCATTAATAAAATAAGAATGAAAATTAATCCATAGATTTTTTTCATAGTGAAAATATAATAGAAAGTAATAAATAAATACTAAATGATTAAAATTATTTATTATTGGACAATAGGTATAAAAAAATGAACCATTATACCATCAAAATGGTTTATGTTTGTGGGTTGAAACTCATATGATTTTTCTTGAAAGTGAACAAGAAGAGTTTGTTTCCAACTATTTTGTCTCACGAAACCTTTTTATGAATCAATAGACTATCTATAACTAGTCCCCACTCATCACTATAGGTCCATATAATTATTTATAAATATATTTAATTCATGAATAATATAAATTATCAAAATATCCATTTTGAGTAGTAAATATAGAAGTATCAATATTTTCCTGGTTAAAACAACATTCATTGAAAACACAATATCTAAAAACGGTATAAATATAAGATAATAATATATATACATGATAAAATAAATATTTATATTTAATGAAATATTTAATGAGTGATCATCCAAAATAAATGGGATGTACAAATACACCACACACATGGAATAATTGGTGAATAAAGAATAACCAATGGGAATATCATAATGGATTTTATGAAATAATTTATTTCATTTATACATGAACATTAATAAGGAATAATATACATATATCTTGATATTTTATGTCCAAATTAAATGATTACATACAACAATAGTGTTTACGAATCTTTAGAAATGAGCCACTATAGTGCAGTTTAAGGGGAAACATTGAAGAGACTTTAAAGAAGAAAATTCATAAATTTTTTCAAAAAACTAGAAATTAACAATGATAGTTTTTCATGATAAAAATATTAATTTAGAAAAATCTATTGTCACATAAAATATATTATGGATTATACTTGAAAATGGGTCATAAATTTGGAAGTTCCCTTAAATTGGGCTTGCTTATCAAGAGGAATTCAAATTAATCCTTATAAAACATGTATTTCCCAACAAATAATTGAATAATAGAGATATGTACTTACTTTTTAGAACATATAAAATGAATTTATGAGTTTTAAATTAGAATAATTAAGAATTACAATTGGGTAAAGAGAGAAAAAGTGCATCCTGACGGTAAAATAGTGGTTTAGAGAGAATCCCTTTCCTTATGTATCAATGTGTTATGCACTTGAAATTAATGTATTGAATAATAAAATTACATACATTAACAATTTAATTCATAACAAATTAAACATGTATTTTATTTATTATAATATTAGTATGTTTCTTATTTTCCATTTTGATGTGTGATAAGATTCAATATTGTCTTTTAGAAGTGTTCGTATCCTTGGTTTTCAGGATTGGTTCACTTGTACACATGTATAAAAAATCATGTAAAATGAGAACAGTTATCCAAAGTTAAAATTATGTGTTATAATTGGACATAAATAACAAAAATTGGTATTATATATAATTTGTTTCAATATATTTGGATTATTGATTACATAGAATGTTAATTGTAACTGTTTAGATTATATTTCCATTTTTTCGATAATCATGAATTAGTTTTATTTTATAAATTACTATTATGTATATATACAGGTTCCAAAACACTAAAAAGTTCTAATATTATTTTTCTTAAATTAAAAATTATAATGGTTTTTTAAAATCCTTTAAGGTGGTATTAGAAAACAAAAATACAGAATCCAAGAAGGTGGTGAATTGACACCTCTAGAATGTTGTTTTCATGATTAGAAAAAAATGTGGAGAGAAGGGAATTGATGGTTGATATAAAATTAACATATTAACATTATAGTTTATATAATATAATATATTTTTCATGATTTTTTTGATAGAGGAGGTAATTATAGAGTAATAAAAGAAAATAAATTAATAGAAATCAAAAGAAATCAAAAGATGATTTTACTTATTTTATGGAATATCTTTTAGAACATCCTTAAGAAAATTAGTAATGATTTTTCAGTCCAAAAAGATTAAAACGTAGAGGAGAGGTTTGGTAGAGGAAATGAGAATAATTTTAGACATATAAAAAGCATTGAACTTGTGAAGAGAAAGGGAGGTATTTATTTTGGTAGTGAGGGGTGTTTTTTTATTGTGTTATTAATTAGTTGATTATTTTGGCTTAGTACATTCAATAGATATGATTATCATGACTAAATATAATAATGTGGCAAGTAGGGTTATAGATAATCATTACTAAATCATTTTTACATCAATAATGACTAAAAAATCCATTTTTTGGATTATTTAGTTAATTATTGTATTTCACTATTCACAGAAAATCAACAACTTCGAAAAGCCCTAAAAATCACATTAAACTTTTTTAATGTGTAGATATAAAAAATTCCATGATTTTTTGAAAATAATTTTCAAAATTTGAAATTTTAATTTTTTAATTAAAATAATATTTTATTAAAAAAATATCGACTTTAAAATTATAATTAATTTTATAGAAATTTCATAAATTTAATTAATGTATCATTAAATTATTTTTTAACTAGAAGAAAACAAAATATTAATTTGTGAATCTATTTTGTAAATTGAATTTTCTTTTCAATTATTAAATTAATTATAAAATTTAAATAAACATTTACGTTTCACAAGAAATACCAAAAAATATTTCATCATTTTTAAAACATTAATTTACTCATTCCATGACATAAATATATCATATTTTAATTTATAAGATACAAAAATTTTATTTTTGGTTTCATATATGAAGTTATTATTCTAATGGTCAAATTTATCTTCCTAAGAGTATTATTACTATTCATAAGGGTCACATTACTATTTCAATGGTCATATTAATATTTAATAGTATATCATGGATCTTTTAACCTCAGTGTTTCATGAAACAAAAGAAATCATATAAATTTATATTATATAAGAAGATGTGTACCATAAATCCTAGGTTATTATATTCCTTCCACCTTTAGAAATTTCATCCAAAAATGATTTCATGAATATTTCCTTCTAAACAGTAGAGGGTTATACTTCTTCATAATATCATCAAGTTCGTATGTTTCATCTTCTGTTTTATGGTTTCTCAAAATAACTTTTACTAGTAGCATCATCTGAGTTCTCAAAAATTTCCCTTTACTATCAATAATATCAATAGTATCTTTGTAGTATAAAAAATCATGTTCTAGTTATATCTTTAAAAAGGTGAGTACAGGTGTTGGGTCTATCATGATCTTATTTAACAATGATATGTTCAACACATCATGAAAATTGGAGAGACTCGGTGGCATTAATAATAAATAATCAACAGGTCCAAATCTATATAGAATTTTAAATTTTCAAACGTACCTGGGGGTCCGTTTCTGATTCTAACTGAACCATATGACACCCTTCCATGGAGATAATTTTATAATGACATGATCTCTAATTTGAAATTCAAAATCCTTTGTATGGTTTTTAGCATAGTTAATGTTATTACTTTGGGATACATTAATATGAACCTGAATAGAATTTAACTTCAATGTTGTATCATCAATAATATTATGTACTATAATTTTACACTCTCTAACTTTCTCCCAACAAGTTAACATGGGAATCTCTTTCCATATAATGTTTTACAAGGTACTATTGGATTACTATAATGGAAACTATTATTATAGGAAAATTATACCAATGTTATATACTGATCCCATATAACATGAAAGTAATGTGAGAATGATCTCAACATATCTTCCAATGATTGAATTTCCCTTTCAGACTGTCCATTGGTTTTAGGGTGATAAGAAGTATTCAAATAATACTAAATATCTAAATACTTCTGAATCCCCTTCCAAAAACATAATTAAAAAATTGGACATGGGATAGAAAAAATTGATATAGGTGGATAATTATTTATTTCAACTTAATTTATATATATTCTCCTTAGGCACTCAAGATTTTAATCTTATCCCATAACAAGATAATGTAGTTATTTTTTAAGGTATAGAGAAATAACCCATATCATATCTTTCTTTCTGGGGGAATCTGGTAATTCGAGTGCTGAAATCCACAATAATTCCATCCCACTTCAACATAATAATAGATAAGGGTTTCATAACTCCTCTAGGATATTATCTATTACCCTTCACATGTAAAAAAACTAGGTATTTTGAAACTTAGTGATAAATTAACCACTCCATGTTATCCAACGAAAATTTTTCCCTCAGATATCATTACATGCTTTTACTATCATGATTTATTGAGAAAGTTGATCTATTAACATCCTATAATAGTTTTTTTTAGCTCGGGAACTCATGAAACACGTATCTTGTTCCTAAATTTTAGTATTCCTTTCCCACACACTATATCTATTAATCTACATCTATAATGGATTTAATTTTCTTTTGGAAATTTTGATCATTAGATTGAGAACTTTTGATATTCTCTAGTAAATCTGGTTTAATAAATATATGAAAAATGGGTGATTTTCCCCTTTCCTTCACAATTACCAAATCTATATTTATAAAAAAATGAATATAAGATATCTCTTAATCCTCACTTGGGTTAGAAGACTATGATATTTTCGTCTTAATGCATCTTCTACCTTAGATGCTTTTTCTAAGAGGTAGTGTATTGGGAAATCATAATATCTGAGTAAGTAAATCCATCCTATTTACCTCAAGATGAGTTCATTCTATGTTAATACTAATTTCTAACTCTTTTGAACTGTATATATCTCACATTTTCACCACATGAAATAGAGTCATTATATATTTAGATCAATGATAATGAAAAAAAATTAACTTAATGATTTGGATAATTTTATTCTTTAGTCTTCAAATACATTGATTCATATTAATAAACATTATCATTTTATAGAAGGACATTACCATGTTCTTTTGTCAATGAATAAGTATATATTGTAAAACCATATTTTTTTAATGGTAAATTCAAAATTGGATTATTGAATAATATTATCTTCAATTAATCAAACAATAATGGTAGAGATTTTTTCTATAATAACATAACCCATTTACGTGTTAACATAGATAACGGTTTGGCCATTTGGGTGAAATTTTAATCAAAATGCTGATAGTGACCTACTAAACAAATAAAACCACGCACCATAGTTATGTTTGATTGTGTAGACCATTCATTGATTTACATTATCATTACATGATCAACTTAATTTCCATACCAAAAGACAATATTGAAAATAAAATAAATTTAATAATGTCATAATTCACTCATATTATGATTACTATATAACTCTTTCCATATTTGAGTTTCAAAAATAATCTGCAAGTGATTATTGTGGTCTTCTTATCTTTTAGAAAACACAAGAATATAATCAATGAGTATTACAAAAAATTATCAAGATATTACTTTAATAATCTATTCATTAGGTCCATGAAAATTGAGGGTCCATTAGTCAATAAAAATTTTAGTACATTAAACCTATAATATCGATACCTTGGTTGAAAATCTATCTTCGAAATATCTACCTTCTTACTCGAAACTTTTGAAACCTTGAATAATGGTTCATTTTAAAAAAATATTGAGATCCATAAATTTTATCATACAAATCATCAATGACATATAGAGGATAAATGATATTTATTATAGTATCTTTGATTTCAATAAGGCTTCTTTGATATTCATCTTGAATCATGGATTAAGTCAATGATAAACTCAACTAAATGCTTTTGGGGGTTGTCCAAGTAATTCATTAAGAAATACATCAATGTATTCTTGAAAAATTAGTATATCTTAAATTTTTTGATTATTTCCCTCATCCCAAGAGTTTGTTTTCTCATCCTACCATAGAATTTCATTCAGAAAAGATATTGTGGTGGATCTTGATAAGAATAATATAATTAGGATACTGCTCTAAATATAAGGGATTATACATCTTCCAAACAATTTGTAATTTAATTCTTCTTTCAGAAAAATTTTACATCATATTTTTAAATCCATCACATATCTAGGATTATATTAAATTAAACCATTGGTGTGATTATATGGTAAACAAAATAAAGCATTCTTATATTCCATAATGGGAACTACCTGACACATTTTTGTTGCAAAGAGACTTATCTTATGGGATTTGATTACCAAATGCATTATTAAATTAAAAGTAAATATCTATTTTTCCTAAACAATTGGGTATATATAAATAAGTGTGATTATCGAGAATCAAAAAAACTATTGTATAAATTTGAAGATTTGATTATTAACCTTGAACTACATCATTGGGTACATTTTCATTAGTTGTAGTGATCTCATATGCTTGGTGATCCCCCCTTGGACTCTTATATGGTAGATTATCATTATGATTGGGAAATTGATTTGAATAATTCTATATATCATTATAGTTGAATATTTTAAAAGCATTTTTTTTCTTCCCCTTAAACTCATTATCTCAATGACACTTTTCTCCACCCTTATAACAAAATCTCATTCCTGTCAAGAAATTCCCATGATGTTTCATTCCAAAATCATTACATAATGGGAATGAATTTATTAATCTATTATTATTTGACACTTCACCTATTCCTTGGTTATAAGAATACCTATTTTCTCTTTATTCCCCTTGAATATATAGGATATATAAAATTTCATCTCTATTTTGATGGTGCTTCATACGATTTCATCATATGATAAAAATATTTGAGAATCCAGTACACTTTGAAGAATTGGATTAAGAACATAAAAACCAAAACATCAATCTTGTTTTATGAATAATATATTTATTTTATAATATACCTTGCTATTATTGTAATGTTAGTCTTATACTCTGTAAATATATCTTCTTATTTTTTCTTTAATCTATGGAATTTTTTCTTCATTTCAGTTTTTCATTCATAAGAGAAATATTTGTTAAAGAATGTTTCTTTAAAGGTACTACATTATATGTCTTATATCTCATATTTCACCTTATTATTATGGATCAATGAACACTATTAATACACATCACCCATGAAGGAATATTTCCCATGGTACTACCTTTTCATTTTAATTAAAACATAATGCTAGAAATATATCTTCAAGGGACATGATACACCACTCAACATCCAGAAGATTAGTAGTTCCATAAATATATGGGGTATTATAATAAATTAAAAAATAAAATATATATGTATTACAGATAATTTTTATAACCTGTGTAAGGTTTCTTAATATGGTCATGATTTTCTTAGCTCCAACACTAACTATGTCAACATACTCATTGGGGAATTCTCTATAATGACTATGGGTATTTATTTCATTTATTCCATCAAAAACCATCACTAAACAATGTAAAAAATTATGTTATCCCATAATCATCATGATTATTGAGCCAAACTATCAATATAAAGAATTATTATAATTCTCACGATTACTTAACATCTTGTATCCACGTTTTCTACAAAACTTGCTCTGATAAAAACTGTAACAACCCCAATCCCAAAAGTCTAGAGTCAGCAGTTATTTTATTATATGTAATATATAAAGGAGGTCAAATCCCCAAGGATCAATCCATTTAGTATTATTGAAAAACTAGATAAATACAAGGTTTCATTATTACATTGGTAATTAAATGTAGAACATATGAAAGTAAAATAAAATACATTCTTATCACTTTTTCAATGATTAAATCTTCATAACCAAGGGAAAAAATGGTTGAGATCAAATTCAATGTAAGGATTACATGAATCAATAATAAATGAAGAAAATTAAATAAGGAATAGTCATTATGGAAAGATAAGTAACTGAAAAGAACATGCCATTAACAATATAAGAATTAAAATTCATCAATAGATAATTTCATAGTGAAAATATCATGGAAATTAATAAATAAATAATGAATGAATAATATTATTAATTATTGGAGGTCATGGGTATAATATATAAACCATTATACAGCAATATGACTTGGGAATATGGGTAGAAACCCATCAGATTTTTCATGGAAGCAATCACAAATGGTTTTTCTCCTGTATTTTTGTCTCATGAGACCTATCATTACATCATTGGGCTATATTTAACCTCTACCCACCAATAATTGTAAGTAAAAACTATTCTTCATACATATATTTACTTCATGAACAATATAACTTACCAAAATATCTATATAGAGTAGAAAATATGAATTTATCAATATTTTCCTTGTTAAAATAACATTAAAGAAAAAACCATATGTTAAAAAGGAATATGGATTATAAAATAATAATATCCTAGATAATAAAATACATATATTTAATGATATATTAAATAAATTATGACCATAAATAAATGGAAGGTATGCACACCCCACACATAAGAAATAAGTAGGGAATAAGGCATAACCAAAAGGAATATCATAATAGTTTTCATCAAAGAATATATTTAAATCATAATTGGACTTTCATATGGTAAAATAGACATATATCATGATAAATAATGTTCAATTTAAGTGAAAACAGGTTAGAATAGTGTTTAAGAATCTTTAGTAACAAACCATTTTAGTGAGGTTTAAAGGAAAATATTAAATATTATTTAAAGAAAAAGTGGAATAATTGTTTTTGAAAAACCAAAAATGAACAAATATAGTATTACATGATAAAAATAGTAATTTTTTAAGAATATAGGTGTCTTATATTAGATTATGGTATGTAAATGAAGATGAGTAAAAAATTGGAAAGTTCCCTTAAATCGTGCTTTCTTATCGGATGGAATTGAAAATGAAACCATATAATGCATGTATTTCTCCATCAATGAAATAATAATAGATTTATGTATATATTTTTTAACATATAAATAGAATTTTGGATGATTAAATAAAAATAATGATGAATTATATTGGGATAAATATTGATAAAACGTAACCTGAAGGAAAAATGGGGGTTTAGAGAGAAAGTCTTACCTTATGTTTGAATGTGTTCTTCACCTTCAGAATAATTTCAATGATAATTATATTAAATTAATTCCTAATATAATTCAGAATCTATTAAACTTTTATTTTATTTAGTATAATTTTATCAAGTACATATGTTTCCTTTTTATGAGTTATAACATTCAATTTTACCTGTTAGAATTTTTTCTTTCCTTTATTTTCTTGACTGGATCACTTGAATACATGTACTAAAGATCATATAAATTACAAATAGTTATCCATGATTTAAATTATGTATAATTAATATAAATATGGAATATTCATAGTTCTTATATATCATTTTGTTTTTAGATATGAAGATGATTTATTAGATAAAGCGTTAATGATAACCATTTAGATTATATTTGCATATTTCGATCATCATAAAGTAGTTTTATTTTATTAATTAATATATTATTTATATAGTATTTCTAGAACACTAAATAAGTTGTAATGTAGATTTTAAAATATTTTTTAACCAATATAATGGATTTCCTACCATCCTTGAAGGCGTTATTAAAAAAAATCAGCATCCATGAAGGTGGTGAATCAACACCTCTCATATGATGTTTTCATTGTTTTAAAAAGGGATAGAGAATAGAATAAAGGGTATATATATAATTAACAGAATAATATTACATTATATATTAGATATTGGAGTTATCAATCCAATATGGATAGATGAGGTATGGAGTGGGGAAGAAAAGAAAATAAATTAAAATAAATTAAAATAAAACTAAGTGGATTTTACCTCTTATATAGAGTCTCTGAGAGAACCTTCTTAAGGAACTTCATATTGGATTTTGGTGACATTAGGGAGAATATAATGCGCAAAAGATGTTTGGGAAAGTATTTGGGTAAAATTTATGTAATATCCAATTCTTAAAGGGTGTGGAGAGAGGGGTTGGTGGGGTGGTATTTATAGTGGAGGATATGTGTGTTTTTTGATTATTTTATTCATTAATTTATTATTTTAGTACAAGAATACTAATAGAGATGATTCACATGAATCAATTAAGTAAATATGGAAAGAGGGATCAAGATAATGGGTTTTACATCACTATTACATCAAAAATGAATCAAAAAATTCATGTATTTATCTTATTTGGGGAATTGTTTATATAGCAGCTCTATCCTTTTTCAAATAACATTATAGGATTTTAAGCTTAATTATAAATCAGAGTACCAGCCATGGATCATTATGTTTAGTGTCTTGGAATACTAGGTACCTAAAAAATAAAACATGGGGATAAAAACACTTCTTTATTTAATCTACATAAGGATATCCTAACTTCCTTTTAGCCCTTACATTGGCATAGGGTACCCTAGGGAACACATGAACGAAGGGATGACAAAACAATTCCCATTAAGGGAATGAACATAACAATAAATCTAAAGCACATTTGTTTAGAGGCATGACATAATGATACCAAAATCATGGAATAAATGATATAATAACATATAAACAAGGGATCAAATAAAAATGGAATCAAATAAATGTGGAAAAAACAAAAAACATATCTTTATTATGAGTCAAGGATAACCTCCAATCTCATTACCCATAGTATTACTGGTCAAGGATAACCGCCAATCTCGTTCCCCATGGAAGCACAAGACAAGGCTAACCACAATGATAGTTTCACATAACATTTTAGTAGACGTAACATTACCCAATGAATTGAAGGGATATTTGGGTGAACCCATCGCACATTTCATAAATATTATTTCCACATAAATAATCATACATAATCAATCTTACATAAATCTAAGGGTTACCCAAGGAAAGAATTGGGTACCTCAATCCTGAAAAAAAGCATAACCAATGGGCGTATCATGGAAGGGTCCATGAAAGAAAGTAATTAGAATAGACATGGATGTTATCAAGATAAAATAGGAATATATCATGGAATGTGATGTCAAACAGAAGTGACAACTAGTATGAATTGTATTTGAGAAATTATAGAATTAAAATATTTTTGTGTTGTTTTAAGGAAATTACTATAAATCTTTTATAATAGAAAAAAGGAAAATTATTTATATAAACCTATAATTGAATCAAGAAGGTTTTCATAATAAAAAAAATATTTTATGAATAAAATGGTGGCTAAAATCATAAAATAGAGTGAACTTGAAATTGGGTTAAAATTTGGGATATTCTCTTAAAATGTGTTCCCTTACTGGGAAGTATCGAGGAGGGAATCACATAAAAGCATGTATATACCCGAAAGAAAATTAATGATGGATCTTGAAAGATTATTTTAGAGAATATAAAAATAATTTATATTTTTTACATAAAAATAGTTAACAAATTCATTTTGGTAAAACGAATGATAGAGCAACCCGAAGTAATAAAGGCGGTTTGGGTAGAATTTCTTACAGATTATTGGCATGATATCAGGTCTACATAAGAGGAATTAATGAGATAGAAATAGATTTATTATCATTTATAAATCATTATAAAAGTATGGGAGATGTTTTTAATAATACCCCATCACTATTAATTACACATAAAAGGTCATAAAATTGAGGACAATCTTGAATAAAAGTGAAATGGAGTGGATCCTTACCTTTTGTTTGAAGGTGTCCTTCCCTTGTTACTAATGACCTGGAAAAAAATTAAGTTTATTGATTAATAATTACATATCCTCTTATATACATAAGTAATTTGTTATACCCCTTTTTTAATTCACTCATTTCCTTTTTAATGGGTTAAGTTGTTCAATTTCAATGTTCTGTACCATTTATTTTCTTGGTTTTCAATATTGGTTTACTTTTATTCATGTTCGAATAAGCATGTATGATGATTATAGTTGTCTAGAAATGAGGTTTAATGTAATTAATTTACTTCAATGAGATAAAATGGTTATAAAAATTCATTTGGTTACTTAGAGTGAAGATGAATTATTATATAAAACCAAAGTGATAACTGTTTTGGTTAATCACTGGGTATTGATTACAATGAACATGTTTTTCTTTATAACTTAATAAAATTTCAAAAAAAGTACTACATAACAATAACTATGGTATATTACATATATAATAATCTGGTTCAACCCTAACACAAATGGTTTCAGGACCAAAATTAATGATGATAATAGAAATTGATAAAACGTTGTCCTTGAATGTGCTAAATTACCACATCTCAAACAGTGTTATCATTTCTTTCAAATAAAATATGGGTAAAATAGGGAATATAATGAAATATCCCATTAGAATAATATCATTAATGTATATGTATGTTAATATAGTTATCATACAATTTGAGTGAAGGGAGGTGAGGACTGAAATAAAAAAATAAAAAAACATAAAAGAAATAAAAGAATTGGAAAGTGGAATTTACCTATTGTTTTTATCTCCTTTGGGAACCAATGAAGGGGATATGTTTTTTGTATATTTAGAAGACTAGGGGATTTTGGTTGTAGGGGAGGATCTTGGGGAGAGACTTGAAAAAATATTTGCAAAGCATAAGGCTTGAGAGTAGTAAAAGGTAAAGGGAGTGAGGTGGGTTTTTATTGTGCAGGAGAGGTGGGTTTTCCTAATTTTTTAATCATAAGTTTATTTATTTCACTCAAGACTTGAAATATTTATGATTCCACGAATAATAATTCTAATGAATGTATGTTAGTTCTAACCAATGGACATTTACATCATCCATGACACAAACATGATGCATAAATTTAGGTTTTAGCCTTTATTGTGAGTTATCATATATTATTATTCATAAAAAATACAAGTATTTTAGAAAAATCCTAAAAATTCACCCTATCAATTTCATTAATGTGTAGATTCAAAAAATAAAATCAATTTTTCAAAAATAATTTTCTAAATTTGATTAATTAATATTTAATCTAAATCATAATTTAGTCTAAAAAAGGTTTAAAACATTTATTTACTTATTCCAATATATAGTTATATAATTCATTCCACTTAAATATTATTTATATACTATCATAGGTAAGGATTATATTCATTAGGGTATATAAATATTCATACGTGTAACATTACTATTCATAAGGTTATGTTACTTTTCACCAAAAATTTAGTTGGTCATATTAGACTTCAACTAAATTACTGATCGCAACTGTGCATGTCTGATTTTCGAAATTCAAGTCACATAAGTGACAAACATATGATTAAAGGTAACATAGAACTTATTTGTTCTTTATATTGTGATTTAATTTTATTGTATGACATAATAATAAAATGTAAACTTCCATTGAAAACATTGGGTCTTTACATTCGTTCCCCCTTAATAAATTTTTCCTTCAAAATTTCATTTTACATTCTAGGTCATAAATAGGAGCGGGTACATTTTTTTTTCATTTTCTCCTCCGGTTCTCATGTAGCCACTTAATACTTGTGGTTACACCATAGTTTCTTGACTAGTTTATTAGTGTTGTAACATATAACATTATCTCTTTGATTAGAAATCTATACTGGCGGCTCCTTGTAAGAATGATCATCCTCCAACTGTACCACCTCTAAAGAGAGTATATGTGAATGGTCTGGAATGTACTTACTTTAGAGGGATACATGTAAGACATCAAGAAATTTTTTCATGGTTGGTGGAAGGTCTAGTGGATATTCCACATCCCTGATATGATCAAGAATCTCGAAGGGGCCGATATTCCTAGGACCTAACTTTCATTTCTTCCCGAATCTCATGATCTTCTTCAATGGAGATAGATGGATAAATACCACATCTCTAACTTTGAACTCATGTTCTCATCGAAGATATTCTACATAACTATTCTTTCATCATTGGGCTATATTGATGTGTTTTTGAATGGTTTTCACCTTATCCACCATTTCTTCGACCATTTCAGGTTCCAGCATCTTATGCTCACTAAAATCTTCCCAACATGCTGGTGTTTTTCACCATTTCACATAAAGTGCTTCATATGGTTTCATTTGGATGATTGAGTGGAAATTGTTGTTTTTAGGATAATTCAACCAGTGGAATATATTGGTCCCATCATCATTTTAAGTCCATAGATCACGCTATCAACATATCTTCTAGTGTCAAGATTGTTCGCTTAGATTGGCCATCAGTTAAGGGATGATATGCCATACTAAAGTTCAGTTCAGTGCTTAGATCATGTTGTAGACTTTTCAAGAACGTCAAGGTGAATCTCGGATCACAGTCAAATAAAATATATTGTGGTACTCCATGTTGCCTAACCACCACTTTGATTTATATCCATAGAGGTTTATCCAATGAGAATTCCTCTCAAATTGTGATAAAGTGATTTTACTTTATAAGACAATCCGAAATAACCTATATAGCATTGTTTCCTCTAGATGTCCTTGGATTTCTAGTGATAATTTCCATGGTAATGCTCTCCCACTTCCATGATGGTATGGGTAGTGGTTTTATCATCCCTTTAGACTTTTTCCTCTCTGCCATCATATTTGGACATACTAGGCACTTTGATGTATATTTAGAAATATCCCTTTTCATATTATCCCACCAAATGTTTTTCTGGATAGCTCGATTCATCTTTGTTCTCCATGGGTGTATAGAGATGGTTGAGCTATGTGTGTCATTTAGAAGATCCATTTTTATCTCTGGATTAGATGTTAGAGATAATCATGTCCCAAATCTTACAACTTTGTCCTTGTAATCTATGAACTCCAGGGATTTCCCATTTCTGATAACATCTATCCTTTTCAGAATTCCCACATCTTTTCATTGAGAATCCTTTTTTTATGAGGGATGGTTGAGTAATCATATGAGAAAGGATTGATGATGTTCTTACCATTACAATTTCTATGTCCATCCTTAGAAAATCTAAGATGATCAGATCCTTTTCATTTCTCATCTTTGATAAATATGTAGGATCTTTTCTACATAGATCACTTGTAACCTTATTTACCTTACTAAGAATGTAGTGGATTGATATGTCATAATCCTTGATGTGATCTATCCATATTCATTGGATTATATTAAGATATTGTTGTGTGAATATATATTTGAGACTCTTGTGATGAGTATATATCTAACACTTCTCCCCATATAGATAATGACGTAAGATTTTCAAGGAAAATATACCAGCCGCCAACCCCAGATCATGTGTGGGATAGTTTTGCTCATGGTTTTTTGTTTCCTTGAGGCTTAGTCTATCAAATTATCATTCTGCATTAGAACACAACCTAATCCCACCTTTGAAGCATCACTGTACTCCACAACGGTTTCTCCTTTTTTTGGGAGTGTTAGTATTGGCATAGTGATAAGCCTCTTTATCAACTCCATGAAACATTCATCACATTCATGAGTCTAGAAAAACATTAGTTCCTTTTGTATTAGCTTGTTCATTGGGTTTTAAAATTGGGAAAAGTTCTTCCCAAATCATCGATAATACCGAACGAGAACAAAAATGTTCTAGATCTTCATTACAGATGATGTCCTGGGCCACTCTTCAACTTGATTTTTCTTAGAAGGGTCCATATATATCCCTTTTCGTGTGATAACATTATCCATGAATGATACTTCCTCCATACAGAACTCACATTTACTGTATTTTGCATACAACGTATCCCTTTGAAACTTCCATAACACAATATTCAAATACACCACGCATTCCTTCTTTATCTTAGACTATATCAGAATATTTTCAAAAATTAGTACTATAAATTTTTCAAGGAAATCTCTAAGGAAACTATTAATTATATCCATTAAGATTTCTGGATCATTAGTGATTCTGAAGGGAATAAATATGAACTCATAGTGTCCATACCTCATTCGAATGAAAGTCTTGGGAATATCTTCCTTCCTTACCTTTAGTTGGTGATATCCATACCAAAGGTCCACCTTAGAGAAATAACATACCCCATGAAGCTGATCAAACAATTAATCTATTCATGTAAGGGGATAATTTTTATCTATCTTGATTTTATTGAGCTCGTGATAAGCAATGCAGAGGCGCACTGATCCATCCTTTTTCTTGAGGAAGAGTACTGGAGAACCCCATTGTGAATCACTAGGGCATATAATGCCCTTCAATAAAATCTCCTATAAGTTCTTATTCACCTCTTCCATATCTATGATGGCCATTCTGTAAGGTGTATTTGAGATTGGCAGAGATCTAGGGATATGTTCAAATGATAACTCAACCTCTCGGTTAGGAGGAATACTTCGGAACTATACAAGGAATACATTATTGTAATCCCAAGAGGTGGGATTGTCTTCAAGCATGATTCTATCGTTTTTCTCAATCATTTGAGTTAGATATGCTTGATCATAATAAACCAATAACCACATATGAGACAATGATTCTAAAGGAGATTAATCTTCCTCCTAACACTAGAAAAGAATTAGAGGATGCTTCAGGATATGAAATGTGATACCCTTTCCCAATGTTGATGATGGATTTGTATAATGATATCCAATCCATTCCCAAGATAGTGTCCAACACCACTAAAGGATGTATGATGAGATTTTATGGGAGGTTCAGTCCATAAACATTAAACATAGAAGAGTTATAATCCTTGGATGCAATGAATTCCCCATTCGTTGTTCTCACAGATAACTTTTCCAACAAATTTGGAGGTTGTGGTTGAATTGTTATACTAAACTTGAAAGATATAAAAGAATTCATAAAACCAGAACAAAATAGTACATTTTATATTCATGAATGAATAACTAGTGTTCCTATCCCTACATCATTTCCTGGACCCACCTCGGCAGTAGTGATAGCATTATTCCTTCCTTATTTCTTGGGAGGTTGTTGCTGATTTCCTCCAAAAAAACCTATATTAGGGAAATTTTTTTTCATAATTCCCATGATTAATGAAGTTATAACACTACACCACTAGCTGAGAGTTGATCTGAACCATCCTTTCTTCATCCACATTAGTAGTAATTTTTATATCCCTTCGGCAGTTTTTAGCTAGATGATGAAACTTTTAACATTTGAAGCAATTCATGGTTCCCTTCAGACAGTTCCCAAGATGCTTCATCCCACAAATTTTACACGTGGGATATTCAGGATTTTTCCCATCATGGGATTTTTTGTTGAGCCACCAATGTTGTTCTCCAATTTTTTCTTCTTGTCACCAGGCCCCTGAGACCACTGAGAGTCTCCAATCTCCATTTCAACATTGAGGGCACGACGAAAAATCTCCTCATTACTGTCAATGTCTGAAATCACCAAATCTTTTCTTAGACTCTGATTTAGTACTCTAATGAACAGATCCAAATTGAATTAGGTGTTCATGACCTAGAAATTGGTGTACCATGAAAGGCTTATAATGTTTTCTCCATACACCCCGATTGAGTCATCTTCCTTCTGCTGGAGTCTGAGGAACTATTATTCCATATTTAGAAGACGTTTTTGAGAAAAATATTTATTGAAAGTCATCCTCTTCAATTCCTCCAAGTACATGGAATGAATTTCATATTGGGACAATATATTATTGATTTTTTTCCACCAAGGATCAGCTTCCCCATAAAAATGATAGACCCCCAATACAACATTCTCTTCTTCTGAGCACTGGAGGTTGGATAAAATCTTTTCAATGGATTTAATCTACTATTCCACGAGGAAAGGATTAAAAGATCCGCTAAACATGGGAGGCCTTTTCCACCTGAAGGATTCAATGACAACCTTCCCATTCCTTGGAGGAGGAGGGAGTTCCACATGATTCAAGTTGTTATTCATAACTTGAGCCAGCTGAGAAACTACTTTCATGAAGTTTTGAGCATCCGTTCTCATCATATAAGATATATCATTAGGAAAATATTCACATTTCATATCAAATTAGTTGTTGGAATGTGTTATTCTATCTCCTTCCATTAACTAAGAAAAATAAATTACAATTATCGGGCTTGAATACTTTGATATTGAGCATAAAAAGTAAACATTGATCATAAAATGATAATCTTGTAAAGGAGAAGTATATCCTAACAAGTGATTCCTTACGTTTAAATCTAGGTTATCCTTGATCTATTTATTAACTTATATTCTTATGGTATTTTTTTCACATATTAATGGTTTGTACAAATATCATGAATTTACCAAAGCATATATCATGGGATTTTCAATACCAAGAGTGTAGCAAGCCCGTTGTCATGTACCAAGATACCTCGGGTCAAGCCCGAAACTCCATGAATGTGTTATCCATACTAAGTACATATGTTCTACAGCCGCCTCTAACTGTTTGTATTTATATAGGGATGTATTTTATTAATAAACCAATTACTCAATACATAGCAATTTATAGGGATGTTTTCTTATAATTCCTCTCATCCTTAAGGTTTTTACCAAATTCCAATATCCATAATCCACAAAAAATAAATAAACCATCCTCTAATACCAACTATATAAACCCTAGAATATTATAAATAACCTTACACAATTCTAATCATAATTATGCATCAATGTACAAGCCAAGGATCGTAATGTCTAGTGTCTTGGAAGACTGGGTACAAAATACCTAAAACATGGGGTCAAAAAAATAATTTTGTTTAGTCTCCATAAAAAGATCCTAATTTCCTTTAATCCCTTATATATTTATAGGGTACCCTGGGGAACAAATTAATAATGGGATGATCTAAAAATACCTATATGGGAATGAACATAAGAATAAAGCTTAAGAACATGTGTTAGGAGGCATGACATAATGATACCAAAATCATTGAAAATTCAAAATCGTAATATATAAACATGGGTTCATATAAACATGGATTCATATAAATATAGAAGAAATATAAAACATTTATTTTTTATGATTCAAGGGTAACCGCCAATCCTGTTTTCCATAGTATCACAGTTTAAGGCTAACTGCCAATCCAATTTCCCAAAGTAGCACAAGCCTAGGCTAACCGCCACGACTGTTGCACATAACATCTCGTTATTATTAACTTTACCTAATAAATTAGAGAAATATCTGGTAACACCCATATTACATTTCATGAATTTGATTTCCACATAAATAATCATACATAATCAATATTACCTATACATAAGTGTTACCTAAGGAAAAAATTGGGTACTATAATCCTGACATAAAGCGTAACCAATGGTCGTATCATGAAAGTGTCCATGAATGAAAGTAATTATAAAATAAAAAGATTTTCATAATTTAAAAGAGGCATATATAATGGTAATTGATTTCTAATATAAGTGAAAACATGTAAAAAATGTATTTGATAAATTTATCATTAAAACCTTTTTTGTAGTTGTAAAGAAAACACTATTGACCTTCTAAAATAAAAAAGAGTACAATAATTTAAATAAAACCAGTTTTGAACAAAAAAGGATTTTATAATAAAAATATTAATTTTATAAATAAAATAGATGATTAAAATAGTTGATAGAGTCCACTTTAAATTGGTTAAAAATTTAAGATGTTCTCTTAAAACGAGTTTTCTTACATGGAAGTATCGAGGGGGGAATCACATAAAAAATGTATATCACCGAAAGAGAATGAGGGATGGATCATGAAAAATTAATTTGGAGCATATAAACAGAATTTATATGTTTAAAAAAACTAAAATACAACTTAATTTGTGTAAAAAGAAATATAGATCAACCCTAAGGAATAACTGTGGTTCAGGTAGAATTCCTTATAGATTATCAGCATGATATCAGCTGTACATAAGAGGGATTAATGATAGAAAAGAGAATTATCATATTTTATACATCATGAGGAGAATATGGGGAAGTTATTAATAATACCCCATCACCTGTAGTTACACATAAAAGGGAATAACATAGAAGAAAACCATGAAGAAAAGTGAAATGGAGAGGATCCCTTACATTTTATCCGAAGGTGTTATTCAATTTTTATTAATGACCTGAATAGAAAAACTAGGTTTATTAATTATAAATTAAAGAAACTATACTATACGTAATTGATTTTTTATACCCTTTTTATGTTTATTAATGACCTTTTTAATGGGTTAAGTTGTTCAATTTCATTGTATGAGACCATTTGTTTTCTTGGTTTTCAAGATTGGTTTACTGATATTCATGTTCGGATAAACATGTATGATGAAATGGGATGTCCGGAATTGAGGTTTTAGGTTATTTTTGAAATATAAGAGATTAAATGGAAATAAAAATTATTTTTTTATTAGTATTGAAGAATTTTTTTAGATAAAAGCTTAGTGATAACTGTTTGGTTAATCAGTGGGTTTTGATGACAACGAACATGTTTTTCTTTTTAGTATAATATCATTTGTAAAAAAGTATTACAAAACCGTAACTAGGATATATTAAATATATAATAATCTCGTTCATGCATAACAAAAATAGTTCCATTACCATAATTAATGATTATAATAGAAATTGAAAAACTGTTAACCTTGAATGATCTAAATTAACACATCTCCGACATTGTTTTCAATTATTTAAAATAAAATACGTGGAAAGGGGAGAAGATAATGAAATATACAATTAATAATATATAATTACTACATTTTTATGTTACTGGAGTTATATTTCTATTTGTATGAAGGGAGGTGAGGATAGAAATAACAAAAGAAAAGAACATAAAATAAATAAAATAATTGGAAAGAGGAATTTACCTATTTGATTTATCACTTTTGGGAGCATTTTAAGGGGATAGGTTTGGTATATTAAAGTGACTGTGGGTTTTTGTACGTGGGGGATGATCTTGGGGAGATATTTGGGAAGAATATTGGCAAGGAACAAGGCTTTAGAGTAGTGATGAGAAGAGGAAGTGAGTTTGTTTTTATAGTGGAGGAGAAGAGGGTTTTCCTAATTTTTGAATCATTACTTTATAGATTTACCTCAAGACTAGAAAGAGTGATGATTAAATGACCAATAATAGTTATATATTCATGTGATTTCTATCCATTGGCCATTTAAATCATCCATGACTCATGCATGATGAAGAAATTCAGGTTTTTTCATTTATTGTGAATTATTGTATATTACCATTCATCAAAAATTAATGTATTTTAGACAAATCCCAAAACATCACCCTAACCATTTTTCAACATGTATAATTCAAAAATGAAATCAAATTTTCAGAAATAATTTTCTAAATATTATTAATTAATATTTATTTAGAATCATAATTTATTCTAAAAAAGTTTAAAACATTTAGTTACTTATTCTAAAATACAGGTATATCGTACATCCACTTGAATATTAATTATATACTATCATAGGTAAATTACTATTTATTAGGTAATATCACTACTCATAAGCGTAAAAATACTATTTATAAGGGTATTTTAATATTCACCAAAAATTATGTTGGTCATATTAGACTCCAAATAACTTACTGATCACAACCGTGTATGTCCAATTTTCGAAATTCATAACAAAGAACTAAAAATATTCTGTTTAAAGTTCATATATCACTTAGTAGTTGTTTATGTTGTGATTTAATGTTATTATATGAAATAATTATAAGAAGTAAATTTCCATTGAAAACATTGGGTCATTACAATTCATTTCACTATTCATAAAAAAAATCAACTATTTCAGATAAAACAGAAAATTATTCCAGACCATTTTTAGTTTATGGATTTCAAAAATAGACCCCCTTTTGAAAATAATTTTCTATAAATGAGAAAATTAATATTTCATTGGAATCATTATTTAATCTAAACATGTTGTTTTTCCAATTATAACTGATTTTATGACACTTTAAAAATTATTTAAGGTCTCATTAAATTATATTATAATCATAAGATAGAAAAATATTAATTTATGGATATATTTTATGAAAATATTTTTTATTTCAAATTATTATATAAATTATAAAATTGTAAATATAAATTTATGTTTCAAAAAAATACCTGTAGTAAAATTATCATTTTAAAAAAATGCATTTACAGTTTCCATTATATAAATATATAATATTTTTATTTTAATGTTACCTAAAATTATTTATACTTTTATAGGTGATTTTATAGTTCTAATGGTCACATTACTATTACTAATGGTCATATTACTAATACGAATTGTCACATTATAATTTCAATGGTCATGTTAGTATTTAATATCATATCATGGTTAGTTTAGTTTTATTTTTTCATGAAACAGAAGGTATCAAATAAATTTATATTATTTTAGAATATGAATTCCTAAAATCATGGGGTGTTATAGTTGGATCTGTGGAAATTAAAAATTTGTTGGAGAGAAATAATTTCTTCCATATATATTTCATGATTATTTGGAAAAGGTATAAAGAATACTAGGATTCATTGGGATTTGTTAATGAGATTTTGTGTGGGGTTAGCTAACCCATGTATGGTTAAAAATTGATGTTTCTAGGGACGGGTTTTTTTCATGTTGTTCATTTATAACAATGATATTATTTTACCATGGGTGATTCATATGTTGTGTGGTGTTATTGTTTATTTTGATTTATACTCATGCCTTGGTTGAAATGAGATGAGTATTCATGCATCATTATAAAACATGGGGTATCTATTGAAATGAAATTTCCATGATAGGGATATAATTGTTTCATGTGAAATATTTTCCTATATGATCTGCGTGTTGAGAATCCTAGTATATCTGATAAATTAAATGAAGAAATAGTTTTTTCATGCATATTCACTTTTAATACATGTTTTGAGAGACCATAATTCAAGGGTTCTCTATTGTTTTTTTCTTATAGAGGTTGACCTTGTAGTTAACCCATGTTATAAGGCATGTATTATCCTTGTACAAAAAATGAATGCTTTTCATCTTCGAATTGAGTGTCATAGGAGTGGAAATAAGAACACTCCTAACATAGGTGAACTAGAGATTCCTATAGCTCATGAGGATCATATAAAAAAAATTATTTTCACCATGACTTTGATGTCTGAGATGAAAAGTCAGTTGTAATTACATTACTCACATTTGTTTATTAGGGGGATCCCCCCATGAATCCAATTTAAAAATTGCGTTAGTCAATGTGATCATTCAGAACCTCAAATCAACTAAATTTATGTTGGTAAATCTTACTGTATATAGGCTTTTTAGACTGTACAAGAATTAGTGGGACACACTAGAGTAAGTAGGAAAATAAGAAATGTTCTACCATAAGTACTTGGTGGAAATGTTTCGGATCCAATTATATCCCAAAACATTGAAGGATGAATAGGACCATGCGTTCATGATCCTTAAGAAAGAGATCATGTTATTGATGGAATACGATAGACATTTCACTAACCGGTAGTGATTTTTTCTATCTTAGGAAGTTTTGAGAACTCCCTAGATTGAAAATTTTAGGATGGATTTATCTATGAGGCCAATTCACTGGTGAATGTTTTTCATTAGTGTAGAATTTAAAATATGTTAAATCAAGATATCATCATAGAAGATATTCTAATAAAGTCCCCAAGAAGTTGTCATGCTATTTTAATAGGGAAAACTATGAGCTCTTTTTTTAGTGTAATAGAGCATAACAATGTTAGTTATTGTAAAGAAGCATCTGGTAGAGTAGTCACAAGAGTTGAAAATTATCTCAAAACTATATTACAGTACAGTGATATCAATATAGAATTTTTTGTCATAAATATACTTAGTGTCTCAAACCTTCCTTAAATTGTCGTTCTTGGGGTCTACTAGGCCAACAATATAGGTTTTCTATGGACATATAGTATAAAACCAAGGACAAGGGATTAGTACGGGCACAAAAGGCTACAGAGGACTCAACTACCCATCAGATGAATGGTTTGTATAGTTCCACTAGATCTTCAGTTCAAGGAAGGAGTTACTGTACCCAAACATAAGAGTATTATTACTAAAAATAAGTAATATCCTAGGGTATTATTTTATGATACATTGATAGTGGATGGGTCCCAAGTATCTTAGTCTCTACTCTCCCTTCTCCCCTCATGTTGGGGTTTTCCCAGTGCCGCTGCTCCCTCTCTCTTGCCACTCCCTTGCAGTGAGATATTATTCCCCAACATTCTTCCTCTTCTGTCCTTCTCATCCCCTCTCTATAATACTTGTACTTATTTTTTGCAAACTTCTCTTTTCTTGTTGGTACCATTGTGAATAGACCACATGCTTTTCTGAATCGATGAAACCCTTACGATTTGGGATCTTTGTGGTGTGGCTTCTAGTTAGCTTCTATATCATTTTTTATGGACTGCATTATGTTGGATCTTATTTGGTTGCAGTTCATCTGGTGGTGGATTTGAGTTCTGGGTTCGATGTCCATGTTCAGAGCTCACTATCAAGGACATAGATTACTCCTTTCTCCAATCCAGCTCCAAGATCTAACCACTCTTCTCCTAGTCAGACTCGTGCAGTGTTTTCCAAGGTGTCTTGGTTTTTTCTATTCCATCGGTTGATGACATCACAAGAGTGAAATCTTCTAGTATCTTAGACTTGGTCCATGGGTCCCCATTGGGCTTGTTCATTAGGTTTATTATGAATCCACTTTGAATAGTGATTTTCATATTTCAATTTTCATGTAAGGTATGGTTATGACAAATCAATTGTAGTGATGATGATGTTGCTACAATGATATTTTTCTATGGTAGATATTGATGTGTAATGGTCTTTAGTGTGTTTTCATCCAGCATTCAATGTGGTGCTTTACATGGTCATTGGAGATGATGATGGTTTCTGGTGATATTTTTTCTAGCGTGCTTGTTTCTATATGGGTTGGTTTGTGTCTCGGTATGCATCTCTAGGCGGTAGGATCAAGAAGGTGACGATGTTCTATCTTTTGAATGTTAAAACTGGTGATGTGTCGTGGTACGCATAGCGAGGCAGTGATGATGGCTCTTGATTGAATCTGTTGATGGTTCACATTGAGATTTGGAATTTTGAATCCTATAATTTGAACTTAGTGTCATTTATTTGGGTTCCCACTTATCCTGTAAGTGCCTTTTCAATAAAATAAAAAAAACATATTTTGTGTGGTATAGGATCCTAGGGAAAAGTGGGAAGTCAACTTCATGCTATCTATTCTACTCCAGCTAAGTTGGATGCAGTACCTTATAATATCATAGGTACTTTTATTATATCATCTACCCATACATGGGGTTTTTAGTACATGATCATGGTATTTAATTTTATCTACTATTTTTAAATGTTTTAGGCTTGATTTACAAACATTATTTTAATTTTTACCATCGATACACCATTGGGAGTGTAGTTATAAAATATCAGTCATTTCAAGGAGTTTTCTATTAAAATTGGTAGTAACTACTTATTTTTTGAACCATTTGGGATATAAATTTAAGGATTGAATTTTATTATTGGTATGGATTGGCGAGCTCTATTCCATGATCATATTAACTATTATTGGAAAGGAGTTTCCTTTGCATCTCTAAATAGAGGAAGATATTCCCTCTCGGGTGATAGGGATATTAAAGATTGTTATGTCAGATGAAATTAATTTAGATTTGTTTTTATCATGGATAAAATATATCTTCTTCCTCTTTATGTTGGTTAAATTGAACACTATCATTTTTCTCCAGTTCTAGATAGTTTTGAGGGAGTCCTTTCGGAGGAGATCTATTAATTTTTAACGCATCAAAAGATCACATTCACAACCAATATGATGATGGGAATTGAGATAATTTTTTTCCCAACATACAAGAAAAATATGATAATAGCTTCAGGAGTGTAAGGATCATTTCAAATACATATAATCCAAGGGTTTTATATGGGCTAGTACATCCCCATGGGGTTCTGTGATTCATTTCACCAAGAAGGCTTATGGACATCGGACATATTTGTGGACTATTGAAGATTAAACCAAATAATGGTAAAAAAATGGTACCCCTTTCATTCATTAGGGATCCATTTAAATATATCGGAGGTGATAACATCTTCCCTAAGAACTATTTGATATTTGGATACTAAAATTTGAGGTTGAGATAATCAAATATACCTCATACTACTTTTAGAAGGAGGTATGGATTGTATAAGTTCATAGTTATTCCATTTGGATTGATGAATTCACCTAGGGTATTCTTGGACATGATAAATAAGATTGTTTATCCTTTTATGGCCCCTTTTGGGGGGTCTTTCAATGACATCTTAGTGTACTCATGGTAAGTAAATAATCATGGCCAATATCATTAAATCATCTTGAGTAAAATAAGAGAGCATTGACATTACACCAATCTCACTAAATGATATTTATGGATGGATACGGTGATTTTTGTTGGTAATTTCATGTCATTGTCTAGTGTATTAGTGGACCCATAGAATGTTCCATCTGTGGTATCTTGGGAGTGACCCAACATGTTCATTATAATTCAGAGTTTTCTCGGTTTAAGAAGATATTATCATCATTTTATCTATGATTTTTTATATCTAAAAGCACTGATGTATGGGATTACAAATAAATGGGTGAAGTGTTTTCATTAGATTATCATGAGAGATATTTTCAAGATTTTAAATGGAGGATGATGTCAGAACCAATCCTCACTTTACCAATGATGTATAAGGTATGCATTGTTTACTCTAACACATCCAGATTTAGACATAGAGTAGTTCTAATGTAGGAGGATCAAATGTTTTCTTATGGTTCCATACAAATGAGACTGCATCAGAGGCATTATCGTTCTCTTGATATATAGTATGTTTTGGTGGTATATTCCCTAATATAATGAATACATTATCTTACAGGTGATTGGTTTTGGGAGTATAGGAACCACAATAGCCTTAGGTGCATAATTTATCAGTAGTTCATGTACATTCGGTAAAGGATGAGGTTCAAGTATCTTTAAGCATTAGACATTATTTTTTTTATACACAATGAAAGGGAAAATTTTTTGTTGAGTCCATGAGTTGGATGATGTATATAGAGGTAGTTCATGAGTATTATGGTGAGTGGTGGATGATATATCTATTTCAAAGCATGCTTATAGATGTTCAGGAGTCCTAGGGATGAGTATATATGACATTAAAATCTATTATACCCATGAATCATGTGAGATTCAAGATAAGTAATTTATTTGAACTAGAGGGTATGGATATGAGGGAGAACATATATGGTGGCGATACACCTTTATGACTATCTCTTTGCAGCAATGACGTTCTTCTTATTCTTGGCTGAGTATTGCTTTATATGGGTTTGTGTGATGTGATGATGAGAGAGTTTCATGATTCTAGATGGGATGTAAAACCTAGGATAGAAAATGTATCATGATATACATAGACAATACATGTGATCAAGAAGTTATAAGGATGTAGTAGTATTTATGGGAAGATGTTTCATCAATATATTAGTGTAAAATATAAATCAAAGGCATGCTTGGCTATTGCTTCTTCCTCCCAATCTAGAATGGAAATGGGATGATTTCATTATGGATTTTGTGTCATGATTACCTAGTCAATTCAATAAGAATGATGTAGCATGAGTGTCCATATGTCTAATAATTATCATAACCCAACACTTTCAAATAAATTATACCTTAACTATAGATGATCTAGGATGTCTCTACGTGTGAGAGATAGTTTTATTTCATTGTGTTTGGAGGAGTATTGTTTCTAATAGAAATCTTAGTTTCACATCTCATTACAATATGTGTCTTGATAAGTCCCTTGGATTGAAGTTTCATTTGATCATATCCTATATTCTACAAAATGATTTAAAATATACAGAGACTATTCATATTCTTGGGGTTATGTTATGAGCATGTGTTTTTTATTTTTGTTGTTCATTGGAGTGACATTTAGCACTTTTAGAGATCACTTTAAAAAAATATCCCAATCATTGATCCAAATTCCACACTACCATTATCATTATAGAAGTACATTCCATTATCCTTGTTGTCTATTAGAGGAAGGTGAGTCATCACTTGACATTCCTAGTCTCATGTAGGATATATCTGAGCATGTTCAGCTAGTTATGAGGAAATTCATGATCAGACAGAGAAGGTAGAGATCTTAAACTAACCATTGGATATGAACTCTAGAGTTTGAGGTTTTTCATCATGTTATCCTTTAGGAGTCACCTATAATGGATAAAACCCATATAAGGAAAGGAGGTAAAGAAAGCACCCATGTTTTTTGGGCTATTTGAGATAGTTTGAAGTTTCATTCTAGTGGCATACCGATTGGCCCTTCCACAACACTATTATACCATACATGACATTTTTCATATTTTGCAGCTTTGGAGATATCATCATGGACATTCACATGTGTTATATATTGATTATGTTGAGTTTTGTTTAGATTCATCACTTGAGGGGCATCTGATGTTGACTGTGGACTATAGTGATAAGTATCTCTATAGAAAGACCATACCTCTTCTAATGTTACGTGGTATCATGGGAATCAACATGAGGATACTCAGGGGAGGGAATTTAATATACGAACATAGTTGGTATTATTGTATTCTATGACCCCATATTTATGTTTATAAAAGCTCAATAGAGTGCATTTATATGGTGGGGGTTCTCTAAGATCCCATCATTTTCATCATTTGTCTATGAATTTTGCGTTGATTTTTTTTTGTTCTTCTTTTTCCATTAGACCTTAGTGGTCAATTAGCATTTGTGGATAGAGAGAATTTTATAGGGAAATGAAATAAATTTTAGAGAAGTATATTTATTTGAATTAATCGAGTCCATGATTAAGTGCATCAAGGGAATATTAGGGATCTCTGTAGTTGGAAGGCTTTGAAGGTGGTGTGGTTAATTTTTGAGGAATTTGAACTGAGATCTGTCTACTAAGAATTTTCACATTGTGAACATATCAATGACATGTAAATGTTTAATAAAAGATATCATTAACTAGTTCATGGCATGAAATATTTAAACACCATGAATCATGTTGATGACATGAAATGCTTGATCAAGGTTATTTTAATATGTGGTGACATTTGTTTCAATTTACCTCATTAATCAGTAATATGAAATCCTGAAATAAATTTATGGAATGTAAATTTAATGACTAGTTGTTTCCCCAAACCATGTATTACTTTTTTTATTCCTGGTGAAGTATTCGGCCTAAGACCCCAGGGTGACTCCAAGTGATTTTGGTTCCATTTCATCCATTTTAGATTCCTCAATCTAGCAGTTGATCCCCAATTTTCCTTTTGATCACCATCACCTTTGTTTCATTTTCAAATTACCTTTTAGAATAATTTCTTTTATCACATGATAATGGTAGGTGGTTTAAAAAATACCCATGGTTTATTTCTATTTTTTTATCTATGTTTAATATTATTTGATTGTTTCATAAACATTCACAGAAAAAATATAATAAATCATGTTTTTGGAAAACACATTGGACTTAACTGGACCCAAAAGGTGTTTGGAACTGGATTATATCTTCTTATAGGGTGATCATACCATTGAATAATAATGAACTCGATAATGGCTTAATGAATGTTTTGGAATGACATGAGTCATCAAGTAATTTCATATGATAGATTCATTATGTAAATTGGAAATTGGGTATTATAATTTCCAGTGAAGATTCTAAATAATTAGGTGCGAAAAATGGCATGGGAACAACTTATCATAATGTTAAATAAAAGAATGGGTAATTAATAATGAAATGATCCTTAATTGAATTAACTATTATATATTATTATATAATGATGTGTTATTCTTGCCATTACGACTTGTGTGGTGATTCATGATGAAATTATCATATTAATGGCTTTTTCTATATGATAAAATTATTATATAAATGTATTTTTTGGAATATAAAATTTTTATATAATGGGATATGTCTGGATTCTAAAATGATTATATAATGGGCTATGTCTGATGATACTGAAATGATTATATAATTAGATTTTCTTACTTATGTTGTAATTATAATTGGGCATGAACTTGTTATGTGATCAAACCAATGTACCTGTAGTTATGTTTGTCATTGTTCTGAAGAAGGATGATTGTTGAATTTTATGAATTGATTAATTAAAATACCCATTTATCACATTATTTCACTCAGTTATTACAAGACTAATTTTGTTTATACATGATGGGGCAATCATATTGAGTTTCACTCACACCCTATTCGGGTGTTCATTTAGTATATGGGGAGATTCATTGATTTAGTTTTAGATAAGGGAAAAGGGCATTGATGTTGATTGTTTCTTTCTAGATGGGTTGGTTCTTAAACATATGACCAACCATGGAATCAGTGCTAGGGTCCTTTGTGTTTATTTTTTTCAGAAATATATTTTATCTATATTACTTTAGTTTTCCATTTATATGAATTCCATCCTAACATTACACGGTATATTTTTTTATTTATATGTTTCATCCTTTATCTTCCAATGAGATTTTGTAATGTTTCTACTATTTACATTACTCTGATATTTATTTGTTTTCACTATATCAATACTTTATACCATGGGGAATAGTCTCCACACTACGTTCTCTATATCCCCATTACTAGTTAGAAACATTTAGTGTATGTGGATACATAATTTATGTCCAATAACCAACCTAATGTTTCCACCTAAGAGAGTGTCAGATAAGTGGATATCAAAATGAACATCCCCCAACCAAGGGGTCTATGTAAGGGTATATAGTGGTAGGATTTTGTTGAAATAGCTCTCCGTATAACCCATTCTCCTAAAAAAATTTAAGGGGACACTACGGGGAAAACAACATGTTGCGACAGGTTATTTGCGATGGGATATTATCCCGTCAAAAATAGTACAGTCTAGAGATTATTTGCGACATGGGAGCCGTCCCATCGTAAATACCTTGTTATTTGCAATGGGTTTTGGTGGCCCGTTGCAAAACGTAATGCGCGGTTGGGTGAGGATTTCATGCCTAACCGTGGGAAGCTTATTTGTGACGATAAGTATATACTCGTCACAAATAGTTCATTGCTCGGAGGTATTTTCGATAGGTCCCGTCGCAAGTAAACATCGGTGGTAAATGGTTTTTTTGGACGGGAAGGTTATTTGCGGTGGGGAAATTCCCTGTCGCAAATGGTTCGTCGCTCGGAAGTTATTTCCGATGGGTCCCATCGCAAATACCCAGTGATGGTAAATCGTTTTTTGCGACAGTATGATGCACCATCGCAAAACGTGTGTCAATAGATACTTTTTACGACGGGGGCCATCCCAAATACCCTTTTAACCTCTAACAACAATTAATGCTGGCTAGGGAATTTGAGACGGGGCCAATCGCAAAAGGTATATATTGCGACTGTAGTCCTGTTCCAAAAGGTCCCATTCCAACTAATCTAACCTATATATACTCTTATCCATTTTTTCAAATCCTTCTCTCAATTCTCACTTTCTCTCTCTCTCTTAACCCTATTTTCAGAGTGAGAATCTGTTTGAGTTATTATTCTTACAATAAAGTTGTGAAGTCGTCTACATCAATAGCAGATAAAGTTTAAATGTATTTATATTTTATTTTATTTAATATTTATTTTATTTTTTATGTCCATTTTAATTATTTTTGATTAGTTTAAATTTAATTAGATTTTAATTGTTTTGTTAATAGTAGTTATTTGTAATAATAAATTGACAAAATTTGTACTAATTTTTAATAAATAGGAGTAATTAATAATAAATATGTATAATTAATAATAAATAGAAATAATTAATAATAAATAGGAATAATTAATAATAAATAGGAATAATTACTAATAAATAGGAATAATTACTAATATATAGGAATAACTATTAAAAAAAATAATTACTAATAAATAAGAATAAATAATAATAACTACTACTAAATAAGAATAATTGGTTATAAATAGGAATAAATACTAATAAATAGGAATAATTAATAATAAATAAGAATAATTAGAAATAAATAGGAATAAATACTAATAAATAGAAATAAATACTAATAAATATGAATAATTAGCAATAAATAAGAATGATTAACAATAAATTGGAATAATTAGCAATAAATAGGAATAATTATCAATAAATAGCAATAATTATCAATAAATAGTAATAAATAGAAATAAATAGTACTAATTTGAAATAACTAATAATAGTTAGTAAATATTAGTAATAAATAAAAATAATAACTAATAATTAGTATTAATTAATAATAATTAAGAATAATTAGGAATAATTAGGAATAATTAGGAATAATTAGAAATATTTAGGAATAATTTGGAATAATTAGGAATAATTAGGAATAATTAGGAATAATTAGGAATAATTATGAATAATTAAGAATATTTAGCAATAAATAGTAACAATTAAGAATAATTAGTAACAATTAGGAATAATTAGTAACAATTAAGAATAATTACTAACAATTAAGAATAATTAATAATAAATAGGAATAATTAGTAATAAATAAGAATAAATAATAATAACTAGGAATAATTAATAATAAATAGGAATAAATAATAATAAATAGTAATAAATAGGAATAAATACTAATAAATACTAATAAATAGGAATAAATACAAACAATAGGATTAATTAGTAATAAATAAGAATAATTTTGTAATAAGTAGGAATAATTAGAAATAAATAAGAATAATTAGCAATAAATAGTAATAATTAATAAGAAATAAGAATAATTAGCAATAAATAGTAATAAATATGGATAATTACAAATAAATGCTAATAAATAGAAATAAATAAAAATAATTAAGTATAATTAGGAATAATTAGGAATAATTAGGAATAATTAGGAATAAATATAAATAATTAGGTCTAATTAGTAATAATTAGAAATAATAAGAACAATAAATAGAAATAAATATTTACAATTAGCAATTAATAGAAACAATTAGAAATAATTAGTATTAATTTGGAATAATTAGAAATAAATAGGAATAATTAGTAATAAATAGGAATAATTAGTAATAAATAGGAATAATTAGTAATAAATAGGATTAATTAGTAATAAATAGAATAATTTGTAATAAATAGGAATAATTAATAATAAATAGGAATAAATCATAATAAATAACAATAAATAATGATAAATACAAATAAATATGAATAAATTATAATAAATAACATTAATTTGGAATAATTAGTAATAAATTGGAATAATTTTTAATAAATAGGAATAATTAGCAATATATTAGAATAATTATAAATTAATAGGAATAATTAGTAATAAATAAAAATAATTAGCAATAATTAGTAATAATTAGGAATAATTATGAATAAATAGGAATAAATTTTAATAAATAGTAAAAATTACCAATAATTAGGAATAATAAGAATAATTAGGAATAATTAGGAATAATTAGGAAAAATTAGGAAAAATTAGGAAAAATTAGCAAAAAATAGTAATAAATAGGAATAATTAAGAAAAATTATGAATAATTATAAATAAGTATGAATAATGTGGAATAATTATGAATAATTACGAATTATTAGGAATAAATATTTATAATTAGCAATAAATATTTATAATTTTCAATAAATATTAATATTTTGAAATAATTAGATATAAATAGGAATAAATAAAAATATATACTAATAAATAGGAATAATTATGAATAATTATTAATAAATAAGAATAATTAGAAATAAATAATAATAATTAGAAATAATAAATATTTATAATTAGAAATAAATATTTATAATTAGAAATAAATAGTAATATTTAGAAATAAATAGTAATAAATAGAAATAATCTGTAATAAATTGGAGTATGTAATAATAAATACTAATATATAGGAAGAATTAGGAATAATTAGTAATAAATAAGAATAATTATAAATAAATAAGAATAATTAAAAATAATAAATATTTAAAATTATTAATAGATATTTATAGTTAGCAATAAATAGTAATATTTAGAAATAAATAGTAATAAATAGAAATAATTAGTAATAAATAGGAATAAATAATAATAAATACTAATAAATATGTATAATTAGGAGTAATTAGTAATAAATAAGAATAAATAAGAATAAATAGTAATAAATAGTAATAATTAATAATATTTTGTAATAATATTGAATAATTATTAATTGTTAATAATAAGTACTTACAATTAGAAATAAATATTTATTATTAGGAATATATAGTAACAATTAGAAATAAATAGTAATAATTACTGATAAATTGGAATAAATAGTAATAAATTTGAAAAATTAGAAATAAATAGTTATAAATAGGCATAAATAAGAATAAATAGGAATAAATAGGAATAAATTATAATATCGTTTAATAACTTGGCATAATTTCTAGTGGATTGACGACACTCTTTTTCCTTGATGACTCTTCTGCTTTCAAATTTCACCGACTCAAAAGATTATAAAAAATATGCTTCTACATTAACAAATCCAATCTCGTATTCACGAGTTTTAATATGCATTCATAAGACCAGATTTTTCATAATGTGTTCAGGCGGTGATAATTGCAAAAAGATAATTCGTCGATGAAAAGGGGGTTCCTTTGTCCGAAGCCTCAGTTACTTTCATATTTCCCATACTCAAATCACAATAAAGAAACTGCTCGGAGGTACGCTTATACATTATCTTATGCATGTGAATGAATAAGCGTACCTCTGAGAAGATTCTTTATTGTGATTTCATAGTGAGAAAGATACATGTAAATGAGCTGTCAAACAAAAGAGAAGCTATTAATCCACCAGAAATTGTGTCACTTATTAAGATGTAGTAGTAATTATTTATCTGCTTTTTTAAGATAGTGTGTTTATAATTTAACATTATTCAAAAATAGTAATGATTTATGTTTTGTAGAAAAATATGGAACAAGGAAATCGACATCAGTATTTATTAGCTGATCACGCTTGGATAAATCAGCACAGAAGTCCAAATGGTTATGGTTTAAATCCTGTATATATTGAGGGTGTTGAACCTTTCTTATCATTTGCATCATCAAAAACAGAATATGATTTAGAAGTCACAATTAAGTGTCCTTGTAAAAAATTTTCTTTGAGAACATATGATACATTTGACAAGGATGGGGGGACATCTCTTGTGGTTTTCTTTACAACGAGATAATTTTTTTGGTATCAACACCATTATCACAGTTCTAGAGAAGATACTAATAACATGATTCTGGATCCATCACGGTTTCAGAATTTTGTACATGATGTTGCAGGTCCATCTTTTCTACAAACTAAAACTCAAGATGATAGTGATTTTACTCTTGAGTTGGCACCATCTGAATTTTATGATTTATTGAGGTCTGCTGAGGATGCATTATATCCAGGTTGCAAGATAAGAAATTTAACAGCAGTTAAAATATTTATGGCTATTAAATCAGATAATGCAATGTCAAACAACTGTTTGATTTGATATTTTCCCTGGTTAAAACACTGTTACCAAAAGAAAATGTGTTACCTGCAAATTACTTGGAGTACAAGAGGATGGTTCATAATCTGGGCCTTAGTTATCGAAATATTCATGCATGTACAAATGATTGCATCTTATATTCTTGTGAAAATGAGTCATTGACTAGTTTTCTCACATGTGGACAATCGATGTATAAATAAGCTCAACCAGGGAAGTCTGGATCGATTCTCGTTAAACAACTGAGATATTTACCTATTACACCCAGGTTAAAACATTCATATATGTCTCAGAACATAGCGTCAATGATGTCATCACAAAAAACTGAGATGTCAACTGATAAAAGCATGAATCGGTGAATCTGATGGTGATTCATGGAAACATTTTGACCATATGTATCCGTCTTTTACTTTAAAAGGCCAAAACGTGCGATTAGATCTTTCTACTGATGGTTTATGTCCATTTGGTTCTTATGGTTGTTAGTATTCATGTTGTAAAGTCTTTATAACTTCGTACAATTAACCTTCATGGATGTTGATGATGGAGCCCTATATCTTTTTTAATCTATTAATCCTACAACATCTGAAAAAGAATATTGATGTTTATTTGAAGCCATTAATTGATGAGTTAAAGGCATTGTGGAGTGATGGTGTTAGTACATATAATGTTGCTGTGAAACAAAATTTCATATTAAAAGATGCATTGATGTGGACGATTAATGACTTTATGGAATATATCATGTTATCTGACTAGAGTAAACATGGTCTAAAATAATGTCCTTACTGTATGAACTACAACAAAGCCGTTATGTTCATCAATGGAAAAAAAGATTTCTATTGTGACTATCACCACAGATTTCTTCCAACCAATCATTCGTTTAGAAGGAAAAAATCGCATTTTAGAAAATGTAAAATTGAAAGGGATGCACCTCCAATGATGATCTCAGGTACAGTGTTAAAATCAGTTGTATTTTCACTACCTCCCATCACATATGGGCCAATAGTAAACCCACAAAAAATTGATGGCTTTGGGTAAGAACATAATTTGATGAAATGAAGAAATTTTTAGGATATTCCATATTGGTTTGATTTGTTGGTCCTCCACATGTTGATGTCATGAATATTGAGAAAAACTGTTTTGATAATTTATTTCATATAGTTTTGGATACACCAGGTAAGACCAAAGATAATGTAAAGGCATGATTAGATCTTGCCCAAATTTGCAGGTGAGGAGAACTAGAACTATTTGAAAATGGGAGATCACATAGGTTAATAAATCCAAAAGTAGCTTATAAACTATCCATAGAGAGTTTATTATTATTTTGTTTGTGGATTTCATATTTGAGACATCCAAATTGTTGTGCTTCCTATTTGGGAAGATGTTTTAAGAATGTTTTTATTAAGAGATTAAAAAGTCCTGATTGTCATGTTATAATGAAAAGACTTATGCCAATTGGATTCAAAGTTCTGTTGAATTCTATTATTTGGGATTCGATAATAGACATATCATTTTTTCTCCGAGACATTTGTCCAGCGAAAACAGACTACGATGCCCTATGAAAAATGGAAGATGATTTTCCTGTAATTTTATATAAACTGGAAAAAATCATTTTGTCGGCTTTCTTTGACTCAATGGAACATCTGATATTAAATTTTCTACATGAAGATAATTTTAGTGGTTCCGTATAGTTTCGATGGATGTTCCCATTTGATAGATGCATACAAATGTTTATGAAAAAAATACATAACAAAGAATCAGTTGAAGGCTCAATTGCTGAAGATTATTTTCACGATGAAATATCTTTTTTCTGGTTTCATTATTTTGATTTTAAATATCCGTCAAAACACAATCACATATGATGAAATGAGGGGAATTTTAATGACGAAATGGAAAATCAATTATCAGTTTTTAATCAGCCAAATCTTGTTTTGATGGAGTTCATGAATGTTGGATTTCAGATGATGAACATCACAGAGCTCAAACATATGTTTTGCTCAACTATGAAGAAATGACATCAATTAGGTTGTCAGTGCTTCTATCACTTCTTCTATAATTTATGTTGCATTATTTAAACTTATTTTATTTATAGATTATATGATAATCATATGAAGAAACAACTTCCACAAATTACTATAGTTTCTATTGAAGAACATAGACAAAAAATCATTTCTCAATGGTTTCAAAAACTGGTGACATAAATCATTGATGGTTTAATATCAATTTTGTTTATAATTTATCATATTAATAATTGTTTTACAAATTTTCAGGTGTCTCAACATGATGATAAAATTGATAAGAGCATGTGTATATTGAGTAACCCACTATCCAAAATGGTTAAATATAATAATGCATATGTGGGGAATGGTTTTCGATTTCATACACGTGCATGTGGGGAATCAAAAAAACAATGAATAAAGGAGTTTTCTTGAAAGGATCGCATCATAGAGAAACTGATTTTGACTTTTATGGCATTCTGTATGAAATTATTGAGTTGTGTTATCTAGAATAGAATTACATAACGATATTTAAATGTTAGTGGTTATAAATTGAATGAATCTTGTGTGTTAATCTAACTCATGGAATCGTCAATATTAAATATAAAAGTCTTCTTATGGTAAATGAAACATTTTTACTGGCTCAACAGGCACATCAGATTTATTATGCAATATAATGTGTTACATTAAGCAACTTTTGTGATTAGTGGAGCATAATAAAAATGAAATCTTGGGAAAATACATTTACTCAAACCGAATGTGGTTCTGCTTAAGTGGAAGGAATTGAAATTTTTCAAGAGACTACTAAAAATCCATCATTTTCACAAAGAGACATGAATATTGATGATGACACCCCATAATTAATGACTGATGATGACGATGATGTTAATGATGATACAAATTAATTTGAAATGAAAAGAGATGAAGAAACTGAAACTCATATGGATATTGATGATGCTGAAGAGGGTGATGAAAATATTGACATGGACAACTACGAAGATGAGGATAAAGATGGACATTGGAACATTTAAATGCTTCTTATAATTACAGCTAATATATATTAATATATAATAGTTATTTTTGACTATCTTCTAATAATAATCATTTTGTGTTTCAGATGGATCCTGATATATTTCGCGAGTTATAGGAGGATGGTCTACCTTTGGATGAGGGAGATTTGGGATCATCTGACCCTTATCCAACTAGTAGTTTAGGGCGTATGCAGAGGGGGTGCAATCTTGCATGACTGATGATTCCTGACCCTATCCCCGAGCGACGTCTACACCCTGGCTTCGATCCATGCACATGGAGGTATGGTAACCTATATATTTTAGTTATCCTTCATTAATTTATTTATATATATACTAATTGTTTCATCATTTATTCATTTTTCACAGTTTTGTGCGTGTTGATATTGGACAGGGGAGGGCTATCTTGCGCAATAATGTTTTCAAGACATGGATCACATGTGAACTGATTCCCGTTGATGTGATGCATGACATGTTCGATCATTAGCTGGTACGTAAATAAAGAATATTTATTTTGATATTTATTTTATCAATAACTTTATATTATAAATTATTTTTAGGGTTTATGGTATCCCATCGATGATAGCATGCATGGCGCTATCCACGTGGCATGGCATGTGTCTATACATGACTGTTTCCATCAGTTTTTTTTCACAATTTGAGAAGAACAACCATTATGAAAGAAGGAGTGACATAATTTGATGATTCATGTAGATCCCACCGACTAGAGTATATTTAATCTCATGTTTGGGATGGATTATTTTTACACTGTTTGGGTGGTGGATTTCAGAGGAGATCTTCAGTGGGACGACAGAATCAGGGGATACATGAGGTGACACATCGAGCTGGTAGCCGTACATTCAGTACGCATAAGGTGCATCTGGTAAGTATATTTTTTAAACATTTTATATAACATTAAATATAAACAAATTATTTTTAATTTCTTATAGGCAGTAGAGCATCCCAATATTTCAGAGTTCATCGTTTATCGAAGGATGTAAATGGATCCAGACACTATGGAGATTAGAGGTGATCGCCAGCGATAGATCGTGGTTAGTATTATTTTTTTCTATTTTTTATTAATTGCATATAATATTTTCACCATTTTAATTTCTAATTGGTATTGAAGGAGTTATATGAGGATGCGACCTCTAAGACATAGGCTGAGAGTCAGGACGAGACGACTAAGCAGACTAGTGCCCACCATTTCGATGAGGAAACATGGATTTAGGAAACTTAGTATGGATTTGAGAAGGTCCGAGTAGTTAGTATCACCTCTAATTTGATGCCTAGTACTTATTATGGTACTGCTGCGATGTCGGAGTCCAACTCGAGAGGAGCTCGTGGAGAGGCATCATCTCATACCTCATATTATTAGGAGCAGTTGCGAACTCAGGATGAGAAAATAGAGAGTTTACAAAAGCATCATGAAGAGATGTGTTAGTGGCAGCAGCAGAAATAGCAGCACGAGGAGGAGATGCTTCGATGGGAGCAACAATGACACCAACATTATCATGAGAAGATGGAGTACATGCACCGACTTACTCGTAGTTTATGGATGGAGTTTCTTCCACCATCTACACCACCTCCTCCACCTCCTCTATAAGATGACCCCCACTAGTGATTTTTTTTTATTTTAAAAACAAATGAATTCAATATTTGTAATAATATGAACAATTTATAGTTTCTGTGCTTTATATTGGTGCAAATATTGCATAATTTAATTTTGTTAATAGTTTATTATTTATCATTATTATTATATTTTCTAATATTTCTTTATTTTATTAATAATAAAAATATTTTATGAATTTTTTAATATTTTTTGTACATAATGAGAATTTTAATAATTTTTTATTTTTTTATTTTTTTTAATAATATTAATATTAATTTAATATTAATCATAATTTTATTAAATATATTTTTTTAGTATTATATTTTTTAATGTTTGTTTATTTTACTAATAATAATATATATATTTTCCATTATTTTAATAATAATAATGTACATTTTTTATTAATCATAATTTCATTATTTTTGTAATTATGAATAGTATTTTCGACAAGACCTTTTAAGATGGGATCCCGTCGCAAATAATATAAATATAATTTTTTATAAATATTATTTGAGACGGGTCACTGGTTCTATCGCAAATACTATTTATGATGGACCCATCGCAAAATGTTTATATATATATAATGTACACAATCATAGGATTATTTGTGATGGAAAAAAAATCCCATCTCAAATACCATGTTTTGCGCCGTCCCCATCGAAAATAAATGTATTTTCTATGCCATTTTCTACAACGGGGTATTTGTGATGGGATCCAATCGCAAATAGGCCGGCTCGAATATATATAATTCTAGTAGTAGGATTATTGGTAAGTTACCCTTCTTTTATAGATTAAAATAACTCAGTGGGGGAAATTTCAATGGTCTTGCCTCTAGGGCCTTATAAAAGACCCACTAATATGTTGTTAAGAAGGGATATGTGATACACCTCACCTTAGTGTATACCCTAAGGACTTTCTACATATAGAGAAATCATCTATGGCTACAATGTAGGACATCACCATGTTACGATTCCACATAACCTTATCTGTTGTGATACAGTCAGCCCCTTGGAAGAAGTTCCACCCTATAGACCTCCTCCTCTCTATTATGTCACCTCTTGCTACACCATGGTCCACCCTTACTAGGAAAAGACCACACTATTGAATATACCTGGGGTTTTAGCTCATATGCCATAGGAATAGTGCCCAACCCCGAGGGCCTCTACTCTGTGGTGTGGATCTTAAGGATATGTCAACTGGAATCCCATTGGGGATCCCTCTATGCTACATCCCATTGGGATGTGGAGTGGGTCTCTACCCTACCAAACATTTCTGAGGTATTCATTTATGATTCATCATGACCTACTTCCCTAATACACGTTCATACACAAATACAGACATGACCACTATATAACCACTTCGGCAACAATGTTGTCCTCATCATATAGAAAACCTGTAAATTGTAATCCCCTAGTATTTTTCATGACCTAATTCTTGTCACTGATAATTTATCTAAGGGCCAAATTAATGACTGATATATTCTCTAGTTTAATTTTATAAAATAATTGGAAAACTTTTGAGACTAGGAACTATGATGGTATGAGGTTTTGAGGCCTAGTGTTCCAGGAAAAAATAATTTAATAATGTTTAGTTTTTAATTTAAGATTCTCAAGATGATAACATTTACCATTAATAACATCTAAATGGGTGCTCAGATCGGAAATATGAGGGCAACGTTGTGTTTAGAACAATGAATTTACTTTAGGCGGGTCCTAACATAGATCGGCATGGGTTGACTACCAATGATAATTTTTGGACGTTTTAGAGGATAATAAAATAAATGTAAATGATATTTTTAGTTTTTATGACATTTCACAGCTTTCCAACAATGCTGTCATGCCATGAAAGTGCATCCAAATTTTTTTTCATAAATGAAATAGTGTGGTGATGTTGCAACACTGTGACACGACAATGATAAACTGCGTCTTCTTCATTTAATATCTTTGTAGGTATATGAGATTCGATTCAAAATCATGGAAAAATTACTTGGAAGCCGTATAGAAGAAAAGGGTTTTCAAAACCTCTCATTGATGAAGGTTGAATGACTGTGAGATGATGGATTGAGATTGCTCGTGGATGGATCACCAACATTAAAGAACATTCCTCACCAATTGATCCAATATCCAGGCAGGGTGTGTGTTTTATTTTTATCTTCCTCCCCCATTTTTAATCTCTATGACATGCATGAATTAATCTCCAAATGGGATAATACCCAGATCATGTGTTATATGGGTTGGGCTGATTATTTTATGGGATTTGTTTAAGGATATATCCATTTTTGGAATTGATTTAGTTTCACACTCTATTCATCAATTCTAACATGGATAGATTGAGGCTGACGTGAACAAAAACTAGATCCTCCCATTTTGGGTGTTCATTTCTTTAACCCTTCTTCCGGGTTCTTCATAAATTTTGTAATCTGAGATGATGAGCTTTGGCTACTATGACACATGGCGGTAGAAGAATGCGGGGATGCTAGAGGCAGATGCTCTGACCAATCAGGTGGGGCACAGTGAGGCATAGTCATCAGCGGGGTAGCCGGTGGCAGAGGTGGAACCGACCCAACGGCGTGGCTAGGCCAGCCAAACCTGGTAGGATAGCCTTAAAAATGAAAATTGTGGAATCATCATACCGCAGTATATGAGCAACCACAGTGGCGGGATGGCCTGTGATGGGCAGGCCACAAACAGTGTGGGATATGGCTTCCAGCTCGATGTCCGGTAGTGGGAATGGAGGAAGGTTATGATAGGAGGTTGTGGCGGTGGAGGAACGTGGCTCGGTGGTGCCACGTTGGAGCTGGGTGGAGATCATTGGCTTTCTGCATCGACCGGAAGGCCCACGTTAGCTGGACGTGGGTGGGCGACATAGATGTAGGTGGTTAGTTGACCGTGTGGACCCAGGAGGGGCACTACTAGTAGGCTGCAACTAGTGGAGATGGGTCATCCCATGTGACGTGGGAAATGCAAGAGCAATCGAAAAGCACCAACAGCCTGATGGGCTGGACCATGTGGCCCAACGGGCTTGTTCGGACTGTCCCATACCAATTGGGCCAGCTCAACTGAACCAGGTTGGTTATGGTTGGACCTGGACACCACTGGGCCCTTTTTATAAAAAGTTCTGTCATTTTCAAAAAAAATGGTACATTTGACGTGTTGTCTACGACGTTGGGACCCTTATGACGAGGTGGTACTTTTTATATGGATTGGTGGGTTTTTAGTGTGGACCATTTTAGGTACAAGGTTTCCCATGGTTCATTCAATGAGGGTTTGGTGCAGTATTGTGTCCACAACACTAGACATAAATCCCTTTTAAAGGATGAGTCTGAGATAGAGTTTTGTCATCCCTCCTTGGGGTTGGGGAGATTGTCTATAAACTTTAAGGATGTTTTGGGGTAATTGACATAAACAATTAGTGCAGTTTATATATCCTCCATCACGTGTTCCATATCGATAGGGTTCTTAGTATTCTCAGTGGACAATCTTCAACATTACAAGATGCATTAGTATGTTATTCAGTATTCCCTGAGAATAATCCCCTATGTTGTGGATTAATATGGATTGGGTTCTCTATATTCTCTGGGAGGAATCTCCTCTCTATATAGAATTACCTTAACCAATGTATTATCATTGGGTAGGTCACAAACTAGTGTGATATCTTTACAAGAGTCCATAATGACAACACGGCTTGAAGAGTGAGTTCTTTCATAATGAGTGTGCCTCGAGCAGAATCTTGTGGCTGACGATTGGTTATAACATACCCTCTTTACATGATGACTGGTTTTGAGTATATGTAAGTAATCATGGTATATGTGTTATCGGAATATACCTGTGTAGAGATAACCATGTATTCCTTATGGGTTTCCTTTGTGGTTTGTCCTTTGTGTTTTTTGGGTGCCCTACTGAGTACTGTTTTACTCTCCACTATAAGGGATTTTTCTACATCAGTCTTGTCTTGTAAATATGATCAATTTTCTAATGGATATCTTTCTAGTCTAGGACTAGGTGGTTCATAGTGTGATCAGGCGGATGAGTAGTTCTTTTATGGCTTCTAATAGTTTATGTACATCTACCCTTTAGGTTATGTTTTATGCAGATAAGATTCAAGGAATCGTGTGTTCACTTGTGTTCAATTTTGGGTGGGATGTTATAATGGCCTAGTTTATCTTCCTATAGTTTAATTTTCTTATATATATTGTGGTTTTTATTACTATTTTCATTCATGGTTGATGGTGGGTTCCATTCAATCTTTGGGTGCGTTAGTACTGGTACTTAAGAAAATGCCTTCCATTTGTGGGATATGCCTACTCGGTGCTAGTTTCTAGCCCCTGGCCCATCGGAGGAGGGTTTGGGTTAGTCATAGAATTTTACCCAATGGGACAAGTTTTAGTAGAGTTCTATCAAAGATGGTTGGTTCGACATTGGGACTTAGAGTATGTGTGATTGGTTTAGGGAAAAAGTGTAATGCGTTTCGTGTTTGGATATTTACCCAAAGACTCTAATGTTGGTGCAGTGGCAGACATATCCATACAGTAGGACACTTGGGACTTGTTTCCTAACATGGTACATGAAAAAACTAGTTTTATAGAAATGAATGGAATATGAATCTTATAGTAATGGGTTATGTTATCCCTATCCTTCTTGAGTTATCTTTCCAGATGTACTCTATTGACTGTGGTTTATCTTGATTTGATTTAGGATGCCTCCACACAGATTGTCATCCAAGATTCAATTTTGTGACCAAGAGGATGGTACACCTAGAGATGAGGTGTTGGTATTTGGATCTATACAAAAGATACTCCTCGCACATAAGATAGCACCTACAGGTGGTGCATTAGTTATACCACTACCCATCAAGCAGTAGTTAGCACCAGCAGTACTAGTAGAGGATGGAAACAGGTTGAGTGCATTGAATGTCTTTCAGAGGTATAAAAATCATAGGTTCATGGGTGAGATAGACCCTCAGGTATCTAAGTATTGTATGTAGGCATTCACTAGTGTCTTCTATTTAGTGTGGATGACTGCTGAATAGATGGTAGTCCTATCCACGAGCCTTCTTCAGGGATCAACAGTGGGATGGTGGAGCTTATTGACCCAAACACATGATGAGGATACTCACTCTTGTGCGGACATCGAGTGACACTTCAGGGAGGAGTTATTTACATCTAATTAATGCTCAGTACATATATAGGAGCTCATGAATCAACATTAGGGTTATCAAACAGTAGTATATTACTCAATGTGGTTTACCGATATATATCGTTACTCAAGAGATATAGTGCAAGACCAATTATTCAAGAATTAGACATTTGATATTTTGGATACACTATTAGGTCATGGATTCAATGATATCACTTAGCAATTCGACTTATGTTGGGTACTAGAGTGATCTCTGGTCATTGAGAGTATTTTGGTTGAGCAGACACCCGTATTGAGAGCTAAAAGTAGGTACCAGGCCGTAGAGTCTTTGACAGCAGGTATCCAACACCTATCGTATAGGCCCATGTAGGCTTGGAGCATCATGAGGTGACCCTAGGATATAGGCTCAGTGTTTCAGGGCTCCCAGGGGTGGGTCGAGTCAATCCCTATACAGACAGCATTACCCATGCGATGGCCAGGGTCATATTGGACAACATTACCCGATCCTACATTTAGAGGATTAGGGGACGATTGAGGGACTGCAAATGTAGTTTCAATGGTTTGAGTAGTGTGGTATGTAGGGAGGAAGATGAGGAGGAGGAAAAGATAGGGAATCAGGTGTTTGGTGGATGTTCAGGGTATTACCACAACCACCCATAGGTGGTTCACCACGAACTCAGGGAGCTGGTGGATAGGGATGTGTCCTTCTTCATGAGTTGTAGGCTTATGACCTTGGAGATATTGAGTTGATTAGTTTTATGATCTATTTATTTTCCATCATAGATACATTTTTAATAGAAACAGGTGTCAATGAAACTTTTTTACAATAGACCTTTTTCAGGGATAAAAGATTATAATGGAGTCGTTATCTTGACCGTTACGTTTAGAGGCTCTAACGAGAGGGGATTCAATGATCACACACTAGTTTTGACATGTCTGATAAAACTTTTGAAGGTTTGAGTTCTAGTTGGGATATTTTAGTAGAAGCGTCTAGGCTTTATGATGTCATCTTGTGTATGGACTAGTTTTCCAGAGTCCATGCTCCTATTGACGATTGTAGGCATATAATGAGGTGTGTGCACAGATATGGGACCATGTTTTTCTTTGTCGGTGAAATGTAAATTCCCACAGATTAGGATGCATTTCCTTGTAGGAGGGTTCATTTGATTACTCACCCATCTGATAGGCTCACCCTCAACATAGTATATGATGAGATTCCTATGTTTCTGGAAGTGGTGGAGGATTATGAAGATGTCTTTCTAGAGGATTTCCTCGAATTACCTATCCAAAGAAAGGTAGACATATGAATTGATCTATACCCTAGGAATGCACTGATATCTACACATGTATATTTGATGGCTCCCTCGAAGCTTCATGAGTTGAGGGTAAGTTGAATGATTTGTATAAGAAGGGATTCTTGAGGCACACTGTTTCACCCTAGGCAGCCCCAGTTTTGTTTTCTATGATGGAAGATGGAAACCAGAGCCTATGTGTGGAATTTTAGTGTCTGAATTTGGTGACCAGGAATAATAAATATTAAATTCTGATAATTTAAAACCTCTTCGATCAGATAAAGGTAGTGATGTGGTTCTTGTAGATAGTCCATAGGTCTGGCTATCCACTTCTTCATATACAATATGAGGACATATAGAATACTTCCTTCAAATTTTTATATGCGAACTATAAGTAAATGGTGATGCTATTTGGTGTGACCAAAACCCCATAATTGTTCACAAGACTCATGAATATGATCATCCAGCCTTCTCTAGACCAGTTCATCATAGTATTCATTGAAGACATCTTGCTATACTAGGTGTCTGAGGTGGAGCATGCGATACACTTGAGGATGGTCCGTGATTCGATTTGAGAACACCAGCTTTATGGGAAGATCTCTGAGTGTCAGTTATATATTTGGAAGGTCAAATTTCTAGGACATGTCATTTCAGAGGCTAGAGTTGTGGTGGACCCAATAATTATAGAGGCAGTTATTTCTAGGGATCCACCCAAGAGCAGACCAGGGTGAATAGTTTTGTGGGGTTGAATCCATAATATCATATATATTTCATGTATTTTCTAGGATAGTAGCCTCTATTAAGGCTTCAACAAAGAAGAGATATCCCTTGTGTGGATGATGATATGACCGAAATGTTTTCAAGAGCTTAGGAAAAGTCTGACGGGTGCCCTCATATTGATATTTCTAGAGGAGGGAATTGGGTATGTTGTGTTTTACGATGCATCACAGACTATACTAGGTTGTGTTCTGATTCATGGAGAATAGGTGATTTTTTACGGATCACTGAATATTAGAAAACATGAGTATAACTACACTACCAATGATCTTAAGCTAAAATTAGCTGTCTTTGCATTTAATCTGCATAAAAAATACATGACAGGGGAGAAATTTTTCATCTAATCTGACAACAAGAGCCTCAAATATATATTTTCTTAGAGGATATGAATATGAGAAAGAGGTAGTGACTAGAGTTCCTCAAGGACTATGAATTAGAAATTGTATATACTATTGGGTAGGGGAATTTAGTGGTAGACAAATTAATCAGGAGATATATATTCCAGCTGCTGAGTGAGGCACCAGAGCATTTGTCCATAGTACATATATCCTTCGTGGATGGTAATAGAGCAGATTACCTTCAGTCAATAGTTTTCAACACTACAGTCATGAAGGGATTCATGTAGGCATAGCATGGGGACATCAACTGTGAGACCTGATGTGCTCAGTTTTCCACAAGGAAGGCTCAGGTTGGATACTCGATAGGTGGAGAGAACATATCTCTCTTTAGAGGACATACAATTGTGATAGTGGAATTGGGAGAGTATATCCTAAGGGAGTTTCACACACACCTTTTTCAGTACATCTGGGGGTGTCTAGGATTTACCAAGTTCTCCGACATCAGTTTGGGTGGCCCGGGGTAATGAATTTGGTAGAAGAGCTCATTTCTCACTGCCTCACTTGTCAGTATGTAAAGGCATATCATCAGGTTCTAACAATCATGAATCAACCACTCAAGGTGCTAGAGAGGAAGTGGGATGGGATATTGATGGAATTAATTATTGTATTACTACACACATCCATGGTACATGAAACAATATAGGTGGTCATTGAATTACTCATAATGTTAGCCCAATTCATACATTTTTGGGAGAAGTGCTTGGTATAGTGGTTGGGATGCCTCTTTTCTCAAGAGATAGTTCAACTTCATGGGGTACCCTAGACGATTGTTTTAGACTGTGATGATTGTTTCGCATCTCAGCTATAGAATAGACTATAAAAGTCATTCAGGACTTAGTTTCATTTATTCAAGACATTTCATCCCTATAATTATGGCTAGACAGAGAGGACCATATTGGTTCTCGAGGACATTCTACATGCTCTCATCCTGGACATTGTCCATAGTTTAGTGGGTAACCAACTTATAGTGGAGTTTGTGTAAAAAAATAGATACCACGTTACCATTGGTATGAAACCATTCTAGGCCCTGTATGGGTGACCATGTAGGTCAATGCTTTGCCAGATGAACCTAGAGGAGTCAGCACTCATGGTCCCATAGTTGGTATGATCTACCATTGAGAAGGTGGATATCATCCAAGAGAAGATGAGGACTGCACAGAGAATAAATAAATCATATGTTGATAGGAGAAAAATTCTCTTAGAGTAAAAGGAGGGAGATCGTTTATTACTTCGAGTCCATCATCAATGAGGATTATAGAGATTTGGCCATGGTGGAAAGTTATCTATGAGATACATTAACCTTTTCCAAATTCTAAGAAGATTTGGTGTGGTGGCATACTACCAAGATTTACCCCAATAGATTCATTGACTGCATGATGTCTATAATGTGTCGCTATTGAGAAGGTACATGTATGATCCATCACACATTATCGACTCGGGAGAGATGGAAATTGGGGTTGACGTTTGTGGAGTACCCAGTGGTGATATAGGATCAACAAGAGTAGATCCTTCATTAGTGGTCAATTCTTCTGGTGGAAATTCCATGGAATAATTGGAATCTCTAAGAGATAACAATGGAGTGGGTGGCATAGATTCATTCTTAGTACTCTCATCTTTTTTTCGAGTAGCCCTTGTTTTATCTTTTCGGGACATAAATCCCTAACGCGGGGAGAATGTAATGACTTCATTTTTTCTTCGATATATTTTTATAAAATAAATATAAAAAATCTGAGACTAGGAGATGAAATGACATGAGGTTTTGAGGCCCAGTGTTCTCAGAACAAATCTTTGAATAGAGTAATTCCTTTAATTAAATATTCTCAAGTGGAAAACATTTAACATTAATAACGTCTAAATGGTTCTCGGATCACAAATCTTAGGGCACCATTGTGTTTAGAATAATGAATATACCTTGGGTGGGGCCTAACATAGACCGACATAGGTCAATAGTTAAAGATAATTTTTATATGTTTTACATTAGAATAAAATAAACATAAAAATTTTATTTTAGTTATTTTGATGTGTTTCATCATCACATAAATGTTTTGACACAATGATGGGGAAACCTGTTTTCTTTCATAAATTAAATAGCATGGAAGCACTGCAATATAGGGGAACAAAAACTTTAAAGCACGTTTTTTTTAAATCATTGTAGGGATGCATTATTAGATTCAATATCCTAGTGAAATTCAATGGAATCTCCATAGAAGAAAAGTGTTGGACAAAACTCTCGTCAGCGAATGATGAATGATGATGATATGACGGATCAAGATCAATCATGTATGGATTTCCAAAAATGATTACCATTCCACATCAATCGATCTAAAAACCAGGTTTGGTGTGAGTTTTATTAATTCTTCCTCTTTATCTCTATATCCTTATGAAGTGAATGGATATGTCAAAAAAATTGGATAATCCAAAGATCATGTGATCTGTGGGTTGAGCTAATTGTGATTATGGGTTTATTTTGGCATTTAACGATGTTTATAATTGATTTATTTTCACCCTCTATTCTATAATTATAACATGTGAGGATTGATGCAGACCTGAAAAAATCATAGATCATCAAATTTTTTGTGTTCATTTCTTTTCCCCATTTTTTTGTTCTCCGTTCTTTGTACGTTTTTAAATCTGAGATGAAGAGCTGATGCCGTAATGACACATAATGGTAGCATCTTGAGGGGACTCTAGAGGCCAAGGCTCCGACCATTCATATGGGGCATGGTGATGCAAGGCTTCCGGTGGGGTGGCTAGTGGTGGAGGCCACACCAACCATACAACATGAGTAGGCCATGAAGACCCAATAGGAAGACCACCGACTTGATGGTTGGTGGTAGAGTCATCCCATAGTCTAGGTGAGACTGTGGTGGAGGGATAGCCCATGACAGACACGTCGTGGGAGACGTCGAGCAAGGCCTCTGGCTTGATGTGTAGTGTTAGGCAAAGGTGCAAGGCCATGGCGGTGGGGCAACACGGCTAGGTGGAGTTTCATTGGAGTGGGGTGATGACTACGTCACGTGGTAGCTATCCCTGGGCATGTGACACATAGAAATGCATTCAGTTGATCATGTTGACCTAGGAGGGGTGTGGCTAGTAGGTTGTATCCGAATAAGATGGGTCGGGCCACATGAAACCGGATTTGTTGGATCAACCGAGCTACTTCAGTGGCCCAACAGGTTGTGTTTGGTCAGACCCAAACCCAACCGATACCTTTTTACAAAAAGGGTTGTAACATTCAAATGAAAGGTATATTGGCGATCCGTCTGCGCTGTTGGTACCCTTGCGATGAGGTAGTCATTTTGGGATGTATTGGTGTGTGTTTAGTATGGTCTAATGTTGGTGTGGATATTCCCATGGTTCTTTCCTCGAGGATTCGGTGTGTAATTGCATCCACATCAGTGGAAAACAATAGCCTCTAATGACAGAGTCTTGAATAAATTTTTGGAATCCATCCTTAGGGATAGAGAGATTCTTTGTCACCCCTGATAATGTTTTGGGAGAATTGCATTGTCCTCCTAGCCTAAGGAGTTAATCCTCCGTCAAGTGGGACATATCAATAGGGGTCTCAATATTCTCGTTAGGGAATCCCCTACATTATGATCTGTATTAGTAGGGTTGTCGATATTCTCTGAGAAAATACCCTATGATATGGATTAATAAAAAATGGTTTGTCGGTATTCTGTCGAAATAATCACCTCTCTGTATAGAATGAACTTGAAAAATGTTTTCTCTTTGGATAGGGCCCAAATTAGTGGGATGTCATTATAAGAGTCCATGATTTCATTAAGTCTCAAGGTGTGAGTTCTCCTGGAACAAGTGTTCCTCTAGTAGAATCCTATCGATAAAGGTAGGTTGCAACTTACCCTCTTTTTCTTGTGGGTATTTATGAGTATATCTAGATAATAATGGTATATTTTTTTATTGTTATATACCTATGTAGAGATGACAATGCATTCCTTTGTAGTTTTCTTGTGTGGTTTTATTGTGTCCTACAGAGTACTATTTTACTCACTCCTTCCAAGGTTTTTTCTTGAAATTGTTATGTCTTGTGCAAATGATCAATGTTTTGACAAAGACCTTGGTGGGCCAGAACCCAGTGGTTTATAGAGTGATCAGGATAATGCGGCATGCTTCTATGACTTTTAAAAACCAACCCACACCCACCCTTCAGGTAGGGTTATCTTGAGATTAGATTTGAATACTTTTGTGTTTACTTGTGTATTGTCTTTTGGTGGGATTGTATAGTGGCCCACTTTACATTAATTTTCTAACAACCCAGGTAAATAATGAAAAAAACATTTTCATATTTATTAATATTTATGAATTAAATATTAATTTTACTTTAAAGGGGTTTCTATGTTCGATAACATACCTGATACGCAACAAAGAGTTTCTTTGAAATCATACATTGCACACTAGTAATAAAATAATATTATTTCAAATGGAAGTTAACACATAGCCGTTGAATTGAAGGGAATGGATAGAAATAACTAAAATATGATTATATATGTTTTTACTTTTATCTAATAAAAGATAAAGTCTTAAAATATGGAAAGAATTCAATTTTAGGCGTATATGCCCTAATTTTCACTAAAGGTTCACGTATCGCCTTTTGATGGAGAACCGTCATTAAATATAGTTTTGTTCACTCTTATACATTCTATTGGACCAAATAAAACTCTTCATTAGAATCGTGACATCAAAATTCACTTTGTGTAAATTTTTGGTATTTTTTCGATAAAGTTCATTTTTTTAATGAATAGTGTAAAATGTTGTATTTTAATTCAAAACCTCTTTTTAATCTAATTTATTTATATGATTAGATTAACATTTGAATTGGTTTTAAAGTGAAATTATAATATATTTTCACCATTAAATCCAATAGTGGTCGTTGGAATTAATTTCACTTTGAAATCGGACTTAAACTAGTGTCAATCTTTTGATACTTATTGTTTAATGAAAACACGCTATTTGCTCTGACAACGGGAATTAATTATTAAATTAATTAATGCAACTTATATGTTTTGAATTTTGTAAAATGGACTTCATTTTTGTATTCGGAATACCAAATATAGCTTAGGGTGAAGTTTTGGTATTTTTCTGAAAAATTTCAATTTTTGATGAATAGTGAATCCACTAAGTGGTACTTATAAAAACTGATTTTTTGTTTAAATGAAAATTTACCACTTCCGTGTTTTGAATTTCAAAAATCCGACATACATGGTTTTCATTAAGAAGTAAAATGTGGTTCAATTGGATTAAAATAATTTTTTGGTGAATAGTAACTTATTAAGTTTTAAATCGCGATTAGAGGTAATTAGTGTAATTTATGGTAAAAATAATGGTGTAATAATATGAAATGACCTTGACACTTGTCCTAACATCATTGGATGTGTCATGGCCGACCAATACAATCCATGGGTCAACTTGGGGATCCCATGAAACCACTTTGGTGGGAAAATGACATTAATAATGTTTTATTTAAAGTCAAAATAAAAATGTCCCAAACATGAGTTGTTTTACTAAAACAATTTTTACATGGAGTTATAAAAATCCAATTTTTGACTATAAATATTAATTGGAAAGGTAAAACGATTTCCTACAGCATATTATTTTTTTTTATAATTTTTAAAGATTTAATAAATTAAATTATTTATGACACCATGATGATGCAGCATTTACCTCATTATTTAACGATTTAAATAAAATGAAAAGATAATGTAAAATATAAGACCTACACATGTCAAAAACCTATTGGATGGGTGGATTTTGAACCCTTATCACCTTATCCTCGAAAAAAATCAATGTGGGACCATTAAAATCCGAAACTCATTCTAAAATAAAGTAACATTTCCTTACTTTCCAAGAGTGTCCCTCCTCTCCACTTATAAAAGGCCCCCACCTCTACCACTTTACCCACACTTACAAAGCCTTTGGCTCGGCCAAACCCTTCCCATTTTATCTCTCCACATCCCTCTATTACTCCTTGAAGCCTCACATTGGGCAGAAGTCTTCCCATGGAATCCTTTGAGCTCAAATCTAAGAGAGTTACATGATTTTAAGGTAATGTCTTCACTTGTGTTCTTTTGTTTTATTTTGCTTCTCCAACCCATAAACTCTTTTTATTCATTTATTTTGTAAAAAATACAGTATCTTCAATATACTAGGATGTTTTTATAATAATCTTTTGAGCTACACTTACACACATCAACATCTAATGGTTAAAGAATATACTGTTTCTATGGTTGGTGAATTTCTGCCTCAAAAAACGATGATTGTTCAATCTTCTATTAAACACATTTAATGGTGGCCATTACGATGTCACTCTATTTATATAATATATATATTATGTTTATGTTATCTTTATGCTTCTTTATTTTTCATTTGTGGTATACCTTTAGGGTTTCCATTGTGGGTAAACACGATAATTTCATTTTTGGAAGTGTGGACTACCACCCCCTCAAAGTGATGTGATTCGTTAATGCCATATGTGGGACTTAAAAAATATGGATTTAAAGTTATTATATATGATGTTATACTGTAATTATAATATACCTCTATATCATTATTATTTATTTCCATTAATGTATGAGATAGAAATGAAAGTAGCGTTCATGCGTACGTACGGCTTACCGTCTCCATGAACGGTGCATTTCATTTCTTATCCCCAAATGTAATGTACTATTATAAGTAAATATATATAATGGATATATATGATGTATGTTACATCCAAATGATTAATATAATTATGGAATTAAAATATACAAACCTCTCATTTAGTTCTAATTCCATTAATATGACATAGAAATGAAAGTAGCGTTCTTGCGTATGTACGTCTTACCGTCTCCATGAACTATGCATTTCATTTCTTACCTCTAAATGATTATGTGATATTATAAATACAAGTATATGCTAGATATATATGATAAATATGATATCCAAATCAGTAATGTCATTCTGGATATAAATAACCTTTGACCACACGAACAACACGTAATTATAAGAAGTCCACTTTCGACTTAAGAACCAAATATCGAAAAAACAAACATTATTAACTTAAATGATTAAATAATGTTTATAACATGGAAATAAGAGATATAAAAGGAATAATGAACTTGCAAAAGGTTCTTAAGCAAATTGAAATTAACTCAAGTTTATTATTTAGGACGTTAGAGAACGATCGAGTCATGTCGGACGCGATGTAAGGGAACTTCTTAACCCAATTTCCATTCTTTGGGTTAATCTCTTACATTCAAATTATGTCATGATATTATTATGTACTATCTTGTATTTGTACTTTATTTATGTGTATTTATAGTTAATACACATAATAGATCTATTTTATTTAAAAAAATTATCTTTGTAAGGGACTTCGTCTCAATCTCCTTTCATTGAGGCATATTTCGTTTTATAAACAAATTTCTTTTATATGGTGTATAAACCCCATTGACTTTTAATTTTATACAAAAGGAATATTTTTCTACGAAGCGTTCTAAAAAACGACAAAAAGGAATTTTTCTTTTAACGTATGTGGTGACAATGACATTTTCCACAGCCGCAAGTATTATTTGGTCTTTGGCTTCCTGAACAAGCCGTAATGTTTTTTTAAAATGAAATAAATACCATATACTCTTTTATATATTTTGGTATTGAAAATGGTTTTTATAATGGATTTGTTATGTCAAAATATTTATGTGATATATTGTGATCAAAGTGTGGAATTGTTTTCTTTCCATTATATTTGTTTTATGTCTTATGATTTTATAATGGTACTTGGACATTTGACAGGTGGTTACGTGATAAACCATATGATGGGTGGTGCCGTGAATACCAGGACGGGTGGTTACGTTATAACCTCCAATGCATTGGGTATGGAATTCGGCCGTATGGCTATTCCATTATGTATGTATGGAAGTTGGCCGTATGGATATTCCATTAATTGATATGTGTGGAAGTCGACCGTATGGTTATTCCACTTAAGTATGTTTATATCCCAAGGTACCTTTATATGTTATATGTTCTTTATATGTGTATTATGGTAATAATTTTGTTACAAAAGGGTATGTAATGATATTTTATCTAGTGAAGAGTTTTTACTACTTCATGAAGGTGAAGGTATTACTTTGATAAAGTATACATGGTTTACATGATGTTTGAAAAACTAACAGTTTACATTCTTTGTGTATCCCTTACTGAGATTTTTATGCTCACCCCAAGATTTTTTTGAAATGTCTTTCATAGGACATAATGTGGAATAAGGTCAAGTATGGGATAAAGGGAAATTCATGCTATATAAAACATGGAACTAGACATGTTTCTTTTTAAGAGTTTTTTTATTCTATGGAAACTTAGTAGAAGTGTCTACCTTGTATTCTTTTTAGATGTAATGGTTACGACCTAATTCTCTAAAACACTAAACCTGAAAAGATCCTCAATGTGAATTATTCATTTAATTCAATATTAAGTAATTTTTAAGGTCGTGGCCTTATAGTTGGTATCATAGGTCGGTTTAGACAAATTTAGGAGTTAGAAAATTGTTAAATTATAAGTTAATTTATGGTATGACTGAAATGATATAGCATTTAAAGATTACCATGTTTCTTCGCCTCAGATATTTCTTTGTTAAGAATGGTTTTTCATAGAGGAAACAGAACATATTTTCTGGGAAGGCATACAGAGGGAAATGGCCTTTCAAATCAATATCCTATGATGGTCCGAATCAGAACTAAAGAGTTTGTTGCAGTGATGGCTCAGTTGACTCGGGTTACTACCGAAGGAGTTGAAAAGAAGAATGGTAAATGCTTCAGTTTTGGCACTTCCTTCCAGGAAAGGTGAGTTTGTTATATACAGTGATTCTTCGTTGAAGGGACTTGAATGTGTCCTTATACAGAATGATCAGGTAATTTCTTATGCTTCACGTCAGTTGAAAACTCATGAGGTAAATTACACTACACATGACATGGAATTAGCTTCTGTTGTTTTTGATCTAAAAATTTGGAGGCATCATTTGAATGGAGTAACGTGTGAAATATATACTGATCACAAAAGTTTAAAGTATATATTCACTCAGAAATAATTGAACATGAGATAGAGGAGGTCACTGGAATTAATCAAGGATTATGATTGTACAATTCATTACCATCCGGGAAAAGCAAATAAAGTGGCTGATGTGTTGAGTCGAAAAAGTAATACTTCATTAACAATGGTGCATTTGGAACATGATCCTTTAGATAAGGATTTGATGAGCTTTGGCATGGATGTTGTTTGTGTAGGAAGTCCTTCTGTTTTATTTCCGGTATCAGTGGCATCTTTCCTATTAGACAGAATCAAGCAAGCACAGAAGCAAGATAGTGAGTTGCAGAAAAAGTTAGAGCTGATTCAGAAGGGTAATATTCCTGAATTCAACATTGATAATGATTGTGTTTTGAGGTTTGGTAAGAGATTATGTGTGCCTTGTGATTCACAGTTGAAGAATGAGTTGTTATGTGAGGCTCATAGTTCCCCGTTTTCAGTTCATCCTGGCAGTACTAAGATGTACATGGATCTACGGGAGTATTACTGGTGGGATGGAATGAAAAGAGATATTGCTGATTTTACTGTGAAGTGTTTGACTTGTTAGCAGGTTAAAGCAGAACGGTAGTTACCGAAAGGGATGCTTCATCCTTTACCAGTGCCATAGTGGAAATGGGAAAATATATCCATGGAGTTTGTTGTGGGATTACTGATCGAGGAAATCTCGAGGTAATAATGCAATTTGGGTTATTGTTGATCGATTGACTAAATATGCTCATTTCCTTGCCATACGAGATAATTTTTCCCTAGATCAACTTTCCTGTTTGTATCTTAAAGAGATAGTCAGGTTACTTGCATTTCCTCTCTCCATTGTATCTGACCGTGATCCCAGATTTACTTATATCTTTTGGAAAGGCCTTCAGAAGTCATTGGGTACTAAATTAAATTTTAGTACAGCTTTTCATCCGCAATAATATGGGCCGTCCGAATGAAAAATTCAGACCTTGGATGATATGCTACGATTGTTCGATGGATAATCAGGGAAGTTGGGACCAACATCTTTCTTTGGTTGTGTTTTCTTATAATAACAGTTTTCTTTCCAGTTTACAGATGGCACCATTTGAGGAATTATATGGGAAGCGATGTCGAACTCCTGCATTTTGGGATGAAGTGGGTGAAAGGAAGCTGATGGGACCAGAATTGGTAGAAGAGATGGCAGCAAAAGTTCAGTTTATTGAGAAACACATGAGAGTAGCTTAGAGTAGACAGAAAAGTTATGCGGATAACTGGAGGAAGGATCTATCTTTCGAGGTATGTGATCATGTTTTTCACAAGGTTTCTTCATGGAAAAGTGTGATGATATTTGGTAAGAAATGAATGCTGAGTCCAAGGTTCATTGGACCATATGAAATTCTGGAGAAAGTTGGATCAGTTGCTTACCGAGTGGCTTTACCTCCGAGTTTATCTCAGGTACACAATGTTTTTCATGTTTCGATGTAGAGGAAGTATATGCCAGATCCATCTCTTGTTTTGAGTCCAGAGGTAGTTCAGCTGGAAGAGAACCTATCTTATGAAGAACAAACAGTCCAGATTCTTGACTAAAGAGAGCAAGTGTTGCGAAATAAGGTAATTCACCAGGTAAAGGTTTTGTGAAAAAACCATATGGTTGAAGAGGCAATGTGGGAATCTGAAAATGCTATGAGGGATAAATACCCCCACTTATTTTGATAAGTGAATAAAATTTCAAGGATGCAATTTCCAAAAGGGGGAAAGGATGCACCATCCCAGGTAAATAGTGAATAAAACATTTTCATATTTATTAATATTTACGAAGTAAATATTAATTTTACTTTAAAGGGGTTTCTATGTTCGATAGCGTACCCGATACGCAACAAAGAGTTTTTTGAAATCTCACGTTGCACACTAGTAATAAAATAATATTATTTTAAATGGTTGTTGACACATAACCGTTGTATTGGCAGGAATGGACAGAAATAACTAAAATATAATTATATATGTTTTTACTTTTATCTAATAAAAGATAAAGGCTTAAAATATAGAAGGAATTCAATTTTAGGCATATATGCCCTAGTTTTCACTAAAGGTTCACTTATCGCCTTTTGATGGTGAACAGTCATTAAATATAGTTTTTTTCACTATTATAAATTCTATTGGACCAAATAAAACTCTTCATTAGAATCGGGACATCAAAATTCACTTTGTGTAAATTTTTGGTATTTTTCCGATAAAGTTCATTTTTTTAATGAATAGTGTAAAATGTTGTATTTTAATTCAAAACCACTTTTTAATATAATTTATTTATATGATTAGATTATCTTTTGAATTAGTTTTAAAGTGAAATTAGAATATATTTTTACCATTAAATCAAATAGTGGTCGTTGGAATTAATTTCACTTTGAAATCGGACTTAAACTACTTTCAATCTTTTGATACATATTGTTTCATGAAAACACGCTATTTGCTCCGACAGCGGGAATTAATTATTAAATTAATTAATGCAACTTATATTATTTGAATTTTTTAAAATGGACTTCATTTTTTAATTCAGAATATCAAATATAGATTAGGGTGATGTTTTTGTATTTTTCTGAAAAACATCAATTTTTGATGAATAGTGAATCCACTAAGCGGTACTTATAAAAATTGATTTTTCGTTTAAATGAAATTCTACATCTTTTGTGTTTTGAATTTCAAAAATCCGACATACATGGTTGTCATTAACAAGTAAAATGTGGTTGAATGGGATTAAAATAATTTTTTGACGAATAGTAACTTATTAAGTTTTTAATCGCGGTTAGAGGTAATTAGTGTAATTTAAGGTAAAAATAATGTTGTAATAATAAGAAATGAACTTGAAACATGTTCTAATATCATTGGATCTGTCATGGAAGACCATGAAAATCCATGAGTCAACTTGGGGACCCCATAAAGCCACTTTGGTTGGAAAATGACATTAATAACTTTTTATTTAAAGTTAAAATAAAAATGTCACAAACATGAGTTGTTTTACAAAAATAATTTTTACATGGGGTTATACAAATAATATTTTTGAATATAAATAATCATTGGAAAGGTAAAAATATTTCCTGCATCATTGTATTTTTTTATAATTTTTAGACATTAAATAAATTAAATTATTTATGACACCATGATGATGCAGCGTTACCTCATTATTTAACGATTTAAATTAAATGGAAAGGTAATGTAAACTATAAGACCTACACATGTCAAAAATATATTGTATGGGTGTATTTAGAAAACTTATCACCTTATCCTCAAAACACATCAATGTGGGACAATTAAAATCCGAAACTCATTCTAAAATAAAGTAACATTTCCTTACCTTCCAAGAGTGCCCCTCCTCTCCTCTTATAAAAGGCCCCCACCTCTACCACCTTACCCACACTGACAAAGCCTTTGGCTCGGCCCAAACCTGCCCATTTTGTCTATCCACATCCCTCTCTTACTCCTTGAAGCCTCACTTTGGGATGAAGTCTTCCCAAGGAAGCCTTTGAGCTCAAATCTAAGAGAGTTACCCGATTTTAAGGTAATGTCTTCACTTGTGTCCTTTTGTTTTATTTTTATTCTCCAACCCCCTAAACTCTTTTTATTCATTTATTTTGTAACAAATACAGTATCTTAAATATACTAGGATGTTTTTATAAGAATATTTCGAGCTGCAATTACACACATCTACATCTAATGGTTAAAGAACATAATGTTTCTGTTGTTGGAGAATTTCTGCCTCACGGAACGATGATTATTCATTCTTCTTTTAAACACAATTAATGGTGGCCATTAAGATGTAACTCTATTTATATATGATATATATTATTTTTATGTTTTACTTATGCTTCTTTATTTTTCATTTGTGGTATACCTTTCTGGTTTCTATTGTGGGTAAACACGATAATTTCATTTTAGGAAGTGCGGACTACCGCCCCCTCAAAGTGATGTGATTCGTTAATGCCATATGTGGGACGTATAAATTATGGATTTAAAGTTATTATATATGATTTTATACTGTAATTATAATATACCTCTATATCATTATTATTTCTTTCCATTAATGTATAAGATAGAAATGAAAGTAGCGTTCATGCGTACTTATGGCTTACCGTCTCCATGAACGGTGCATTTCATTTCTTATCCCCAAATGTAATGTACTATTATAAGTACATATATATAATGGATATATATGATGTATGTTACATCTAAATGACTAATATAATTATGGAATTAAAATATACATAACTCTCATATAGTTTTAATTCCATTAATATGACATAGAAATGAAAGTAGCGTTCATGCGTACGTACGGCTTACCGTCTCCATGAACGGTGCATTTCATTTCTTACCTCTAAATGATTATGTGATATTATAAATAAATTTATATGATAGATATATATGATATATATGATATCCAAATCTGGAATGTCATTCGGGATATAAATAACCTTTGACCACACGAACAATATGTAATTGTAAGAAGTCCACATTCGACTTAAGAACCAAATATCGACAAAACAAACATTATTAACTTAAATGATTAAATAATGTTTATAACATAGAAATAAGTGATATAAAAAGAATAATGAACTTGAAAAAGGTTCTTATGCAAATAGAAATTAACTGAAGTTTATTATTCAGGACGTTAAAGAACGATCGAGTCAAGTCGGACCCGAGGTAAGGGAACTTCTTAACCCAATTTCCATTCTTTGGGTTAATCTCCTACTTTAAAATTATGTCATGATATTATTATGTCCTATCTATTATTTGTACTTTATTTATGTGTATTTATAGTGAATACACTTAATAGATCTATTTTATTTAAAAAAATTATCTTTGTAAGAGAATTCGTCTCAATCTCCTTTCATTGAGGCATATTTCGTTTTATACACAACTTTCTTTTATACGGTGTATAAACCCCTTTGACTTTTACTTTTATACAAAAGGAATATTTTTCTACGAAGCGTTTTACAAAACGACAAAAAAGAATGTTTCTTTTAATGTACGCGGTGACAACGACCTTTTCTGCTGCCGCGAGTATTAGTTGGTCTTTGGCCTCCTGAACAAGTCGTAATGTTTTTTTTAAATGAAATAAATACCATATACACTTTTATGTATTTTGGTATTGAAAATGGTTTTTATAATGGATTTGTTATGTCATCATATTTATGTGATATATTGTGATCAATGTGTGGAAATGTTTTCTTTCCATTATATTTGTTTTATGTCTTTTTATTTTATAATGGTACTTGGACATTTGACGGGTGGTTACGTGATAAACCATATGATGGGTGGTGCCGTGAATACCAGGATGGGTGGTTACGTTATAACCTACAATGCATTGGGTATGGAATTCCGCCGTATGGCTATTCCATTAACTATGTATGGAAGTTGGCCGTATGGCTATTCTATTAAGTGATATGTGTGGAAGTCGACCGTATGGATATTCCACTTAAGTATGTTTATGTCCCAAGTTACCTTTATATGTTATGTGTTCTTTATATGGGTATTATGGTAATCCTTTGGTTACAAAAGGGTAGGTAATGATATTTTATTCAGTGAAGAGTTTTTACTATTTCATAAAGGTTAAGGTATTACTTTGATAAAGTATACAAGATTTACATGATGTTTTAAAAACGAACAGTTTACATTCTTTGTGTATCCCTTACTGGGCTTTTTATGCTCACCCAAAGTTTTTTTTGAAATGTTTTTCATAGGACTTAATGTGGAATAGGGTCAAGGATGGGATCAAGGGAAATTCATGCAATATAAAACATGGAACTAGACATGTTTCTTTTTAATAGTTTTTTTTATTCTATGGAAACATAGTAGAAGTGTCTACTTTGTAATCTTTTGAGATGTAACAGTTATGTCCTAATTATCTAAAACTCTAAACCTGAAAAGATCCTCAATGTGAATTATTGATTTAATTCAATATTAAGTAATGTTTAAGGACGTGGCCTTATAAATTTACATTACATTCATTATTTATCCTATGGTTGTTTTCAGTGTATGCATTAATGTTAATTGATGGTTACCTTTTTGGATTTTGGTGTGTGTGTATAGGTATATAAGAAAATGCCTCCCATTTGTGGGATATGCCTACTCAGTGCTCTTAAAAAACCCCTAGCCTATCAGAGGCATTCATGGGGTAGTCAAGGTGTGTGCCCCTCTGGGAAGGGTCTTGAGAGCCACCCAGATATTATCCATTGGTTATCAAAGAACTAGATCGGTTTAATGGGACTTATTCCATATATAAAAATAGATTGTTGATATATTAAAATTATCATATTTCTAATTTGAACACCAATTCATGAAACGAATCCCGATCCAAATAAAAAATTCATACATTCTACAAAATTTAATGATGAAAATATAAATGAGGCATTATAAAATCCACAACATAATTATTATATTCATTGAGAATATGTGGTAGTCCTTGAATCACATCTCTTGACATTATATTGTAATAAATGCATCTATAACACTCCACAGTCTACTAAGTAATGATAAATTTTCTTCCACATTGAAAATACAACACTAATAAACACTATTCACTAAAATTCAATCCTTTTTCTCACTACCAGTTCCAACGCTAAGATGGAATTCACCACACTAATCTATTTCAAGACACAATGATATATTTTACCAATTAATCATAAAACCTGTTATTCTCCCCAATATAAGGCTCCACTAAAGATTATTGCTTATGATATTGTGTTCTCCCTACTCTAGGAATATCTTTTACTTCTTCATTACATAAATTCAAGAATACACTTGATGCGTCTTGCACTCCACTATATATGATTCCATAAAAAACCACCAATCTGACCCCATTTAGAATAGTTACATAAAAAAATTCATCCACAAATGATGACATGAAATTACAAAGCCCAATCAAGATTTCATTACTTCTAGATGTATTATAAGATCACTGAAACACACACACTGATGAATGAACCCGATTTCAAATATAATTCCCCTATTGGATAACCAAACACCTACTCATGGAATAAAACTATTACAAAAATCACTAATGTATCATCAGTCTAGAACACTCATAGACCACACCAAAATATGCCTATATCTGATGAAATGAACCAACTCCAACCAAGGATGCATATGAATTTAAAATATTGTAATGAACAATGAACTAGATATTAGTATATATTATGAAGCACTGACATTTCTATACCACCTTGATCATTCGCTGACTAGTCTAATCAAAACCATGAAACTTTCATCATCTAAACTTTGACCAATATGATGATTCCTACAATAGTAGTGTCAATATAATCAATACAAAAAATAGAAACATATATTTTCAGTAAATGATTTGTCCATTTCTAAACATAATTATTGGACATTAACATTATACTCATACCGGATCATCCATATAAAAAATATACCACCACATGTTTATGTATCACTCAGAACACCATCACTAATATCCAATGGTTATCTCCAAATCATTTTAATTTTATAATACTACTCATATGAAAATGAGTATGATTATTACACCTATATAATAATTTTTTGAAAGGAATATACTCTAATTAACTATGCAACAACAACCTGACCCATCGATAATCTCACCACTACCATTAAGAAACATATATTAGATCCCCAAACATCATATTATTATTCTCAGTATCATATCACCATCCTTTTAAGACCTTGTACCTCTAAAAACCATTCATTATTAAAAAAATTGGTTATTTGAATAACCAACGACAACCCACCCTCACACATTAGGATTTCCACCCCAAAACCACATGAAAAAATCATTCTTCTAATCATGAAAATTGATTCAATAAGAACGCTAAAAAAGGATATCAAAAATAATTTTATTCAACATCACTCAAATTAAGTGGATGTATAATTCCACACACCCAAAAAATGCTTTGAAAAGTCACCTCCATAATATCTAAGGCTCACAATCATAACACACCGACAATGGTCCACCCCATGTCAACTCATCCCACATCCCTGGGTATATGACCCATTTATAGGATAAAAATATAACCACCTTTTTATGGGTGTCATTTTATACCATGAGTTTATACCTATATTGCATCTACACCATTGTATGCACATCAAGAACCCATCTGTCCATATATACAATTGACCATCCCTTTGAAACAATCCACAATACCAAAAATTATCTAAGAAATTATCTTATCAAAGCCCTATTATATTCCTCATAAATTTCTTTAAAATCCCATTTTTCATATGTATAATAACATCATGAATCTGTATGTGAAATAAAAATATGTGTTATTTTTGAATCATTATGTACGAAATCCCACATCCTTATGTAATCTTGTTCTTATCCTCAAATTACTACTAATGAATTCCTTATATGTACCACCAATCATTTTTGTCACTATAAATCCCTTTCAAAAAGGGGACATATAACCCCCACCAGAGACCCTATTACACCAAGATCCATATATACATCCATAATAAAATATTCCAGGTTTTTGTTAAGTTGTGTTACACTAATTGTTTTATAAGAAAATATCATATCATTTGTTTGAAATTGTTACAACTGAACCCCCATTTATATAAAATAAAATCATAAAAATTAATGAATGTTTAATGTGATTTATACATGATAAATATGATACATGAACACAATACTGTCATGAATATAAAAAGATCATAATGTATAAAGTAAAACCTCTAATAAACACATCATATCCAATAAACATCTCAAAAAAAATGCTTCATAATTCTTAACTAGTAATTTCCAAAAGAATAGAGTTTAAGAAGAACCGACTCACAATCTATCACAAGCTCCAACACATCCCTAAACCACATGTAAAACATGTCCCCAAATAGGGAGATAAAAAAACTATAATATTAATTTGTGATACCCTACCCTCGAATTCACTTCTGTGGTAGAGTACTAGATGAAATCATGTGCACCTCATCATTTTCTTCAAGCATATAATTTTATATGAGGAACAAATAATATATTGGGTAGACTATTTCCTTGAATCATATTCATGAAACATATCAGAAATAACCAAAAAATCTCTAATTTATAATTTGAGTATGTATAATATAATAGAACACAATTTCATAAAAAATGAACTATATGGAACCATACGTACTAACAATCATAAAAAGTATACAGTGATACCCCCTAGGATAACACAATATACTAAAAAAATTCACACATTGACCTTAAAACCATTCTCAAGACTCAATAACCCTATCCACAATACCCATTAAGAAGCTAAATCTCAATCCGCAACGCATACTATGATAAAACTAATAGTAAATATTTGTTTTTATACATTAAATTGAGTTCCAGTACACGATGTGATAAATACATATTACTAGGGTCTGAACAAGTAAACCCAGTTTACACAATCATATAAATATATACATGAGAAAAAATAAGCATGACATAAAATAAAATTGGACATCATGTGCTAACTCGGCCACCATGAAACCATGTTCATCGCATCACAATGTGTTAATAGGGAATCCATGACACCTGATCATAAATTCTTGAATGCAACATCTGAATCCTCATTGCCTCATCTTATTCCATCATACAAAATTTTCATCTACTAATTGGAGGCTCATAATGTGGGTTTATATAAACTTATAAACCAAACTAGAACGAACATTTCATATTAATATTTACACATCACAAAAAACATCTTAATTATATTAGGTAGGTTCCATCATCCATTTCTGAAATCACATCATGATCTAACCCCTCATGAGAGTCCCTCAACCTAATCCTTCTAACGGTAAGGTCTGTCATCCATGACCCATGACTCGCAAGGAATGGTTATACATTTTGGAAAAGGCCATTATATCACTCATGGAATGGATATTCCTTATGATCCTCACCCCTATAATGTTCATCTCATATTACATGAAAAAATGATGAAAACATGTTGGGTATAAAATCATTCAAATAGATCAACATATCATTAGAGGGTGCTTGTCACTAGGACTTTTCACCACATATGAAACAAATATAATCTCTCCCATTAGGGTATCTAATAACCCCGTGTAATATCCCTAGTTAATCAAAAATATTATTTAAAATAAATTTAATTTATTTGATATCATGAATTACATCCAACCCTGAGTTTATCAAACAATGATAAATTATTAATATTATTATTTTAGAATGTCCTTTTTAGACGTTACATTGAAAATACAATATAAATATGAATAATAACATTTCATTAATTAATTATGATATTTTTTACGAAACTAAAAATTATTTGTACAAAAGAACCTATTTTATCATAAAGTCATTATACTTTTGGAAAACACTATTTTCCAACAAATTTATTTTATTATTTTATCTATACAAATATTAAAATTAAATTTTCTTTTCAATTTCTTGATTTTTTAAAGGAAGTTAATTATTTTTTGGTTTAAACAATTTAAAATGACCTTATAATGATTTTTTTGAATTTATTTAAAATATTAAATTGTAATGGATTGTAAAAAATACTTATATTAATTAAATTATATATTTTCAATTAATGAGTTTACAAGATCCATTTTATTTTAATATTGTTTTAAAAAAATATTAGTTAAATATTATATCAATTAATCCAAACTATTTTATTATAATAATTTTATTATTATATTCTGATATTAAATATATATATATATATATGAAAAAGTTCTCTTTAGAAAAACACTTTTTCATCGCTTATGTGGGTTTATATTTATATTAAAGATTTCTAATTATCAGAATATAATTCAAAAAAATTGATTCAATATTATGAAACATCATTATGGATATTTTATAAAAATGTAAACGTAATTTTGGACCATAATTAATAGTAATCATAGTAATAATTAATTACAATGACTAACATTAAAATGGGTTTATATGAAGTTAAACTAAAAATAAAAGGGGTAAATTGAAAAAGAAACTTACCCAAAACAAATTTTATGGATATATTTAAAATTTATCACCTCTAATATTCGATAATGACCCACTTTTTATTCTTTTTTCAAAGGAAAAATGTGGGTACACATTATTCATTTCATAAAGTCAATGTGTATCCACTCTCCAACATATAAAAGGCTACCCCTTCTTATCCCCACATCACACTTCCAAATAAAATTTTCATAGAAAATACCTACCCAAATAGATTCACGAATTCAATACCCACTTTCTTGAGGACTTATTATGACTAGAAAACCCACATTATAATGATTTAAGTATTAACCTAATGAGGTTCTATTAAGAAGAGGTAAAATTCATAAACATGTGTTTTTATTTTATTTCTTATTCCACATTATTCAAATATTATAATACTAGGATAATATAATTACACCAGTATATCCCACATATTAATCTGTTATTATGTTAATGTTTCAACTTATATCATTATCCACCTCAATCAAATGGGGGACAAAACTAGAGACCAAGTGTGTAGTGAACTACCTCCCCGCGAACTCATGTTATTAATTTTCCATCACCACATCTAAAGGATGGATATAATGTTGTATTAAATTTATAAATGTGATATTTATTATTTTATTATACCTTTTTAATTATAATACCATGTCTATATTCTTACCTCATAACCTTTGGAAAATAATAACATATCTCTCATGTACAGCGAACAACCGCTTCATGGACCAATGTGATTTGTTTTTCATTTTTGATTTAATATGATTATAATAAGGATAGAATAAATTGATATTTATAATATTTTTATCATTATAGTAACTATATAACTATTTTATCACATTAAAATCTCTAATATCCATTCATAGTGGTATTGGATAATGTCTTTCACGTGTACGATAGACTACCACCTCACGAATCGATGTGATTCATTATTTACAAATATATTACTTGGATGGTAATAAGGACATGTTGAAAGAAATACAAGTGATAAATATGAAATAAAAATTATTCTTTAAATGTAATTATTATTTACCATTATTTATTTCAAATTTTCATGAAAATTTCAACAGCGTTCATTCATATGTACAACAAAATGTCTCAATGAATGGTGTATTTCATTTTTTCTCTATAAAATTTTCATATTATGATAAATACACATATTCCTAATTTGTATAATATTTATATCATGGTTATAAAACTGGGGATTATTAAACCATGATCAATGTAAGAGAACATAATATAGAAAATAAAAACATACATGAAAAACAAAGCGATTATTACCTAAAACATGATTTTAACATATAATTGTTAGTAAATAAGTAATAAAATGTAATTAATAAATAATATATGGTATTATATATATATGTGTATTTATGTAATATATTTATAATAAACATATATTTATTATCAAAGATGTAAAAACATGTATGAAGGAATTCGAGAATTAAAGTAAGGGCTTTCTTTCTCAATTTGTCTTATTTGTCAAAAATAGTATGTTATAAACCTATCTTCTTTTTTGAGGTGTACATAAATCCCGTTTTAAATTAAATACCATAAATATATTTATTATTATGACATTTTATGTTTCTTTTAATGTTATTCTTTCACAGGGAATATGATTTTATGTTTCTAAATGGGTAAGGGATTTATGATACCATCTCATTGTTTATCAGGAGTGTTTATATTTATGTTTCCAATAATTAAAATTTATGATCTATCACTAAGTAAACACATGAAATTTATTCACCAGAAGTCATTTCAACAGAATAAAATTTTCCCATCATTTTTTACTCTTTATGTACTCAATATTCCAACAAATAATGTTTTTAAATAAAAAATGCTTTATTTCTCTCTTTGATCAAAACCCCCTTTTCTTCCCTGGACATGTTTTTTGATAAAAAAAATTTAAACATTTCTCTATCATTATCAAAATGATTAATTGATGACAGTATTACCCTTGTTTATCGTATTAAAATGTTTTTTCAAAATAATATTCATGTATTTTTTCATGTAATTCTCACTTGGTTTTTACCAAAATTAAGAAAGGATCCATTATTTTAAATTATATGTCATGAATATAATTTTTCAACATCATGACCCTTATTTTCATAAAATATTATGTTATATTTTTGAATGTTATTTATAAATAAAATTATTTCCAAAATATTTTATAAATTTAAAATTTTAAATGTTAATTTTATAGGTGTGGTTATTTACCTCCTGAAATGTTACAAATTATTTTCATTCAAGGTCATTTTACATTTATGATATCATCCTATTATGTAACATAATCTTTAATAGAGAAATTATCAAATATTAACATCTCAATTTTTTTCTCGAGATGGTTAATGATTCTGATTATAATATTATTACGATCCCATTTTCTTTTGATTCAATATTCTGCGATGTAATGTATAATAAACAAAAATTATTTTTCATGGGTTATGATATATGGAAATTTTGATGATCATACGACACAAAAATATATATGAATTTAGTGATGGGTGGGACATATATCTCCCTTCAATTCATTGGGTAATTATCGACAACTCAAGAGTAAATATGTTATTCATGAACAAGATTACAAGTTCCCAATGTCTTAAATTAACATGATTATATGTTCATAATTTTAGGCATGAACATGATGACATGTGCATAATGTTATGCACAAACCTGATTACATTTTCCCTATTTTATGTGTGGGTTTAGAATTAGTTTACAAAAATATATTCATAGACTTAGTTTCATGTCTATATGTTTATGTGAGTGTTTAATTCCAACCCCTTAACGAAATGAGTGAAATAATTTCTTTTTTACATGTTAAAAATGTTATAAGAATCTATATATATCAAAAATCAATGTCTTCTGATCATGTTATTCTATCATGAATTATTTTATTTTATTCTTTTACGATTCACATATTATGAACTGATCTAATTTATTACATGACTCGTGTTTTTGATATATGACATGTATCATGTTGTTTTAAAATGTTAAGATAATGTTGTAATACAATCATGCCCATTTTTTTCTTATATGACCAATGATATATCCATTTTTACCCTTAATGATTATCTGAGATCAACCATTATTATGTTAACTTCCTAGGATTTGAATAAAGTTTTTAGGTATGATAATTTTTAAAATGGTTCTAGATATGAAAAATAAGCGGGAGAAGATTTAGTTCACATATAAATGTGATGTTTATGCTTAAACATTTCAAATGGAACTAGACCTAAATAATTCTAGAATGAATTTTTATGTTATATAATGGATATCTATCTAAAAATATGTGACATTTATATATGAGTTTATTGAATTTTTTACAATTGGTGTCAATGATGGATATATTGAACCTTTGGAAACTAGGATGAGTAGAAATTATTTATATCACTTGGGATATATCTAAGGATATTATTATGGATATATTAAAGGATAAGTCTAAGGATGAGTCAAAGTATAAGAAAATATCATGGAATTTTATTGATGGATATATTGAGTGGTTTCCAAGAAATTAAATCCAAATAAGGATACAAGAAGTGATTCTGGCTATAGGAAAGAGGTAGATAGGGGTAATAAAATTAAAAATAATGAACTGATATGGAATCTATCATCACCTGGTGCATGAAAACTGGCCTTTTTTGCATACCATTTTGGAAAGTCTCTAGGTATATGTTTGGGAAATTCATAAACTCTTCATGAACCACCATGATGGTTTTAAATAGATGATAACTATGATTGACCTTGGATAATCCTAAAATTTCATATATTGAAATGAAGGTGTCATGATTTAGAAAGATGATAAATTATTTTTAATGACTATGTGTAATATTATTATAATTATAATTACTAACACTATAATTTTTTGTTTTAGTAAATAGAGAGAACCCAAACGAACAATGTTAATGAAGACTGAAATAGAAAATTAAATTATTTTTATAGAAATAGAAAAAATGTTATGGGAAATTGAATGAAAAATGTTGTTTATATTCTCACAAAACATTCTCTAGTTATGAATCATTCTAAACATCCAAATGATTAATGTAGTTAACAACATTTTTTGATTCCTCAATGAGAAAATACCCACATTATTTTAGTTGTTCTACTGATCCACTAGTTAATATATAAATATATTAATACCATTTAAACGAAATTTTCTGTTCTATAGTTTCTAGATCATGAAAACATAATTTTGGCCATCTATAATTTGAAAGGATAAGTAGATAAATGGTAGAATCTTATCAAGATTATAAGCCGACCTGATGAAATTCACTACATGGAGTGGGATGACTTAAAGAACTTATTTTTCAATAAGCGTATTCCTTGTATTCATTTTAGAGAAACACATCTCAAAATGGAGTTATTAATATGTCACATTGATTGTTATGAAGATATCATTAATTTTTTAGCAAGGTGGAAATAATGATTTAATGTTTTTTCGATCACATGGTATTGATATGAAATGAATGATGGAATTTACGGTAAACTCTAAAAACCTTAGAAAAAAGAAGATGGTATTTACATTACACTTGATGTGTGGAAGGAATCATGGATGATATTATCTCAAGGGTAATAATGGTTTTTGAATTATTGAATGTAAGTCCATCATGCTTCCAAATGATGAATTTATGGAAAGTAGTTAGCCAATAATGAGATTAGTGGGAAATCCCCATTGAATGAACCACCCACACTCCTATGTTACAAATGTAATGTGTATAGAAATTATATGGATCAATACCCCAATCCAAGGGCTAATGGGGATGATAATCAATGAAAATGGATGAATAAAAATTAAAATTGAAAATCTTAGGCAATCACAATAGTTGAATTGAATCATGATAATTAGAAAACACTTATCCTCAACTCATCAGTTGGTATTTCCACAATTCATTTCGTGTGAATAAACCATATGAAAATATTTTTGTTCTTCATATATATAAATTTTATATTATTATAAGAATTGATTATCCCCCTCTACATATATTATTGAATAATGAAATCGTATCTAATATTCTTTTAGTGCAAGTTTTATCCCAAGATTCCAATAGAAACATTTTTATATGATAACATATTATTTAGGCAATAAAGTGTGAATTGTATTTGGATGTCATATATTCCACCTTGTAATATTTTTTTAAGAGCTAGGGATGCCATCTTGGTATTATTAGTATAAGTATAATAATATATTCAGTGTATTAGTCACTCCTTCTGTGGATTTTTGTGATGATATATTTTGATGAGTGGGGATGTCATTTCAAACATTTATGACAATACTACCATTTTTTATATGTTTTAGGGAGATATTTATTCGTTGAAGAATTAATTTAATTTTTTTGGGTATAAGATTAAATTTATCAGAAACCCTTATGGTTTAACATATAATTTATGTTGAACTAATTAGTAGTTATTTTAACTATATGAAATTATTTGAATTATATTAAAATAGTTTAAGAAAAAATAACCCTCATACCAGATGACAACCTATCATATACATCAAGGCCATTGGGGCCTTAACGCACAACAGATGTACAACAAGGGTTTAGAGCCTATATTTGGCATATGTGGTAGAGTATATATAATGCGAAAACATGATGAGAGGTATTACATATTTTGTATCTTTATTTTTTTATGTCATAAATCTAAAAATAAGAGACAAAAGAGTAAGGAGATATTACCACTATTACTATTATTAGAATGAAATTGTGCAAACATCACCATATATTTTATTGTTAGAGTACATAAAATTTCAAAAGGGAACAAAGTTATATGGTTTGTAGTTGATCGACTTATATAGTCTACAAAATTCATCAAAATCGTGGATTATTTCTACCCAGATCAACTTTTCAAGATATACGTTATGAAAGAGTACATGTTTTATGGAGTAATATATTATACTATGTCTAATTGGTATATAAGTTTAACCATTATTTTATAAAGAATACTTGTACAAACCCTGGATATGGAGATAAGATTTAAAACAAAGAATCAACCATTGTAATATTTTCTTTCTGATAGAAAAATTCAAACAAATAGGATATGATTAGATATTATTATATAAATTTAAAAGGGGTTCGGGATCAACACATTCATATGATTGAGTTTTATTAAAAAATTGCCTTCACTCAATAATTTTGATTTCTCATTATGAAATAATATGTGGAAGGAACTGTGTATATCCAATGTGATGGGATGAATATGGATATAGAAAATAAGTGTGAACAAATCTAGTTGTGGAAATGAAAGAGAAATTTAGACCCATTCAACAACACACCCTAGTATCCCTAAGTTGATAGAGAACATATGCTAACAATCAGGTGATATTTATTTTGAAGTTAGTGATAAGATTTTTTCGTGAATTTATACACGGAATAAAGTCATGATATATTATAATAATGGAAATATTCTCCATAAGTATATTGGACCCTTTGAAATTATTGAATGAGTAGGGGAAGTTACTTATTGCTTGGTGCTTCTACTGACCATCTCCAGAGTCTGTGATGCGTTCTATATATCTCTTTGAAGGAATTAAACAACTAATCAATAAAAAAAGATAATATCATAGGTAAAACCACTGAATAAAGATATTTATTTTGATAAAAAACTAGTGGAGAATCTAGATCCTAGATAGAATGTTCTACAAAACCAAAAGACACACATAATCATTATTTTTAGAGAAGCCACCATCTTAAGGAATCTTATGTTAGAGTTTGTGGCCTAAAACAAAATACTTGGTACTTTATTAATTAATAAATACCTTATCAAATATTTATTTTTCTTATGTCTTGACAATGAATGAGATAATGTCCTAATGATAACTATTGCATCGAAGGGTCATAGAAGATCCCATCAATGAAGAGAACCCCAAAGTGACATAACACTATTATTGAATATACATTCTATGACATGATGATGTTATTTGAGGGACACAAATAATATAGTATATTATGGGTGAGGACTAATAAAACATTGAGGCACCTTCTCATGGTGCGAACCCTTGGTAATATCCTGGAGGATATTATGAGAATGAGAACCACCAGTAGAAAATATACATTTCATAGTGTCTTGGATGTTCATTTCTTTGGACATATGTATTGGTCCTTAGACTTTAAGATTATTATTAAGGGGTAATAAAACATAGGAACATAAATGTGTTGATGAAAACTATGATGACACACTCTTCTTAGAAAAGTAGGATATGTTGGGTGTGTCATGAGAAATAATGCATTAAAATATAATGCAAAAAAGGATTTTTACCTCCTGTTTCGTAACAGAAGATGATATATTATTCCCTTTTAGGGATTTGAAATATCCTAAATAAATAAATGTTCATGGTAATGATTGTTCAAGTTCAATTCTAGAATTTCAAAAAAATAATAATCGAGCACATGGGTTGATGGAACTAATATGAAACTCACTTGATTCAAGATATCATGGAAAAGAGATTAAATTACACTATAAGAATTCGTAGAAGGTGACACATCATTAAAGTATTATCTTATTTATATATGGATTCCATGGAGTGTTTTTAGATTCTGACCTTAGACTTTTGGTAGGCTACACCTAATACAACTAAGAAACAATCCTAGAGGGTCACACATTAAGTGTGTCTAAGTATCTCAGTTAAATATTCATTTTACAAGTTGAATAAATGTTTTTTAATTATAGTTTAATAATTATTCAAAGATTCCTGATCACATTTATTTATACATTAGTTATTTGAGAGAATACATTGCAGATGAAATAATATATCTATTAGTGAGTAATTCAAGGATATTTATTTGAGAAATAAATAGTCATTAGTCAGGGTCTAATAAATGTGTTGGGGAAATAATGATATTAGAAAAACAAAAGTACATTCCATGTATATTAATATATACATGTCATGTAGTTTTTCAAGGAATTTCTAAGATATAATATTATTTATTTAATTAAATAATATTAGGGGTAATTCACTGTTTGTATGTCAAGTTATAAAAATAGTAAACTATTATGATTAGACATGGGGTCTTACTAAGAATTAAATGAAATGAATAAATACTATGGGGTAATTAATCTATTTTATTATTCTAAGTAATAAAATCCAAATTACATTATTCCCATTATCCTTGGAATTCTTTGTGTTATTACACAACAGGTCTAGAGAAAGCACTCAAGACTAGAGAGAATTCATTTCCTCAAAAAATGTTCTCATGTTTTGAAAGATATCCTCCTCCACCAGATCAAGGAGATCTTTTTGGTTATGGCTCTCAAGGATATCGAAGGAGGACATTGAAAGTAAAGATTCATCCATAGTAGCACCCTGAGATCCCTTTGGAGATGCCCAGAGATACATGGAGAACATGTGGATCGCTGTTAGATGAATCTTTCACATGGATTATAATACACAACGACAGATCACATTGGATCGTGACAAGAAACATAAACAGAGAGATAATTACATCAAAGAAATTCTTGTCTTTTAATTATATTAATTATAACCAATATATAATGGTCCTCTCAATGGTTCTTGGGCTCTCGTCTTTTCTTTTGTTCTGCATTCTATTCTGAAGATCTAGAGATTTTTCATCATTATGGATCTGAGATTGATCGTTGAAAATGGAAAAATTAAAGTTGGGTACACCCGTCCACGTGCTTCCGCTATACCTAGAACCTATAAGTGGTACCAGATCGGTGATATCATTGATTTTAATGATTTAGTATTGAATTTATGATTTAAAAATTTAAAAATTTAGTTGTTTCAATTAAAGTTAATCATTATGTAAATCTGAATCATGAGATCCATGCCTCATATTCTGTTTGTCACTCACCATACAAAAACGATCATTTATTTTAATTTTGATTATAATAAAATAAAGGATCTCATTCGATGGTGCCAAATAATCCTGGTCATACAACACCAGAACACATGGCGTGTATTTTTCAACACATGCCGAGTTGTCAAAATTCAATGAAAAGGTACTAGTCTTCCATACCAAGGCATGTGTTGGGGTTTTCATAAGTATTAAATGACTCCGTGTATTGACCAGGAACATGTGGAATGTATTTTCTATATTACACAACAAGGGGCATGTAATCATTAGGTATGTACTTCAGATGGAAGGTTAATGATAGTACATTCCATTTAGTTAGATCTAAATTTCGTGTACTCATCTAAATTAAGTCGATTGAATAAAATATATTATTATATTATACAAACACTTGAGACGTGTACCATAGCGTTGGCGTTAAACTGAGGCACAACACGTGATAGGTGTTTTATATATATCTGTTTAATTTAACATCATTGTAATGTTTATTTATATTCATTTGGTATTTATGAATTAGAATTCAATGGGTTGTTTCCAAGGTACAAGTTATATAAAAAGTTAATTTTAAATAATTTTTTTTTTTTAAATTATGATGGATGAGAATATAAAGGAAATTCATAATATGGTTTGACATAAAAGGGTTGATTAATTAAAGATTATTAATTGATCCAATAATGATTTTTCGTAAACAATAATGATTAAATAATTGAATGATAGTTTTATTTATGCATAAATATAGTTCAATATATGGATGATCATGAGTGAGACCAATACATTTGTATGTGGATGTTTTCATTTTATATATTTATTTATAATAAATTTGTTGGCCTGCAAGGATTATCTTTATTAATATGTAGGGCATGTGTGACCATGGTTTCTTGTTTTTAAAATCCCGTTTTAACCCTCACATATAAGTGAGATAAAATCAAATGTAATGGATGTAACTCCCATGCTAGTGAAGGCAGCTCATGCTCGGAGCCAAGGTAAAACCAATCCAAGGAGATACCAAGGTGGATATGTGGAAAGCTACAAACATTATCCCAAAATAATTAAGGTGTTTCTCCCCTAGGTCCTGGACTAGTTTATCAACATCTAGATAACCTATCCAATAAAACAATCTCATGATCATAAAATTTATTTTAATTATATCAGTTCTATAGTTTATTTATTGTGGGCGTTTTTTGATGATCACATAATTACAATATTAAATTAGCAAGCAAGGTAAAACTAAAATAAGACCAGCTTATGCGTAAATATTATCTTATACAAGATTAATCAATTATGTATATCCCACTTAATATTAAAAATAGTACAATTAATTATTATAAAATGGAAATTATGTAGAAGGATAAAATCCCTCAATGAAATATTATGTTGTTATAACTATCCATAATCTTGGTTAGAATCGAATCATAGTTCAAAGTGCTTGACCAACCCTAGATGGAGTGCTTTCAATTATCAATGAATTATAATTCAATTTTTTGGGTTGAATTGACTTGTTTCACATGAAGGGTAAAAATCCACAGTAGGACATGGTGAGACTACGAGGTAAAGGTTGAGGAAATAAAAAATAAAAGGATTTTAGGATTGGGGAGTCCACTCAGTGGATCAAGGATCTGTGAGTTACTGCAGTTTTCATTTGAAATTCCTACCTAAAACCTTTCAAGTTGCTTAAAAAAACCTATTTGGGGTAATGTTAAGGGAAATATGGATTTGGTCCAATTAAATATTTATGAAAAATAATATTCTTACGTCAATGGTGAGGGATATTGAATTTCAATAAAATAATGGGAGACTAATAAGTATTAATTTAATTATATGTCTTAGTTTTTATCAGGATATGTACTAAATCCTTTCTCATATTAATATAGATAAAGGGGAAGAAAAATTAATTCAAAAATATCATGGAAAAACATACTCTAGAAAGAAAATATTCTCACTAGGACTAATTTCCAGGGGTGGAAGTGGTGTTCACACATCATCCTTCATAATGATAAAAACATTAGGTTCTAGAGGAACATGTTATAGTTGCACCTTGAAAATAGGCTAGCGATGGGGAACTATCTATCTATATTAATCCTATGGATTATTCCAGAGATGTCCAATGTTTCATGCTATCATCCATTTCTAATGAGCTCTTGAATTATCATGATAACACGGATTCATATAGTATGATGCCTCACCTTAAGGGTCTCTATCAAGAGAATTCAAGATAGAAGAGATATGAGATATCTAGTGCTTTGTTCACAACAATTTTTGGAGAGTTTGTATCAGCTAAACCACATGTATTCATGCTTATTAGATAAATTTAACTCCTAGATTCTATAGATATTTTCCTTCCGAATGGGTTACATACAGATCTCATCCTATCATCACTGCTCAAGAAATTGTCTAGTTTTATTGTCAACTACAACATGAGAAATAATGATAAGAGTATATTAGAACGTCAGACCTTAATTCACCAGGTATATAGGGAAATGCGGTGTAACAAACCCATTATCATTAGCATTAATAATAAAATTAAAGAAATGGAAAAGGGGAATAGATTTATAAATATTATGATTCCCCATGACATGGTTCTTTTATGATGGGGATGATCCAGAGGTAGGGTAAGGAATGAAAGGTGGTGTGTTTTACTTCTAGAAAAGTAGTCCAATAGAAGTGTAACTGCACCCATAAGCGTGGGGATACTAAAGGTGTGTTCATTATCGAGTGTAATATTTCAATTTCTACATATTGGGTATTAGATTCAGCTTGTGGGGCACATAACTGTATTCGAATTTAGGAACCAATTAGATTTATAATGGTTTCTGGAGGATAAATGGATCTTCAAGAAACCAATGGTGGGGGGCTGGCTATGTTACCCATTAGTGATTAACATCTATCATTACCAACTGAGATGTTTTTTTTGTTTTACATAGATGTTTTTATGTGCCAAGTGTTACTGAAACCATAATTTATGTCTCATGTTTGGATATGGATGGATTTATTTAGATGTTTGGAAATAATGGTGGTCTCTTTTAGAATAATAGTGAATGTTATGGTATGGCTAATTTAAATAATGGTTTGAATGTATTAAATTAGAAAACACCGGTGTCAGCAATTGATATTGTAACAAACTAACATGACTCATATAACTCCAAGTTGTGGCATCACCGACTTGTTCATGTGAATGAGAAGTGCTAGAAAAATATCCACCAAGATGGTTATTTAGACTCTACAGAGCTAAAAGAACTTAATAGATGTCATGCCTATTTACAAGGTAAAATGTCCAAGCCTCCTTTCAGTGGACATGATGAAAGGGCCCTAATAATTCTCAGATTTGCGCACACAGATGTGTGTGGACGATTTCCGATAGAAGCTAGAGGTGGATATTCATAAATCATTACTTTTACTAATAATTTGAGTAGGTATGGATATATCTATTTATGATGTATAAGTTAGAGTCCTTAGAGAAATTTATGGAATTCATGAATGATGTAGTGAATCAGATTTGTAAGAAGATACATAATATTTGATTGGATCGAGGTGGAGAGCATCTGAACCATGAATTCTTCAATCATTTACTAGAGTCTGGGATTCTATCTCAAATCACTCCTCCTTATAAAACATAGTAGAATTGTGTTAGTTAAATGAAGAACCACACCTTGTTAGACATGGTGAGGCCAAAGATGAGTCACACAGATATTCCATTATCATTTTGGGGATAGGCATTATAAAATTCAACATGCAAATTAAATCGAGTATCAACTTAGGAAACAAATGGAATTCCCACCGAGTTATTGATTGAAAATTATCCCATTTTGTTGCAAAAATGTTTATGGGATTTCAAGGAGTTTGTTAAGGCCTTCTCAGCATAAAACATGCACCCTGGGGCACAAGGTGTATCATTATAGGATATGAAAAGGATACAAAATGATATTACCTATATAACCCTCCAGACAAGAAAGTGACTATCACCTGACAATCTATTTTTATTGCGAGGGAGCACATATAGAAATATTATAGTGGGATAAATATTGACTTTGATGAAGTTGATACTCTAGATACACATCAGTTGGTAAAGGAACAAGTTCCACAAGTCCATATAGAAGGTGTTTCTGAAACACAAGTACTACACAGGAGATCAAGAGAGGTAATGGAACCCAAGAGATTTGGTTTCCAAGTCACCGAGGATGGTGAATCAATATGTTTGGAAAATGATGAACATGTATCCTACAATGAAACAATACAAAGCTTAGAATCTACAAGATGGAAAGAATCTATAAATTCTGAGATGGATTCCATGTATCAAAACCAAGTCTTGGTTCTAGTTGATGAAATAGTTGATGTAAATCTTATTGGATGTAAATGGGTATTCAAGATAAAGATTCACATGGAAGGTCACATTATAATATATTAGGTAATAATAGTGGGTAATGAATTCATACAACATTAATGAATTGACTATGATGAAGCATTCTCACCATTTTCCATGTTTAAATCTACAAGAATCATACTTTCCATAGAAGCTTACTATGAATACGATATTTGGAAAATGGTTTTCAAAATAGAATTCCATAACAAGAACCATTTGGAAGATGTCTATATGAAACAACGAGAAGGGTTTGTTATTCCAGGTGAAGCCAAATGAGTTTTAAAGTTGCAGAAATCCATTTATGGATTAAAGGAATCATCCAGGTCATATAAAATTTTATTTGACGATATCATAAAATAATTTGGTTTCATTGAGAAATAATGTGATCAATGTGTTTATAAAAGGATTAATGGGAATGTGGTTGTTATCATAGTAATATATGTTGACGAAATATTACATATTAGAAATGATATACCAGTCGTAGAGTTTTTTTTATGTACTGTTGGATAAAGTGTTTCTCTATGAAGGACTTAGGCGAATTAGTGTACATTCTAGGGATCATGATCATTCATGATAAATCCAAGAGGCTTATTGGGCTAAGTTAGGGTAAATTAATTGACCTGATAAAAATGAGACTTAGTATGGAACAATCCAATAGTGGATTGGTTCTTATGTCACATGGCTAATATCTTTCTAAGAGAATGTTTCCTCAGAGACAAAAAGATAAATAAAGGATGAGTAAGATCCCATAATCTTATACTATAGGATCCATCATGTATGCCTTGTTATATACCAGGATCGATGTTGCCTATGATCCTAGCATAGTAGGCATATATCAAGAAGATCATGGAGAACAAAATTTTACTGCTTTTAATACTATCCGAAAGTATCTAATATGAACTAAGGATATATTCCTAGTGTATGGAGGAGATGAGGAGCTATCTATCAGAGGGCATGATGATGCTGGTATTCAAATAGATTATAAAGTTCCACTATCACATTCAGGATATGTTTTTAGTCTCAATAGTGGAGTAGTGAGATAGAATAGTTCAAAGCAGCCAGTTGTCATCGATTCTACAGCAGAGTCTGAATATATATCAGTATTTAATAATGCCAAGGAAGCCATCTAGATTCAGAAAATTGTCTAGTATCTTGATGTGGTTCCTATCAATAAGGACCTATAAATTTGTATTATGATAATACATCAGTGTTGGATTTGGTAATAGAACCAAGATCACATAAATAGAAAAATCACATTCTATTCAAGTATCACTACTTGAGAGATTTTTATCGATGGGGTGAATTTGCAGTGAGCAGAGTTTCGATGAAAGAGAACATGGTTGACCCCATTACTAATTTCTTATCCATATACAGTTATGAATATCATGTGAGATCTAGCGGGATAATGGTTGATAATAGTTGGCTTTAGTCTACATGGGAGTGTGTTAATGTTGGTGGCCTAGAACCAACTAATTTGTACTTTATTCATTAATAAATACCTTATCAAATCTTTATTGATCTTATACATGAAAAATTTATGTGATCATGTGTTAAGGATATCTGTTTGAAAAAAGGGTCATAATAGAACCCTATTATTATGAGAACAAAAAAAGTTCCATAACACTATTATTGAATTTATGTTCTATGGCCGGATGATGTTATTTGAGGGAAAAAATAATATAGTCCATTAGGGGAAAAGACTCATAAATCATAAGGAATCTTCTCATGGTGTATGTCCTTGGTAATATATAGGAGGATATTATGAGAACACGAAATGCTAGTAGGAATTCCACATTTCATAATGTCATTGGATGTTTCTATCTGTGAATATGTGTATTGTTCCTTACACTATAATTTTATTATTAATAGGTATTATAGCTCATGCATGTATATTTATAGATGAAAATTGCGATGACAAACTATTTTCATTGAGGTTAGACAAGTTGGGTTCATCAAGTGTAATGTTGCATTAATAGATAATGCGAGAAAGGATTTGTCCCTTAGGTTCTATAACAGAAGTTGGTATCATAGGACCTTTGATGGAATTGATATAGCCTAAATAATTCCACGTCCATAGTATGTAATTGGATAGTTCAATTCTGGAATTTCAAAGAAAGAATAATCGAGCACATGGGTTAATGACACTTACATGAAACCCATTGGATTCAAGATATTGTGACATAGGGGTTACATTACACTGTAAGAATTGGTAGGAGGTGACAGGTCATTGCAGTGTTAACTTATATCTCTATTTTTTCTTTGAAGTGTTGCCAGACAATAACCCCAAAATTTAAGTAGGCTATGCCTAATTCCACTGAGAAATAGGCCTAGAGGGTCACAAACTATGTGTGTTCAAGTATCTCTGTTAAATATTTATTTAACAAGTTGAATAAAGATTATTCTTGATTGCGTTTTAATAATTATTAAATGATTTATGAAAACATTTATTTCTACAATAGTAATTCGAGAAAATATATTGTGGGAGAAATAATATACTTATTAGCAAGTAATGTAGGGTTATTTATATAATAACAAAATAGTAATTTTTCAATGTATAATAAATGTGGTGGAGGAAATAAAGAAAATATAAAAAATCATATTCAGTGTATATTAATATATACACGCCATGTAGATTTTCTAATTATTTTTTATAAATAGTAATATGTATTTAATTAGATAATATTAGGTGTAATTCGTTGGTTTCATTTCAAGTGATAATAATAGTAAACTGTTATTATTAGATAGAGATTCTGACTAAAAATTAAATGAAACAAATTAATGATTTCCATTATGTAATTCATTTTATTTATCTAGGTTATAAAATCCCAATTAATTTATTATTATAAACCTAGACATTTTATGTGGTTGTGAACAATAAATATAGAAAAATATCTCAAGCCAAGAGATAATTATTTTCCTCCAATAACGCTCTCAAGTTATGAGAGAGATCCTCCTTGACCAAATCAAGGAGAGTGCTTTGGAAGAGGCGGTCTAGGAGATCAAACGAGGACATATCAAGCAAAGGAACTTCTATGCTAGCAACTAGATATCCCTTCAGCGAAATATAGGGAATCATGGAGTACTTGTGGATCACCACTAGATTAATCCTAAACTTGTCTTCTACGACATAATGATGGATCACAATGGATCGTGAAAGGAAACATCAACGAAAAGAGAATTACATCAAGGTAATTCTTGTCTTTGAATTAAATTAATTATAAAAAACATATGATGATCCCATCTATGGTTTGGGGAATCCCCTCTTTTTATTCATTTTTCTTTCTATTCCAATGATTTTGCATTTTATTATCATGACAGACATCGTATTGATGATTTTTAATGGGAAAATTAAAGTTTAGTACGTCATTCAATGTACTTATGATGTTCCCGTAACCTATATCTTAGTGGGAACCTAAGGATCTGTTGAAGTAAAAGTATTCATATTTGTTTTGTTAGACTGATTAATATATAGGGTGGAATTTATTTTATAGGGGTTGGAATGTAACAACCCATGTTTTTTTTATTTTTTTTAAATAATGTAAATATCATTCATGTATTGTGTTACATGGAACCCTAAATTTTAACATACCATGATAAATTATTAATATTATTATTTAAAAATTAAAGTTATATAGTGTTAATAAATATGGATATTGTATCATTTGAGATGAATATTCTGCATAGTACAAAATTATATGCCCGAGGACTGTAATACTTTTGTTTCTTTAGAAACTGGGAACAAATTATTTAAATTTAATGAAATATATTAATAATATCCCATAATTATATTCCCCCTTTAGTGATCCGACATAAAAAATCATTATAACCTGGGGAAATGAGTTATAAGAAAGGAGGAGCTCACATGACAAGTAAGGGTAAATAAATGAGATATGTAAGCATATAATGAAAAATAGTTCTTGATAAGATGAACATAAAATTTGAATATCATAGACTATATATCAAATATCATATATGTGAGTCATGGAAGATCAGAAGTCATAAATCGAAATGCAAGAAAATGAATAATGCAAGGGATAATAACATTGGGATAATATACAGAACAATGGAATAAGCATTATTATTTAAAAGTATTTTTGGAGTAGTAAAGGATTATATATATGGCCATATTAGTGGAATGGTTTAAATCCCCACATGATACTAATAGTAATTTTTTACACCCAATACCATAAATGTAGTCTGAGATCAGTCCCAATACCATCTACATAATCAATGTTTACTTCAATGAACATCTTAGTCGTCACGGTTCACTCCCTAGACCATATTAGAAGTCAAGGATCACTTCTAACGCCGTCTTAGTAGTCAGTGATCACTCACAATACCATCTTTGAAAAAATTTATTTTATGCATCTCGGTTCACTCCCAATTCTATCCATGTATATCTCACGAGACATAAATCATTACAAAATGAATTGGACGGAGATATTGGTCCCACCCATCACATAATAGAATCATACATATGTGTTCCACAAGACATTGAACCTCATCATATCATAACCCACGGAATGAAAATTGACATCATTAACATTTAATCATATCATAACTAATAAAAAATATATAGGTTTTCTAATCATAGGCTAACCCATGAAAGAAGTGGGTTTTATGTGAAGTTTTCCCTGGTGTAACATGTGGAATAGAAACGTGGTTCTTAAAATACATGCCATTAAAAATAAACTATTAAAGGAAATAAAATCAATGTGATACGTAGATTATATCTCCAATAAGAATAAAAAATATCAAATGGTTTCATATTATATGTGGAAGGATTTTGAAAGAACACATGGAGCATTTCTTAATAAAAATAACCCTCCTACAAATTTTATTTTTTTAATACATAAAAAATATTAAAAATAATTTTATTTGAGATCCACGTTGAAGACATATGAAAAAAAAATTAAAACCCATTTAAAACATTTCATAAAAAAATATCCTTTTCTCTATGAAAAACACTTCTTATCACATAAAAAATTTTGAAAAACATTTTCTTTGAATATGGAATTGAAAACATACAAATGATGATTTGAATTTTTTTAAAACATAAAAAACTTTTAGGAATGATTTTCAATTTAATAATTGTTAAATGATAAATTAAAAGAAACTAAATAATTTAAAAATTATGTATTTCTTAGTAAACCAGATATTCAAATGAAGAGAGAAATGAAGTCGGATTGTCTTAAAAAACATTTAATAAATTATATTAAGTAACAAAGAGTAGGAAAGTGTATCCATACCTGAAGATGTCATGAATTAACATATTAAAAAAATTAAAGATATTTATTTATATATTGATCATAATATTTCATTAATTAAATCATATCCATAGACAATTCAGATAAATTATTTGATTTTTGTGATAAACTCTTTCCAATTCAGTAACATTATGTCAAAAAATACATTAAGGAATAACATAATGTTTAAATTAAGACATAGAATAGATGAAAAAATTCTAGGTATTACAACTCAATGATTCTATACATACAATTCATGAATTAATATGTGTTCATATCTAAGAATAAGACTCATGGAAATAAAATTATAACAAAAGTAATTTTCTGATTGGTAACACTTGATTCGTGTGACATGTGAAATAATAACATCAATTAAAAAGTTTAATATCATTAAATTAATTAATTTCCTGATATAACATGTGATAGGGTAGTATATACACAACCAAAATGGAACATGTGGTGAATATGTCATAAGAATCACAAAAATAGATGTGAGACTAGAAATTCCATTACCATATGTATTAACATCTTTGTACTAGTTTAAAATTCTTGTATAATAATTTTTTGTTTATTATAAATATACTATATAACCATATTCAAATATATCCAACAATATATTATTTTATTTTAACTTTATAATACCATTTTATTAAAAATACCTTGTTAACATTACGTTTCATGTAATAATTGATTTACTTTTTGTATAAGTGCTAACTTTTTATTTATGTTATTCTTACATTGATCATGATTTCATAATTTAAAGAATTTATAACATGATAAATTGTATGACCCAATGTTTCATTAATGGAAATCCCCCTTGATCCAGTTAAATGTCTCTTTATGAAAAATCTTTTTATAAGATGTAAACTTCTTTGGTATTATGTTAAGAATTTTTACTTTTGTTAATATAGCTGTTGAACAGTAATCACATGATTAGTATAAATATAGGACCTTAACAAATCCAATTTAATCAGACAAAAGAAGTGATGGCCTCATCCAGTAGAATTGCCCCATATGAAGCCCATTTGTCGGAGCTTGGAAAAGAGGTGGCATCTTTGGGATTCACCCTTGACCAAGCCCAAGCTGAGCTTCACCATGTCAAGCTCGAACGGGACCGTCTACGGGAAAAGTGGAAGTTGATAGAGATTACCACTCATGCGATGTTATCCGAGCAACCCCAAGAGTTTGTCACCATCACACACCTTTCCATTAGGTCTTATGAGGCTTTTTAAGGGGTTATGTAAAAAATAAGTAGTACTATGTTCATGTACATTATTTTTGTATATAATAATGAATAAAATTTCTAGTCATTTTTGATACATTGTAAATAGTTTTTAAAGTACAAATGGTGTTTTTAGTTATTATTTAATAAAGAAATCTATTTTATTAAATTAAAGTATTTTTGAATTAAATAATATTTTAATAAAATAATATTATTATTATTAAATTAATCATTATTAAATATAAATGATCTCATAATTTTATGATTGTAAATATAATTTTTATTGAAGTTTGATAGCCATTTCTGTCCGAACCTGTGAATATTCAATAAATGTCGTTTTTTATTTTAAAAGTGAAAATTAACATATGTAGATATTTTTTTAGATAAAATAAATGTCATTTCTAGAATCAGGACGTCAAAATTATCCAATGGTGAATTTTTCATAATTTTCTGAGACAGTCTAATTTTTTGGGTAAAAATTAAATACCGTTTAAATATATAATGTGTTTTATGACATCATAATGACCCAATGGTGATGTAATAAAATACCATATTCCTTATGTTCGTCCAATATATGTTTTATCATTAAAATAATGTGATTTTGGGTTTGTTTTACTTACTTTTCAAACCATTAATGGACCCCTCACGACATATTCAACACTTTACCTTTTTAAATTAAATTCCATGGGTGTGTGACTCACCTCCAAATAAGCAAACTTATTATTTTAAGAAGTCTGGACTTGGTCCATATAAAATATATGTTTCCTATTCCCTTTTCCAAAATCCATGGGCAAAAACCATGGGATGGTTTTTGGTTTGGATTAATTTAATGTAAGGGGACCCAAACCTAAAGAATAAAGAATTCCCTCACCTTTCCTATGTAAACCCACCCAAGCTCCCACTACCTCCTCACTAAAATCCCTTGGAGTTCATCCAACCTCTGACCTACTCTCTCTAGAATCCTCCCAATGTGCCCCAAGCTCCCAAGAAGCCTCTCACAAGCCTCTCTCTAGCATTTGGAAGCACACTTCCAAGTAAGGATTTTTTCTTCCTTTCTCATTTTTGTCAATTTTCATTAAGTTGTATTGCCCTTTTAATTTCATATATGAATGTTGGGGTGTGGTTTCACACCTCCCCCATACTGACCTCTTATTGTTTGAATGATGGGAGACCCCTTTATCTCTCATTAAATGACTCCCATGTACACCCGTTACTATGCTGAAATTCCGAAATTCCGAAAGGAACTTCTCTCTTTTATTTTAAATTCAAGCAATACTTTTGTATCATGAATCTAAATTCCATTTCAATTGTTGGGAAATATATCTATATGACCTCATTAATGTCCACTAAATGTAAATATGATTAGGAACCCCTTTCTCTCTCATCAACCATTTTTATGAATTCTTATGTCACACTGTTACGCTGTAGAAATTACACTGATTTTCTAAGCCAATGTCATTGTGTAGTGAATACCATTCCCATTTCACCATAAAGGATATTCACCTTTATGCACATTTACATATTGATTATGAAGTTTCATGTATGAATTCCACATTCCTTTATCGTGGAATAAATTATTATGTTTTATGAATCCATGTTTTATGATCCATGTGGTACACTTATGCATGAAATGAAATGTTTAAAAAGGGTGCACCCTTATAGCGCTCCAATGAATTGGGTAATGTATAGTATCATGATACGTCATGTGCAATGAGTATTGACTCATTCTAATTCAAGTGCAATGAGGGTTTACTCGTGCTTCATGTGCAATGAGGGTTTACAGATGCTTTATGTGCAATGAGCCTTAGCTCATGCTAATTCCATGTTAAGTGTTATTGCCAAATTTCCATGTTATGATTATCATGCTTTATCATGCCTTTATGTTAATATTTCTATTATGCTCTATTGATATGCCTATTGTATAACATGTATTGTACTCCTCATGTTATTCCATTTGTACTCCCTTACTGAGCTTCACAGCTCACCCTTTTCTTATGCATGTCCTCAGGTTATCCCATGCAATGCTAAGTACGAAGGAATGTAGTGGTCATGTAAAGGATGTTTTCAATAATTTTGTTGTATTTCATGTTTTATGTTTTTATGTAATGATCCTATGCCCCAAAGACACTAAACCTCTCGATCTTCTTTGTTGTATCAATTGAAGTTTTATGTAATGAATCATGTTTAAGTTGTAATAAAAAGCATGGCTGTAATAATTAAAATATTAAATACACTCATTATATGTTTATTTATAGTTTCCCATAATATTTATTTATTGGAAATTAAATACAACATTCAAGGAGACTGTAGGCCGTAGGTGTGCATGAATATTGTTTTTTATTTTTTTATCATATTGAAAGAATGAATGTAAACGATATATATATATATATGTTATCATTGATATAGAATTATTATTTCATATATATTAAATAATTTATTAAACATATCCTTAGTACATTCAATGTAAATTTTGAACAAATCACATCGCTTGGAGGAGGGAGTAGTCCCCATATCCACAAGCTATGTTATTTTATTATCAAAAATTGGAAATAAAAAAGGTATCCCTTATATAGAAAGTATAAATAGTGTATATACATAATAGATATCATATATATAATATAAGAATATTATTACTATCATTATTCCCAACCTTGAGTCGTGGTAATGGAAGAAAGAACGACATCGGTTCATGAAGTGATAGTCCACGTACACATGAACGATGATTGTTTATCCCATTTGATGGATATGTGTAAAGGTGCTGGTCATATCCTTAAAATTAAAATATATCAGTATATTTAGGATAATGAGGTTATTATATAATCATGTGATAACAATTATTGAATGGCCTGATAATTAAATAAGACAAAAGTGTTTGTTGAATAATGTTACCTCTTATTTGGGTAACTCATTTTGGTTTTCACCAAAATAATTCATTAGTTTTATTAATTTTAAAAGTGAGGCCTTTATGTTTATAGGATGAATTTTTTTCTTATTTGGGAAGGTTTTTTACTAGAAAAAAAGATTTATAGGTTTTAATAAGTGAGGGGCTGAGTTCCCTTTTATAGGGGCGGAGGAGTGGCATTCTTATGAATACAAAAAGTAAATAATATTCCGATATATCCATTAAATAATTATCCTCAAATAATAAATCAATTTCTATATAACATAGGGTAGGTAATTTTATTTATAAAATGACTTCTTTTCCAAATTTTTGGTAATTATTTCTTTTCAGAATAATGATAAAAAACAAAGTAAACTTATTTTTACCTTAATCAATGTAATTAATTTTAACTAATTTCACAAATTATTTTGGTCAAAAACTAAGTTCAACATAATAAAAATTATAATAAATTTTTATTGAAAGTATTTAATCCATTTTTACAAATTATAATAATAGAATGTGAAGAAATTAATTTAACATTACTTCAGATGGCTAGACGAGACAACCAGTTTTTAAGATTAAAATATTCAAAAGATTGAAATATTTTTATTTCCAATTTCGATGTGAAATTGATTAAAATTAACTAAAATGGATTTATTTGTGTAAAATTTAATTAATTATAGTTTAAATAAAGTTTAAATTTAGTTTAACTATATATATAAAGTAAATGAAAATAAAATTTTTAATTAAAATTCAGTATATTTCAAAATTCATCAAAATAAAATATTATAAAAAATATTAACCCAAAGTAAAACATGATATTACTATTTTAAAAATTTAAATTTATTTTCCTTTTAAAATATAAATTAATTATGAGTCAAAAATTAGTTTCAAAACAAGTATTCTTTTAAATGGATGTAAAACTCTATTTTAGAATAAATAATATTTTAAAGCCTAAAACTATATTTCTAATAATATTATGCTAGGAAAACAAATTGATTGAATTTAAAATAATTTGGCATAATTTATAAATTATAAATTTCATTATGATCTCATACTAAATTATTTTTTGGGAATAAAAATTGTTTTTTTTCTAAAATGACTATTATAATATTAATTTTTTTATTTTCATTTATAATTATTTGAGAATAGTATAATTCATTTTATAAACAAGTGTAGACCATAGTTTTATAATTTATTTAATTGTATTCATATATAACATCCCATGGGCCTAGTAATAAATATAACTATATTTTATTATTAATAGTATAGTTTTGTTATACATGATCTGGCATGTATCCAAAGATATTGAAAAAACTCAACATTGTCTGTAGCACATTAAAAAATTAGTGTTGTGTGCACAAAAAGATTACCATAGTGTAGCATGAAACATAAGACTTCAATGAAATTTAATTTATTCAAAAAAAATTAGTTCTATAAGAACCCTCAATCCTTTTTGTTCAACATAAACCCATAAATCATGCATGAAAGAAAATATTCAAGCATTAAAATGAGAATAAGAATGTATTAATTGGACCAACAACCCAAATAATGGAGTTTTACATCAACTCAATTTTCCTTTTTCCCCATAAAATCCTACTCATTTATTTTTCAAGATTATACCACCAAACATTCACATTTATCTTGGCAGACTTTATAAATAATTAATTATAAACATTATAATAAATTGTTTAATATAATAAATATAAGCACATTAAATGGAAAATTAACAAGGAATAAATTCAAAATCAAAACCACATAGGACCCAAGTATTCATTATAATTGGTGAACATATAGAGAAACTAGGAAATATCCCCTACAAATCATGATAGAATCACTATGATCAATGGAAATCATTATCAAATCCCTAGCCAATGACATCCCAAAATCTGTGATAGTTAGTGAAGAAGAAAAATAAATGAAGAAATAAATATTTTACGTCAAATACACTATAAAAAAACACTAAAAATTCCCAACCATTAGGGGTAAAAGGAAGGGGTTGCAGATATAACCATAATAGATCTACCTATAACCCTCTTTCAAAAAAAAACAAAGTGGATAACTGGAAAAATTACTATTTTACCACGATTAAAAAAACTGAGTAGGGAAATTTATATAGAATGGCCCAACGTGACACAAAGTATGTACCCAAAATAATATATGTAGAAGGGATACATTTCATATATCTACTTATAGTATCCCATAAGGGTCCTCCTCTTAAAATTTAACCCTCTTAAGATCTAGCATAAGAACATTCCAGGCAGCATTGTAGTGAAATAGACCCCTAATAGGATGATCCACCATAAAAACCTAAACATATTCTCTACAATGTTGGCCCTATATACACCCTGATCCTCATTGGCTAAGATAGGTACATAATATGGTTTGTCCCCTAGGTAGAAGTGAATCTGACATAGGATGGGATCCAATCCTTTAGTGTCACACCTCTATAGAATGGACCTTAAGGATATTCTATAGGTTATCAAATCTGGGTATCCCACAACAGTAAAACCCATTGTGTTATAGTAGATAGAGATTCCCAATAGCAAATCCATTACTTTTTCTTTTAGGCTATTTCATTTACTCCATCTTGTACATAAATTAACACACTAACAAGGACACCAATATAATATAACCTATATGATTATGACATGTTCCTTCAAACAAACACACTAGCTACTCTATATCCCTTAATTTGTGTTATTATTTTTCTTTGTAGCTGGAATATTAGCTATAAGACACCTTTAACCCTCTCCAATGCTTCTCTAAGTATCTATAACACTGAACAATAATAAATAGAGATCTAAAACCACATAATTTAGAAATTCAAATACTTATATTATTAATCTAAACCCCATTCCAGGGATAATCACTGACCCAGATAAAAAACTAAAACCTTCTTCCAAACCTAACCATATAAAAATTTATATGTTGTTACACTTACTCCAAATAAAATTTTACTTCATCCACCCCACCATCTCATTTAATCCCATGAGGGTTCTTCCTTTGTAATTTTGAGTCTTATTCTACCTCCACTAGTCTATCTTGGTTCACATCCCTTACAATAAATTATGTGATACAAATCATTGAATTAAAACACTTCATAAACAACTCTCATGTTCTTAGATCCTTACCCATGTAGATGTTTTTTCTTGAAGGCATGTCAATAATAAAAAAACACATGTACCACGTAAATATTTTAAACATTTTATTTATTATATTTTAATAAGAAATAAATAGTTATAAAAACAAAAATAACATATCATCATCACATTAAAATTAATATTTTATATCTAAATATAACTAATCATTTTCTTATGATATACATTTTTTTAAATTTTAGTTTCTCAAAATCATCATTTAGGAATGTTAAACAACATTATTTTCAATGTAAACTATTTTAAAATCAATTTTAATAAACTAATATCATAATTTTTATTTAAAAAATAATCCCTAATTGTAAATTTGTATTTACAATCTATACAAAAATATGTCACCTTTATCAATTCCTACAATAAGGAAAACACATTACATATTTACACCCATCATGGGTACATAAACCAATATGGAATAATAAAATAACATCTTATAATGTATCATTAATTCTCTTTCCATACATGAACTCTCATATATTCCAGGATTCAATATTAAAATTTATTTGTGGACTTTGTTTTACATTATCATTCATATTAAAACTATCTTATTTCTCAACAACCAATAATATTCAATGGCTACTTAAAACCAGCCTCTAATATTATTTTTTAATTTTATAAATTATTTATTAAGAAAAATTACCACACCATGGAGAGACATATGAACTCATGAAGGCTCCTTGACATATTGATGCTGATAAATAGTGTGGTGGTATAAAAATAAAACACAATGGAACAATTTTATATAAAAATACAAAAAAAAACATTCTATATAAATATATTTATTATGAAAAAATAATTAAAATAAAATTTATGAGGAAAATATATGTATAAATAAAAAATCTGACTATATCTACATGAAAATAAGTAGACTAAAACCTATTTTTTATTACAAAAATCACTTTTAATGAAAATGTTTGAAACACCATGTTTAACATGGAACAAGAAATAAAGTAAAAGAAATTATTATTGAATGATAACATAGAACTATTGAAATTCTTATCCCTATAGAGTTTCTAAGAGATAGAGGTTTCAAATAGTTATAGATTATTTTTTATTAGTTCTTCAATGAGATTCACCATCATTTCCCACGTTTGCATGTACTCATCCTGGTTGATCTTCTCTTTATTTCATATTCTACAGGTATGTAATGACACCTCAATTAATATGAGAATAAATAAATACTCTCTTATCTATCATCTTATCTTATATTATTTATCAGTAATGAATATATAATCATCCACATCCTCTTCTCAACATATAATGTCATTTTTCACACCATGACATTCAAATTGGGATGATTAAAATAATAATATTTTGGAATTTCTCAAATAACTCCCATATATTATTGTGCATAACCTTTGGAAATATAGGAAAATTAAAATATTTTGTAAAAGAAAATAATAATTTCTAAATTGTTTTGTAAACAGTTTTCCATAAAATGAAAACATCAAATCAAAGCAAACTCATTTAGGACAATCCAAAAGATGGGTAACCTTACCCATTTCACTCATAAAATAGTCAAATCTATATCAATATAAATATATAAATATAATATAGTAATTATAACCAAATAATATTTTATTATTCAAATTAGGATATCATGATAATTGAATAGAAATATAATATAAACACTTATGATCATAGTCTTCCATTTGATGAATCATTGTCTACTTGTGTTTTTACATTCTTTGTTCCTCTCGCCCATTTCACAGTCTATATATCCAATGATAAATTATCAAATTCCCATTTTAATATATCATATGGTTATTATTATGTATTTTATGTTCTATCCACCAAATACTCAAATACTATTTAAAAACACATTTTCTAGAAAATAATTTTATTTCCCAAAACTATTCACCAAAAAGTCCAAAAAATACGTAATTTTTAATCTAAAGACGATTCAATATCATCCCAAATATTTTTATAAAATTACAATTCTTATGAATATCCACAAAAACTAATATTTTAATAAAATTCCACAATTTCAATATAGTTATTATTATTTTAATTCCAACCCATTATTCCCAAAATCCAAATCCTTCATTTGAATTAAATTTCAAATATAGCTTTTATAAAAAAATTCATATTTTATCAAATAAAATATAATCCTATAGTTTTAAAATATATTTAATGAAATAATAATAAATAAAAATTAACATTGGCTAATATAGTAAAGGATCACAACCATCATACAATTTAATAAAATCCACCCATTTTATATAATACTTTTTAATATCTATAGATTTAGATGTTATACTGATGTTCTTGATCGAATCCCTAAAATAATATCCTAAAAATGTTTTAATCAGTATTCTTTTATTAACTACCCAATCACATAAGAGGGAGTTTCAAAGTATATAGACAAGACGAGATAAAGAAACTAAGAGAACCAAGAATATAAAAGATAAAAAATATCTTACCTTTTATCTATATTCAATTCACCAAAACGCAAATAGAATTTCATCTAAATGTAGTGGGAAACCTATAAAATCTTCCAATGGAAGACCTAATCCTTTAAATGTAATTTTATGTTCTTAATTATTTATATAAAATTAAGTAAAATAAAAAAAATAAAGAGGTTATTTTTAATATAAAGTGTAAATTAGCCTTTTATCAAGCTTACATTAAATAATGTCTAATATTTTATAAAATTAATAGTTATTATTCATTATAATTCAATCATGAAACAAAAAATTTCATATACATTTTCATTTTAAATATGAAATTCATTTCCTAGGTATAATTATTTAACCATGCACAACTCATTCACTTTCTAAAACATTTCTATATCTCATGTTACAAATGAAAATAAATAGAAACTCCATAGAGTTTTCATAAATTAGTTTCAATATATTATGAATGCGGATAATTATTCAGAATTGAGTTTTCATGATTGATTTTTATGGTTAGACCAATTACTATATAATAAACTGTACTAGAAATCTACTTTACAATGATATTTCTTGATATAAGTGAATATTATTCATTCGTATAAACATGATTTATAGATTAGTTGTGTTTTAATAAATATTTAATTATGTATTTTTATAAAAATTGATAGTACTTATGGGAAAATATAATAACATGTATTAATGTTCCCATATTATTTTATTATGATAAGTAGTGTGTTAATTTCATGGGATTTTTCAGATCTCAATATGGATGTGTATGTAATTATTATTTTAATAGAACCATTTGGTAAGTGTAAAGCTTATATTGAACTATAACACTATAATGTTTATTTTATTTATCTATATAATTGAATTCTAAAATTTCATAGAGTGTGACATATTAATGGAATTTTTCCATGACATTTTTTTCAAGGCCCAGTGGATCTATTTTTTAGTCATCTAGGTCAGTTCCTATGATAGTAGAATTAGAGGAATAACTTATATTACTAAAGTTAATGGTTACATATCCTGATATATTATAAGGGTTGTTTTTGATACATTACTTTAAAATGCATATGGAATTATTTATTAATTTTTTCACTTGATCTAGATAAATATCTTTGTCTTCTCATTATATTACTCTTACAAGGAAAAAATATTTATATGTTCAAATAAATGAATGAGAGGAGAAAGTAATTTTATTGATGATTCTTTCACCTTGCGTGAAATCTATTCTATTTTCCATTAAAACTGATTTTTTTTATATTTATGCTTTGATTATCAGAAAATGAATTCTGTGATGACTAAGAATAAATTCTATTTACAATTTATAGATTATTTAATTGATCAAATGAAAGGAAAAAAATGCTTTTAATGAATTTTTTGAGATTTTTAAATCACGGTCTACGTGTAATAAATAAATAAATTTCAAATATGGACTTACGAAGTTGTATGAAAATTATGAGTTTTTTGTAATAGTATATTGATTCTTTTGTGGTGTTTATAAAATGATGTATCATATCTTTTATAAGTAAATATAAATTTTTTTTCTATATGAAATCACTATGTAATCATTATTAAAATTATTTTATGGAATATGGTAATAAATAATTTTAAAAAAATTGTGGGAAAAAAGTTGTGCATAATGTTTTCTAAATGATAATTTTAGACCAAAAATTGGATTTCTTAGGAAAATTATTTTAGAATAAGGTTAATTTTTTAATATTGAAAAAACCACAGTTGTAATGTATTTAAAAATTGAGGAGAAATTTTCTGACATATAAAATTTTATTGGGTTGGTTGAGTATTATTAATATTTTTACTAGGATTTTTCAAATTTTGATTTACCTATGATGGATATGATATAAAAGGGTGTGTTGTTTGAGTGAAATGAGAATTTCAAAGGTAATTATGATGAAATAATGAAACAAGATACCTCATCCCCATGTGTAATTTTTAAAAATTATAATGTTATATTTGTGGTGGACTATGATTTTTATGGATATGGTTATAGGTACATGATATTTATTTTTTTAAAGTAATGGTTTATAGATTGAGAGAACAATGGAAACATGTAAATAATTACCATAAAAAAGACATGAAATTGTTTATTTTGGTAATTCTTTTAATATATTGAGATATTACCTATTAATTGAAATATTATCTTATTAAAATATTATAAATATTTTTTATATATTCTGGCAATATGATCTAAACAAGAGGCTATGAATATAGACACAATACGTTTTTTATTTCCACTTGTCCACTAGTACATCATATCAGGAGATTTTTTAATTTGTTTTCTTTTATGGGAGTTCCTGAGAGTTGGTGGTTCAAAACCATAGTTTTTTAGGAAATAAACCCACATATAAATGTAACACATGATCAGTATCAATAGGTAGTCTAAAATTATGAGATATGATTTTGGGGGATAATGGGGTTTAACATGTATTAAAAACAAATTTTCTAACTATTTTTTATTTTCTAGAGTTCATGTACCTTTTTTTAGAGAGGGATTAAAACTGAGATAGTTGGTTCATTGTTATCCTAACTGTGCTCTTAAACCATATGCATTTTCTAGGAAATTAAATATTTTTTCACTGAACTAAAATACCCAAAAGTGATTTTCCTATAATCACCCCACTCATTCCCTTTGGGTTAGAGACATTCTCCTTTGGCATTATATATTCTCCCCATAATATTTTGGTGGATTCCATGCTTCCTTTTGTTATTTCATTAATGATATTCTTGGTTTTATCATGGATTCCTCATTCTTCCCTCATATTTTTTCATATTTTTTCATTTTCCTGGAGTATGGAATTCCTAACTTATGATTTACATTAAATTGGGCTTTTAATGGATGATTTATGTTATTTCATGGTGCCATAGGAATTTTACGACCTCTCCCCATCAATTCAAGTTAAATTTTTTGAAGGTGAAGGGTCTTTATTTAGTTTTATGTATGCGTCTCAATTTAAGGATTATTTTCTAGGATACGCCTTTGAATTTTTATTTTCAATATTTTTTTGATAAATTTAAATTTATATTTTGTTAATAATATTTAATTATTAATTTTTTATATGAATCATGTTTCATGTATGAAATTGATAGTTTTATGTGGCTCTTTCAAAGGATGTAATTTCGAATGCACATGATATGTTTGGTAAAATTATTGAAGTTGGATTTATGGTTTTGAATGTATTTACAATGTTTAAAAAATTTTTTACCATGAGAATGGTGTTGGATTTTTATGTTCATGTTTTTTTTATAAAAATGGACCTATTTAATGTTTATAATGGTTGAATTGTTCCGAACAAGGGAGACCATGGGTGTGTTTTTGGAAACACAGACACTTGATACATTAACCAATGTCATGGACTATAATGGGTGAGTCTTTCAAGGGATTAAGAGATCATTTTGGGGGACAGATGAGGATATTATAAAATGTGACCATGTGGACTGAGAGAACACATGAAATTATTGTTTATTCTACTAAATAATGATAGGTCTTCCAAACATATTATACAATCTTATCTTTCTATGAAACAATATACTAGATTATATCACACTATAATCCATTGGTTAAATACCATAATGCTAATTTCTCATTTATATTTTTTCATATAGACATTTTTAATTGTGTTTATATCCATCAATCCCCTTATTGAAAATATGATGTTGTTTATGTATATGTTTTTTCATGTACTCAGTATTATTCCAAATTATTTTAGATTAAGCATATTATTGCGTAATGGATCACTTCTTTTATTTTAAATTGTGTTTTTTATTCATATTTTTTTCAATATATAATTATTTTGAGAAAATATTAATGGGATTTCAGTTGTGATTTTTTCAATTAACTTGTTTTCAAAAGTGAACATGGTTGTGAAAATTATTTTCACACATGAATTATTGTTTTTCATGGATAAATTCTTTACATAGATTGAAGGTAATAACATACAATTATTTATGGATCATAAGATCCATCTGACATTGGTATATGTAGACATGATTATTTAGGATGTTGTTATGTGTATTGGCATAATAATGTTTGATAAGACATCTTGATTACCAATATCTATGGTGGTTTGTGGATGGGAGAGATGTGGTCTCATAGAGTTAGCTCATGTGGAGAACCATTGATATTTTTTATTATTGGGGTACTATATATCAACCTTTTAGAATGATTTATGTTTTTGTGAATTTGACTAGATATCTTATATATATATTTTCTATTAATAAATTATGATGGGATGATTTTATGATTTATCCTACAATTAAATTTTGGTTTACTCAATTTTATATTTTTATCAGCTTGACATTATTCATTGTTTTTTATTTCATTACAATTAATTTTTGCGACATCTTTGATTATTAAGGTTAAACCCATTCCCAAATGGTTATCTATTATTCGATGGTTATTTTATACATCTCACAGTGTATGAGAATATTCCTCAGGCATTTTGGTATGTTGAATTAGGTTAAAATTTAGGTAAACCCATTCGAGTTAGAACAAAACTTTTATCAGGGAACCCTTTTCATTTTTGGATGAGAGATAGAAAATATATATAACCAGTATATTTTAAGAGGTATTTTTGTATGATTTCTTGGACGTCTCTTTATCATGAAAACTCTCAATATTCCATGGGTGATTGAGAGCTATGTTTAATATTTGGAGATTTTTTGGGGGGATTTGGAAAATAGTTGATATTTTTCATCATTAGATATAGGAATCAAGAATAAAGAAGACGATATTTTGATAAATTTTGACTTCTAGGTTAAAATAGAGTTAGAATGTAAGGGTGTGTGGTTTGGGTGCATGTTTAATGGTAACAATGCAGATCTTGTCGGGCCATTTACTGAATCCAACCAAAAATATTTTACATGGTTGGTGGAAATTTTCTTAAACCATGAATCCAAACTATATAAAGTGGATAAAATAATAAAAAAATATATTTTTTCACCATTTATTTGGTTGAATTTTTTTAATGATGTTTATTGAGACTATTGTATGTGTCTCTTAAGGTTTAATTAATGTTGACTGAGATTATTTGGTGTATTTAATTAGTTGGTATCTTGTATTTAAGAGATAATTACTCCTAAAAATAGTCATTTATAAAAATTGAGTGATTTATAGAGAATCTATTATAGGTTAACCCTCTATTTTATCCATATTTGGTTGAATTGTCAATCTAAATTATTCAGTCCTTAGGGTAAGTAGGAGAAAGAGGCCAGATATTGGTAGTTTCCATTGATAAAGAGTTCACTAAAAAATCTACAATAGATATTTAATTAGTTGGTATCTATTGTAAACGTCCCATTATAGTGTTATGAAAACTCCTAAGCTTATTCTCGAAACGATGTTCACCATTTTAAATTTACTGGAAATTATATTCATTCAATAATGAAAGAAATTAATGTATATAACAATCCATACGTTTATATTCAATGATCAGCGTGTATGGTTAATCAATCATATGTTTGAAGAAACGTATGGTTATGGAACAATACGTTTAGATAATAACCATATGTTTTCCAGAAAGAAAAAGTATTGTTAAATAACCCTATGTAAGTATAGAACATTACAAATGTATGGATCATCATCCTTAGTTTTGTGATCAACCTTATGTTTTCAACCATAAGTTTGAAAAAATGAAAAAATGAAAAATAAATGTTACATTCATAGATCTATGATGTCATAGAAAACTGTATAGATCATCATCCATACTTTATGAATATTGAACCCTACGTTTGTTGTTTTTTCATTTTGTGAAGGTACCTTACGATTGACTTTTCAACATCAGAAATTTGAATTTATATCTTTATTATTGAATTTTAAATGCGTCTTTGTGAACTTCCAGGGCATTTTAATGATGGATTTTTGTTGATTCATATGTTGTTTTTATTGATTTAAAGAGACTTCTACAACAGATATTTTCTCCCATAATCTATAAAAATGTTACCACTAATCTAAGCTATATTCTTTGAATTTGAATTCAAAAGATTTATTTGGCATCCTTTGTGGATCTGAAATCTTGCTACAAGATATATTGTTATATATATCCCTCTACATCAGATATTTAGATACGATGATATGAACATTTCAGAGCTATATTGATAATTCTTATTCATTAATAATTCTGGAAAAATTTATTTCACTATTGTAGTGATCAATAATATCAGATAAATGGACTTCCTTTTGTATATATACATGTTCAAATCTAGAATCATGATGCTATGTTTTTGTTGTTATTCTTAAAAATTAACGATATCTTATGAAACCTAATCTCTTTTGATATTTTCAAGTCTATTATTCTTCTGAAGACAAGATTCATCTTTTATCGGTTGCATGTTGTTGTAACCATGAGCTATATCTGTTTCTCATTAATACTAAATCATATCTATTGTGAGTTTTGACGGATATTATTTAGTCATGGTGGAGTGTCATCTTCTCTCACTAAGCTGTGGTTTTATCAGTTCCCTGTAAAAGAACCAGAATGCTCTATTTTGTAAGCCTTAGATTGTAAGGGTGAAAACTTCCTGCACTCAGTTGTGGATGGGTCTTATAATATGAAGAACTTACTAGTGAAATTCACCAAGCCTATAGAGAGGGTGATTAGTAGAGTGTACTAGGGGATCTTTATGCCCTGGAACCCTATAAATTATTGGGTCTTTTCCCAATTAATATTTGATACATACATATTCTTATACAAAAACATCACCAACGCTATCTACTATTGATTGGAATCGATAGAATTGTGAATTTGTTTTACAAGGACACAATTCAACTCCCACCTGTTTTATTACTACAGTATTTTTGAACTAACATTTGGTATCAAAGGTCTCCCTTTTCAACGTTACTATAACATGCTAATGTAATACGATCTTTATTAGTGACGGAAATGAAGAATCTCAAGGAAGAAATTTCAATGGTTTGTTCTCCATATTTCAAGGGTGAGTATTATGGATACTTTAAGAAATGACTAATAATCTACTTTAAAAATCATGGATTTAAAGTATACTTAAGTATTTTTACTCCTTAAAAAATTCTTGTAATACCTGAAACATGGTCTAATCATATAGAAGTTGTGTATGATATGAATTCGAAATCAATGAATTCCATTATTTATGTTCTTAGACTAAATGAATTCAGATTCCCAATAGCCTATGAAATATGGTAGACAATTGCAGTAGCTTATGAAGGTACTAAAAATGTTTGACAAATCAGATATGCTACATCAAAATTAAATATAGACAATTTATAAAGATAAATGGAGATATCATAACCTTGATTAATGGAAGTATGACAAAAATTGTTAATAATATAAACTCTTTAGGTGATCTTATCAGTCAACATAATTAATATTTGAATGTTCTAAGAGTTCCATATGCGAAGTGGAATATAATTTCAACTTCAATCCGCCAATATGCACCTGTCAAGAATCTGACAGTGATAGAATTGATTGGAATGTTAACAATATATAAAGATGAAATGGAAGATAAAATTGATGATCATAGAGTCATAATAAAAAAGGATAACACTGCTTTAAAAGTTTTATCCCAAAAGTAGAATAAAAAACTGAAACATGATGAAAGAAATTTAGTCTCGTCTAACTGAAAAATTGAGATGACTCAATTATCTAGAACATTCAGTAAATTTTATAGGAAGAATAAAGGATTTTTAAGGACCATAAAAATTAAAATGAATACTCAAGTGAATTATGATGTTATGAATGAAAAAAATTGGGTCATATACGACCGGTTGTCCTCAATTGGAAGGATAGAAGTGAAAGATAGAAAAGAAATATCAGAAGAATAATGAATATGAGAAAAAGGAAAAAAGAGCTATGTAGTCCACTTATAGTGTTTATAAAGACAATAGTAGCTCATAATTCTCAAATTCAGATAACGAAAAGGCAAATATAAAAGATAATATATTTTTTATGGATGAAGATGATAATGTACAATCCTACTATTCATCTAATTATGAATTTAGTTACACAAATGATAAAAATACTACCAACTATTGTATTCTAGAAGCATGATATGACTGCCTTTTAAAGAAACATAAATCTTTAAAAAATATTCATAATGCAATTTTATGATAAAGGGTCACATTACATAAACAACATTAAGAGTTAATTTGTAAATTTAGTTCATTTACTAAAAACTATAATGACCATGAAAATAAGATTAAAAAAACTATAGGATAAATTAGAAAATTATCAATGTGATTTTATTATATTTACAAAATGAGAAAATGTACTCAATGGAATTATTGTTTACAATATAATACAAAAATAATTAGTATAATCAATAATGATGAAAACCGCAAACTATAAAAAAACAATTCTGTTCCAGGTCTTAACAGAAAAGGCATGTCTACTTTTAAATTTTTTCATTATGTTTTTAATGGTCATTATACTAATGACTTATATTTAAGAGAACCTCAATTATGTGGAGTTAAGCATGCTGATTGTTCAAAAAAAAATTCTTGTTTTAATTATAATTGTGTTGATAAAAATAAATTTGTTTTCATTACTATATCTTTATAGCTAACACTACTGCAGTAAAGAAAATCCACGTTGCAAAAAAATATTTGTTTCATTTGACCTTGCAGGTTACAAGCCACAAAAATAAAAAGATATATGGTATATAGATAGTGGATTTTCAAGACATATGAGTGGTAATTAATAAAATTTTGGCACGTTGACCAAAATGGATGGAGGCCTAGTCACCTTCTATTACAATGCCAAAGGAAAAATTGTTGGACTTGAAATAGTTGGAGAAACAGATATTGTCTCAATTGATAAATTCCTCTATGTACAAGGAATGAAGCACAATCTGATAATTATTTCTCAATTATTTGATTATGGATACTATTTTGATTTTTCCAATAATTATTATTTTGTTTTTAAAGGTAATTTGCATAAATTTAGATCACCCATTATAGATAATGTCTACACATTGGATTGAAATTATTTGTGTAAATAGAAATAAAACTGTTTAACTGATAATGTAAATGAGCCATGGATTTGGCATAGAAGACTTAGTCATTACAATATTTTTTCATTACATAATTTAGTTATGCAATAATTTCTTTCTGATTTTCCATGTCTAAAATTTCATAGTGATAGATTCTTTGATTCCTGTAAAATAGGAATGCAACAAAAATCCTCTCTCAAACCCATTAAAGATGTTTCTACTTTAAAGCCCCAATAATGTTTTCATATAGATTTTTTTGGACCGTATAGAATGGAATGTTTGACTGGTAAATTATATTTATATGTTCTAGTGGATCTTTATTCTAGATTTACATGGGTATACTTTCTAAAACTCAAAAATTAATTTTTTATGTTTTTGAATTTTTTTTTAAAATTGATCAAAATGATTAAGGTTTTAATATGATTTCATTATAAAGTTATCATGGTGCAGAGTCAGAGAATCAATAATTTATTTAATTTTTATCAAATATGGTTTTTAAACTCACTTTCTTTGCTCCAAGAACACCTCAATGGAATGTAATTGCTGAATGAAGAAACAGAACAATTCAAGTAATGGAATGAACACGACTAAAGTAATACAGTCTTCCAACCTACTTTTGGGAAGATGTTGTAAGAACAACATTCTATATTATAAATAATGTTTTAACTATAACTATTTTAAAAAACATTCTTTATGAACATTGGAATGATAGAAATCCTAAGGTAAAGCACATTAAATGTTTTCTATGAAAGGAATATATCATTAACACTAAAGATAATCATGGAATGTTCGATCCAAACGATGATGAAGGAATATTCTTCAGATATTATGAAACTTATAAAGATTATAGAGTAATTAATAAAAAGGAAAGGGCTGTTAAATAATCAGTTCATGTGATAATTGATGAAATTTATTCTTTTAATAAAGGAAATGATCAAACAGATGATGCTGATGATTCTTCTAACAACATGAGACGTAATAACAGAAAAAAGTTTTTCAAAATATTAATAAAATTCAGTCCAATTCCAAAAAACAAGATACAAATTATTCTAAAAGTACTCTACCTATAAAGCCCAGAATCTTAAAGAATCACCCTTTACAGACATGTATAGGAAATCTAAACATACGAACAAAACAAGAAATAGTGTAGGAAATATAGTGAAATTTTCATCATTTCTATTTCAGCTAGAGACTATGTCTTTTGATGAAGCTATTGAAGATGAAAGTTGGTTGTTAGTAATGAAAGACAAGCTAAATCAGTATAAATGATGAAAATTATGAAAATAGTTGAAAGACCTAGAATTACCAAGTTATATAAAATAAATGGGTTTTTAGAAATAAACAAGATGTTCAAATTATTATCACTAGAAACAAAGATATAATAGTATCTAATGGGTATAATCAATAAGAATGTATCGAATATGATGAAACTTTTTCTCCCATAGCCATACTAGAAGAAAATAGATTTTTTGGCCTATGCATCCAGAATAATACTAATTTCTATCAGATGGATGTAAAATCTGCTTTTTTTAGAATGATTTTTAAGAGGGAAAGTTTATGTTGGGAAACCACCTAGTTTTGGAAATTCATTAAATCAATTTTTTTAAACTTTCTAAAGCTCACCATAGACCTAAACAAACACATCGAGCATGGCATGAATGATTAAGTTCATTTCATTTGAGAAATGATTTCATTTTTGGTTTGGAAGACCCAATCCTCTTTAAGAAATATGTTTGTTCTAATTTATTATTAGTTCAAATCTATTCTAGTGATGGTAATTTTGGATCATGAAATAAAACAATTTCTATTGATTTTTCAGAACCTATTCAATTTTTTTTAATAGAACATTATGGGAGAATTAAATTTATTCTTATGATTAAAACTATTTCCAAAAGATTATGGAAATGTATTAAATTAATGAAAATAACTTACTGATTTATTGAAAAATTTTGTTCTTGAGAACAAAAAGAAAATGTCAACTCTCATGTGTATTAGTATTAAAGTTGTCATGCAAGAAGATGGAAAAAAGGTGGAAAACAACTTATATAGTGGTAAAATTAACTGTTTACAATAATTTAATTCTAGCATACCTGATATTATGTTTATAGTGTGTCTTTAGGATAGATTTTAATCAAATCCAAAAGAACACCAATTGTTCATGTAAAAAGTATTTTTAGATATTTAAAAGGAACACTTATTCAATATCATCTTTATACAAAACTTATGTTTTTAATTTATTATCACATTCAGATGTAGATTTTAGAGAATGTAGATTATATATAAAAAGTACTTTGGTAACCTGTCACTTTTTAAGAAAATATTTTGTGTAGTGGTAAATTAAGAAGCAACACTCAATTTCAATATCAATAGCTGAAGCAAAATATGTATCTGCGGGAAGTTTTTGTGCACAAGTTTGTGGATTAAAAACACTCTAATAGACTATGAACATAATTTTAATAATAAATCTACATTATGTGATAACAAAATTGATACAAATATTTTAAAAATAATAATAATAAGTTTTTCTAGAACTAATCATATTGATATTAGACATCATTTTCTAAGAGATAATGTTCTCAAAAAAGATATATCTTTATAATTTGATTACACTAAAAATCATTTTGCTGATATTTTTAATAAAAAACTTCCCACTACTTTTTTTTATTTTATTATTGGGGAGTTAGGTTTATTTAATTTTTATATATATTTTTATTTTATTTACAATTGTTTTATTTTAATTTATTTTATGATTAATTTATTTCTTTAAATATAATTTACTTTTTTTATTTTTATCTTACAGTATTTCAGTAAGTATATTTTATCTTAAATCTATTTATGTCGCTCAATTATTATATTTTTGTAATAATTACTCTATGACATAAGAAATGAGGACATGTGTCATTTGTTAGAAACCATTTATTCTCTGAACTGCTCATCTTCCAAACCATTTATTTACCCAAAAAAACCTCACTTCGCAAATCCCCCAATATTAATTGGTTCTTACAAATCCAGGAATTATAAAACCCTAGATTTCCCTATCATTAAGAATGAAGAAATCTAAGGGAGCCGAAGAAGAAGAAACAAGTGACCCAAAATGGCAGAGTTTGAGGAAGAAAAATTCTTCATGGAAAGGATAATGATCTAGAATATTCCCACTAGACAAACTTACTTCTGAAGCTAGCTCTGTATTTTCAAGGTCTTGAGACAACAATCAATGACATAAACACAGAATATTTTTATGAGGTAGAACAAGATTCATTTTATAAGAGTGTATAGTTTATTTTCCGAGATACAAAGGACATGATTTTTGTTACTATCAAAGATTGGTATTTTTTTGTTTCCTCTAATATGGTAGCAAAAATTATGAACTTTCCACATGAAGGAGTTTTCCATGTTGATCATAAATTGATTGTTGATATGGGAAATTATTCTAAATAAATCATGTATTTTCTTTTCAACTCGAAACACATATAAAATATGTTTTTAAGGATTTATAATCTGATCAAAATATTTTGGTGAAATTTATTCACACTAGAATAGTGCCAAGGATGGATGAGATGGATAAAATTCTTTACCCAGACATGTATTTCATGTTTTATTTTCTATGTTTTATCAAATTTAATTTTCCACGGTATTTATTCTGGTATCTTCATTATTGTTTTTCACCAGATGAGAGAAAGAATTGCTATCCCTATAGATGGATAATTTCAATGATTTTTCTTAAGAAGGATATGATTAAACTGGTTGAGAAAAGAGTAAAATGTCATCATATTAATGTGTTGTATACATTAACATTAAGAAAACATGTATTTTTCTAGATCACTGTAAAATGAAGAAAATGATTTCTTCGATTAGAGGAAGAACTGATATCATGAGATTTTACTTAGTGGGAGAAACAGGTATTTGAAAGGAGGGTGTATTTGAATCTCGAATAGATTCTATTTCACAACCATCTATGAGAAGGGATATATTTCTCCCTAAAGAAGAAGAATATGTAGAAAAAATTCATGAAGGACTTATTATGAAACCTAAAACAAGATATGCTCCTCAAGATGAAGAGAAATTGTTGGATTCTGGAGAAGCAATATGCTCAATACATTTGGAAGACAATGTTGTTGAAAAGGAAATTCAAGTGTAGATCCAAGCTAAATATATTACAATTTTACCTTGCGTGAGTGATCTAGTATAATAAATGTTTCAACCTATTACATCTGTTATGGTAAATATGAATATTCGCCATCAGGACCTTCGAAGCCATATTGCTCCTATATCTGTTTTATTAAATAATAAATAAAATTTTAATCAGTTAACTCCACAAGAACCTATCATTGGATTGATGTTGAGTCAGTTCTCCGAAAATATGGAGCTGTTCATGAAGCAAGAGGAAAGTCGAAATGAGTTTCTAAAAGTCAACATATTGGAGAATCTATATGTTAATAATGACTTTAGGAATTTAATAATTCATCTAGGAGACAGTTTTATGAAGAAGCTATGATTCTAGATGGCTGATCTGAAGGCTATGTTTGAATCCATACAAAATAGTCATCCATTGAGTCCTTATCCATCTATTTATTTCATACATTTTCCAGCAATAATGGAAGTTTTGGTATCTCAGTCACAAACTTTATTGTATTAATTTCATTATTTATCATTGAATTTGTACACTATCTATATATTTTATTTCATTATTTTATCTGCATTTTTTTTATATCAAAAATATATTTCTCTTTATTAATTATAGTTACTTATGATATTCATTTAGCATTCTATTCAATATTAAATGTCTTTTGATCTCATTCTATAGTTTGTTTTTGATATAACAAAAAGAGTAGAAATTCAGATAATCATAAAATTTCTTTTAATTAAGAAATAATAATATTTGAGAAATTTATATAAGAATTAACATATAATTGATATTTATCTTTAGGGTAGAAATTCAAATATTTCATCCTTAACAGTATAATTCTACCAAATCGAAATTATTATCTTTTAATTTTTACAAAATTTTAAATTATTATGATAAAATAATTGTTTTAATCTATGGGTTTTTTGTTATAAAATAGGGGATATTTTTGGGAATGTATTTCATTCACAATACACTATAAATAATAATGATTTGGATGCTCAAAATACTCCTTTTTGTTTTAATAATGACTTCATTTTGAGTGTATTTCTAGAAATTTATATTATTTATATTTAGTATCTTGGAATAGTATTCAACAATTTATTTTCCTGAATGTTTTGTTAATGTGTTCGGAACTCTCTTAAGATTATTTTAAAAGATCTGTTAACCATTTTTCATTTTCTATAAATTCTATTCATTCAATAATATAATAAAGTAATGTATAGAAAAAATATTACGTTTATGTGGAAGGATTAGTGCATATGGTTAATCAACTTTACATTTTATGAAAATTATGGTTATGGAACCTTACATTTGGATAAAAACCATAAATTTTATTGAAAGGAAAAGTATATTTAAAGAACCCTACGTATGTATGGATCATTACAAACATATTTATTATCAATCTTATTTTTTGATCAACCTTATATTTTCAACCTTACATTTGGAAAAATTAATGAATGGATAATCAATGTTACATTCAAAGATCTATGCTACTGTTGAAAAACCTATGTATCATCACCCCAATATTATGAAAATCGATCCATACATTTATTGTTTTTTAGTTTTGGGAAGGAACCTTATGTTTGACTTTTCAATGAACAAAAATATGAAATTAAAACTTTAACGAAGCATTTTACAACAATCATTGAGAAATATATAGGAATTATAAAACTCAAATTCGATTGATTCAATACTCATTTTAAATGATTTAAAGAGCAGTTTAAAATAGATATTTTTTTGATTATTCTTTTGGGATGTTACAACTAATCTGAGATGTATTATTTGAATTTGAATTCACTATATTTATCGAGAATCTTTTGCAGATCAGAAATATTTCTACAAGATATATTGTTATATATATCTTTCTATGTCGGATATTTAGATACAAAGATCTGGAAATTTCTTGGCTATATTGATAATTTTTATTCTTCAAGATTTATTGTACAAATTTTTTCACTTCGACAATGATCAATCATCCCATAAACAATGACTACATTTTAGAGATATACATGTAAAATTCTAGAATCATGATGCTCTATTTTTTTTTGATCTTAAAAATCAATGATCTTTTGTGCAACCTGATATCTTCAGATATTTTTCGTTATTATTTTTCTTCTGAAGACAGGATTTATCTTTTATCATTTGTGTGCTATTGCAACTGTGATCTACATCTGTTTCTCATAAACACTAATTCTTATCTATTTTGAGTTTTGACTACTTGTATTCAGTTGTGGTAGAGTTTCAGCCTCTCTCATTAATATGTGGTTTTATTGGTACCATATAAAAGAACCAGAAGGCTCTATTTTGTATGCCTTTGTTTTTAAGGGTGAAAATTTCCTACAACCAGTTGTGGATTGGTCTTATGATACAAGCACCATACAAGTGAAATTCACCAAGCCCGTAGAGATGGTGATTTGTTCTGTGTAATTGGGAATATTTTTGTCTCAAACAACTATAATTTTTTTTTCATTGTTCTCTGTTAATATCCACTTCATATAAATTCTTATATTGAAACGTCTCCAGCTTTATCTATAGATTATATGAATCAACAGAATTATGATTTTTTCAAAGAACACAATTCACCCCCTTTTATGTTATCACTGTAGTCATTACAACCTACCATCATGTGGATTGAGGGTAAATTTATTTTCATTTGACCATGAATACCAAAATGTGTTATTCTATAATTACATGTTAGATGTACAAGTCATAAAATAGTTGAAATTAAAATTTAAATAATAGATGCATGAAGATATCAACTGGAATACCTTTAAAATGATTTTATTAATTCTACCTTGATATAATATGGGTGGAGAAGAACCCTCAGTTTGTGAAAATGGATAAAAGAATCCATTTACAGATTCATTATTCAATTAGGATTTCTAATTTAGATCATCTATATCTAGATATCTTAATTAGTAACTATCTGATGGAATGAAATTTTGAAATATATTTAAAGTAACATGTTATGTTGATGATTATTCACCTTTTCAAACAAAAACATATTGAGGTGGTTGATAAGATTTTTATGGTTGAGGAAGCTTTATATAGAATACATTTCGTAATTGGATTCTTTAGCAGTGGATAATTTTCTAAGCTCTTAATTTGGCCAGAGGAGGATGCACGATCACCCATATTAGAGTAGTTTCAAGGGTACTCAATAGTAACCATGTTTAGTGAGATTTAATTTATTTGGTTGTATGTTGGTGACTTGTTTTCAGTGTGGGAATTTTATCAATAACATACAAACCTTCCCAGGGTATGTTTAGATGTGCCGATGTTGTGGGTGTTTGGGTCAACTTCAACACTTATTAAAGACTTCTGTTGTGGGGAGTGGTGATGGTTATTCTTTTTGTAATTGTTCACAATTATGATTAGAAACTTTTAAGGGTGACATATCTCTCTCCCAGTACAGAAGGGATTCTAAACTAGTAATGAAGGCCCACGGTGAGCCTATGTTAGGATGTCTTTTTGTAGTAGATATTAAACCTCAAGACATTGAATCTGGGCTATCCCTTATGAGAGGTATAGTGTTTATTTATTCTTTCATGTATTTACCCTTGTTGGATATGGGTTCTACCTGTTTGTTTATATTTATTGATTATTTATTATTTGGGTGACTATGTGTGAATATGAATCTATTTATGATGGATTACATACACCATTAGACGGGAATAAAGAGTAATGTTTTATGTTACCAGAGTCATGTTTTAATCCCTGGTGTGGAAGTTGTATTGGGTTCCCTTATTTTAGAACAAAAATTATTTGATCATAACATGTTCATGAATGGGATGATCAGTTTCAAAGTTATAATTGATTGTTATTTTCATACATAAAAGTTACTATATCCTCAATGGAGAACTCATTCCATCTAGGGTTAGTGGGATATGAGATCAGGCAGGACAAGGCTCATATTCCCTGAAGTGGGATTGATTTTGTCTTAGTTATCCATGTTTTCTTTGATTAATTAGAGTAGGGTTTCAATGGCCCAGTTTCAGTAGTTTTGGAATGGTACCCTATGGTGCTTATGAACTAGTTTTATAGGTTTTGGACTCAGTGAGAGGTTGAGTTTACTCTCGATCTTCTCCATAAGATTATCCCATCCTGTTATCATGATATTTGATAGATTTAAATGAGTTGAAAGACCTAAATGATCAGTTGTAGAACCAAAAATGAAATGAAATTATATATCCTAGTAGGTCACTATGGGTATCCCTGGATTTTATTATAGTTTATGTATATAGTTGTCTCTAAATTTACATATACTATCATAAGATAAACTAGATAATGATTAAGAAAAAAATAGTCACTACATTGAATTGATGAACTTTTTGACAACCAAGTAATGTCCCATGTTTTTTAAAATCTAGTATATTGTTGGGGTACTATTATTTTATGGAAATAGACGAGGATATTACTATCATTGAATATAGGATCTAGAATAGACACTTTGAGTATCTTATTATACATTTTGGCCTTAGTAATTTTTCTTCAGTACTTATGGCATTGATGATTTAGTTTTATCGCCACTTTTTGGATTCCTTTTTGGTGGTGTATTTTGATAAAATATTATTATATTCCTAGATAATGAAGGACCAGGAAGAAAATATGAGAGTTTTTTTGGATCATTTAAGGAGTATGTCATGTACAAAATTTTAACCCAAGTGATTTTTATTGATATAAGAGGTAATGTTTTTGTGTCATGTTATTTCAGATAGTTGGATTTGAATGAACCCCAATAGGACCCAACCATTCCTATATTTTGTATAGCATATAAATATATTTGAGATGAATATTATTAATGTTATTCTAGATATTATAGGAATTTTTTAGGCTTCTCCATGCAAGATACTACATTTATAATTTCTACAAGAAAATTGGTGAAATTTTAGTAGATTGGTAAGCGATAGTGTTCTTGTGGGGAGATTTTGGTCTATAAACATTATTTTTAGTCTAGTTCCTTCATTATCCTGATAATGGAAATGGATTTTTTATAATTCCCCAAGTTTGGGGTTGTATTATTGATGATATATAATGATCATGTGGTGGAATATATTGTTTTTTAGTTGTTCCCATAGTAGAGCACTTATCCCATGTAATGACACAACATTTTACTATACATTTCCACTACATAAATAATGCATCTCCTAAAATTCTCCACACATAACATCAAACTAGATCAAAACTAAGAAATTTTTTGAATTGTAAAACATATGTGTTGAATTATTAAGTATGAATAAATATTTCAAAATTATTAAATATGTTAATATTTATAATTAGAAAAATGTTATTTTATACAAATTTATAAAATTCATTTGTTGTGTTTAATAATATATGACTTTTATTAGATATAATTTATATTAATAAAAACTATGAATATTATTATTAACTTATAAATTTAATAAAATATAATATGAATTTATTTATTTTATATGTCACGACCCGTCCTCAGGGCCCGTGCCGTGACTACCCCAAACCCGCCTTCCATAGGCCAGGGGCTGGCGACTAGCACCAAGGCGTAAATCCCAACAAGAAGGGAAGGCATTGCCTTTGAAAAGTAAACAAACACCATAGAGTAAGCAAGCGGAAAAGTAAACACTAAGTAAAAACTGTACAAGATGTGCTGAAAGTAAAAGGGGCCGGAAATACAAGCCCAACTGTAAAGTACAACTGAAAGGAGAAACAGCAACTGAAAGGAAAAACTGCATCGTCGAGCCGTCCTCTGGAAGTCCCACCTGAAGGGTGGGTATATATAGCCTCCACTGCTCCTCGGGTCCACCTAACCGCTCCGAGTACGTCCCGCCCAGTGGTCCACCTCCAGGTACTGTCCTGCTCCGCACACCTCCTCCACGATCAGCGTTGTCCGTCGTCTGCAACCAACACCACGAAGTGCGGGCATAGCCCGTGCAGGGGTGAGTATAAGCTACTCAGTAGGGACCCCGAGACCCCCGAAGGTCTCCCGAAATCCACAAAGGATAATCCACGAAGGAGAGATACAATCACGAAGTAACATCTGACACGGCTTAGGTATATGCCCATACAAATACCTAAGTCATCAATTCCCCGATCGGCTCCAACGTCCGAGCCCTAGCAAAACCCAGTCCACATAGGAAAGAAAAACGCATACCCACGCAGGATAGAACAACACAATCCACAAATGAGAGTAAACAGTAAATCCACACAGGATAGCTCAACACAATCCACAAAGGAGAGAAACACAAGATTCAGCTCACACAGATATACTTCTTCGGATGACGAAAGGATGATCTCTGATCTATATAAGTCATCGGACCCACGAAGGATCGATAGGTAACTAATCTCTGCAGTGACCCACACAGGATCGGACCCACACAGGATCGGGCCCATGCAGGACCTGTAGGAGTTGGCTCACACAGAACCGCTGAGTGTTGACCCACACAGGATCGGATCCGTACGGGATCGGGCCCACACAGGACCGGGCCCACGCAGGACCTGTAGCACTGATCCACGTAGGATCGATGAGTGCAGTAGTCGTCGCAGTCCGCTGAGGATCTCTGCACAGTTGTCGCCGCAGTCCACTGAGGATCTCTGCATGGTCGTCATCGGAGTCCACGGAGGATCTCTGCACAGTCGTCGCCGTCGAGGAAGCAGTCGCAGCCAGCACTAGGGTTCCCGCACACAGCAAGCTCGTTCGGGAGGGTCCGCTCCACGAGCCGAGAGGCTGATACATCAACTATCATGAAGTCCAGAGTTGATGTATCCAAAAGTTCCGCATCGTCAACAGGAACTCAACGCAATAGACGGCGCGTCGATCGGACGCCCGGTCTGAGAGTTATTGGCTTTTTCGTCCTAGGGGCCCGGGTGGTTTTTAAGGAAAAACCAACCCAACCGTACTCCACCTGCGTCCAAACCTCGGACGTCCGTGGCTCAAGATATGAGTGTTTCCGCTCCGAGGGCCCGGTTGGTTTCGTGTACGAACCAACCCGGCTAAACTCAAAGTATTCCGAAACCTTGAGTGCAATATACCGAAACGACCGTCTCGATCCAAGGATCGTGTTTCCGCTGACGGCGGGTCGTTTGGAGGCCCGTAGTTCAAGATACAGCCATTTGAACGAAGTCTGTCCGAAGACGGGGGGTCCGGGCCCGGGCCGACCCGGGCCGACCCCCCCTGGTTGGCCCGGCCCGGCCCGGCTAGGGCCGGTCCGGCTCGGCTCGGCTGAGAGGCCGAGCGGCCGACGCAGGGGAAAGTCGCCGCCCCGCGTGACACTCCCGCGGCACCCGCGGGGTGTCGGCCGGACACCCGCGGGGTGTTACGGGACAACCCCGCGGCACCCGCAGGGTGTCGCCCTGGACACCCGTGGGGTGCCGCGGGACAACCCCGCAGCACCCGCGGGGTGTCGCGATGGACACCCGCGGCACCCGCGGGGTGTCGCGCTGGACACCCGCGGGGTGCCACCGCCTCCGGCCACCGGTGCCGCCGCGCGGGCGACCCGCGCCACCACCGGTTTCCACGGGCCGCCGGAGTCGCTCCGGTGGCCCGTTCTCCTTCCCGTATGCGCCGTTGTTCCTCCCGGGTTCCGTTCTTTACTGCGGGATCATCAAACACCCATTGCGGCACGTTCCGTCGTCGCCCTCCAAATCCGAAAAACACGAAGAACGACGGAGGGTTGCCGGGCCGTGTTCGTTTGACCCGCACCCTCCGCGTTAGATAATATAAAAAACAACGGGAGAAATTGTTCAACACATGAACCAACAATTTTAATAAAATAAAATTGTTCATTTGAAACCGGCTCTTTAATTTTTAAAGAACGTTCACGGGAATATAAGAGGGGTATTCCAAAATTATAAAATCCCTACCTCGTTGATCGTCGCGCGCGGGCGTTCTTCGCGGAAAAGATCTTCGCGGAAGAGAGGGATCGTCGCGTCGTCGCGGGGAGGCGTCGCGTCGTCGCGGAATCCGGCGTTGAGTCGGCGATCTCAACGGACCAAGAACAACAGATTTAAATTATAAATAATTAAATCTGTGTTTAAAACCAAAAAGGAAGGAACCTTGTGAGGAAACCCGAAATCACTCACCTCAACGGTCGGTGATCGGAGATCATGGCGGAGAAGGACGTCTTGGACGGAAGCGTCGTCGATTTCCGGGTTCGTCATTTTTCACGTTCTTCGCGTTCTTCGCATTCTTCGCGAGGGAGAAGAAGAAACAAGGATCCTCTCAAATCTTCTCCAAAGATTTTGGGTTGGTCTTATTTTATTAATATGCCAACACACGAAAACAGGTTAAGAAATGATTGAATTAATTCGTTGAATTAATTCAACGAAAGAAACAGGCCATTTAATTCACGAAATAAACCGTCCAATTAAATGGTCTGTTAAGAATTTAGAAAACGCGTCAGTTGACATTCATTAAGACGGGTTTTCACGGGTGCGTTTCTTAGCGGAAAGAAACAGCGGGGCTCGTGCGGGCCCCACCTCACAAATATCCTACCAAGGGGGTAGGATATTTCTGGATAGCATCCTATCCAGTTCAACTCAGTTCAAGCCGCCTTTAAGTGTCTTCAAGTGGCTTCCAAGTGGCTTAAGTGAGATAAAATAAAGTTGTCGCAAAATTATTTTATTTCTTAACTTTAAGCCCGAAAATTAAAAACCACACCCGAGCAAACGCAACTCCGGAAGAGGCGTTTCTAAGCGAAAACCGGCGCTGCGATTTCATTGGTGCCCTCAGAATTCGATTCCGGGCACCGGTTCAAAAGTCAGAAAAACTCGCTCGCCCGTTCACTGAACGTACCCGAGCCAATCTTCGGAAAATGATTCCGGGCACACCGAGCCTCAGAATCAGGTGCCGTCAGAAACTGTGCTCTTTTAAAATTCCAAAGAAAAAATAAGAAAAAAATTTCCTTGAAATTTACGGGTCTTTACATTATTCCCACCTCAGGACTTTACGTCCCCGTAAAGATACATCAAAAACTAGGGAAACAAATGTGGGTACTGAGCACGCATCTGAGCCTCCCACTCCCAAGTTCTCTCCTGGAGGTTCCCGTGCTGCCATCTGATGTGCACAAGAGGAATTGATCGCCCACGTTGGACCCGCTCATGTCGATCCTCTATCTCCACTGGGACCTCCGCAAAAGTCGCCCCATCATCCACGTCTAGCTCCCCATAATCAATGATGTGCTTCGGGTCGTGCACGTATCTCCTCAGCTGTGATACGTGGAAGACGTCGTGCACTTGGTGCAACTGAGGTGGTAGATCCAGGCGATAAGCCACCTCACCAATCCTGCTGAGGACCTGGAAAGGCCCGATGAAGCGTGGAGACAACTTGCCGCCTCGGCCAAATCTCCGCAAACCATGTCGAGGTGAGACACGCAAGAAGACGTGGTCTCCATCCTCGAACTCTAGTGGCCTCCGCCTCCTGTAAGAATATGACATCTGCCGGCTCTGTGCTATCCTCATCCGCTCCTGGATGACCTGGACCTTCTCTGGTCCCACAAGTGCTGACTCCCCAGGGTCTGTCCAGCACAAAGGAGATCTTCAAGGCCTGCCGTACAACGCCTCGTATGGTGCCATCCCGATGGTGGAGTGGTAGCTGTTGTTGTACGCGAACTCCACCAAGGGTAGGTGGTCCTCCCAGCTGCGACCAAAGTCAAGGACACATGCGCGGAGCATGTCCTCGAGAGTCTGAATAGTCCTCTCCGTCTGACCATCCGTCTGAGGGTGAAAGGCGGTGCTCAGACGTAGTCACGTCCCGAACGCCTCCTGCAACCCCTTCCAAAGCCGGGAAGTAAAACGAGCATCCCCCTTAGAGACGATAGTCGATGGTACACCGTAAAGTCGTACAATCTCCTGAACGTAGAGACGCCCAAAGATCTCCACTGAGCCTTGCTCTCGGATGGGTAAGAAGTGTGCCGACTTGGCGAGTCAGTCAACAATCACCCAAATGGAGTCGTAACCTCTGGAACTGCATGGAATTCCAGTCACAAACTCCATAGATATCCCTCCCACTTCCACTCCAGGACCTCCATGGGCTGTACCAAGCCTGCTGGTACCTGATGCTCTGCCTTCACCTGCTGGCAGGTGAGGCACCGTGAAACGAACTCTGCCACAGCCTTCTTCATGACCGGCCACCAGTGCTGTCGTCTGAGATCCTGGTACATCTTCACCACTCCAGGATGTACCACCAAAGGATAAGTGTGATACGCTCTCACACCTCCTCTCGTAAAGCGACTAGTACCAAGGTACGTCCTCTGAAAATTACATCGTGCTCTACTCCAAGGGAGAAACCATCAGGTGCCTGTCTCGAGGATATCTATGCACGCCGTGTCTCACAGTCAATGTCCCCACGCTGTGCCTCTCTGAACTGCTGTAGAAGTGGAGGAGAGACTGTGAGAGACTCAAGGAAGGTTGATCCGTCTCTATCCACAAAGGATATCTGTAAAGCGGCTAGCTGCCCTGTCGCCTCCTCAAGTAGCTGGATGCCCGTCCTCCTGCTAAGGGCATCAGCCACCACGTTCCCCTTCCCAGGAGTATAGACTATCACAAAGTCATAGTCCTGGAGGAACTCGAGCCATCGCCGTTGTCTCAGGTTTAGGTCCTTCTGAGAGAAGATGTACCTGAGACTCTGGTGGTCAGAAAAGACTGTGAAATGCTCCCCCATCAGATAGTGTCGCCAAGTCTTCAGGGAAAAGACCACTACTGCCAACTCCAAGTCATGGGTAGCGTAGTTCTGATCATGAGGCCTCAACTGACGTGATCCGTAGGCAATCATGGCCCGCTCCTGCATCAGGACACACCCAAGTCCGGTCCCTGATGCATCGCAGTAGACTACATATCCAACTCCCTCCTCAGGCAACCTCAAGATAGGTGCGCTGGTCAACCTCTGCCTCAGCTCCTGGAAGCTCTGCTGACATCTGTCTGACCACACAAAGTGTTTCCCCTTCTTCGTCAACGCTGAGAGTGGGGCCGCAACTCTGGAGAAGTACGGAACAAATCTCCGATAGTATCCAGCTAGGCCCAAGAAACTCTGCACCTCTGTCACGCTCTTGGGTGGCTCCCAAGCTAGCACTGCCTCGATCATCACGGGATCCACTGCAACTCCCGCCTCAGAAATGACGTGCCCCAAGAAGTGGACGTCACGTAACCAGAACTGACACTTCGAGAGATTTCCATAAAGCTGGTGCTCTCGGAGTGTGTCTAGTACAACACGCAGGTGGTAGGCGTGCTCCTCCTCCGTCGTCGAGTACACCAAAATGTCGTCGATGAAGACCACGACAAATCGATCGAGGTATGGCTGGAAGATCCTGTTCATGAGGCTCATGAACACTGCTGGAGCATTGGTCATGCCGAAAGGCATAACCAAGAACTCATAGTGTCCATACCGACACCTGAAGCCCGTGTTCTGCACATCCTCGTCTCGAACTCTAAGCTGATGATAGCCTGACCTGAGGTCTATCTTCGAGAACCACTGTGATCCCTTGAGCTGGTCGAAGAGGTCATCAATCTTGGGTAGCAGATACTTGTTCCTCACTGTCACCTGAATCAGGCGACGATAATCGACACACAGTCGCAAGCTCCCGTCCGCCTTCTTGGGGAACAAAATCGGGGAAGCCCAGGGTGAAACACTGGGTTGGATGAACCCCTTGCCCTGCAAGTCCTCCAACTGTACCCGCAGCTCTCAAAGCTCAGTGGGGGCCATCCGATATGCTGGAGTGGATATCGGGGCTGTCCCGGGGTACAGGTCAATATAAAAGTCTACCTCTCTGCGAGGAGGTAGTCCTGGAACGTCGTCAGGAAAGACGTCCACGTACTGATCCACCACTGCAAGAAAACTGGGACTCCGCACGTCAACTGCTCCCAGGATGAGGCTAGCCAACTGATGAGTGATGGGCTGACCTCTCCTCTGCGTGAGTCCATCCTGTGCTGCTAAGGCTCCCTTCTCGCCGGTGAAGGTGAACCTTCTCTCGTCGGTGCGCACACATCGCACCTTGCGCCTAATGCAGTCAGTCTGAGCATGGACCGTAGATAAACAATCCATGCCCAAGATGACGTCGTAAGGCCTCGACGCCACTACAAGAAGATCCCAGCCGAAGCTCTCACCTCCTAGAGTAAGATCACACTGCCGGCACCAGTGCGTAATCGTCGAGTCTGCTCCCGTAGGAGTCTCTAGCCGTAAGGATCGAGCCAACGGCTCTGTCAGAATCTCCGAGCTCCGAACAAGGACAGTGGCTATGAAAGAGTGACTCGCTCCTGTGTCTATCAGAACTGCAGCAAGGGTGGAATAGACACAGATCGTACCTCGAATCATCTCTGGCGCACCGTGGTCGTAGGCCTCCGCTGCCTGGAGCTGAGCCTGTCTCTACCCACCAGCTCCCTGTGGTCGGGGCGGGCATCCTGGTGGTGGTGGTGGCAGAGCCTCAAAGCGTCGCCCACCACCTGCTGCTCATCCAGCTCCTCTGCCTCGTCCACCTCCTCCCTGCGGACCGCCACGGTCGACCGTCTACCTCTGCCTGGGTGGTCCCTCCACCGTTTGCTGACCCTCGGTACGACGGGTCGGGCAGTCACTAGCCATGTGGCCCCGCCCGCCACACTCGTAGCACTGCCTGCCTCTCGGAAGACTAGCTCCGGGCTAGGTTCCCTGCACTGCTGAGCTAGTGTCCCGAGGTCGCCTGCCGGAAGGTCTGGTCTGCCCGGAACCCTGAGTCATCCGCCGGCTACCAGCTGCCGAAGACTCCGCTATCTGCCGCCCTGCGGTAGGTCTCGCTGCGGACTCAGCCAGGAAGCTCTCGATCAGGAGGGCTCGCTCCAGTACTCCTGCCTGGGTCGGGATGCTGAGGGAGATCAGCGATGCCCTGATCTCGTGTCTCAAACCCTGCTCGAAGGTCCGGGCCTGGATGAAGGGGTCCCGTACCAAGTCTGTCGAGTACCGAGAAAGGTCGGTGAACCTCGCCGCGTACTGAGCGACTGTTAAGCTGCCCTGCCGTAGCTGAAGAAGCTCCTGGATGCGCACCGCACGGAGGGTGGCTGGGAAGAACTTTGAGCGGAAGAGGCTCTCGAAGTCCGTCCAGATGAGGGTGGCCTCATCGTGTACCTAGAGCATCAGGCTCCACCAGCGTCCGGCTGCTGCGTGCAGTAGGCTCGCCGCGAGGATCATCATGAGGTCTGCTGGTGTCCTCACTAGCTTGAAAACTCGGACGACCGCCTCCAGCCAGTCCTCGGCTGCCTGGGGGTCCGACTCCCCACGGAACCTGGGTGGTCGCTGGCGCTGGAACTCGTGTAGAGATCCGAGGCGTCGTGCGTCGTCAGCTGCCAGTGCTGGAAGCATCGGGGGCTCGGCGGGTAAAGGTACCGCCGGTGCCTCTGCTGTCAACGGGCCCTGTACCGAGGCCTCGTCGCTCGGCGGGCTGTCGTCGCGCACTACTCTAGGAACCCTAGCTGGCTGCTGTCGTCGTGCCATCTTGAAAAGGAAACAAGTGCACCATGGTCAGAACAGTATACCTGGTGAGCTGACACAAGTAATCACAAAGAAAACTTGAAACACACATGCAATCAATATTTTCATGCATTAAGTCGGAAACCAGAAGTCAGGGTCCTGGTGTATGGATACGTCGGCCGCCGCACCAACACTGGACTCCCTGGACTGATAACCACACTTAAAACGCTAAACACTATTGCTTCACCTAGAAGAAAGATCAGAGTCTGCGGTAGAACCGACCCCTCTGATACCAATTTGTCACGACCCGTCCTCGGGGCCCATGTCGTGACTACCCCAAGCCCGCCTTCCATAGGCCAGGGGCTGGCGACTAGCACCAAGGCGTAAATCCCAACAAAAAGGGAAGGCATTGCCTTTGAAAAGTAAACAATCACCACAGAGTAAGCAAGAGGAAAAGTAAACACTAAGTAAAAACGGTACAAGCTGTGCTGAAAGTAAAAGGGGCCGGAAATACAAGCCCAACTGTAAAGTACAACTGAAAGGAAAAACAACAACTGAAAGGAAAAACTGCAGCGTCGAGCCATCCTCTGGAAGTCCCACCTGAAGGGTGGGTACAAATAGCCTCCACTGCTCCTCGGGTCCACCTAACCGCTCCGAGTACGTCCCGCCCAGTGGTCCACCTCCAGGTACTGTCCTGCTCCGCACACCTCCTCCACGATCAGCGATGTCCGTCGTCTGCAACCAACACCACGAAGTGCGGGCATAGCCCGTGCAGGGGTGAGTATAAGCTACTCAGAAGGGATCCCGAGAACCCCGAAGGTCTCCCGAAATCCACAAAGGATAAGTCACGAAGGAGAGATACAATCACGAAGTAACATCTGACACGACTTAGGTATATGCCCATACATATACCTAAGTCATCAATTCCCTGATCGGCTCCAACGTCCGAGCCCTAGCACAACCCAGTCCACATAGGAAAGCAAAACGCATACCCACGCAGGATAGAACAACACAATCCACAATGGAGAGTAAACAGTAAATCCACAAAGGATAGCCCAACACAATCCACAAAGGAGAGAAACACAAGATTCAGCTCACACATGTATACTTCTTCGGATGACGAAAAGATGATCTCTGATCTATATATGTCGTCGGACCCACGAAGGATCGATAGGTAACTAATCTCTGCAGTGACCCACACAGGATCGGGCCCACGCAGGACCTGTAGGAGTTGGCTCACACAGAACCGCTGAGTGTTGACCCACACAGGATCGGATCCGTACGGGATCGGGCCCACACAGGACCAGGCCCACGCAGGACCCGTAGCACTGATCCACGTCGGATCGCTGAGTGCAGTAGTCGTCGCAGTCTGATGAGGATCTCTGCACAGTCGTTGCTGTAGTCCACTGGGGATCTCTGCACGGTCGTCGTCGGAGTCCACGGAGGATCTCTGCACAGTCGTCGCCATCGAGGAAGCAGTCGCAGCCAGCACTAGGGTTCTCGCACACAGCAAGCTCGTTCGGGAGGGTCCACTCCACGAGCCGAGAGGCTGATACATCAACTGTCACGAAGTCCAGAGTTGATGTATCCAAAAGTTCTGCATCTTCAACAGGAACTCAACGCAACAGACGGCGCGTCGATCGGACGCCCGGTCTGAGAGTTATTGGCTTTTTTCGTCCCAGGGGCCCAGTTGGTTTTTAAGGAAAAACCAACCCAACCGTACTCCACCTGCGTCCAAACCTCGGGTGGAGGGTGCCAACAGATCCGTCTCACAAAGAGGAACTCAACAAATCTGACGGCACATCAATCGGTCGTCTGTGGCTCAAGATATGAGCGTTTCCGCTCCGAGGGCCCGGTTGGTTTCGTGTACGAACCAACCCGGCCGAACTCAAAGTATTCCGAAACCTTGAGTGCGATACACCGAAACAACCGTCTCGATCCAAGGATCGCGTTGCCGCTGACGGCGGGTCGTTTGGAGGCCCGTAGTTCAAGATACGGCCATTTGAACAAAGTCTGTCCGAAGATGGGGGGTCCGGGCCCGGGCCGACCCGGCCCGACCCCCCCTGGTTGGCCCGAACCTAGTCGGTTCCGACCCAGTTGGCCTGGCCCGGCCCGGCCAGGGCCGGTCCGGCTCGGCTCAGCCGAGCGGCCGACGCTGGGGAAAGCCGCCGCCCCGCGGGACACTCCCGCGGCACCCGCGGGGTGTTGGCCAGACACCCGTGGGGTGTCGCGCTGGACACCCGCGGGGTGTGTAGAGACCCGAAGCCTGACGTAGATAGACATTACATTACTTTTGCGGAATACTTAGTATATAACAAAAACACACACACAAGGATCGTAATAGTTTAGTGTCTTTGGAAACTCGGAACATAATCTTCTAATCGTGGTGAAAGATCTTCAATATCTCCCATAAAGATCTTCCCTTTTTTTACCTAAAAACCTTTCTTTATATCCTGGGGAAAAGAAAACATAAAAGGGTGAGCTCAAATGCTCAGTAAGGGTAAACAAAATAAATATCAATCACATCATATACATAAGAACATAGCTTTTGGAAATCTTAACCTGCAAAAGAGCTCATAATATCATAACATGGGATAAATCATAGAAGTGAAAATGAGATCCCCATAATCATAACATAAAACTTGAAACTTTGTGGCATGCACACATAATCATGGAAAATCATTTCTTGTTAGTCAAGACTCATTGCCAAGACTATCTTAGTGGACAAAGTCCCTTTCTAAATCGAGTAACCCTCATTTCAGTCCTGTTTCACTGAACCGGTATAACCTACCGTTCCAGCCCTGTCTATCTCATGAGATATAAAATCTTTACCCAATGCATTGGAGGGAGATATAGGTCCCACCCATCTTATAATGAATCCTTTCTTATGTGTGCCACATAATCATAAATCGTACATCATCGCATAACACATGTAACAAAAATGGAATTCTTGAAACATCATGACATCATAAAACAATTCATATAAGATAAAGGAATTCATAAAAATGTTTCCATCACATCATAATCAAATACATTTAATAATAGGGATAAAAACATATCCCTTTATTATCTTAGATGGAAAATAATTTTGATAAAACACTTGAACTCCATACTTGAGGAAAATATCCTTTCTTCTTCAAAAACATTTTTCCTTTCATAACATGTCATACAACTTTAAAATAATAGAAGTTGATTAAGAATAAACTTGAAAACTTGTAAAGGAAGCTTCTTGGAAATAATGTTTTAAAAATCCATTCATGCCGTATAAGTTAAAAAAACATTCTTCGCGTACTTTTGTCGGAAAAGTCAAAAAAGTACCTCGTACGAAAAACGACCAAAGATTCCTTTCATATCTTTTACTAAAAACACACCGAAGGGTAAAATTGGATTTAAAAAAAATTGTAGGTGGATGGAAATAATATTACATATTGAGGAAACATGGATGTGGATGATAAAATACACCCCAGTACATACCAAAGTATAAACAATCTCGGATAAAAATGAGATTGTGATATTTTCCTTACCTTAGGTCCGATTTGCTTTGTACGTGTCCAAAGCTCCTGTATAATGGTTTAAATAATGTCATTGACTTATTACAGAATCATATTCATTGTTATAATATCATATATGGTTCACTTATGACATTATATTACCCGTTCGTTTGTAAATTCCATGTTAAAGAAGCGTTTTGGGTAAAATCGTTTCTTTTATCGTAGGTGTTTTGACTTGTTGTTATTGAAATTATTATTACTTATATCATGATTTACTTACTTAAAGAATATAAAATATGATTTATATATCATATATATTCAGTATATATATATATATATATAATAGATAGATAAATGAAATGTAAAACACCGTTCATGGAGACGGTAGTCCGTACGTACGCATGAACGCTGTTTTCCTTTCCCTATTGTCTTGAATGGAAGTAAGTAGATGAAATACATATATATACATACATAAATCCAGTAGCTTTATAATGTCATATATTTCATTATTATTTCTTATATATACTTTATAATCATTCTTAAATGGTTAACATGGAGAATGAATCTCATCACGTCGTGGAGACGGTAGTCCGTACGTACGCACGAGCGATGATATCATTTCCATAAATATTGAATTGAATTGGAGTGGATTATACAATATATCAGAATCAATATGATGTTTTAATAACTATGTATAGTTATTCTTTACACCATTATACCCATCCATGTAAGGTGGTGGTGGAAAATAGATTACACCACGGCGTGGAGACGGTATTCCGTACGTACGCACGCGCGGTGATTTCTTTTTCCGTAGGATAGATAGATGGTGAAATAGGGTTGTTTAATAATTATAATAACATATCAGTATATGAGTGATACTGATGTTATTACTTCATAATGAAACAACCTAAGAAGAAGAAGTGGAAGAAGAAATAAAGATGAAAGAATTGGTAACTGTAATTACCTCTTCTTTGAAGCGCCTTTTGGAGACCTCCTCTTAGGGAACTAAAATTGGTCTTTGAGGAAGACAAGAACCTCTAGGATGTTGCTAGGGAAGTGGATAAGAGATTTTGGTAGGGGTTGGCCAAGCTTGAGTGCTCAAATTGGTGTGAGGAGGAGGGGGAGGAGGTGCCCTTTTATAAGGGAGGAGAGGGGCACCTTAGGAATATCTCAAAATATTATTTTATATTAAAGTAAAAATCGGTTTATAATGGTTCCAAAGGGTCTTATTTCGAAGCTAAAGTGGGGATGGGTCGAAATACTATCAACCAATAGGATTTATACAAGTTTAGTTTCTTATTTTAACCTTATCAATTAGATTTAACTCTAAGTTAAATAATTTAACTTTTACCGTGTCTTTTTGTTTTCTTTCACTATATGGTTAATACACTTACTATAACATGCCAAACGAACCCTAAATTGTTTATTATTAATATATATATCCTTATCTAAGTCATTTGGCCGAACCTTAGATTTTTAGGAATAAAATAACAATTAATAATATAATATTTGATTTAAAAACTATTTTGTGTCAATTTTGACACTATTTGATATATGATTTTTGTGAAAGTCATAACAGAATTATATGTTCGAAACAAGTTGATTAAATCAACACTAATATATCATAGTAACCTAGAAAATTAGTGGAATTCATAAAAAGTCTCAAATTACATTCATTTGAGTATTTATAACATCAATTATGTTAATATTTCCTTAAAAGGGTAATTACTGCATCATCGTTCTGTCATAAATAAATTAATTAATTTAAAGTCTAAAAATTATAAATAAAATATAATTATGTAGGAAATCGTTTTAGCTTTCTAATTAATATTTATAGTCGAATTTATCTTATGTATAACCCCATATTAAAAATGTTTTAGTGAATAAACTTTGATTTTAACTATTTTAACTCTTCTTTGAATTAAATAATAATAAATGTCCTAATCTAATCCAAGTGGGCCTAAATGATAATATTTTACACTTAAGGTTGTTTTTGGTCGAGATACACTTGTCCAATAGAATTAGGACATGTGTTAGGGTAATATTAATATCATTCTTACCCTTAATTACCCTATTTACTTTTAACCGTGGTAAATAAAAGTAAAAAGTTACTATTCACCAAAAATTATTTTCATCTCATTGAACCACATTTTACTTACTGACATCAACCGTGTCTCTCAGATTTTTGAAATTCCATTCATAGAAGCGGTAAAATTAAGTTTTATGAAAAATTCAGTTTTTTAACTACCACTTAGTAGTTTCACTATTCATCAAAAATTGATGTTTTTCAGAACAATGCCAAAATTTCATCCTAAGCTATATTTCATATTCCGAATTCAAAAATGAAGTCTATTTTACCAAATTCATAACATAAAAGTTTCATTAATTAATTTTTATAATTAAATCCCGCTGTTAAAACAAATAGCGTGTTTTTAAGAAACAATATCTATCAAAAGATTGACACTTGATTATGTCTGGTTTAAATGTGAAATTACATCCAATGACCAACGTTGTATTAAATTGTAAAAATATATTCTAAATATACTTTAAAACTACTCCAATTAATAATTTATCACTATTAATTATTTCGATTAAAAAAGTTGTTTTTAGTAATTTTCACTATTCATCAGAATATGAAAGTTATCCGAAATGTACCAAAATTTCACCTTAGGCAAAATTCGATACTCCGAATCCAAAAATGAAGTTAATTTTGAAAAATAAGATTTACAGAATTTTAAAAAGTGGTTATTACTATTCATACCGGCTAGTTTTAATAATATTTTAATAGCATATCGTTGTTTAGTGAAACTCGGTATTGCGTATTACACACGCTATCGAGGAAGGTCGCGATTGCGTGTAATGAAAGGCAAGTCAAGGATGCGTGTTGTGCAAGATCCTTTTGGTGTAGCATACAACACAAGACATTAAAAAAATTAAAAAGAATATTTTTTATAAAATCTTGGGCTGTTACATTCTACCCCCCTTAAAATGAATTTCGCCCTCGAAATTCGTCGGGGTTATAAATGGTTTACTATTTGAAAGTTTCTTTAATAGAAACCCACATCATAAAAAGGAATATCAAAACCAATCTTTAAAAACAAAAGTATGAAACGTAACGGTTGCCCAAATAAACTAATCATTGGGTTTCCACATAGGTGAAAATATGGATATGGAAGAGAAATCTAACCATCATGTTCTGATGGAGAGTGGTAGAGAACATGGCTATGGAAAAGCCAATAATCACAAATCCATAAATTTGTGACGATCTAAGGTACCATCCGATTCATCAGGTATAAGATCACTAGGACAACATTTTTGGTTTTCAAGATCATTTTCCTAAAGTTGAAAATTTGAATTGGAATAAATACTTTCTTTATTTTGGTACAATCTCACTATTGTTCGTGCCTAGAACAATTTCCACTTCATCTCTTAAATAAATGAAGTTGAATTTGTTTTTCGTGAAGTGTTAGCAGATCATGTGATAGAATGACGGGTCATTCCATCTGTCTCAAACAAAAGGTTAGCAAAAATTATATACATAAGTCGATCTATAGTGAGATTAATCATATATAGTTCCTAAAATGGACTTATACTTCATATATCATACTGCTTAATATAATAAAACTAGTTTCTACTAAACAGGGACTTCCTGTAGACCAGTGGTAGGCGATAAAGGCCAGTCGCACTTCGGTTGTGGGTTCGATTCCCACAGCCTTGTCCGAAGCGATGGGCTGTCGCCCGTCCTGCAGGTTGTCCTTTTTCTAAAACTATATTACTATAACATCCCATAAAGAATATCGAAAAAACTTCTATCCTTAAACAATACTAACTTATGTCCAACATAATCCATTCCAATCTTTAGTCCTATCCATAATACTGCAGTCCATTCTCATAGTGAAAACGATTACCAGAGATTTAATACCATCGTTGATCCCCATATATCATAAGATATATCTTGTTGGACACATTCCAAACATTTAAAGGCCTTAATCTTGTACTCTCTTGAATACCCATTGAACCTTAGTGAAAACTTGAATGCAGTTAAAAGTTAACACTTTCCACATACCAAAATCCTCAAAATTCTATATACTCAAACCATGATATCACTTAGTCCTTATATCAATCATGAGCTCATGAATACTGTTAAACATTTCATTTTCTCGTTTTCCCTTCATTATGCGCATAATATCTCGATCACTTTGAATACCACATTAGACCAATACATAAATATTCCAATATTCCATGATACAACATTATTTTGGAATCCCATTACATAAAAACTTAATCATTCCACCACATCGTTGTCATATTCAACATTGCCAATAGTGATCGCATGTGACTTCCCTTTGTTCTTTGCCTTAAGCGGTTGCTCATGTCGATCATCACTAACCCTTGGATTAGGGCATTTATTGGCATAATGTCCCATCTCCTTGCACTTGAAGCATTGAAGTGTTGGTTGTGCGTTCTCTGCAGTGTTTGCTTTATTCACTTCATTAGAATCCCTTTTTCCATTACTTCGACACTCAGCTGCTCGATGACCTTCTTTTCCACACTTAAAACATTTTCTAGTCCCTTTAAGACAATCTCCACCATGCTTCTTTCCACACTTTGTGCATAAGGAAACATTCATCTTCTTTTCACCATTATTCTGAGATTTCTCCTTGAACTCCATCTTTCGTTTCTTGTCAAAACCATGAGATGGATATGTAACACCAACTTCCATTTCTACCTTGATAGCACAACGCACAATTTCTTCATAGCTACTGAAGTCTCTTATAGCTAATGCCCTTCGAAGGCTTGGTTGTAAGCCACTGAAAAATCGATCAACTTTACTTTCAGGTTGGATGATAATGCCAGATGCATACCTTGCAAGTCTTGTAAAATTCGCTTCGTATATACCAACAGATTCATCATCCTTTTTCTTTAGTTCAAGAAACTCCTTCTCCATCTTCGTTCGAAGAATACGAGGGAAGTACTTTCTGAAAAACAAGTTCTTGAACTCGTCCCATTCCATGGAATCAATTTCATCTCTTTGCCTCGTATTCTTGATAAGATTACACCATTGATCAGCTTCACCTTCCAAACGATATACTGCTAAGATGACTTTATCATGTTCAGAACATTGAAGAACTGAAAATATCTTTTCAGTAGTACTAATCCATTGTTCAGCAGCTAATGGATCAGTAGACCCACTGAAAGAAGGCGGACGCTGCCTCATGAAGGATTCAACAGAATGTTGCTCCTTCCTTTGCCCGTTTGGAAGTCCTGCATGATTCATAGCTTGAGAAAGTTGTGTGAGCATGGCTACAAGATTTTGCATTCCAGCTCCCATATCGTTTGGTTGCTCAGGGGGACAATCATTGCATTGTCCATTGCATTGATCAACACGGTTCCTTCAGGTTCCAGCCATCGTCTAAAACCCCAAAAGAATAGTGTGAAGGCAAAAATCATGCTAGGGAAAACAACATAATAAAGGGGTAGTACCCTCAATATCTAACATCTTAGGTTAAATTCTATGATCGTTAGAGCAATTCTAGGACTATAACCTATACGTATACTTAACCTTAGAGACATCCCTAGACATACCTTAGAAATATCTCTTGGGATCTCACTAACGTTTTCGCATCCTAGTTTCCAAAGGTTGACTAAACCTTTGCCTCTGATACCAACTGTAGAGACCCGTATCTTGACGTACATAGACATTACATTACTTTTGCGGAATACTTAGTACATAACAAAAACACACACATAAGGATCGTAATAGTTTAGTGTCTTTGGAAACTCGGAACGTAATCTTCTAATCGTGGTGAAATATCTTCAATATCTCCCATAAAGATCTTCCCTTTTTTTACCTAAAAACATTTCTTTATATCCTGGGGAAAAGAAAACATAAAAGGGTGAGCTCAAATGCTCAGTAAGGGTAAACAAAAGAAATATCAATCACATCATATACATACGAACATAGCTTTTGGAAATCTTAACCTGCAAAAGAGCTCATAATATCATAACATGGGATAAATCATAGAAGTGAAAATGAGATCCCCATAATCATAACATAAAACTTGAAACTTTGTGGCATGCACACATAATCATGGAAAATCATTTCTTGTTAGTCAAGACTCATTGCCAAGACTATCTTAGTGGACAAAGTCCCTTTCTGAATCGAGTAACCCTCGTTTCAGTCCTGTTTCACTGAACCGGTATAACCTACCGTTCCAGCCCTGTCTATCTCATGAGATATAAAATCATTACCCAATGAATTGGAGGGAGATATAGGTCCCACCCATCTTATAATGAATCCTTTCTTATGTGTGCCACATAATCATAAATCGTACATCATCGCATAACACATGTAACAAAAATGGGATTCTTGAAACATCATGACATCATAAAACAATTCATATAAGATAAAGGAATTCATAAAAATGTTTCCATCACATCATAATCAAATCCATTTAATAATAGGGATAAAAACATATCCCTTTATTATCTTAGATGGAAAATAATTTTGATAAAACACTTGAACTCCATTCTTGAGGAAAATATCCTTTCTTCTTCAAAAACATTTTTCCTTTCATAACATGTCATACAACTTTAAAATAAAAGAAGTTGATTAAGAATAAACTTGAAAACTTGTAAAGGAAGCTTCTTGGAAATAATGTTTTAAAAATCCATTCATGCCGTATAAGTTAAAAAAAACATTCTTCGCGTACTTTTGTCGGAAAAGTCAAAAAAGTACCTCGTACGAAAAACGACAAAAGATTCCTTTCATATCTTTTACTAAAAACTCACCGAAGGGTAAAATTGGATTTAAAAAAATTGTAGGTGGATGGAAATAATATTACATATTGAGGAAACATGGATGTGGATGATAAAATACACCCCAGTACATACCAAAGTATAAACAATCTCGGATAAAAATGAGATTGTGATATTTTCCTTACCTTAGGTCCGATTTGCTTTGTATGTGTCCGAAGCTCCTGTATAATGGTTTAAAAAATGTCATTGACTTATTACAGAATCATATTCATTGTTATGATATCATGTATGGTTCACTTATGACATTATATTACCCGTTCTTTTGTAAATTCCATGTTAAAGAAGCGTTTTGGGTAAAATCGTTTCTTTTATCGTAGGTGTTTTGACTTGTTGTTCTTGAAATTATTTTTACTTATATCATGATTTACTTACTTACAGAATATAAAATATGATTTATATATCATATATATTCAGTATATATATATATATAATAGATAGATAAATGAAATGTAAAACACCGTTCATGGAGACGGTCGTCCGTACGTACGCATGAACACTGTTTTCCTTTCCCTATTGTCTTGAATGGAAGTAAGTAGATGACATACATATATATATATACATAAATCCAGTAGCTTTATAATTTCATATATTTCATTATTATTTCTTATATATACTTTATGATCATTCTTAAATGGTTAACATGGAGAATGAATCTCATCGCGTCGTGGAGACGGTAGTCCGTACGTACGCACGAGCGATGATATCATTTCCATAAATATTGAATTGAATTGGAGTGGATTATACAATATATCAGAATCAATATGATGTTTTAATAACTATTTATAGTTATTCTTTACACAATTATACCCATCCATGTAAGGTGGTGGTGGAAAATAGATTACACCACGGCGTGGAGACGGTATTCCGTACGTACGCACGCGCGATGATTTCTTTTTCCGTAGGATAGATAGATGGTGAAATAGGGTTGTTTCATACTTATAATAACATATCAGTATATGAGTGATACTGATGTTATTACTTCATAATGAAACAACCTAAGAAGAAGAAGTGGAAGAAAAAATAAAGATGAAAGAATTGGTAATGGTAATTACCTCTTCTTTGAAGCGCCTTTTGGAGACCTCCTCTTAGGGAACTAAAATTGGTCATTGAGGAAGACCAGAACCTCTAGGATGTTTCTAGGGAAGTGGAGAAGAGATTTTGGCAGGGGTTGGCCGAGCTTGAGTGCTCAAATTGGTGTGAGGAGGAGGGGGAGGAGGTGCCCTTTTATAAGGGAGGAGAGGGGCACCTTAGGAATATCTCAAAATATTATTTTATATTAAAGTAGAAATCGGTTTATAATGGTTCCAAAGGGTCTTATTTCGAAGCTAAAGTGGGGATGGGTCGCAATACTATCAACCAATAGGATTTATACAAGTTTAGGTTCTTATTTTAACCTTATCAATTAGATTTAACTCTAAGTTAAATAATTTAACTTTTACCGTGTATTTTTGTTTTCTTTCACTATATGGTTAATACACTTACTATAACATGCCAAAAGAACCCTAAATTGTTTATTATTAATATATATATATCCTTATATAAGTCATTTGGCCGAACCTTAGATTTTTAGGAATAAAATAACAATTAATAATATAATATTTGATTTAAAAACTATTTTGTGTCAATTTTGACACTATTTGATATATGATTTTTGTGAAAGTCATAACAGAATTATATGTTCGAACCAAGTTGATTAAATCAACACTAATATATCATAGTAACCTAGAAAATTAGTGGAATTCATAAAAAGTCTCAAATTACATTCATTTGAGTATTTATAACATCAATTATGTTAATATTTCCTTAAAAGGGTAATTACTGCATCATCGTTGTGTCATAAATAAATTAATTTATATAAAGTCTAAAAATTATAAATAAAATATCATTATGTAGGAAATCTTTTTAGCTTGCTAATGAATATTTATAGTCGAATTTAACTTATGTATAACCCCATATTAAAAATGTTTTAGTGAATAAACTTTGATTTTAACTCTTTTAACTCTTCTTTGAATTAAATAATAATAAATGTCCTAATCTAATCCAAGTGGGCCTAAATGATAATATTTTACACTTAAGGTTGTTTTTGGTCGAGATACACTTGTCCAATAGAATTAGGACATGTGTTAGGGTAATATTAATATCATTCTTACCCTTAATTACCCTATTTACTTTTAACCGTGGTAAATAAAAGTAAAAAGTTACTATTCACCAAAAATTATTTTCATCTCATTGAACCACATTTTACTTACTGACATCAACCGTGTCTCTCAGATTTTTGAAATTCCATTCACAGAAGCGGTAAAATTAAGTTTTATGAAAAATTCAGTTTTTTAACTACCACTTAGTAGTTTCACTATTCATCAAAAATTGATGTTTTTCAGAACAATGCCAAAATTTCATCCTAAGCTATATTTCATATTCCGAATTCAAAAATGAAGTCTATTTTACCAAATTCATAACATAAAAGTTGCATTAATTAATTTTTATAATTAAATCCCGCTGTTAAAACAAATAGCATGTTTTTAAGAAACAATATCTATCAAAAGATTGACACTTGATTATGTCTGATTTAAATGTGAAATTACATCCAATGACCAACATTGTATTAAATTGTAAAAATATATTCTAAATATACTTTAAAACTACTCCAATTAATAATTTATCACTATTAATTATTTCGATTAAAAAAGTTGTTTTTTAGTAATTTTCACTATTCATCAGAATATGAAAGTTATCCGAAATGTACCAAAATTTCACCTTAGGCTAAATTCGATACTCCGAATCCAAAAATGAAGTTCATTTTGAAAAATAAGATTTACAGAATTTTGAAAAGTGGTTATTACTATTCATACCGGCTAGTTTTAATAATATTTTAATAGCATATCGTTGTTTAGTGAAACTCGGTATTGCGTATTACACACGCTATCGAGGAAGGTCGCGATTGCGTGTAATGCAAGGCAAGTCAAGGATGTGTGTTGTGCAAGCTCCTTTTGGTGTAGCATACAACACAAGACATTAAAAAAATTAAAAAGAATATTTTTTATAAAATCTTGGGCTGTTACAGGGTGCCACCGCCTCCGGCCGCCGGCGCCGCCGCGCCGGCGACCCGCGCCACCACCAGCTTTCGCGGGCCACCGGAGTTGCTCCGGTGGCCCGTTCTCCTTCCCGTCTACGCCGTTGTTCCTCCCGGGTTCCGTTCTTTACTGCTGGAACATCAAACACCCGTTGCGGCACGTTTCATCGTCGCTCGCCAAATCCGCAAAACACAAAGAACGACGGAGGGTTACCGGGCCGTGTTCGTTTGACCTTCACCCTCCGCGTTAGATAATAAAAAAACAACAGGAGAAATTGTTCAACACATGAACCGACAATTTTAATAAAATAAAATTGTTCATTTGAAACTGGCTCTTTAATTTTTAAAGAACGTTCATGGGAATATAAGAGGGGTTTTCCAAAATTATAAAATCTCTACCTCGTTGATCGTCGCGCGCGGGCATTTTTCGCGGAAAAGATCATCGCGGAAAAGAGGGATCGTTGCGTCATCGCGGGGAGGCGTCGCATCGTCGCGGAATCCGGCGTTGAGTCGGGGAGCTCAACGGACCAAGAACAACAGATTTAAATTATAAATAATTAAATCTGTGTTTAAAACCAAAAATGAAGGAACCTTGTGAGGAAACCCGAAATCACTCACCTCAACGGTCGGTGATCGGAGATCGGGGCGGAGAAGGACGTCTCGGACGGAAGCGTCATCGATTTCCGGGTTCGGCGTTCTTCGCGTTCTTCGCATTCTTCACATTCTTCGCGAGGGAGAAGAAGAAACAAGGATCCTCTCAAATCTTCTCCAAAGATTTTGGGTTGGTCTTATTTTATTAATATGCCAACACACGAAAACAGGTTAAGAAACGATTTAATTAATTCGTTGAATTAATTCAACGAAAGAAACAGGCCATTTAATTCACGAAATAAACCGCCCAATTAAATGGTCTGTTAAGAATTTAGAAAACGCGTCAGTTGACTTTCATTAAGACGGGTTTTCAAGGGTGCGTTTCTTAGCAGAAAGAAACGACGGGGCTCGTGCGGGCCCCACCTCACAAATATCCTACCAAGGGGGTAGGAAATTTTTGGATAGCATCCTATCCAGTTCAAGTTAGTTCAAACCGCCTTTAAGTGGCTTCCAAGTGGCTTAAGTGAAATAAAATAAAGTTGTCGCAAAATTATTTTATTTCTTAACTTTACGCCCGAAAATTAAAAACCACACCCGAGCAAACGCAACTCCGGAAGAGGCGTTTCTAAGCGAAAACCGATGCTGCAATTTCATTGGTGCCCTCAGAATTCGATTCTGGGCACCGGTTCAAAAGTTAGAAAAACTCGCTCGCCCGTTCACTGAACGTACCCGAGCCAATCTTCAGAAAATGATTCCGGGCACACCGGGCCTCAGAATCTGGTGCCGTCAGAAACTGCGCTCTTGTAAAATTTCAAAGAAAAAATAAGAAAAAAATTTCCTTGAAATTTACGGGTCTTTACATTATATGTATATTTAATTTAAAAAATTATGAATACATAAAACTAGTATTTTAAAACATTTTTTTCTTATAAAAACATATTTTCTCTATGAAATATAATTTTATTTAGATGATAAATTTATATATCTCATAATGATAAATTAAGAAAAACAATTCAAATTTGGATTTAGGGTAAAGATATTATATTTTTATTTTTTAGATTTGTTTATATATTTTAGGAGAATGGTGAAATATAATTTTTTTAATAATACTAAAACTTTAATTCAAATATTAGTATATATGTATGAATTATAAATTTATGTAAACATTTTAATAAAATATTATGCATTTTATTTTTTTCATTATAAATTAAAAAAATATTTTTTATTTTTTTACAACCCTATATTCGATGTTTTAGAACACAAGTGATATTTCTGTCAAAATTGTTTTAGTAGATTATAAATTTATTATATGAATTTTAATTTTCAACCATTTTATTAATTAATCCATAAAAATGGATTTATGATTTATAATAATTTCATAAAAATTATATAATAATTTCAACATTATTTTAGTCCTAAAAATAAGTTACATTTGGTAAGAACTAGTTACCATGGTAAACGAAAAAATGAATAAAGTATCAATTCAAAGTGTAAAGGGATTAAAAATTTTAAAACATCTGTTAAAAAAGATTAAGCCTACCTCAACTGTATATTTTTACAAAAATTTTATTTCTCATATTTCAGAGCAACATTACTTGATATTGTGTGTCCATTTTTTCAGATTTTATGGGTATTTAGTAAAATGACTCTCCTTTATCTTATATAAGGGGATTTCTTCTCATCACATCCCCTGAAATGAAATCCATATTTATTTTGACAAAAATATTCCCAAAAATAATCTCAACACTCTTATCCAACTTAAATGATTTTTGGCCTTCCCAAAAGACACAGTCTGTAAGGTTTTAACCCCATTTATAAAATAGATAATCCATGAAGTTATGTACATGATCAAATCCCATCTTTCTCTTTTTCTACTTCATTATATGCACTTCTTATTCAAAAAATTCTACTACACCAAAATAAATTGAAAACATAAATATCACTATTAATATAATATATTATAATAATGATGGTATAATATTTAAACGCTACTCCCCATTTCTAATAAGAAAAGAGTAAATAAAATTTGTGTGTGTGTGTATTGAGTACCTCCTCCACAAAGTGCCATGTTTCATTTTCCATAACTAACATACAATTTTATTAATAATAGTTAATTTAATAAATATGTATAATTTATATAATTTTATTACATTCTAATATTTTAAAAGATATTATACAATTCTCCCATCCTATGGAAAACTAAATCATCAACAATGCATACTTGTGGACAACCACCTCCATGTAAGGATTTTTTTTCATTTTTTTAGTCACTTTCTATGATGGATGGTATTAATAATTATTTCAATGGATAAATATGATTTTTAGGATATCATTATTTATTTTAATGATAAAATAGAATACCAATTAATGATATGATCAATATATGATCATATTTCATAAATTAGTTTAGAATATTTATACTAATAGAAAAACATTTTATTCAAATTATGTAATATTTTATTTCCCATTATATATTATTATACTACCATTATAATTTATATATTGTATAATAATACAAAATTAATGATAACAATATTATATCGTTGTGTTTTAATGACTATTTAACTAAATCCCCTCAAGATCATCCATTAATCATGGTATGTTCATGTTTGAGTCGGTTTAAAAACCTACTAGAACAATTATAAGTAATTATATCATGGATAAATATGAAAAAAATTAATGACATAATATTATTTGAATATTTTAATAATTTTTATTTTATCCAATAATGGATAAATCAATATTTAACTCAATAATTTTAAAATATCCTTTAATTTGTTAATAAAATCACAAAATTCTACTTATTATCGATTTCATAATTAATTTTAAGGATGGAAAAAATCATACAGGGAAATTTTAAATTCATAAATAATTATATATCTTCCATTATTGTAACATTTTTGATAATTTATTTTTTAAATTTAGAATAATAATGAATACCTTCACCGATCCTATGAAAATATTATGGACAGTCAAAATTATAAACATGTGATATTGTAAAATATAAAAAAACAATGTAATATACTTATATATAATGATTATATATAAAAAATATAAATATTATGGTTTATTAATATTATTTTTAAATAATATATTAAGATATTTATTTCTTTTTTATTATTTTTAGATGGAATTATACTATGAGAGAATAATTGTATGAGGTTTTCTTGACTCAAATCATTTGCTTGGGTCATATTATTTCCCCTTGGTCTAAAAACATTATTGTTTGATCATATCTAAACTATGATTATGTTAAGTTGTACATACACCATATTTTCTAGTTAAATCATGTTTTAAACCAAATTATTCTTCTTTGATGAATACATTGTTTTTTGAAAAGGATTAATTTTCATGAATTCCTTCAATATCCCTAGTTTTTTTACATATACTCATTTTTTACATTTACCTAGTGGAAGGTCAATTTTTTTTCTCCAATTACATTTACCATCCCATTCAATTATTTATTTTTATTTATCTTTTGAATGATACATGGTTTCAATAAATTAATTTTAAACTATTTAAAAGTATCTTCTTTTCTAAAATATTATATCCACCCCTTATATATGAAACATTTTGGAATATGTTTAATTTATTATCAAATTATATTTATTATATTTTTTGAAAAATTTATTTATGAATTTTTATATTAATAATTAAATAATGATTTTAAAAGTGACAAGAAAATAAAATCTTTTGAAGATGATATGAATAATTTTTTTAGAAAAATCCTTTTTGTTATTTCAATTTAATTCTCAATGAATTATTCTATAATGGAGTGGTGATTGATAAATCATCCTCTATATGATATTATTAAATAATTATTTTGGTAGATCTTATTTTAATATCAACTGATGGTATTTGATTTTTATGATACCATTTGGACTTTTTATGAAACACATTGTCATCTCATGAATTGTTTTTTATAAAATAAATTATTTTATATTAATTCATACTCATGTGTATGGATTATGATTGATGGGGTCCTATATCACCTTCCAATGAATTTTTTAATTTTTTATATCTAATGAGCAATCAAATCATGTATATAATTAAATTTCATCAGAAACTAAATCATGGAAGTACTGCGATTTCTTCACAAAACTATAGGGTATACAAACATGGATTTGTTTGTGACCTATGATTAATCTCATGAAAAATTACTAAAATGTGACATATATACAAGATATAAATTATTTTTTATGATCTTCCATTTTTGGAAGATTTTATTCTATATTGTGTTATGATTTCATTCTTTTTTTGTTTTCCTGTTGGGTTTATAATCAACGTTGTAGATGAAAATTATTAAGTATTTTGTTTCTATATAATTATCCTTAATTACCAATCATTTTTGATGAATTTTTATTTATATTATCATGATACTTTATCTTATATTTCTCCCTTAATCATGGTTTTTTCCTTTTTATGATCTAGCTATTATTAATATTTAATATGTATATCATACATAGCATTCAAATCACTAAATTATTATGTTTCCACTCCAAAGGATATTAATATATATATATATATAAGTTATGGGATATATAGAATGGGTTATGTAATAGTAATCTTATAGATAAATGTTGAAATGTTTTGTAAATAAAGATTAATATGTAACAAGTACTATAAAAATAGAAAACCAAATGGTTTTGTGAGATATGTGATATCATTTTGAGATGTAATGCATAAATTTTTATAATTAGGTAAAAAATGGATATTTTTATATCAAGTTATCAAAGTTGAATCAAATTATTTTTCAGTTAATTTAATGATTAATATATTTATTTATTTTGGGGATTAAGATTAGATTTGTTTTTTAAACTATAGGGATAAGTAAACGTGCTGGATAACATAAGTTAGTTTTTGTAATTTTTTGACCATGTGGTTTTCCTTAAAGTTACATAACATTATAGTTATGTTACGTGGATTTCAGATTTAGAATACATGTACCAAGGGGTAGTAACACTAAAAAATCATTTTGTGTATTAACTGATTTATAACCTAGTTTATCAAAAAGTCGCCAAAGATTACATAGGTTTCAGAAATCCTAAGAGATATTGTATTATTAATCATGTTATCATAAAAATACATTATAAATGATTTAGTATATTATGAAATTCGGTTAAATAGAATTAATGAACTAAACTAAAAGAAAAAAGATTAATCCATGAGTAATTTAATCAGAGTGAAATGTTAATGAGATAATTTTAAATAGTAATAAATTTCATGGTTTAATTTTTTATATGATTTCATATGACAATTCTATTGTTAAATTATTTATTCATCAATAATGATAACATATCAGTGTTTTTTGATGGATGAAACTAGAAGGAACCACATTATGAAAGGGCGTGGGAGATTATTCGATGATTTCCAAAACAAGAAACTAATAAAATATGGGATCTATTGTATGAAACATTATGTTAGTCAAAAATATATATCATGAAATATTATAAACATTTGTACATAGATGAAATCCGAAACAGACTAAATAAGATAAATATGAAGTCTCATTGATGTTTTCATGAAAAATATGATTAAAGAAAAAATATTAAGTTTAATTAATTTAAAACATGTGGAAAAAGAAAAATATGTAAATATATTAAATGAACTAGAATTTGATTTATTGGAGATAATGGATGATATCATATAATAATATTCTAAGGAAAAATAAAGAGTTAAGTTAACAAAATAATGAAAATTTATGTTCTTCTTAATGATCCAATATGAGTTATATGTTTTAGATTAAATGAGTTTGAGAATCATTAAAAACAATTCAATAATCCAAGGGATTAATAACAAAACGATAACTAATAACATATGAAACATGGGGATCAAGGAAAATCATAAGTAGTGAATATAATTAATGTGTATAGTGACTATAAAGTGGTGATTGGAATACTTATTAATCCATATATATTTGCAGGTGTCTTTTATATTATGAACTACTATTAACTATTGAAATAAAAACCCATTGTTGTATCATTATTGTACCAAATATATACGAATATTATTTATTTTTTTAGGGATTATGATTCATTCATGTCTTATTATCCTCTTTTAGATAATTTATTGTGATTTTTGAAGTGGATTTTTCTCCCTAGTAAGAGAACATATATTACTTTTTAGAATATTTATATCACATTATTTATCATCTTATGATAGTATAGTAATGAAAATATGACAATGAGATTTATTAGAAAACTAATTCTACTATAATAGTCAAGAAAAATATTCATCAGGGATGTTTAGCTCAAATTGTATCAAAGAGACCTGAAATTTTGACTTTTATATCTTGAATGAAATGATTGGTTTATGTGACTAACCCATGTTAGAAAGCATGAAAACATTTTATGAATAATAACTTCTATTTTGAGTACCTACGTGAAATGTTTTATTATTTTCCATTAGTATATGATAATTAAAATTCTTAGTACAAAATTTATTTAAGGGGTTTGAATGTAATTACCTGATATTTTGTACACATTTTCCCTTTAAAAAATGAGGTTGATAACATGATCCATATGAAAAAATTCTAAAATTAAATTGTTATATGTTTATACACTTCCCAAATTACCATATTCTTATTAGATATGAATTTAAATAATATATTCATAATGTACGCTAATATATATATTTATATAATGGTTATTTTATATAAATATACTCGATTCATTATTGTGAGGTATAATCCATATTTTTAAATGATATAATTTTTATTAATGAAAACGAAATTTATTATGTTTTAATTATGAAGATAATAATATTTATTATTTATTGGACAATACTATCATTATTAGTTTTTTTATAGAAATTAGGAATAGAAAATAGCATTTTATTTCATTATTTTCTTATAAAAATAATTCATTTTATACTTTATAATTTTTATTAAATATTAATTTTATATATTTTGGATTAATAAATTTAAAAAATAAATTATTTTTTAAAATTTATATTAAAAATATTATATTTGGATAAATTTTAGAGATTTTTATAAAAAAATGATTTTTTTGGTGAAAACTGAAATATATCATTTTTACTATACTATAACATCTACATAGTTATTAATGTAATAATAAATATTAGTAATTTTAGAAGCATTATTCTTGAAAAAAATTATAATTTACATTATATATTTTAAATTAATTATTTTTGAAAACATATATTTGATATTTTAGAACACCGGTGATATTTTTATCAAATTAATTTCAATATATTTAACATTTATTATATTAAATTTCATTTTCAATTTTTTTAAAATTGAAGAAAAAATGGATAAATAAATTTAGAATTATCATGTCTAATTAACTAATAATTTTCAGTTAATTTTAATGAATAAAAATTATGTCACCTTTGATAAAAACTTGTTATTGTGGTAAAATATAAAATGGTAAAAGTAATCACTCCTCTAGTAAAGATATTGGAAATAATTAAAAAATTGTGAGAAATAACATTGTTGATATTATCTCAATTGTATATATTTTCCACCCCATAATATGTATTTTTTTCCACATTTTTTGAGAGTGACATACCATTATTGAAAATCTCTCTTTAATTGCAAAAATGTCACCATCTTTCACTTATAAATGCGGCTCTCCTATCCTCAATTCCACTCACACAAAAATACAATATATTCCGATAAAAATCAAACCAAAACTCTCCTAAAAACTCATATCCAACTTAATGTTTTTATGGTCTTCTAAAAATAATATCGTTTAGGCTTCAATAACCATTTTCAAAGGAGATAATACAAGAATTGAGGTACAAAATCCTAACCACTATATGTATTTTCTATTTCATTATGTGAATTTATATTCTTCAAATTCCATTAGAAATCATAAAATTATAAGATAATATCATGGTAAAATGTTACTATAATTATGTTTAAATCAATAATAAACTGTTCATTCTTCAATTGACAAAAGTGAAAACTATATTCGTGTGTTGATGCATGGACTCAAACCTAGACAAATTATCATGTTTTATTTTCATTAAAAAAAATCATAACAGGTCCTATTGTTGAATTAATTAAATTAGTAAGGTATTTATAAAATATTTTATACTATGAAATAAAAATAACATGACACATTTCACTTATTTGAGGGAATGTTAAATCATCAACCATATTTATGTGTGGACGAGAACATCTATAGAACAATTAGTTCCCTTTTTTATTTTCATCATTTCTTGACATGGAATAAAAAGAAAAGTTATTTAATGAATACATATTATTTTTGTGATATAGTTATCATTTTCAAAAGAAATATTGGACAAACTATTAATGATATGATCAATGAACTATCATTATTATTTCAATTGTTCAAAGTAAGAATACTTAGTCTAAAATATTTATTCAAAGTATGAAATATTTTCATATTCATTTCTTATTTTTTACATCCTATATAATTATAAAATATCATAATAATATACAATAAATGATAACATCATTCTACTACTGTAATTATATTTCAAATAAATCACCTCATAATCATCCATGAATCATTAAATGTTCATGTTTGAGTCGGATTGACCACCTACTTGAAACATTTTATGAATTTATAACTTGGATGACTATAAAGATATAATTAATGACATAATATTATATAAATATTAAAATAATTATTATTTTTATTATTTAATGTATACAATAATTTTAAAATAAATAATTAGAGATGACATTTCAATGGTTTATAAAATAACTAATGTATTCATATTATCAATTTTATCTCTACGGATAAAGAGTCAAAACATCATCAAGGGGAATTAGTACACAACAAATAATTATATTTAATCCATTAAAATAAATTTAGTAATCATTTATTGATGAAATAAAGATGAAGAATTAATATTGTCTTTGCTCATATGAAACTGATATAAGCAATCAAAACTATTAACACTTGATGTGGGAAAATATATGAAATATAACTAATAAAGTTATAGATAACGACTAGAAAAAAATATAGATAGTTTATGATTTTAATATTGTTATTAAATAGTATATTAATATATTTATGTTTTTTTACATAAGGTTATATACTAATTTTTTATTCATGATTATGAGAAACATGTTTTCATGATTCAATTCCTTTCATTGGGTCAAAACCACACTTCTTTATTTGAAAGATTTATTTTTTTTTATTTTACCTATCTTGTGATGATTTTATGATTTATTTCCCCCTTATATTATGGGAAAATAAGGTTTCCAAAAATTTGTTCTTCTCTGATGAATCAATATTTATATGATAATTTAATTTTCATCAAGAATAATTATGATTTATTTTAATTATTTTTTCTTCCATACACCAGTTTTTACATCCTGATAATGTTCCCTATTACCTATTGGAAACTGATTTATTATCAATATTGATCCTTCTATTACCCATTATTCATTTAAAAATAGGTTTTATTATCTCTTTCATGATGCAAGTTTTCAATAATTTTGTTTTAAAATATTAAAAGTATTTTTTGTGTGATGATATCATATTCTTTCCTTATTAATCAAATTTTGGAATAAGTTTTAGTTATTATCATTGTATATTTAATGGAATTTGTTTTGAGTTTCCATTTTATATGTTTTCTCTTCATATTAAAAAATATTATTTTAAAAGTGACATGAAAATATCATATATTTGAGGTGATATTTCAGAATGATATTTAAGAAAAATCCATTAATTAATTTATTTTAGATTTTAAAAGGATTATTCTACAATGTTATAATGGTTTATACATAACTCTATGTGTTCTCTTATAGAAAAATATTTTTTTATATTGTGTTTTTAAATAAAATGATCGTTTTTATGTCATTCCTTTTTAAAAAGTTATGAAACCCATTTTCTTATCATGTGTTATTTATCATAAGATGATTGTTCTGATTATAAGTGTAACTCATATATATGTATGATGAATGGTGGGGTATTATATTTACCTCAAATTTATTACTTAATGTTTTTTATCTTATGATATTATTTATAGAAGATATACTTAGATTTTTTTACAAACTAAATGGTTTAAATACATGGATTCGTTCACAAAAATTAAATGTTAGATATATATAAATTTTTTCAAAATTTATTCTTATTCGTATGTTTGTGAAACTTATCTTAAATTCACCTTACTTTTAATATGTACAATTTTTTTTTCATATTCCAACTCCTTAAAATATTCTTCTTTCTTATGTTTTTATTTCATGTTTTTTTAATATTCATTATGTGTATCTCAGACATGTTTTTATATAATTTCTTAGGAATTATGTTCTTATTCCAAGATCCTTATTTCTCAATGATGTTTTATGATTTTTATTATCATACCATGATCTATGTATGTGATATTTCTGTCATACTCATGTTTTTTATTCATGTTTATGATCTTTCAATTATGTATACTTGATATATTTTCTTTACTGAGAATTTGAGATCACCCCTTTATTGAGTTTCCCATCTACATATTATGAAGATACCTATAATGTCTAAGAATTCTATAGTGGTTCGAGAAGAGAACCATTATTTATAGATGTTCATAAGTTTTTAAAAATAATTTACCTCTATATCATGTCATAAATGACACTAATCTAAATTGTTCAATGACCTATGTGAGATTATTGTGAGATTTATTATTTAAATTATGGTAGTGATGAAAATTAATGATATTTTTATCTTGGGTCACCATACCCCAACCATTAGAAAGATATGAGATCTCTGTTGCATGTGTTGAAAACATAACACCATTACCTCATTGGGAAGTAGTGTATAATGCATTCTTATTACGATACCCTGATTTATATCTTCATATAGAAATAATCCATCCTTATACATGGACAGTATGTAGAGTATCGTCAGGAATTTTATTTCAATATCAAAAATATTCATGGCAATGGGAATGTTTTCATAGATATATTGAGTAGAATATTTCTCGTCTAATATTTAAAAGAATCAGTGGATGAGTAGAGAATGATATATTTATTTATGGATATGAGTTGATAGATATAATAGGACGTAAAATTCATTTTTTTTACTAGAGATCAGGTAATAAAAACATCATTGATCAGTTTTGATGTGATGAGTTATTCGACCATAACTGAATATAGATTTATGGAGCATTAGACAGTAGAGAGAGATCTTGTGGGTTGTATTTATCTACAAATGGTACTAACACCTTTATAATAAAATTAGCAGTTCCGTTAACCATGAGGTATGAGAAGATAAACGGTAGGAATTATTCATGTTAGAGAATTTACCAGCTCGATATAATGATTTTTTATTATATACGGTGTCAGTACTAGTGGTCCATGATTACATGGTTAGTTTCATATTTCTTATCCTAATGATTTAACTAATAGAGGATAAATTATATGATTTAGAAGCTATCTAGGTTTCTTTTCTTCATCCCATTCCCACATTTATGTGGTAAAATATATCCCTATACTTTATATTACTATACCATTCATCTATGTAGAGAATATTATATTTGTATTTATATAGAGTTATTGACTATATAAAAAAGTATATTCTCATTAGAGTATTTATGAAGGTAGAGGATCCCATGAACCTAAAATTCTGAAAGATAAATAGATCAATGGAATTCCATCAGTGATAGCTTATAACTAAGATATCCATTTAACTTCTCTATTTTGAAAAAAAAATCTACGAAACCATGGAAACCTAGTTGAAGTTAAAAACAACTTATCACCCAATATCATGTGGTTAGATGGATTGGGCCATTCATAATTTCAAGGAGAATATCTGTAAATGTTTTCAAAACATTCATTTCTGATATACACCATTATAGTTATTTTCTTATAGAAATATTAAATATAATCTATTAATATGGACCATTTTAAGGCACATTAAGGGAGGATGTGTCATTCCACATTGTGTTAGGAAGAGTTAGGGGATTATATCTTATTATAATGAAGTCTATTCTAGGAAATTATAAGGAATGTTTTGTTCATTATATATAGTTTAGTGATGGATCAATGTTTCTATAAATCATATTTACACAGTTTTCATCACCTTTTAGTGTTTGAGGTTTGTGATCATGTGTTTCTCAAGGTGCCTATTTTATTGGGACATCATTTATCTGGAATGAAAGGGATGTACATGGTGTGTTATGTTTGGTTATTCTAGATTATAGAGTATCATGTGAAGGTGGAATCTCTATTAAATTCTACTCTATGGATTACCCATATAGAGGGATCAACTAAACCCATATCATTTGATAGAGTGGGAGTATTTGGACATTGTTCCTAAAGTCATTATTGAGGATAAGCCTATTCATATATATGATTAATAGAAAAAGGTTCTTCATTGTATGTTGATCACAGTATTCTATGTGATTTGGAAGCATGTGGGCAGTATCCTTGAGAATTTGGAGTCAAAAGTCAATGTGAGGAAGTATTAACCTAACCTTTTCTCTTCTAAATCAGGTATAGTACTTTATTAGGGGTAATAGTGATAGTGTGGAGAATTTTTATGCTTTTTAGGTCACTGGTACACAATGATTTTTTTTAGTCTCATTGATTTTTATTATTTGATTTGTTAGGAGGTAGGTGTTGAAAATCCCATTTTGTTGGGAAATTGGAACACATGTTTAGGTCAAAAAATTGTTAGTATTAATGATGCATCTAACAATAAGAGAGAGGGTTTTGAGGGATATTAGTGTTTAACATACCATGATTCCATTTTTTTTGACCTTGCATGTGTTCGTAGAAACCATGTATCTTATTCATGGGGTGGTAATGGCACCCATGTAGCTGAACTATTAATATTTTACTGGTTTTTTAATTTTCATAATTTTTACCAAAATTCAATTATTATATTAGAAAAAATTATTTCCCTTCTATAGAAACCCAGGTTTAGCTTGCATGTATATTACATCAATTTTTCATGAATACTCACTATATTACAAAAATAAGACATAGAATTTGTGGAATTCACATTAGTTTATAACACTGTGAACATGTATATGTAGAAATACATTCACTCATTAAGTTAAAGAAATGAAATCAGCCCCCACCCCTAACATGTACTTATGGACATGCTACCAGGTCAATTCATAACATTTTGAATGTGTAACCAGGTTCACAAATAACCTTATGGACATGAAACCAGGTCCATGCCAACATTTTGAACATGTAAAAATGTTAATGCGTAAAATTTTGAAAATGTAATCAGTTTCACACAAAAAATTATGGACATGAAACTAGGTCAATGCATAATATTGTGAACATGTAATAAGGCTCACTCATACAATTTTAAGCATGTAATTCGGTCCACACATAAACTCATGGACATGTAACCTGTTCTATACATAACATTTTGAACATGTAATCTAGATCACACCTAACATTGTGAACATTAATTTAGGTTCACTTATAACATATATACTCATGAGTCTTCTATCATTACACAAGGAATTTAAGGGTGATATAGTCCCTACACATCCCATAATAACATAATTCATACATGTGACACGAAATGAGACATTCATCATATCATGAACCCCAAAAGGACATAAGTTTCATATGAATAAAATCATAAACCATGAAATGAAATGGGTATCATAAATTTTTCATCAAATCAGAAACCATAAAAATAGGTAGGTTTCATAATAACTATATGAAATAATATCCCATAAAAAGAATCAAGTTTCAAAATAAAATAACTTATGGATGATAAAAGGGTTTCAAAAAATGTCTGAAATCAAATAATAAACCATTCATATATTGAATATTAATTGAACCACTAAATGATTTCATATAAAGTAATTAGTAACATCAATGTATTTCATATTTGATAGAAAATAATTTGAAATATATTTTAAAAAAATTTCTAATGTAAAATATCATTTATTATCTAAAATGTATTCCTTCTTAAAAGAAAAAAAATTTAAAATCATTTAATTTAAAGAAGAATGAAATATTATAATGAAAAATTTGATATAAATTTGGAAACCTTTTTATTTTAAAACATATAAACAATTATTGAAAACATTTAAAACATTTCTTAAATAGAAAATATTACTGAAAAACGTTTTATTTGAAAATATATTCGAAATATTTTAATGGAAATGTAAAAAACAAAAAATCTTTGTTAAAACAATTTTACGTTGGAAATTATATTTAGGTATCATTTTAAAAAAATCAAAACATTTTTTATAAAATTATTTTTGAAATTTATCATATTTATGAGAAAAGTGGAAAATATGGAAAAATTTCTTAAATTATTGTTCATAATTATCTTAATTAATAATGTATGAATGTGGTAATAGAACATGGATATATATTGAATAAACAAAGGATAATTAAACTCATGATTCTTCTTAAGAGATGGATTAGAATATTTCATCAAAGAAGCATAATCATTAACAATCATGAAAATTGATTTGATTGTTTTAATTAAGTATTATCACATGGTAACTTGGGGTCATACTATCACTGAAAGATAATTAAATAAAATTTATCTTATAATAATATTAAGAGAAATATATTAATTATATAAAATTTAAAATAGAAATATATTTACCTCAAGAAAAATTTTTGGTACCCAACAAAACATGAGCCCCAAAGAAGAAAAATTGTGGAAAAACTATTTTACCGATTTTGTAACTTTTGATACATAAATCCCATAAAATTTATATCATATAATTGATATGTAAATACCTATAAATTTTATTATAAAAATTTTATAATACATCCATGGGAAGTATACACAACACACAAAAGGATTGAGTGTTGAATGAAGCATGTATATCATTGAAAAAATGTTGAGATAAAATACCCTTACCTTGTGACTTGACTCTCTTCAAACATAAACAAGATTCCAATAAAATAAATTTAAGATTATTATAAATCTATTAAAAATATCATATTATTATATCTAATTATATATATATTTTAAATATGTTATTATTTTACCAACTTGTTAAGAATCCTTTCTTATGGTTTCACTTCGGTTAATATTCACTTTGTTCTTCACACATGTCTTAAATTTTTATATATTTAGTCCTTATATTTATATAATTATTTACAAAATGAAAAATATGATGTAAATAATATTTATATATTATAAATGGGTATTATAATAATATATAGAATTTATAATTATGAAATTGAGTACACCATTCAAGGAGATGGTAAGCCGTACATACATAAGCATGCTGTTTCCATTTTTATTATCATATTGAAAGAATAATATAAAATGACCTATAAGTAACTAAATTTATATAAAACTATTTTATTATAATTTTTTAATTATATATATCACAAACATTCACTAAAACCATCATTAATAAAATTATTTGTAGTGTGTGTATGAATCATATCGCTTTAGGGGGCGGTAGTCAACACTTCTTCAAACGAAATTATCATATTTAAATTAAATGGAATGAAAAAAGGTATGTGTTGTAAAAGGAATAAATAAGCATAAATATTAATAAATATAATATTTAACATATATAAATATATTTTACATCATAATTTCCATTATGAGAGGCGATAATTAAAAATGAAAAATCATCATTTTGTGTGGTAGTAGTTCTCTGTACACATAAACAATATGTTAGTGACCCATTAGATGGAGGTGTGTGAAAATATAGGAAAAAAATATAATAAAAATATCATAGTATATTTAAGATAATTTGTTTTTTATAAAATAATGGAATAAAAATATTGGATGGGCTTTGAAATAAAATAATAAAAGGATCTTGAAATTAGATGTTACCTCTTAATCAGGTAAATCTTTTTGGTTTGTAACAAAATGCTTCCTAGGATTACATTCTTCCCAAGTAGAGTCATATAAAATTAAGTGTTTAATGTTGGGATGTCTATTTTCTATAGTGTAGAAAACACAATGTGGTTTGAGAGGTGTGAAGAAGAGGGAGATTTGGTGGCCTTTTATAGAAAATGGAGAGGACACACATGGCATTTTTGAGGAAAAGGTAGGTGTACCCATGTTTCTACCAATCAAATGTCATAAAAAACAAAAAACAATATAATGAAAGTTTAATGTTATAATTATTGACATAAAATGGTTTTTTACTGGTTTTTTAGTTGTTTGGGGTATTAAAATGTAGTTTTAGTACTTTATTACCCTAACTTTTTTCTTATGTATTGTAATTAATTTTAATCACCTTCATTAATATTTTTGGTATAAAAATAAGATCAACATATTAGAAATTATAAATTCGTATGATTCATAATTTGGAATCCAATTTTTAAAATTTAAATAAATGTAGTGGAAAAAATTAATTTAAACATAATATCATTGATGGGACGACACTGCTTTTTTTTAGAATAAAAACGTCCAAAAGTTTTCTATGATTTTATATCCAATTTCAAATTGAAATTGATTCCAGTGATCTAAATTAAAATAATATATAAATTTATTATATAATTAAACTTGTCAAAAAAATTAAAATATTATTTATCTTTATAAATGAATCTTATGAAAAAGATGCTTTGAATTTAAAATTTGTACTCTTAACTATTCATTAAAAATAAATACCGATATTAAAATACCAAATATTTATACTAACAAAAATTTTATGTTTTTTTATATATAACGGTTATTTTTTACATATTAAATATACAAAAGTTTAAAAAATTAGATTCAAAATCAGTTATCTATTAAAAGGTGATATAATTATTTTTATTAATATATAGGCTTTAAGCATAAAATCGAGTTTTTTCGAATAATATATATATCAAATATATTGGAATATTATAAAAAATATTATTTTGAATATATAAAAAATAAATTTAATTAATTTTATTCAATATTAATAATTAATTTTACATATTAATATAAACCATCTTTTTCAAATTAAAATAGACTTTTATAAAATCTATCAGTTTATAATAATTTTGTTTTTATATTCATTTCTAATTAATAGGAAACAAATGAATTCAAGTATATATATTCATTAATTAATTAAAAATATAATATTTAATTTAATGGCCAGGTTATATCCTATTAAATAATAATATTTTAATAATGAAATACTATTTGGTAATACTCATTCTTGCATATTACGCAAGCCATTGAGGAAAGTAAATCTTGTGTGTAATATAATCTAACCACCATACTCTGTGTATAGAAAGGTAAAATTTATTTATCATGAAATGAAAAATTAACTTGGCGCTACATATAACACAATAAAAACATAGTTATTTAATAAAATTTTAATATATTCAGTGTGGTGTCAAAGGAAAAATATTAAATAGATTAAATTAATTCGAAAAAAATATTTCAGATAATCTAAAGGTGTCACATTATACCTTCCATAAAATGAATTTATCCCTTAAAATTAATTTTGGTTATCAAAGGTTTAATACATGAATTTTTCATTCATCTAAACCCATATCGAAATAAGGAATAATAAAGCATCCCTTAAAAATGGAATGTTGGAACCTTAATAGTTACCCAATTTAAATCTTAATAAGGGTCCCACATCAGAGAGCATAGGTGGGAAGTAAAAAAATGGACATGGAAGAGAAATCTTAACATCGTGTTCTAATAGAGAGTGATGGAGAATAAGGTCAAGATAATGTTAACAATCATGTATCCATAAATCTTCTAGGAGCTAAGGGGTGTTCTATTTCATCCGGAATGAATGTAATAAGAAAATTTTCTTGGTTTGAAGACCCTTTTAGAAAGGGTAAGAATATTTCATGAAAAGAAGAACTTGCATAATTTTAAGATAGCGTCAACCTTTGTTTTTTTGATCAGCTTCACCACATTCTCATAAATGGATGGTGAATTTTTAATTTCTGATGTACAGACAAATCATCAAGTCCACGAATCCCATTTGTCATTTGTTATAATTAAAATAGATTATTTTGAATTGGATATCCAAAATTCGGAAATCCCCATATAGAGAGATGAAAATGTAATCTTAATGACTTCATCTGAAGTTTAACACAAACACTAGAAAACTATTTATCCTTATAAACATTTCAAAATATAAAAATTGAAATATTTAGAAATAATTTCATCAAATTGGATTAACATTGATCCCCATATATCAAAAAGGACCACTTCATTATCACATTCCAAACATGTGAATACCCTCATTGTATATTCTATTAAAATGTGGTATGAAACAAAATTACAATAATCCTTTTGGAAAATATAATTTTTTCCTTATTCTAAAGGTTACTGGATATATTCCATAAATCCAATAAGTTTTAAACATTTTCTCTAATGACATGGATAATTTTTTCAACCAATAAATAATCAGATTCACGTTAACTAGTGCCATCTAATTTACTATATCCAAATAAATCATGTCTTTATATAAGAAAAACACATTTTTATACATATTGATCACATTTAAGGTAACCTTCCCTTAATCAAAATATCAATTTTCTATTTATTCCTCACCATTAAGCATATCATTTTCAATAAATAATGATTTATTATATCAAAAATACTTATATAATTCATTATTCGTAGAACATAACAATTGAATTCCAAAACAAAACAACTTAATTCATGAAATTTTTTTCTTAAACTTTTACTATTGCTTTATCAAAATATTTATTAGTTACTTTTTCCTTGAGTATGATATATAAATATTGTCTTAAGGTTCTTAATCTTCAACATAATAAATCTTCCAATTATTAATGTTCAAATACTATAATAACATCACATATGTTTTATTTGACATTTGTGGTCTCTTTATCTTCAAAAGTATAACCAATACTCCTATCACCTTCTAGATTATTTTTATGATATTTCCAATTGGGAAATTGAATTTCATAATTCCCATAAATTTTAAATATGAAACATTCATTGTTTACCATTTTACTTCTTGTTCTCCTCATTGACTAAAAATATATCCCATTAGGTGAGAAACACATATAATAGAATAAAACCACATAATCTTGAAAAATAACATATTGGACATCTAAATAATGACACTTTATTTAATCTATGAATGATTTTATTTATCATAGGTTATTCATATAAAAATAATATTTAAATCTTTTATGATGGTTCATAATGAGTTTTGTGAATTCCTAAAGCATATCCCCTGGGAATTTCATTCCAGGTGTGCCACAAGACCTATTTTGGTGTACCATATTACCATTATTATGTCCCAAAAATCTTGTCAGAGTGGTTACCCCAAGGTATATCTATTCTAGAGCCACATTGACATGTATTATCTAGACATGTATTAACATATAGGAAACCAATCACTCCATCGTTTAACAAAATTCCATTATATTTTCATAAACATTCACTAATTCTCATACATATCATTAAATAAATCCCTAGACATTCCCTTATAAATATACCAAGGGATATCACAAATGTATTCTCATACTAGTTTCCAATGGGTTAATAAAACTTTCCCTTGATACAAACTATGGTGTCACAGTCTTAGATTTCATGGATATTACATCATTTTAGATGAATAATTTTTACATTATAAAAATATATTAATGGGGATCATAATAGTCTAGTGACATTAGAAACATGAAAAAAATATCCTATCCTAGTAAAATATCATACAAAAAACCCCATAAAGATCTCCAACATTAGTAATTCTACCTAAAACCATTCTTCATTAATTAGGGGTAAAATATAATAAATGAGTGAGATTAGATTCTCAGTACGGTTAAATTAAGGAAATGCATAATAATAACATGGAAAAAAGGGTACAAAACTTGAGAATACAATTTAAAGATCATACCATTCATATTATAGATCATAATAAATATTGGAAGTTCACAAGACATGGATTATATTGAATTATGATCATAAGTAATTAAAGCATAATATAGTAATATGATATGGAATTTATGGCATTCATTATTTTTTACAGTGTTTTGAATGTGTATGTATAGAAACTAGTTCACTAATTAAGTAAAAGACATGAAATTAGGGTCGTAAATCAACTTATAGATATGCAACCAAATCCATGCATAACATTTTTAACATATAATCATGTTCATCCATAACCTTGTGGTCATGAAACAAGGTCCATGTATAACATTGTGAAAATTTAATCTAGTTCATGCTTATCATTATATACATGTAATTCGGTTCATGCATAATCTTATGGACATGCAACCCTATCCACGCATAATAATGGGAACACATAATAAGGATCACCCAAATTTTTTTTGAACAAGTAATCAAGTTCAAATTTAAACTTATGGACATACACCAGTTCTATAAAAAACATTGTAAATATATAATTAGGTTTACACATAACATTGTGAACATGGAATCATCTTCACACATAACTCAAATACTCATTATTCCTCTATTATTACCCAATTCAATGGAGGGAGATATAGGTATCACCCATCTAATAATAACATTATTCATAAATTTTACCCAAAATAAAACATTCATAAAATCATGAACTATAAAAATAAATTGGTTTTATAAGAATCAAATAATAACCCATTGAATTAAATGGGTATCATTAACATTTCAACAAATCAAAACATTTGAATAGAGATCGGTTTCATAATCAATTAATGAAACTATATCCTATTACAAGAATTCAGTTTCAAAATCATATAACACATAAAAGAAAAACATGTTTCAAAAACATCAAGGAATCATAGAATAAACCATTAATATAAAGATTATTAATTAAACCATTATAAAATTTCCTATAAATTCATGAGTAACATAAAAAAATGTCATATTAGATAGAATATAATTTCATATTTTTCGTGAAAACCTTTCTTGAAGAAAATCTACATTCCTCTTTGAAATGTATTAATTTTGTAAAAATTAACCTTTTGAAAAATATTTCATTGAAAATAAACTAAAAAACTTATAAATTATTCATTGAAATAATTTTTTAAACCATTTTCTAGGAAAAATGTATAAATAATCTTTGTAAGTATTTAACAAATTTCATAAACATAAATCAACCATGAATACCTTTTTATTTAAAAATATATTTTTGAATATATTAAAGGATACTATGAAAACAATAAAAAAATTATAATAATTTTTCATGGAAAATTTTATTCATGTATCATTTAAATTATTTTTGGAAATCATTGTTTTGGAAATGAAATAGGCATATGACCGAAGGGAGACATATTGTATCATTTTTATAATTTTTCTTATCAATTATATTATATATCGAAATGTTGGAAATTTTTAATAATACATGGATATATCTGGAATAAATATATTATAAATAAACTCATCATTTTTATTGAGATATGGACTATAATATTTCATCAAATAATCATAATCAGTAATAATTTCGAAAAGGCGGTGAGATTTATTCTATAAAATATTATCATTTGGTAACTTTGGATCATACACTCCATGTAAGAAAATATAATTACATGAAGCTTAAAATACCATTAAATAATTATAATCATGATATTACATGTAAAATGGATGTATATACAACTTGAAAAATAATTTATATGTATAACTAATCACGAGTCCTAATGAAGGAAAATAATGAAAAAATTGTTTTACTGATTTGGTAAATTTTGAAACATAAACCTCATGAAATAAAAAACAATTATTTAATATGTAAATACACATAAATTTTATTATAATAATAATATAATACATCCATGGGAATTATACACTCCAAACAAAAGAAATGGGAGTTGACAAAATCTTGTATGTCATAGAAATAAAAAAGTGAGGTGAAATAAAATTACCACATGTCTTGACTATCTTCATACTCATATATTATTATTGTATAATTAATATATGATTATTATAAATATTTTAAAGATCCATATTATTATATATAATACGATATATTTTTTATTAAGGCATTATATTACCATATTGGTAATAATATTATGCTAATGTTTCACTTTGGGTTTTATTCACTTTGTTCTTCGCAAGTGTGTTAATTTTTTATATATTTTGTCCTTTTACTTATATCATGATTTAAATAATGTACAAAATGATATAAATATAATTTTTATATTGTATTCAAATATTATAATAATCCATATAAAATATATGTTTTAAATTGAATACATTTTTCATGGAAACGATTAGTCATTTGTACGCAAGAACATTGATTCCATTTATATTATTGTATTGGAGGAAAAATGAAAGAAAATGACATATATGTATTTTTATATTCAAATATATTTACTAGTGTAGAATTATTAAAACATATATATAATATAATATCACTGATCTCTTCTTTAATATATATAATGTAGTCCATGGACGAATCACATCACTTCAAGGGGTGTCCGTCCACATTTCCTCAACCAAAAATATTATATTTACACAATATATAAAATATAAAAGTATATGTTGTTAAATAAAATGAAAAATGTTAAATAAATAAAAAATATAATATATAACATATAATTTTTTTCAATCATAATTTCTTCCATGATAGGGGTATGAAAAAATGAACAGTTATCGTTTTGTGAGGTGGTAGTTCATCAATCACATAAATACAATAGTTACCATTAGATAGAGGTGTGTGTAATTTTATGTAAAAAAATATCATAAAAACATAATTTTATATTTTAATTTTTTTTATAAAATAATGGAATAATATGAGTGGAGGGCTGGAGTATGAAAATAAAATAAAGGATCTTAAAAGAAGACGTTACCTCTTAATCAGGTAACTCATTTTGATCTGTTTCAAAAGATTTCCTGGGATTATTTTTTTCCAAAGAAGATGATTATAGGAGTAAGGGGTAGAATCATTAATGTATATTTGGAAGTTATTGGCCAAACATAAGTGGTTTTTTAAGAAGAGGTAGAAGTGATAACCTTTCATTTTGAAGGGAAAGAAAATACAAGTAATATTTAAAAACAAGTTAGGTGTACCAATGTTTTTACCAAAAAATGTCATATAAATATAAAAAAACTAAATAAATAAAGGATGATTTTTTATTAATGTCCATAAAATGGGTGGTTTAAAATTTTATTGGTCATTTGATGTCCTAAATATATGGTTGATTACATTATTAACCTAATTTGTCTCTTAATTGTTAAAATTAATTTTAATAAATTTCAATAATATTTATTTTGAAAATAATGATGACCTTATTAGACATTGTGAAATTGTATTATTAAAAATATTGAAACATTTTTTCCAAATTTTAATTATATAAGTTGGAAAAATTAATTTAGAAATAACCCCAATGATGGGAAGACACTAAGGGGTTTTGGAGAAAAAATGTTCAAAAGATTAATATGTTTTTATACACTATTTTAAAATTAAATTGATTATTATGACATAAATATAATAAATATTAAAATTATTATCTAATTAAACTTTAATATCAATTTAAAATATAATTTTTTGTTATAAATTAATTAGAAGAAAATACATTATTGATTTAAAATTATGTATTTTTAACTATTCATTAAAAATGATACCATACAGAAAAAAAGAGAATTTTTTTATAACCAATTTTTTATGTTTCTATTACAAAGATGAAATTTATTTTGACATATTAAGAGTATAAAAGTTTTTAAAAATTGTATTTAAAAAGGTGTCTCCATTATAATGTGATAAAATTACCTTCATAAATATATAGGTTTTTAAGCATAAATTGGAGTTTGTTCTTATATTATATATATCAAATGTGTTGGATGGTTATAAAAAATAGTTTTTCTAATATATAATTTATAAATATAATTAATATAATTAATATTTTTAATTTATTATTTTGTTAATAGTATTTATCTTTTTCACATAAAAATAAGCATTTATAAAATCATTTCTTTTATACTCATTTGGTTTCTATATTATTTTCTAATTAATAGGTAAAAAATGAATTAAAAAATATATATATTCATAATTATTTTTAATACAATAATATTAAATTTAATTTCCATGCTATTTAATATTAAAAATAATATTTTAATAATTAATTAATGTTATGTAACAATCAATCCTTCATGTTATGTAAGCCATTGTGGAAAGCCATTATTGTTTGTAATGTAATGTAACCTCTTTGTTATGTGTAATGAAAGATAGCATTTATGTTCTGTGTAGTGATAAATTACTTGGTATTTAATATAATACAAGAAAAATATAATTATATAATATAAAATAATATTTTATTAGTGTGGTTTGAAATTAAAAATATCAAAAAGAATATATTAAATAAAAAAATATTTCACAAAATCTTCAGGTGTTACCCCTTTCTTACCCACTCATTTACATCCCATTCCATTGTCCATAGACCATATCACCTGTGGATTTTGGCGTATTCCTTTCTTCCATTGAACGATTCCTTTATGGAATTATTGTATTCTTCTTGATTCCTTTATAATTATCAATTTTCTACACTATTTGTCAAGTTACATCGAGTATGAAAACCCTATCTTTTAATTTTTTCAAACCACGGATATTATATAGGGAATATTTTTTGTTTATACTATTTATTATGGTTTATGAGGAATACTCTCATTTTATTAAAATAATTTATTACAGGGTGACACATTTCCATTTAAATTTCTATAAGTGTCTCTATTTAAGGGAATGATTACATAGAAAAACATTGATTCTATATTTTCATTGTTTTATGACCAAATAGAATTTTATCTGTGTTAATAATGATAAATTATCCATGATTTAATTATATATTGGTGTTTTATATTAAGTTTGGGTTTAATTTGTCTATATTATTTTAATTTATTTTAAATTCACATGATGTAATCAATAAAATACCTTAAAGAGGATTTTTGGTTCAAAAAGTATCTCCAAGGTGGTTGTAAATTGTTTTACCATGATAATGATGTTTTATTATTATTATCATGTATTTTTTAAATTTTAACTTATTATGTGTATAGAATTATACGATTTTGTGGAACATAGAAGGCCTTAGGTGTGTGTAAATTAACATAGACACTATAAATCTTAGCCTATGGTAGGAACTAGCCTGGATGGGTTATTTATGGAAATAATAGAGTGTTTGGGTGGAAAAAGATGGGAGATTTCAAAATGTGTCCATGTTGACCAAGAGAACACATGAATATATTTTTGGGCAAGGGGATGAATAAGATATATGTGATATTTATCATACATTCTTATCTAGTTAGTAAATTATGTCTTAGAATATGTCAAACTATAGTCCATTGGAAAGAGAACATGATTTCTATATCTTATGTCGGTCTAGATTACATGACTTTATAATTATTTTTATTTCAATATTTCATCTTTTTGGTTATATGATTTTCTTTATGAATATATTTATTTTCTTAAAAATAGGCCTATAACATGTTTTTGGTGATTTAAGAATGTTATTTTCAGTTTAAATTCTGAATATTTTTTACATAATCTTTTTATATTCATATTTTTTAGTTAATAAATTATTGCAAGTGAAAAAAAGGGTTTCTAAATATTTATTTTCATGTAAATGTGATTTTAATATTGTGTATGGTTGTTTAAATGATCTTCAAACTTGATTTGTTTTGCCTATATTGATAAAGTCCTTATATAGATTCATTTTCGTGTTCAAACAAAATCAGCCTCACACCCTTTATATGTTGTTGGGAATATGAAAACATGGTTTTCCAAATAATGTTAATGGTAAGGGAACCATGTAGTTATGAAGAATTTATTTATTATTAATTCCAATATTGGTTTTGGTATTTTGGAGGTATGGAATCATAAACTTAGTTCATGTGGATAATTTTTGAGATTTTATACCATTGCGATATTAAGAATTATCCTTTTAGTATTATTTCCTATTTTGATATAATTTTTGTATATCATATTTATATATATGTATGAATGTATGTATATACTATTTTTAAAAACCAATGTGATGGTTTTATTATATCTACTATAGTAAATGAAATATTTACTAAACTATATATATATATATATATATATTATTGATAATGTTTATTGGTTGGAATGTACACCAAATTAAAGGATGGTTAACGCCATAATTTTAGAGGTGAAACCATTCAAAAATTACTGTATTTGATTCCATTTTTCATTTCACATTCCCATGTAGATTAGGAATGTAGCTTGAGCCTTATAGAGTGCTTACATGGGTGATGGGTTTGGTCAACACAGGTCAGTTATCTATAACAATCTATTTTTTATTTATAAATTCATAAACATGATGTTTAATGGTTATTCATTTTTCTATACGTATATAGATTATGTAATGATGAAAAAAACTAGATAATGATCTTTAATGAATATTTTATTAGATTTAAATATATTTATGGAAAATATGGGAGATTACATGATGTTGTTGTAGGATAGTGGAACATATTTAATTATGTATCAAGTGAAGTAGGGAAAATATATAGTTTATGATATATGAAGCTATGTGACACCTTAAATGATGGAGTAAAAACGATTGATAGAATGCTGGTAGATAACTCATTTATTTGTAATAAGAATGATGCAATGATTCCATCATGTTGGATGGAAGAATTGTTTATGTTTTCTTGAAATTTAATTTTTATAGTTCCGCCTAAATATATTTAATTATATAATGATAATAGGTGGATATTTTAGTGGTTAGTAATAATGAAGGATATCACTAATTTTATTGTATAGTTGTCAGATTTTCAACATGTTAATGTTAAACATAAATAACCGATAGGTTTATTTAAATCATTACCTATGTTAATATTGAAATGTTAAAACGTCATGATGGGTTTTATAATAGTAATGTGAAACTAACTTTGAAATAATGAAACCGTGTGTGTTATTATGGATGAACATACCAAATAAACTCATTTTATAACTATTTAAGTTATATATTTAGGAATGGATCTCAATAACTACATGAATGAGTTAGGATTCATTTATTTTCTATATTAATCATGTTGGTTTTAGATATCTCTTTTAAATAAAGGATATTTAAGGGATTTCAAAATGTTATAGGCTGTAAGTTAAATATATGCATGAATTTTCATCCTTAGATAGATGGACCATCCGAGAAGACTGTATATGTTTTAGAATATTTTATTTAGTCCTATGTATTTGTATTTGATATATCTTAGGAGTATTATATTCATTTAGGTAAATTTTCATATAATATAACATATCAAACATTTATTCATATTATATCTTTTGAACCATTATAGGATATATCATATTGATTACTATTACATTCAGTTGAGATTGAGTGGAATTTCTCATAGGGACTATTCTTTTTTCATATATGGATAGTTAAATTTATTTTATATTAATATTATAAGGAATACATATATTAGTTAAAAATCTTATAAAATTAATCTAGAGTGACCCTTATATTTTATAGTTTGATATGATGTTTTTGGTTGAGTATTACCACAGTTGGGATGCTGGAATGTTTGGAATTGTGAAAAATACATCTTTTATATACTAAATATTTTGGGGTTACAAAATTGAGAGTTGAAATGAAAAATGGTTTGATATTTACATCAACTAAAAAATTATTTAATTATCGCTCTAGTTTTGTTACATGTAATGTATCAATGAAGACAATTATCATTATTTAGATTGGTAGTGATATTATTTTAGATATTTGTTTTTAATCAATAATTGTAGGTAATTAATAACCAAGATAAGATTCTAATATAATTAATCATTCAATTTTTTAAAATAATGGAGACAAAACTGTATTTAATAAGTAATGTTAGAGAGAAAATATTATATGATAAAGTAAGACTGGGGAGTTTCAAAGAAGATAAAGCACAATAACTCTCTAGAAATGGAATGTTTTATGACAGTGGTAATTGTGACACCCTAGATATAATATTTAAATTATATATTATTTTCTTAGTATTTATTATTGTAAAAGGTAATTTGGAGCAGTTTATGGAACAAACATTGTTTATAATAATCGTATAAATTCTATACTTTCCTTAAAAATCATAGTTATCTTTAACTCAAATATTTTTCCTCTAATCACCCATTAATTATCTTATGATATGTTTATGTAACACTACGATATATTTAGTGTGGATTTGAATGATTTTTTATAATAGTTGATGATTTTATTTTATAGATTTATTAGATCTAACATGAATAAATGATAAGAAATTATTAATCGATTATAATTGTCTTTATCACTATTAATATATTTATCTTCATACTATATCTTGGAAAATTAATCATGGAATTTGGATAATTAAATAATAGATCATGAGTTTTAATTTTTTAGGATTTAAATTTTTGGATTGTGTTAGAGAATAAAATCACAACTTATAAAATGGAATAATTATCATCTATGATAGTGGAATCTACAGTTTCTAAAGATAGTTGTGATATGATAATGTGTTTTTGTTGTGTTTTTATAGAAATTTATTTGGAAATTTATTTTGAACTATCGAATAAGTATTTATTGAATTTTATTTGAAAAATCATGGGATTTTATAAAGCATGGACTTGATTTATGAAATCTTACATTTTGATAAATCATGGATTGATTTGATGAAAATGGATTATAATAATTTATTCTCCATCCCATGATTAGTTTTTTTGTAGGAATCTAGGTTATATTGTAACTAATTCAACATTTTAGATAGATAGTTTTTAATGAATTATTTTCAATTATAACATTATTATGGTATTTAAGATAAAAAAATTTAGGAATAATTAGATTAATGTGTAAAATCTATAAACAAAAGTTACAAAACTATAGACCAATAGTACTATGATTTATTTGGAATGAATAAATATTCCACATAAAACATGACTTGTGAGATTAAAATATAGTAGAGATGGAAATACATTCTAAAATACATTGTGGTCATAACATTGTATGGATTTTTTTATTAATGTTGATTCCCATGAATTTGATGTTATGAAAATGTTTGTATTTGATCTATATAGATGGTTATGTAGAAATTGTTTTTTGATAGTGTTATCATCAAATAGGGTATGGTTACTCATAATTTTATAAACTCATGGGTGATTTTTATTATCCTCTTTTTTTATGATGATAATTAAAACCATAGATAAAATAGTTTTGATAAAACTGATAAAAATGAAAAAAAACAATTTCTATAAAATATGAATTATTTAGAATGTTTTTGATTGATCATCCATGATAACTCTTGGGAGTCATTGGGATAAATATTACCATATGATATTTTACTTACACCAACATGTATAAATCAATTATCCTACTAATACTCTATATCAAATTTCATGAAAAGAGGAATATGTATTCTTTATATGGGATGTTCACTTGGACCACTATAGGATCACTGATATGCGGAGTGGTGAATTAGGTAATTTTTTTTTATTGTAAACGATTTTTTTAAATTGTATTGAAAAATTTCCTAACCATTAAGAAAATTGATAGAGTATTATCTAAAAAAATATATATCTCAAACCTAGAATTCAGTGTAATAAATAAAAATAGTGATATGAATATGATAATCACAAGGTTCAGTACAAATACCCACACTTTTACATGATGGTTTCCCCCCCTCAACCTGGAATCTATTACTATATTCTTTTTAGATTACAAAGCCACATGCATAAACTAGTTCTACTATGATGAACCATAAATTTCATATATAAAATATGGGTTTTAGATGAGTATTTAACACATTACACAAAGACAAGAGAGAGTATAGTATTAATTTATTGTATTTAGAGACTATAATTTTTTTTATATTTGGGTGAAATAGCATCATCATCTCCCCTAAAGATCTTCCACTTTAGTACTATTCATAACTATTACCTAATTAAAACCCTACTTTGTAGATTTGGGAAAGGAAACATATGAAAAGGTGAGATTAGATTATCAGTGAGGGTTAACATGATAGATACATAGGCAGAAAACAAACACAAGGGTATGAGAACTTGATAATAACATTATAAAACCATAAACCACATATGAAAGATCATAAGCACGAGTCATTTAATAAATATTTTTTTTTTCAAAATACATGAATCCAATGAAAATAAAAAAAACATGATCTATGATATAATGACATTAGAATACAACATGGAATTTTAGAGTACACATAAACATAAGAAATCATTTCCATTACAGTTAAAAATAAAATTAAATTCTATCATAATGTCATTGGTTCACTTCCCACACCATTATAGTAGTCAAGGACTACACCCAATAGAATTATAATAGTCATGGCACACTCATAAGATCATCATAGTTTATAGAGTCCCTTACTAAACAAAGTTCAATCCTTTTTGTAGTCCTATTTATCGCATGAGATATAAATCATTACATAATGCAATGTAATGATATATAGGTATCATTTTGAACATAATTAAAATAATATATATGTGTTCTACAATATTATAAAATAGTTACTATATCATATAAAATTAAATTAAATAGGCTTCATAAATAATATATCATACAATAACCTATGTAAAAGAGATATATTTCATAACAATTTCATCATTTCATTATAGTATACCTCATTGAAAAATAATCGGTTTTTATAATAATTTTATCAACATTTAACCTATAGAAGAAAAATAGGTTTCATAAATATCATTTCATTATAAACTATTTAGAGAAAGAATAATAATGGTATTCTTATTTCATATCCACAGTATATCATAACTAACATCAATGAATGTGATCATATGCCAAATATTATTTTTATTGATCATTTAAAACATTTATTGAAGAAAATAACCGTTATTTTAAAATCCATTATAAAAATAAAAAATAAATTGTTTTTTATATTTTTTTAAATAACCTTGAAAACATATAAATGGAACCCATAAAAACCAAGTAAATAATTTAATAAGGAAAACATATTATTTTTGAAATTGAATTTTTTTTAAAAAAAATGCACTAAATACTTTTGAAAAAAATTTCATTTAAAATAACATTCGAGAAATATAAAATAATCTTTTTAAATAATTGAAAACATTTCTTTATAAAACTTTTTTTTCGTGGAAATATATTTAAATTGAAATTTAATATAATAATTTGAAATCATTTTCCTTGAAAATATCCTTGAAATCATATAATTCTTGTTTTATAAATCATTTATTGAATTTTTAAGGAAAGTAAATTTTTAGTTAAATCACCATTTAAAAATAAAAATTCATAAAATTTTTCGAAATCATTTTATTTGAAAATAAATTTGATATTTTTTAATGAATTCTGTAAAATTCATTAAAAAAATTCATGTGGAAAATAAATTTTCATTGAAAATAACTCTTTAAAATTTAAGATTAAAAATATATTTTGAATATCCTATTATTTGAAAATTTCCATGAATGGTTATAAAAGAATATTTAAAAAATCATTTCAAATTTTTTTGAGTAAAAATGCCTTTCTTCATTGAAAATATCATTTTGAAAAATAAAACACTTTCGAAATAATTTTATTTGAAAATAATCTTTGTGAATAATTTAAAATCATTTCCTTGTAAAAATTTCCTTTCAATTTTAAAAAACACTTTTTAAAATAGAAAACATTTTTATTATCCATTAAAATTAAAAATATATTATTTTTTAAAATGTAATAGTTTCCAAAATAATAATGAAAATAATTTCATTGAAAATATATTGGAAAATTTCTAATGGAATCTTGAAATCATTGAGTGAACATGATAGTGGGAAATACTTTTCATGTCTTGGATATTATTAAAAAAATATTGTTTTTCACATTTTTAGTAAAAGAAAAATTGGTTTTGTTAGGAAAGTGACAGGAATATTAATTTTCAACATAAATTTAATAAGGTCAAAACATCATTTAATAATCTTTCCAAAATCATAAAATAATTTTAATTACATTATGAAAGAATTTATTGAACATTGGGGTTTAGAAGAAAACAAATTTCATAAAAAGGAGAAATATAGTTGGATTTTAATTAAAAAATAACAATTTTTTTAGTTAAAAATAGTGGTAAATGGTAAAATTAATTTAAAATACCATGAATAACAAAATTACAGGATAATTTATTTGAATTTTTTAGAGTCATATCAAAAGATATCAATATTAGAGACTTAATCATAAACAATCTTGAAAAATAATAAGATTATAATATAAAACTATTACCAATTTGGTAATATTTTATATATCATAACCATGAAATAGATATCCTAAAATGGATATGTAATAATCCTAATTTTCATGAGTGAATTTTAAAATACATGCATGGGATAAATATACTTCACATTAAATAAATATGTGGGGAATACGGCATGTGTCCACTAGAAAATAAAAGATAGATGTAAATTCATAATTCTAGAATATATTTTTAATAGTTAGAACCTCATTTAAGAAATATTGGTTTATTATTGATCTATTATAGATTCATACACATACTTAAAATATCATAATGTATCCTATAATAATTTCTCCAAACCGATTTATTAATAAATAATTTAAAAATTCCTTATTTATGGGTTTTATCAATTTAATTTTTTAAGGAGTGTTTTGGTTTAGTAGCTCTAGTTTTGTACATTGTTTATGAATACATTATCTTTGTAACTAGATAAACGAAATTTATATCATGTATTTTCATTATATAAATAATTATTAAAATTTATAAAAGTTAGAGATGGTATAGATGAAATGCACAGTTCATAGAGATGGTTGGCCATACATATGCATGAACATTATTTCCCAATTTAAATGCTTAGAATGAAATAAATGTATCTTACTATTAACCATTATATAAAAAATATTATTTAATATATATAAAATATTTTCATTTAAATTTTTTCATTACATTATATGAAATGTGATGGTGAGAAGGAATCACATTGCTTCGTGATACGACAGTCCAACGTATACATGAATGACATTATAGTATCCACAAAAAAATGAAAAGTAGAAAAATTATACATGTGATATTGTATTTCATAAATTGAAATTATGTTAAAAATATCAAATAAATATTCTAAATACATCATTACCCAAACTATGATAGGTGGTGATGGAAAAATAACAACATTGGTTTTCAACTTGGTAGTCCCCCATGCACTTGATCAACAATTTCATTTTCTATTTGATGGATGCTGAGGTGGATATAAATTATTAAATTAATATAATAACATCTCATTATTTTTGTGATGAATTTTTTATAATATCGGATGTGTTAATACATAACTGAAGGTGGGAAAAGAATAAAGAAAAAGAAAGATCTTAGTGAAGGCAATTACCTTCTCTTAAAAGTACCACCTATGGATATCTTATTAAGGCTCCGAGTCTTGATATTTTTGAAGAAGAAGCATGTCTAAAGAATGTATAAGGATTTTTGAGGGGTACTTTTTTGGGTTTTATAAACTAGATATATTGAGATGAGTGAATAAGTTAAGTTATGTGCTAAATATTGATATGTTGGGGAATGGAACCCACGTGGAAACTATGTAGAAATTTCCCAAAATAATCTAAATAGTTAAAGTAATTCAATTGAATAAATATTCCAAATTATACTAGATTATATCCCTGAATGAAAATTATGGAAATATTGAAATAAAATTATAATTTTAAAATTTCTATATTAATTTCAATCCTTATCTTTATATTTTAACCCTCTAGTAAACCTATTATTAATTTTACCATGGTAAATATGTCGTACAATTTCTAGTCTTAATTATGGGAAAAAATTATTCTGAACTTATTATATAATATATATTAATTTTATTCCAAATATGTTATCTATTTTAACAAATTAGATTAAAAATATTGGAAGGTTTATTTTTAAAATTAATCCCACATATGGGATAATAATGTTGGTTTATTAATTATGAAAATTATTATGATGAAAAAAATTGGATTAATTGATATATAATTGATCTAATTTTACTTTTATAAATATTTACTAAAAAAATTTGTATGTTTTTAATATCTTTAATAGAAATTATAATTTTTAATAAAAATCGGTATTTTACAGTATTCATCAAAAAATTTATCATTTAAAAAATTCTTTAAAAATTCATCAGAATATAATTTTTAATTGAATTAAAAAAAAGTAATTTTATTTTTATGATTTATTTCTCTAAATGGGTAAAGTATTAATTTTAAAAAAACCCACATATGTGACAAAAATGTGAGTTTCAATATTTTTATTTTTCAAGAAAATGATGATTTTACAATAAATATTTGTATAATACAAATCATATCATGAATATAAATTAAAATTTATTGATATTTAATATATATATTTGGTTTAAATAATTCATAATTAGGTATTATTGTAAATTATTAAAATTGAGAAACATTTTCTCCTTTAGAACATTTTTGAGAAAAAACTAATTTTCAACCAAAAAAATATAATAATGATAAAATAAAATATAAAGATTATTCCAATGTATCTAAGTGGATAAAATATAAATAAATAAAACTTATATTAATTAGAAAACATTTTTTATGAAAATATTTAATTTATTAAAAATTTATGGATTATTTTATATGTATTTATATGTAAATTTATATTATGTATGGAATTTGTATGTAGATTTTATAATTTTGTTAATATTATTCATAATTCTATATTTAATACATTTTTTATAAATATAATATTTAAAATATTATTATTTTTGGTTTTCAGAAGCATGGATATTTGTGTCATGCCTGATTTCGAAGAAACATTATATTGCATGAAGTGCATGTTAAACTCTATATTTCATATAACACAATCTATATAAAATATCAAAATAATTATTAAAAAATTATTTTATAAAATCTTGGGATGTTACATCTACCCCCCAGTAATCATTCTTCTAGTAAACCTTGGTTTAACCACCAACAATATTATCATATAAAACAGTTCTCTATACCCCCAACTATCCTTCTTATATCCACTTTCTTCACTTCTAGTTGTACCACCTATCCAACAATCCTTTTCCACAACTGGTTATACACTTAGCTACAATATATTTTCTTCTTATTTAAGATATTATTTAGATTGGTATTCACTTCTCCCCCAAGTGAGTTGGATCACATTTACATGTGTATAATCTTTAATATCTTCAATAACACACTAATAAGTCAGTGTATTTTGAAAATTACTACTGAAATTTCATATACATAGATATTCTCAATCTAAAACTATTAGATGGTTTTCCATGAACATACTTAGATAATGTGTATCTGATGAATCCTTATAGTTTTCCCTCCATCAAATGGATTTATATATAGTTAATCTCCCCAAGATACTTATCAATATTTTGTGATTTATTTTGGATTTATCTATTCATAAGAATCATCATATGCTTCTCTATTAAATGAAACATATTCATTTAGGTATTCTTATTTCTTCTTCAATTGATTATGAACTCAATTTATAGTGCTCACTCTACTTACTCTATGAATGATGTAACATGTTCTAGTTCCCTTTCTCCAATCAAGTATAAAGATAGCCAAGTATATATCATGATAGAAATCCTATAGAAATTCCAAACTATGTATGTGAATAGTAATTGTGTGTACATTATTTAATCCCCATTGTATATGTTTTTAATTTTAAAAATTCACAAGAGTTAATATTTTTACCCACACACATAAAATAAAACCTTTTAATATCCAATTCTTTTGAATTTCACTGGATTCTAGTTTACTTTTCTAGAACATTCTTGAGGTTTGTTGAAGATTATTCAAAACACATACATTCTTGTTATATCCTTACACTATTCATTATGGACCATATTAAAAACCCATAACCTCTTCACTATAAAATATTTTGTGTTTCCAACACATCATCATCATATTAATTTCTTTAATCTATTTATGTTTATCTCCCTCGTTTTTCTATTTCTAGTATAAGAATGATAGCTTCCATATTAATAACTTATCTTTCTTATAATACACATTTATTATTATTCACCTGATAAAATCTAAAACTATCATCACACGATGGACCCCTATTTTATTTCCATATATCATGAAACCATAATCTGATAAAATATTTATGTGTTTATCTGATGTAATACTACACATTTGGTTGGTTATTCTACATCCAACCAGTGAAACTTTATTTTGGCATTCCTATGAAACCTCTTACCAATGGCTCAGCAAGCCTTATTATCATCATTATTCCTGAGAAATTATTGCTAGTATATCATTATAGAGTAATCCAACTGATGATATTTTTTACCCTAGTCTTTTTATTTTACCTCTTATTGATTTAATATAACTCGATTTATGATTGGACTTTGATAAGCTCTACAACCTATGAATCTCAATTCCATGACAAAAATGTAACCCCTTCTTTTCTTTAAGCACCTTCACATTTCTCCATTTGATGTCAGTGAATAATCTTCTTTTATTAGATCATTAGAATGTATTTTCAGTAGAAATACAACTACTGTAATCTTCATTTATATCTCTATCAATATCTCCATAAACATCACTATAAGTTCCCTATATTGAATTCCTATGTGAGATATCTTTAAAAAAATTATCCCCCTTACCATTAATAGGTCATGTATATCACACCAGACCTTTACATTCCTTATGTAATGACATTATATGAAGAACATGTTACCATTATGTATCCCACACAACAAACTTCACATAGGCACAACTCAACCATTATAATTTAGACCCTCATATGATAAGAACTTCTCCATTGAGTCAGTCTAGAAACATTTTTTTTCTTATAATCATATTATATAACTTTATATAAATATTATGTATGATTAATCCACCATTAACATTTTACATCTACATGATCATGTAATATTCTCATATCATACATCATCACATTATATACATATATAAAAATTGTTGTTTATCTTTATAAAAATTCATTAAAACTTTTCTTCTTGGACTAAAAAATATTCATTTGCGAACACTTGGTTTCTTCATCCAATTGTATTCAAAAATATGTAAAGACTAGGACAAAAAAAATTCCATAAACACAGTTAACAAACTATGTAAAAACTCATAAAAACAAATATTCGATCAAAAATTTGATGGTGAATTTGTAACATGAAAAATATCCTAGAATATTATGACCTGGTATAGAAATATTCCTAACATAGATATGTAAAATTTAATTTACTCAACATAGAACGTTAATCCCCTTCATAGGAAAATTTAATAAAATTCTTAAGGAATGTTTTCTAGGAAAAATCATAAATTTCGTCACATAAAAAATCATTACAAAAACATATTAACATATTAAAAACTAATGTATATAATCATTGTGATCTATTTTTTTCATAAAAATACATCAAGTTAATAGTTTCCTGATGTTTCTTCTAACATAATCATATAAGGATAAATATGAAATGTTTTTTATTGAATAACCTGATTCTATATTAATAAATATATCAGAATATTTTAGGTTTATGACCACAATTTCCATAACATCTCATCTTTCTTAACATCATTTCATTTTCTTTAATAAAATATTTGATACTCATACATCAGTTTCAACTTCTCACCCGTAAAGTGTTGAAATTATTTTTTAGTGTGGTTTTTATTAATACCATGACATACATATCTTGTTAAAATAAATAACTACATAACTCGTCTAGCTACCATACTTATTCTCATTTAATTTCATTTTATATAGAATAAATAAACATGTTTTGGGAATAAGAAGGATCCATTGTGTTTCTTAGAAGTAAAATTTTATCTAAGAGTCTTCTACAAAAAAAAGACTTCTTCTTCATCTTCCTAGTTTTTTCATGGTACATAATTTATTCATTATCGTCATCCTTATTATCTTTTATAACAAATTTCTTAACATTTAGAGAATGTGTAGAGAATGATTTCATCCCCTATTAATCATTTATATGATATTTTTTAATTTGCATCTCTCATTTCATCTGTATGTTATCTTCTTGGCTGGTAATATATATAGAAAAAATTTAATTTAATTTCCCATATTTCTAAAATTTCATATACTTTTTCTTAATTTTTATATGGCCATTTTTGGAGATGTTTTGTCATTTTTTATTAATATTTCAAAATATATATCATTCCTTTTCATTTATCATATATTTAGGTTTGGTCTATCATTCTACCAAGGATTATTTGATTTTCTCAAATAACTAAGAAGCCTTTAAATTCAAGATGAATATTGTTACCCTGAAAAACCTTGTTAAATTCATTTTATTTTCAACTTTTTAAAGCTTCACATTTGTCTCTCTAGAAACTATAAAATTATTCAACATCTAAATATTCTTTTATTTATCATCACAATTTATTAGACATTTTTCTTCTATAATCATTATATATACCATTAATTTATTTCTATTTCTTAGTAAAGATGTGATGTTATAATATAAGTATTCTCAATACTAGAAAATGTGACAACACTAGAAGTGAAATATAAAACATAATCACTCGAAATGATCATAATGGTTCTGAAACTTTTATTTTAATTATATATTAGAAAAATGTGGATTACTAGTTTAGAGAGAAATTTCCTTAATGAAATCAATATTTCATCAAAGTACTGTAATGTTTCACAATTCATAACTTTTGAACATTCATTTTTAGTTGATGTTGTTGAACATTGAGATTTTTTGATAAATTAGAAACCTGATTCTATAGACATTGTATGAAAAATTAAGAATATTAACAGTTAACCTCAACTTATATGGGGAGGTATTCTCTTGTATTTGATAAAAAAAATTTAAAAAATTTAGTTTATATCCAAAAAATCTTATTATTTAAAATATTTTTTTCTAAATAATTTCTGTTTTATTCAATTTATGTGAATTTAATATTTTCAACTTAATTTCTTATATAAGATTTGTTTCAAACTTGTTGATACTCTCTTATAGGGATGATGTTTCTTCATATTTGTTTTCACATAGCCTCACAAAAAATCATCATCAAATCTCAAAACACATTGAGTTTTATCTCCAACTTTTTTATAATTTCACCACTTCTAAATCGTTAATAAAACAACATAATTATTAAACTATAATTTTTTCCTTGAGTTATTAATTTTTCTCATATAATTCTTCTAAATTTTATATTAGAGTCAACACTATTTATGTTCTCTATTAACCGTCATCATCAATACATGATGAAGTAAATTATTTTCTAATATGATCTAAAAATTTTATGTGGAAATATATTAAGACCATATTGATAGGGAAGTTCATATTCTTGTATTTCATTTTTTTAATGATGTTTAATAACAATATATATGGTAAGAAGAAAAGAAACCACATCACTTTGTTTTTTGTGAATATCAGACCGACCATCATGTTTAAGAAAATTTTACTCACAATGGTTAAAAGTTATATCATACTAAGATGTTTTTTCTAGATTAAAAGAATCATCATACTAATCTCAGGTCCAGATTTGACGAAGAGATCATAAGATGGATAATCAGAGTTTGAATGACTATGATTTAAATGTTATGATGCTATGTTGATGTTGGAGTTCCCATATATCATAAGTTAAGAAGGAAAGAAATATGTTTCTAGACTAATGATAAGTTACCATACATTCCTTTTTTAATTCATAAGATGATATATATGATCTTAAATAAATTCAAAGTCGTAAAGGAATTAACAATACAACACAATTTTGTAAATTAAGGAAGTTTCTAATTTTGAAGTTTCTGAATATCCATCCACCATATTCCATATACCACCATATTCATTAGAGGTATAGATGTTTTTGGTGGAAATAATTGGTATCATATTCAGAAGAGATATAACGTAATGGCCCATACCTCTCAGGACCTTTCCATTGTCGAAAAGAAGGTCTTGAAGTGTTCGGGAGGGTAAAATTGACTTTTCCCACACTTTTCAGAATTTTGTAACTACAAGCCGTGAAGTGTGAGTACACATCGTGTACCACCTCACTGGGTATACCCCATGTTGAAGCCATGTCCTTGACGCATAAAATAAATGAGTACACGTTGTGTATCCCATACTACACGTCGTGTATTCCCCCCCGCATACGTGTTACCCTCAAACCATGTGTTGACCAATCAACGGTCGTGTGCCATGTTGAAGCCATGTCCTTGCCTTGTGAAATAAATTATTACACGCCATGTATCCCATACTACACACCATGTAGATCCTCCCTACGTATGTGTTAACCTCATACCGTGTGATGACTAGTCAATGACCGTGTTCCGCATTGAAGGCCAGGTAGGAAGCCGTGTGGAGACCGTGTGAAATGGCCAAGCACACGCCGTGTACTAGAATGTACACTCCATCTACATTATTTTTTTCACACCTATAAAAGGAGGGGGCCTCTTCTCCATTTCAAATCTCTCCTCTCCTCCCCATTCCCTTGAGCAGAGCTCTACCGAGAGAGACTCCATGATCTTTTCTTCCATAACTTATTCGTCGGAGCTCAGATTTACGATCCGTCAGCGGCCACGGGATTGTAACGATGAGGTGGAACTCGTATGCTTGGATATGTTGTCTTACCTTTGGCATTTCCTTCCCAGCTTTCGCCCTATAAGGTTCTTCTGATATTTGACATAAGTGACGAGCACCGACAGACATCTTCTAATGTTGATCTGGGGGAGCTTTGTGATCAGAACCTATTGAGGTAGGGATCTTACCTTCGTCTCTCTAAATTGTGCATCATGCGGGGTGGGTGTCCTCTTTCTTATGTGAAACACTTTTGAACCTATTTAATAAAGGTAATAACTAGATTAAATAATGGGGTTGGGGAAGTTGTTATGTTTATCTTTATTAATCCTATTGTTATGTTGTGAATTGAATAGGCTTATGCCTACTGAAAATCACGGTCGTTGGGGGCCTTTTCCAGTGCAATTAAATAAAGCCCTATCTTTCTAGACCGTTTATGGATGGAAACATTGTGGAATGTGAGAATTGGTTAATCACATAAAGTTTGCTGATTAAATGAATAACTGGAACCCTTGTGTGATCACCCTAGTTGAACAAAACTGAAATAATAAACACGTGGATACTGGTTAGGGTTTATTTATCTGAAGGGGGTGTTTTGTGGGTTGTTGTGGATCGGGTGAGCAGTAGGGCTGCAATTGTCTTGGTTGTGTGTTGGTGTGAATGCTATGTTGGTTATGGGAAATAGGGCTGTGATAAATGGTATTAATGGATGATGATGTATGGGTTTTGGTGTGTTAGTGGTTATTGGCTGCGGGGCTGTAGGGATGGGTTTGAATGTAAACAAATAATGGGTTGTGGATAATAAGTGTAGTAGAAGAGTTAATGGATAGTGGGGAATGGTAATGGAACAGTAATAATAATCAACAGGGATAGTTGGTTAATATGAAGGGACGTGTTTGTGTTACTTGTGTTTTCTTAACTTGATTTGTGGATGGAAGTGATATGTTTTATGAACAATTGATATGGTTGGTTTTTAATAATTTCCCAGTAGTTAAGGAACTAATAAACTAATTTTTTTGAAACATGAAAACCTAAATGGTGTTGGGGTTTTTTTGTATGCATTCTTTGACATAGCAGTGTCGAGGCACATGCTCAGTTTCCCTATTTAGAATCCATAGGTTGGGCTGTGTTTTTGGTATACATACATATATATATATATATATATATCTGTATCTTTGTGTTTTGTCACACCCCACCCATGTTGAGAACTTAGTGTCGAACACTCCCATTTCATGGGAGAGGGTGTTTTCCCATTAGTTACTAGCTCCTTCATACTCCTTCTTTTATAGGATGTGATGGCTTGAGGTGAACTTACAGCTATGACCCTTCAGGTAGGTTTCAGTTGGGGTGGTTTTAGCCCAAGACTCTTCGGGCAGGTTTACTATATCCCATGAATCTTCGGGATGAGGCCCAAGTTTTTGCGGGTGGGATATGTGGTTTTGAGGCCTAGGTGTGTGCGGGCGGGATATGTGGTTGTGAGGCCCAGGTGTGTGCGGGCGGGATATGTGGTTGTGAGGCCCAGGTGTGTATGGGCGGGGATAGTGTGGCAGCGCCAGGACGTTCTTCGTTAGGAAGAGAAGCTAACTAGTGGGAAATGGTGCAGGGTACCCAATACTCTTTTTCTCGTATACTACTACCTGTTTTTTTGTGTTTTGGGGAGCATGGCTCGTGTGGTTGGGTGGATAGAATTTTTTGATAGGTTTTCATTTCTTCTGTTGTTCTCACGGGACATTAGGATGTCTCCCCACTTGTGCATGAGATCTTTAGGTTTCCCTACTGAGTATTCTTGTATTCTCACCATATTTTTACTTGCAGGTTTCCAGGAGGACTACAAGGTCCGTGTGGGACCCTACTAGTCGGGATAGTTGGAGTTGTTGCAGTTTTCTATACTCTTGTTTCTTTTGGTATTGTAATTTTGAGCTTTCTTGTACATGTACTTTGTTTCAGAACTGTTTAAACATGCATGTGGGATTGTTTTTGGTTTATTTACTTGTTCCTTTTTATTTTGGTGTTTGAATCATCCTATTTCCCGATCTTAAATAAATAAAAAGGGTAATGCCTCCCATATTTGTGAAAAACTCATACCCTTGGTGTTATTCGCCACTTAGGGGCCTAATAGAGGCGGGACTCAGGGGTCATTATCTCCCTTTCACCATTTCCAACTCAGGAGGGGCATCTTTGGTGGGAGGGGGTCATGAAAGAATGGTATCAGAGCTGATGGTTTAGAGATAGGATTGAGTTTGGAGATAAGAACAGTGAGGATTTCATGGGATGGTAGTGCAACAGTGTTGGCTGATCATGGTGTGTGACATAGGCCAGGGAAGACCAGCTAGGACACAGGATTTTAGGGCCCCCGTGATCCAATGGAAGGACTCTGAGCCTACCTAATGACCAAGTGATACTACATTAATTATAGGGTAGAGACCCTAGGGAAGGTACATGCATCATCAAGATTGTTTTTTACTTGATTTGGGTGTTCTGGGGATGAAATTTAAAAAAATGATAAAATGAAACCATGAGAAATTTCCTTACCACTTGGGATTTGGCGATCTTTGTTTATTGTATAGCTATGGCACCTGGATGTCACCCTCGAGTGGCTCAAATAGCTGAGGCCCAGTAGATTCAGGTGGTCGATCAGTTGAGGATTGACTGAGAGGAGGAAGATAGCCAGTGGAAGAAGACTCTCTGTTGATTCCAGTGAAAAATCCTCAAGAAGTACGAGGGTAGTACTTCAGATATGGAGACAAAGGGGTGTATTGAGGAGCTAAGGATCACTTTTACTTCGATCAGTGCTCCGAGGGAGTACTGGGTTCCCCTAGCAGTCAGTCAGCTGAGACGTGCGACACATCAGTGGTGGATGCTCTACCTCAGAGAGAGGACAGAGACAGAGGTTCCGTGGTCTGAATTTGAGAAGTAATTCCGAGAGGAATTCCATTCATCCATGATCAAGGTGGAGAAGCGGAAGGAGTTACTCTCCCTTCAGTAGGGGAGTATGTTAGTACGATAGTTGGGGATAAAGTTCAAGGTTCTCCTACGCTTTGCTTCAGATCTCTTTACAGATGAGGAGTCTCGGGTGAGACGTTTGGAGGCGGTGCTTCGTCATTCTCTCTGGTATGATTTCGCCCCCTTAATCTTCTGACGTACTTGGTAGTACAAAAGAAGGCATGGGTTATAGAGAGGATTCACTCATAGGGAGGTACACCACGAGAGGGGATTAAGCTGGGTTCGTCGAAGGGGAAGGCAGTCAGCAGTAGGTCTCATGTGACATGACCTTCTAGATTCAGGCCAATAGGGAGCAGGCCCCAACAGTTCCAGTTCATATCTTCAGGTCCATGTACCTTTTTCATGAGCACAAGACCGAAGTGTTTCCCTTGTGGAGGTTTTGGGCACATTCAGAGTCGGTGCCCGACCCGAGCTCAGTACGGTGGAGGTGGGCAAGTTCAGTGCCCGCCTCAACAGCACCAGTTGTTAGCGAGGCCCTTCCAGCAGCATTAGGACCCTACTCCTTTGAGGGAAGAATTTGCAGTAGGAGGCCTACCTCAGGGTGTTCCTCATGGACCTCGACCAGGACATGGTCGAGAAGGTGGTCAACATTAGAGAGGCAGATGATCTGGGAATGGACAGTTGCACGCAGCATAGTTAACACCTCCGGCATGACCAGATGTGGTGTGAGGTACGATTTGTTTGTTCAGCACTCTCGTTTCTACTTTGTTCGATTCAAGAATTTCACACTCCTTTGTTGCACCCGGTCTAGCCCATGCTTTGGGTCTAGATGTAGAAAGACTTTCTGTACCCCTGGTGCTGACTACACCAGTTGGAGGCCAGAACAGCGTATCTTGTGTTTTCTAGGGATGTGGGATGATGTTGGGACCACATCGATCTAGTGGGGACCTTCTTTTGCTACAGATACAACCTTACGATGTCATCCCAGGTATCGACTGGTTGTTTTCTGTTAGTGTCATTATCGACTGCTTCCGAAGAATGGTCGTGTTCTCCGATGTGGATGGGTAGCATGTATCTTTTGTTGGCCAGAGGAGCTATTAGGTGGGAAGCCGGCATGTGAAGCCTCTACTTTCCTTGTTAGGAAAGTTATCAGTGGTTTCAGCTGATACAGATTTGATGGATGTCCCAGTGGTTATTGGGGAGTTCCTCGATGTTTTTCTCATGGAGGATGACACTCTACCACTCCCCCCCGACGTGACATTGAGTTCGGGATAGACTTAAAACCTAGTGCCTATCCGATTTCTATGTCCCCTTATTGGATTGAAGCTTCGGATTTGTGGGAGTTGTGGATTCCGATTGAAAATTTGATGGATAAGGGTTTTGTTCGACCCAGCGTGTCGCCATGGGGTGCTTCAGTTTTGTTCGTGAAGAAGGCTGATGGTGGTCTCAGTTTATGCACAGACTACCGAAGGTTGAATCAGGTAATAGTCAAGAACAGTTACCCCCTTCCAAGGATAGATGATCTCTTCAAACACCTGAGGGATCAGGTTGGTTTTCTAAGATTGATCTACGATCTTGATATCATCAGCTGAGGTTAAAGGACAGTGAAATCTTGATGCAAATTTTTAGGTGCAGGTATGGACACTTTGAGTTTGAAGTGATGCCGTTTAGAGTTACTACTGCATCAACTGTGTTCATGGGACTTATGGACCTTGTCTTCCGAGAGTTTCTGGACCGGTTTGTCGATGTGTTTATCGATGACATCTTGGTCTACTCAAGATCAGAGTAGGAGCACATTGAGCATCCCAGGGTAGACTTGGTAGTCCTTCGACACCACCAGCATTATGGGAAATTGTCGAAGTGTATGTTCTTAACACAGGAAGTACACTTCCTTGGGCACATAGTGTCTCAACATGGAGTGTCAGTGGAGGTGTCGAAGGTGGAGGCAATTGTTTCTTGGGCAGCACCCAAGATCATGGAAGAATTTCGTAGTTTCCTAGGGGTTGGAAGGATATTATCGGAGGTTTGTTTCAGACTTCTCTCAAGTTGCTGCTCCATTGATGGATTTGACTAAGAAAAACCATGTCTTCCTATGGAGCGAGTAGTGCCAGAAAGCTTTCGACTTCCTGAAGGAGAAGTTGGTCAGTGCTCTAGTACTCTGGTTTCTAGAGGAAGGGTTGTTGTATGAGGTGTTTTGTGATGCTTCTGGCCTTGGTTTGGGATGTGTGCTGATGCAGAAGAAGGGTGTGATCTATTACGGGTCTAGGCAGTTGCGCCCTAATGAGCATAACTATGCCACCTATGACATAGATCTTGTAGTAGTAGTGTTCGCACTGATGTTGTGGAGACATTACCTATTTGGGGAATACTTTGTGGTCTTCTCAGATCACAAGTGCTTACGTTATATCTTCTCCCAGCGTGACCTAAACTTACGGCAGCGGAGATGGGACGAGTTTCTCCAAGACTATGACTTTAAGATCTCTAACACTGAAGGTAAGGGCAACATTGTGGCTAATTCCCTAAGAAAGAAGTTGCATAAGGAAGTGGTTCAGGAATCCGCTGATGCATGGAGAGCGATGGGAGAGATGGTTTCCTTGCACTTGGATGCAAGGGTAGAGGGTGTTAGAGGCTATTTGTTTCAGATGACAGTGCAGTCCTCCTTGTTGCAGCAGGTGGAAGTGTCTCAGGGGAGAGAATCTAAGGAAAAAGTAATGTGGGATCATATTGATCAAGGAAACTCTCTAGAAGGATGGTCAGAAGACAGCCGACATCAGATTCTTTTTCAAGGAAGGATGTTTGTTACAGAGGCGATGTGTGAGGGAGTTCTCCGTGAGTTCCATAGCTCAGCCTTGGCGGTACATCTAGTGGTTTGAAAAATGTACCGAGGCCTGATGGAACATATTTGGTGGTCAGGGGTGAAACGAGCAGTGGCGGAGTTTGTGGCTAAGTACCTAGTGTGTCAGCAAGTGAAGGCTGAACACTGTGTTCCCTGGGGTTTGTTGAATCCTGTAGATGTCCCTGAGTGGAAGTTTGAAGACATCTCAACGGACTTCGTCATAGGACTACCTAAAGATCAGGGTTGTTATGATGCTATCTGGGTAGTGGTGGATCGACTGACGAAATCAGCTCACTTCTTAGCAATTAAGGAGTCAGGCCCGGTGAGTACCTTATCACATAGGTACGTAGATGAGGTGGTGCATTTGCATGGATTTTTGAAGAATATCATCTCTGATCGGGATACTCGGTTTACCTCACGAGTCTGGAGGGGGTTACAACATGCTTTTGGCACCCATCTACGCCTTAGCACCGCTTTCCACCCCAAGACCAATGGGAAGACAGAGTAGACTATCCAGATGTTAGAGGACATGGTGCGAGCATGCATCCTGGATTTTATAGGGTCGTGGGTGCGACACTTGCCTTTAGTAGAGTTTTCCTACAACGAAAGCTTCCACTCTACTATTGGAATGGCACTGTCTGAGGATTTGTATGAATTTCCATGTCGTTCACCCATTTTATGGACAGTGGTTGGTGAGACAGGTGCTCTTGGACCAGAGGTAGTACAGAGCACCACAGAAAAATTCCAACTTTTGCGTGAGTGGATTAAAGTGGCTCAGGACTGACTGAAGTCTTATGCTGATCATCTGAGGTGGCCCATGGAGTTCGAGGTGGGAGATCATGTTTTCTTGAAGGTTTCCCCTTGATGGGGGCAGAATAGGTTTGGGAAAGGGATTAAGCTCTCTCCTATGTTCATCGGACCTTTCGAGGTGCTGAGGCGAGTCAGCGAGGTGGCATATCAGCTAGCCCTACCACCTCAGTTGGAGAAGGTTCATGACATCTTCCACCTCTCCCAGCATCGTTGGTACTTACATGAAAAATATCACATAATCGAATGGGGAGATATAGATATAAGATATGATGCGACCTTCGAGTAATGACCAGTCAGAATTGAGGATCTTAAAGAGAAGGTGCTCCGTGGAAGAACAATCACCTTGGTTCGTTTGTTGTGGAGGCATGGAAGCCTCGAAGATATCACTTGGGAGTGGGAGGCTGAGATACACGCGCAGTACCCCGAGTTGTTTTGAATTGTGTTTTTTTGTTCTTCTTAGCTTTGTTATACCATATACCTTTGATATATGGAATTCTTGGCTTATTGGTTGTGGGACTTTTGTTTCCTTGTTCTTCGGAAGTGTGTAACATGTCTAGATGTGTGGGGAAATGGAAAAACCTTATCCTTAATTGAGAAACATTAATGAGGATGTGATTGAACACATGCGGGAGATTCCGTGCCCCCTAAAGCAGATAATATCTCGACTTAGAAGAAGGAATTTCCCCAAACCACGTGATCGGGAAGTTTGTTGGTTGTACGGTGTGTGGGGTAGTGCAAGTTAAAAAATCCTAATGAATGGAAGTGAGAAAACCCAATTCTTAATCGAGATGCATTAATGAGGATGAGATTAAACCCATGCATGTGAGTCAGTGCTGTCCAAAGCAGATAATATCTCAACATAGGAGAAGGAATTTCTAACACATATGATTAGGGTTGTTAGATGGGTTCCTGTTATAATAAGAGCCCTAAGAGGTATCCTGTTGGTTTCTCTAGGTTGGTTTTTGAATTGTTGGGGACGAGAATGTTTTAAGAGGTATCTGATTTAACGGCCCAGACCTCTCTGGCCCTTTCCTTTGTCGAAAATAAGGTCTTGAAGTGTTCTAGGGGTAAAATGTAATTTTCCCACACTTTTCAGAATTTTTTAAGTACACGCCATGTAGTGTGAGTACACGCCATGTACCACCTCGCCAGGTATACCCCATGTTGAATCCGTGACCTTGATGTGTAAAATAAATTAGTACATGCCATGTATCCCATACTACATGCCATGTAGTCCCTCCCAGTGTATGCGTTACCCTCAAACCGTGTGTTGATCAGTGAACAGCCGTGTACCATGTTGAAGTCGTGTCCTTTCCATGTGAATTAAATGAGTACATGCCGTGTAGACCATACTACACTCCATGTAGTTCCTCCCTGCATACGCATTACCCTCAAACCTTGTGTTGACCAGTCAACGACTGTGTTCCGCGTTGAAGGTCGTGTTGGATGCCACGTGGAGATCGTGTGAAATGGCCAAGTACACACCGTGTACTAGAACGTACACGCCGTGTACATTAGTTTTTATCACCTATAAAAGAAGGGGACCTCTCCTCATTTTCAAATCACTCCTCTCCTCCCCATTCCCTCAAGCAGAGCTCTCCCGAGAGAGACTCCAAGATCTTTTCTTCCATAACGTCTTCATCCGAGCTCCAATTTATGATCTGTCAGCGGCCATGGGATCATAACGACGTGGTAGACCTCCTAAGATTTGATCTTTTGTCTTCCGTTTGTCGTTTCCTTCCCAGCATCCACCCGGGGAGGTTTTTCCAAGATTTGATCGAAGTGACGGGCGCCAACGGATGTCTTCTAAAGTTGATCTGGGGGAGTATTGTGATCAGAACCTATTGAGGTAGTGATCTTACCTTCATCTCTCTAAATTGTGCATCATGCGGGGTGGGTGTCCTCTTGTTTATGTGAAACACATTTGAACCTGTTTAATAAAGATAATAACTGGCTTAAAGAATGAGGATGGGGAAGTTGTTATGTTTATCTTCATTTATCCTATTTTTATGTGGTGAATTGAAAAGGCTTATGCCTACTGAAAATCATGGTCATTGGTGGTCCTTTCTTGTGCAATTAAATGTTGCCCTATCTTTATATAGAGTTTATGGTTGGAACCTTTGTGGAATGTGGGAATTGGTTAATCATGTAAAGTTGGATGATTAAATGAATAACTGTAACCCTTGTGTGATCACCCTAGTTGAAAAAAATTGAAATAATAAACATGTGGGTTCTGGTTATGGTTTATTTATGTGAAGGGGTGTTTTTTAGGTTGTTGTGGATTGGGTGAGCAGCTGGGCTGTAGTTGTCTTGGTTTTGTGTTGGTGTGAATGCTATGTTGGTTATGGGAAGCGGGGATTTGATAAATGGTATCAAGGGATGATGGTGTACGAGTTTCAGTGTCTTGGTGGTTATTTGTAGCGGAGCTGTAGGGATGGGTTTGAATGTAAACAAACGATGGGTTGTGAATAATAAGTGTAGTATAAGAGTTAATGGATGGTGGGTTATGGTAATGGAATGGGAATAATAATCAATGGGGATAGTTGTATAATATTAATGGGTATGTTTGTGTTTCATGTGTTTTCCTAAATTGATTTGTGGATGGAAAGGATATGTTTTACGAATGATTGATATGGTTGGTTGTGTATAATTTCCCAGTAGTTAAGGAACAAATAAACTAATTCTTTTGAAATATGAAAACCTAAATGGGTTTGGGGTTGTTTGTTATATGCATGCTTAGACATAGCAGTTCCAAGACATGTGCTCAATTTCTCTGTTTAGAAACCATAGGTTGGGCTGTGTGTTTGTTATAAATATAAATATATATATCTGTATATTTCTGTTTTGTCGCACCCCACCCATGTTGAGAACATAGTGCCAAACACTACCATTTCATGGGAGAGGGTGTTTTCCCCTTAGTTACTAGCTTCTTCATGCTCCTTCTTCCATAGGCTGTGATGGATTGAGGTAACCTTACACCTAAGACTCTTCAGGTGGGTTTCAGTTGGGGTGGTTTTAGTGCAAGACTCTTCGGGCAGGTTTACTATTTCCCAAGAATCTTTAGGATGAGGCCCAAGTGTCTGCGGACGAGATATGTGGTTGTAAGACCCAGGTGCGTGGGGGTGGGATATTTGGTTGTGAGGCCCAGGTGTGTGCGGGCGGGATATGTGGTTGTGAGGCCCAGGTGTGTGCGCGTGGGATATGTGGTTGTGAGGCCCATGTGTGTGCGGGTGGGATATGTTTTTGTGAGGAACAGGTGTGTGCGGGCGGGATCTGTGATTGTGAGGCCTAGATGTGTACGAGTGGGGAGAGTGTTGTAGCGTCAGGACATTCGTCGTTAGGAAGAGCAGATAACTAGTGGGAAATGGTGCGGGGTACCCAATAATATTTTTATTATATACTAATACCTTTTGTTTTGTGTTTTGGTGAGTGTGGCAGGTGTGGTTGGGTGGATAAAAATCTTTGATAGGTTTTGGTTTCATCTGTTGTTCTCATGGAACTTTAGGATGTCTCCCCACTTCTACACAAGATCTTTAGGTTTCCCTTCTGAGTGTACTTGTATTCTCACCCTATGTTTACTTTAAGGTTTCCAGGAGGACTACCAGGGCCGTGCGGGACCCTACATGTTGGGACAGTTGGAGTTGTTGTAGTTTTTTGTACTCTTGTTTCTTTTGGTATTGTACTTTTGATCTTTCTTGTACTTGTACATTATTTCAGAACAGTTTAAACATGCACGTGGGATTGGTTTGGGTTTATTCACTTGTTCCTTTTTTTTTGTGTTTGACTCATCCTATTTCCCGATCATTAATAAATAAAAAGGGTAATGCATCCCATATTTGGGAAAAACTCATACCCTTGGTGCTAGTCGCCACTCTAGGGACTACTGGAGGCAGGACTCGGGGTCATTATCTCCCTTTCACCATTTCCATCTTAGGAGGGGCATCATTGGTGGGAGGGGTCATGACATAAAAAATATCATATTTTTCTCATGTTCTTTAATCAATCGGGTTAAAATCCATAGTATTAGATTTGATACTGGATCATTATCCTGATGAAAATTGGAATTAAAAGTTATTAAAGTAGTTTCAAATAATCTATTATTTTCATTGTAATGGAGAATATCATAATGAAAAAATCAGAATAGGTAGATTTTATTTCAATTAATGTAGAGTAACATAATGTAGAAATCATATTAGGTAATTGGATTAGAGAAATGGAATTAGACTGGGGTTTGCGAAGATGATAGAAGTAGTGTTTTTCACCATACATGCAATTGGTATAGAGAATCGTTATGAAAAAATGATATACAAAAGTTAGAAGGGGGAATCAAAATAAATATAGGGTTTTAGATACAATTCATAAGAAATATTAATTTTTTAGAATATTCGAGATGGATTGAGAAGAAAAAAGAATATTTTTGAAATGTTGATGAAGTCAAGATGCACCCTAAATTTATGAAAAAATGAATATTCAATTAATTTGGTTGAGAGTTAATGTTTTCAGGAATCCTACCCAAACCAAATTTTTGGATAGTATAAATGAAAAAATGTATGTTGTACTTTTCTGACTAATTTATTGTTCATGAGAAGTATATAGAAGGTGGATCACTGAAGAAATATTAGAGTAAAGAAGAGGTTTTTCTATTTATTTCATGAAAAAATCACACCGGACAGAGGATAAAGAACATGAAAAAAGATTGAAATGTATGTATCTATTAATTATATTCATTTTTTAATTATATTATTATGTTAATTATATTCATCCGGTTATTTTATTGGCCAAGATTATCATATTTGGATTTTTAGACAGATGAAGATTGTGTTTAGAATTGTCATTTCTGTATTTTGATATAGGTAAATTTTTTGTATTGAACAATCATATTAGGAAATATGAAAGTGTTATATTACAATGTCAATGAAGTTATTTCCATATTTTATGTAATCAATTGATGGATTCATTTGATATTTTAAATTTTTTAATGAAGATAATGAATCATAATAACATGGTTTGTTAGAAAAACATTATATTACATCACTTGAACTAGGAGGAGGACACACACTATTGGATTGTTTATATAGTGCTACACGAGTCAAAGGGAATATCCAACCCATTTTATTCAACTTAAATGGATTTTTTAGTATATTGTTTAGTACTGAATAATTTCAAATCCATACTGAAATTTTTTTATTTTTGTTTAATTTTGAACCTTGTAAATTTTTGGGTTTCTATGGATGTGTGATTGATTTTTTAATATTGAACATATCCTTAATAGGAGGTAAAGGTTATCTCATGTTCAATTAAACCTAAAATAAAAAAGATATCTCTGATTCAAAACCTCCCCCTCCCATTGATATCATTATCCTGACTGAGCACTTACAATTAGAGTCATAGGGAAGGTTCCCTTCATTTTTCATTGCTGATGTTTGGAAATAAAATTGATGCATTGTCTAATTTTTTTGAATATTAATGGTGTCCTTGTTCTTCATCAAAATATTTATATAATATTGAAGGATAAAATTTTTCCTTGTCTTATGTTAATTGTTTATGATATTCATGAAGCTGAAATAAATGGATTTCCTTTTATTGATGTTAACATTCAACTTAAATATGATGATAAGAATATTCATGAGAATTGTGGATGGTTAATGAATAATTTATTATCATGAATTTTTGAATTTTAATTTCTAAGTGTGAACAGTGTTTCTATTTCCAATATTATATGGGACAAGTTGAAAAATATTTATAAAGTAAATACCAAAGTTAAGAAGGAAAATATTTAAATTTGGAGGCTGAAGTATGATTATTTAAAAAAGGGTGAGTATTAATTTGTTGTGTAATTATTTACCTTGGTAAATGTTATTTCCAGGACTATTAGATTTATTGTTGAAAAGATATAATATTCTATATTTTTCAAAATATTTTGAGAATCCTTCCTGAAAAGTTTGAATCTAATGTCTCTTAATTAGTATTTAGAGATTCTGACACATTATCTCAAGATTATTTTCATAGAACTACCATCACATATGAAATTTGAAGGGAAAAGGATATTAAAAGGAAACCAGAAGTTGATAGATAAATCACTTTGAAGTATATCAAGAATGAGAAGAAAAATAATATTCTTATTGAAGAATAAACATGAGAATCTGATTATGAAAATGTGGTACAAAAAAATATTGATTATATTTTATCCTTTTTTCTAAAAAATTTTGAAGAGGAAGAAGGAAATATTAAGGAAAACATCCCTTAAAATACATTTAATGTGGTTCCATTGGAAACATTATTGTTAATTTTTCTCCAAGTATGAATGAAGATGAAAATAATAATTAAGAAAGAAATTCATAAAGGTTGTGGAAGAACCATGTTTATAAGGATAATAATTCTTCTATTGGGATTCATAAAAAATTATTCAAATTAAAAAGAAAATATTTCTTATCTAACGATAAAGAAGAAGAAGGTAAATATTTTAAATCTGATATTTATACTGAGTATGTTGGTCAGAATAATTGAATTATAACAGTGAATAATGAAGTATTAGAATATATTAGTTCTGGGGAAGAATAATATTTATTATAATTTCATCTAAAAGTTTCATATAAATAACTACTTTGAATGATTGGCAGAAAAGGGATATAAATCAAGAGGTTGAAAATGAATATTCCTCACCATAAAATCAAGAATTTTTTTCTAATGAGAAATTAAGGCTGGTAAAATATATTTATTATTTAAATAAATCTCTTGATGAAGAAATGAATCATAATGAATATTTTTAAGTGAAAATAATGGGAAAATAAAGAGATTTAGAACATGTCCAACAAGAACTTTCTAAAACAAAAGAGATAAAGAAAATTAATAAAAACTATACAAATGATGTTATTGAAAAATATAATAAATAAAAATATTTGAAGGATTAATATAAGTTACCTTCAATGGATCGAAAGAAAAATAAAATTATTTTAGAAATGTATAAAGATATATAGGTTTTGTATTTAGCCAAGATAAATATTGTTGTGAATTTTGACATTTCAAAAATTCATGATTCCAAAAATGATTATAAAAATTATTAATATAGAAATATTGCTATTAATTAAGATTTAGATAAGGATGAATATAGAGAAACAATCTTTTTAATAATATAATGGTTGATGATTAAGAAAATATAAGCGAGAAGTATTCGTAGAAACATGATCACAACTACAATATATATGAATGTTTTAGAGGAAAATATTTTTTTTGTGTTGATACAACCAGTGTTGTGGTGGATTTGGTCATATAGATAATACTGTTTTGGTTAAACTAAAATCATTACTATTATTCCATAGTTTCTGTATGGTAATGTTTTATAGGGGCTTAATCTCATTAATGAAAGAAGTCAGATATGGTTTTCATAGGAATCCTACAAAGGCTAGAGTAAAGATTAAAAATAGGTTTTAACCCCTGGAAACTACTTTTGAATGATATGAAAAACCAATACATATTTCTATATATTGTCATGTATTTTTAATGACATATAAAATGTTTTTTTAACAACTCCCCGAATCTGAATGTGAAAAAATAATACGGATAAGAAAAATATCAGGTTGTTGAAACTACTCTGAATGATAAAAAATGAGAATGAACATGAAATATTGATAGTGGTTGTTCTTCTTAAATTGCATAAATTTTTAATTTTATTGAATAATTTAGATGAAATTAATTATAGACCTCATATATTTGAAAATGACGAATCCTTGAAAATCAATGGTGTTAAATAATCCATCATTGGGAAAAGAAAGATGAAATCCCAAAAAAACATTATACATTTACAGGATGATACAAAACATTTTAAGTGTTTCATATCTTTTTTGATGTGGGTAACAATGTTATCATCAAAAAATTTGTGTTTTTTGTGAGAATTGAGGAAGATGGAATGATATTAATATGTCGCAAATATACAAAAGGAAAGTTGTTTCATGCTTTTGAAATTAAAAACTTTAGTTACTGGAGTATGGTGGAAGAGAATGAATTGTGTGAAAAAATACTAAGACACATGTGTAAAAGAAATGTGTTTTTGTTGTCAAAGTACGATGGTGTTCATGTAATTATTGATTTTTTAAAAATATGTTATTTGTGTTGACCTATTTTTCAAAAAGAAAATATTACGAACTCAGTTATTAGGAATGTTGAGATTTTTTTAAATAAAACCCCCAAGATTATTCATTATGATATATGTAGCCTAATGATAAATAAATAAAAAAATAAAGATAAGTACATAATCAGTTTCATTGATGAGTTTACTGGTATTACATGTGTTATAGAAATTAACCATATGTTAGATTCTTTGAAAATGTTTGAAATAGTCAAAAGGAAAGATGAGAAGGAATGTGAGTATTCAGTGAATGAGTAGATAACAAAAAATTGATTTTGGTAAAATAATGAATAATTTGTAATTTATATTGATATGGCATGAATATTTCATGATTATATCCCCCCGTACCCTCCTCAATAGAATGTGGTTTTAGAAATAATGAATAGTATTTTCGTGGAAATGGGGAGAACCATGTTAGTTGATAATTATATTTCACATTACTATTGTTGGGAATACATTTGCACTGTTGTGTACTTTTAAAATTGACATTTATATAAGACATGTTTGGACATAATTCCAATAGAAATTTTTTATTAATAAATTCCTTGTTTGAAACACTTAAGAGTTTTCGAAAGTCCAATAATTATAAAGAGGAAAGGTAAAATATTTGGAAAGTTTGAGAAAAATGGTTAACATTGATTTTGTCATAGATATGCTCTAAAAATAAGAGGATTAAAATGTTTTGATAAGAAAATGAGAATAATTTTTTAATATGTTGATGGGATAATTATTGAAATAATATAATAAGATAAATTTACTTATACTCATAAGGATGTTGAGCTCGATAAAGTAAAAATTTTTGATAAGGATATAGATAATTGTAATCTAACTCAAGCAGAAGAATCATACTCAGCTATTTCGAGTGATGAGGAAGAAAATTAAATATCACATCCTTGGCTGAGGATTAATGTGGAAGCTCATAATATTTTTTTTGATGAATATCAAAGGATTTAAACTTGATGAAAAAAATTTGGAATACACACACTTACTTGTATTCAATAGATGGGATAAATGATGGGAATGACCCTTTTGAGTATCTAGAATTTGTTCAGGCCATGAATGAAGGGCTAAATCAGTTAGAAAAAAATGATACATGGGAACATATTCATAAGCCATATAACAAAAAATATATTGGTACAATGTGGGTTTCTAAAAATAAGATTAATGAATAAGGTGAACTGATATGAAACAAATCATGATTAGTGTGTATTGGATACTCACAAAATAAAGTATTTTATTTTGATGAAACTTTATTTTCAGAGAGATTGTAAGAAACAGGTAAAATTTTTCATTGTATTGTTGTACAATGATGGATGAAGATCATTCAAATTGATTTGATGTCTAAATTTCTTAATGGGTATCTTGATAAAGACTATTATATATAACATGATTATATATTTTTTATTGTTAAATATGAATGTTATATTTGAAAATTGATGAAATATTTTTATTTTTTCAAATAAGATTTAAAGAAATGTATTTCTAAATTGGAAACATTCCTTAGTAAAATGATTTTTGACAAAGGATTAAGTGATATCAATCTTTTCATAAAATAATGTTATGAGTTTTCCCTCATCGTAATTTTTTATATTTATGACATTATATTAGCTAGGAATAATGAAATATATTGTGAATGATTTTATTAATAGATGAAAATTTTGATAAATATTTCCATGATTTGGGAAATGAAATAAGTTCTCGTGTAAAAATTTAAAAAAATAATAATTTTTTTTTTCATTCTCATAAAAAATATTCTATGTAACTTCTTATGATGTTCGACATAGAAAAAATGAAACATGTTTCCATACCAATTTCAGAGGGAACAATGTTTTCCAAATATGGAGAAGGGAATTAAGTTGGTTAGAAATAATCTTTAAGGTTGATTAGATGCTTTTCGTATTTTACTTCCTCAAGAACTAACCTTGTTTATGAGGATTTCTTATGTGAAATATTTCAGATCGCTCTCAAAGAATCCAATTTATGTTCTGTAAAAAGAGTTCTCTGAATTATCAATGTATCATAAAATATTAGAATCAGGTATGATAGCTTAAAAAGCATTGATTTGTTTGGGTATTTACATTCTTATTGGAAGGAAATTTTAATGATAGAAGATCCGTATCTAGTACAATTTTTGCTATTTGTAAATGTGGTTTAGATAGAATATGAAAAAAAAATTTAATAGTTATTATAGCTAATAATAATTATGTTAGTGATACTAAAGCCACTACTGGACTTATATGGATGAAAAATCATTTAGAATACTTACTTGTTTATGTTAAGCTGCACATCCCCATGGTTATCGTAATCAATGTTCAATAAATATTAACCAGAATCTTGTTCCACAAACTCTCTCAAAACATATATATATATCAATCATAATTTCAGAAAATATCAAGTGGAAAATAATGAATTGATGATGGAGTATGTTCCAACATCAGAACTAGTTACCAGAATTTTCATAAAACAATTACCAGCGGAATATTTTTCTTAATTTATGTTTAACATGGATGTAAAAAATATTTATCCTCAAGGTTTTTGTATGTGTATCTATCATTTCATTTATATTACCCCTGGATAATTTTTTCCTAGGGGAGAATTATTTTATAAATCTATCTTTATAGAAGAATGTAAGTAGAGGGATTTATAGGTAAGCTGTGAATTTATCATTTTATGTGTGTGACGAATTTTGACTTTTTTTTTGGAGTGGTCAGAGGAGAAAAAAAATTATTCCAAGAATTTTGAAGAAGTTAATAATGATGAGGAAGAATGTTGTGATGAAATGTTGAAGTGGTTTCATGATGAAAACCGTTGGATAAAAAGATTTTGATACCAATGATTGTTGTTTCCTACATTTAGTTAGTTCAAACAGGCTTATAATTATCAATAAGTAATCCATATCTTGACAAATTAATATTATGCTATCTAAGAATATTGGTTGGAAAAATATTCAACTGAAAAAAATTAGGATCAATCTAATAAAGATGATTGTATTCAGGTATTGTATTTTAATTTCGATGATGTTTAATAATAAAATGGTGTTTTTATTGAAAATAAATCCCCTCACTTATTTTGAAAATATGTCTGACCATCGTATTAAGGAAAATCATACTCATAATGGTTGAAAATGTACATCATATTGAGAATATATTTTTTCCATGAAAAGTAAAATCAGACTCATCTAGGGTCTGTAATGGGTGAAGAGATGGCAATGGGGGATAATCAATGTATACATAACTATGATATAAATGTGATGATGATATACTAATCTTATAGTTCTAATAAATCATAAGATGAGGAGTAAAGAAGGATTTTGTTGGAGGAATGGGAAGATACCATTATTTATATTGTATGTTATATGATGCTAAAGGTGATATTCAACATATTTAAAGTCATAATGGATTTTAGGATACATGAATGTGTTTTCGAGTTAAGGAATTTGTTGATGTTGAAGTTGATGAATATCGATCCATAATATTCGGTATACCATTATATTCCTTAAAGATAAATTTTTTTTATCTAAATTCATTAATATCATATTTAGAAGAGAAATAAGAACAATGATTTATTTATAATTTCTTTTCTACATTAGCTCAAAAGCTATCGCATTGGAGTTGATATGGGATAATTGGCCTGAGGAAAATAATATGTAGAAGATATTGATAATGTTTGAATGAATTTTTTATCTTCATTCCAATGGAGGATATCATAATGAAAAAATTGGAATGGTTATATTGTATCTCATTTAGTGCAGAGCAACATAATGGATAAATTTTATAAGGAAATTGGGATGGAAAAATGAATTAGAAATCGTATATGTAAATGGTATGACGAATCATAAGGAAGAAATTTAATTGAAAAATTGAAGTGGGGAATAAAAATCGGTATGGTGTTTATGAAATAAGTTAGAAGATAGATATTGTTTTTAGAGGATTTGATAAGGATCGAGAATAATCTTGAAGAGTTGAGAAACATTGTTGAAGTCATGGTGTAATCAAAATTTATGGAAGCATGAAAATTCACATAATTTTGTTGAGGGGAAAAGTTTTTAGGAATCCCACCCAAACAAAATTTGGGAAATGCATAAGCAGAAAAAATTACATCATACTTTTCATTCCAAAGTACAGTTCACATGAAGTCGAGTGAAGGAAGAGCACTGAAAAAATTCTAGAGACAAGAAGAGGTTTTGGAGTTTTTTCATAAACAAATATTTGCCGGAAAGAAGACAAAAGAAAAAATATATTATTTCTGTCTATCAATATATTCATCACATTCATTTTTTAATATTAGTAAACTAATTATTTTAATTATTTAATTATCATATTGGGATTTTTGGACTGAAGAAGAATGTGTTTATAATTGTCTCGACCATATTTTGACGGAGGAATATTTCTACTATTAAAAATCAGACTATAGAAATTATACTGGGAGAATGGAATGAGTATTATTATAAGTTTTAAGATGTTCATAATATATTTTGGGAAGAAAGTGAATAATTTCATTGAATGGTTATATTTTTTCAATATTGATAAAGAAGCATAGTAACATGGTTTTTTAACAAAACCTTGTATTACATAATTTTTATAATAGGAGCACATGAACTTTTATATTATTGACGTAGTGGTACATGAGTGAAAGTGAATATCCATCTCATTGTGTTCTATATAAATGATTATTTTCTAATGGATTATGGTGTAGTGGATCATTTCAAAACCATACATATGACATAGTTATTATTATTAAATTGTGAACCTATTAAATTATAATGTTCTTGTGGATGTGTGATTGATAATTTTTTCTATACGGAATGTATCATTATCAGGAGGAGATGGAAATTTAATTTTCAAGGAATAATAAATAAAAAATATATCACTAACTCATCCCTCCCCCTCTTACTAATATAATTACCTTGACTGGACACATACCCAATATTATTTATTGTTGAATGATGAATCATTATTCTCTCATATACTCGTAAAAATATTATTCATGTCATTTGAAAACCTTTTTTATATTTATTTCACATATGTTTTTGAAACTTCTTATATTTTTCTTCTTCTAATGTAGAATCTTTGTATTTCTTCTTAGAATAATTTAGTAAAACATTTCCTTGTTTATTTCAATTCAATCCTTTAATAGAAAATTTAAATTTCCACAAACTCTTAGTGAATCTAATATAATGAATATAATTTTTTTAATTTACTCTTTATTTTCCTATACCTCTAAATTATTTGTATATTTTTTGAATTCTTTATTTTTGATATTACATTTTAAAAAGTCTTTAAAATATATTAATTTCTTAACCTTATTATTAATGATGATTTCTTTAATTATATTATGTACCATAAATTTTTTCTGAAGTTCATCTAGAGATTAATATTCATAATTTCCAAAAGATAATACTTTGGTATCAAATATACCTAGAATGTTTCTCATCAATTTCATAAAGATATCTGAATCATCAAGATTATAAAAAACCTCTAATGTTTTTGACAATATTATTTAATATTATAAAATATTCATAAATAATTTATTTATCACACATATTAGTGTATTTAAATATACATCACTATATTTTTACATGATCTCATTTAACATTCTCATTCCCCTCAAAACTAATGTTTAACGTATACAACATTTTTATCCATTGGAAGCTCCATTATCATTGTATATACATTCTATGTGAAATCAATAAACATTAAATTTATAGATTTACCACTACCCTCTAAATTTTTTATATATAGTTATTATAGAAACATCACTAATGTGAGGAATTCCCAAAGTTAGAGAATCTATAACTCCAAGGAAAAAGAAAATAGTACATCTTAACATCATATTCTTCAAACGGTGATAGTTTCTCCCAGATAATGTTGGAACACCCCATTTATTTATTGAATTAATATTATTTATCTTTATTAGTTTTATCTTTCAAAGTGAGCCACTATAATACAAAATAATGTTCCCTTGGTTCAAATTTGAAACACTAATAGGGGGGAGGGTGAATCAATTATATCTCTGTTCCATTATAGGGATGATTATAAAAATGATAAGAAAACTTTTCATAACCTATAAAAACATGTTAATGTAATAATACACAAAATTAAAAATTATAATCTTATATTACTTATTATGAAATATAAGTAGTGATCAAAAAATAATATTTATAATGTTTTGTATGAGGACATTCTCTTTTCCTGGATGTTTATTTCCACTTACATGGATTCATTAACTATATTATTTATGGATTATATTGGAACAGGAAGAAACCAGTTCGATAACACTATAATTATTAATCCTACCATCCCTAGTTCTAACCCCTATAAAGTATCACTTCTCTTACAGATGTTTATACCCCCAATAGACCTTATATCCACTCTCTTAATAGATGAATGTACCACCCATCCAGGAATCCTTTTCAACAATTTGTTACTCCCCTTTTCAAAAGATATTTCCTTATTTTATAATCATCTATAGAAATATCTTCTCAAACTCTATGATAAATTGGGATCACATTTACCTATGTATAATAGACAACATATTAAAGTGTTTCATCCTTGAAAAATATTTCTAATCCATGATAGAACATGATGTTCTTATGGTAAAATATTATTAACCTTGTCTGAAAAAATCCTTAAAGAATTTTTGTTTGATTAATCTATCAGTTATTCCATCTATCAAATGGATATTCATTTGGTCAGCCTCTTTCTCATGATTCTAAAAACTCTATGCATTTTCTGGTGTTCTATTTATAGTAAATATTTTTAATGAATCATTCATATGTTTAAATATTTTAGAAAACATGTCTATCTTGATGCACTAATTTATTCATTGATTGAGTAAGAAATCATTCGAATTCTCTCAAATTATTTTATATTAAAAATATAAATCTTTGTTAAATAAAAAATCAATTAGAAACATGATCATATATCTCAATAAAAAAATTCTTGAGCAATTATGATTTACTAAATGTGAACTGTAATTGTTCATACTATGTATACAACACTTTATATAGTTTCATTATCAGAAAAAATTATGTAAATATAATATATTTTCCAACTCAATTAAAATTCAACTATTGAATTTAATATTAATTTATATTTCACTGGATGATTATTTATTGTTCTAGAAAATTCAAGAGGATTTTTTATATTTATTTAAGTTCCGATATATTAAAACATCCATATAATTTGTGTTATGGAGCTTATGGAAACATAAATAACCTCATCATTATCAAAAAAAGTTAATGTTCCTCAACATAACATCATAGTAAGGACATTAAATTTTTTATATTAATAACCATAGGCCACCTATGTATGATGTATGTATAATTGTTTATTTATTTAGAACTTATATGTCCAATATTACACTTTCATTATTCATTAGCCAGTGAACTCAAAAGCTATCATGTTCTAGCATGCCTTCATTCAGTTTCCCTATGTACGGAAACCATTATTTAATAAAAAAAATTATATGGCTATGTGATGATATATCATATCATTGATCAATAATTCTACCTCAGAATAGTGTATCTTTATACTGATCTTCATATTATACCTATGACCATTAACACAGAAAGTATCTTTCTGATCATTATGCCTTAACAACTTATGCGTGTATATCTGCATAGTATCATCTATCATTATACTTCCTAAACCTCAGTTGAATTTTCATTTATCTTTTGGATTTTATATAACTCTTTATCTAATAGGACATTTGGTTGGTCTCTGTCAGGTGAAACTAACTATCATCTAAAACATTGTAAACCCTTGTTTTTTTTAGGTTCCTTTTTATTTCTCCATCTCATGTTAGTAGAAAATCTTTTTACATTGGATCATTATAATTTCATCCCATCATATCCCCATGTGTTACAATATTTATTTACATTTAAATGTGATGATCTATATGAAAGTACTCAATTTCAATGATTTTAAAAGGTATACTTCATACCTTTATATATATTTTGTATATACTAGAAGACCAAAACATACCACCCATAATAACCTTTAGGAAAAGAATAATATACCTTTACATAACCATTAAAATAATCATTACATAACAGAAACACAATATTAGTTGTAAAAATATTCATCTAATAAGAACACATATGTTGGGTATACCTAGTAATATTATAATTCCTTATAGATCATATCATTTAACATCATATAAAGAGTCATTTTGAAAGATATATCTTGAATTTTTTACTGCCTCTTTATCTAAGATTCTTCTCACTTAAAACATCTTCCCATTTGTACTTTTGTAAATAGAGTTGTTCATATTCATATAAACTTGTTAAAATACTGAATTTTACCCTACAAACATCTTAATCTAATAAAATTATATTTTTTTATTCATATTATATGAAATAATTAAAACAGCATGTAACTAGAACATTCTATATAAACTAACTTCTCACCCATTGTAAAAACATATACAATTTTACCTTGGATAATGAATTTAGATCGTATAACATGAAAATATCATAGTATCATCTGAATTTTTAAGGATGGTTTCCTAACATAGTTACATAATATTTTCTACACTCATTATGTTAAGTTGTTGTACTTCATAAGGATACCTTCCTAAATTTCATAATAATCTTTTCCTATAAAACATAAGTGATATATTCTCTTCAAGATTATTTATAAAAACATATTAAAATATTAAAATGAATATAAATAAAATTATTTAGAAAAAAATACACAATAAACCATAAGAGATACTATGGTTGTGTGATGTATAATTTTTTAAATTCATGTTGCATAATTTAGAGGTACTTTCCATGGTTTTTTAGTATCGAATTGTTTTGTTCTACTAGTTATAATTTATCTATAATTTATTTTATTTACAAAATTTTACATTATATATTTTCAGAAATAATTTTTAATGTATTAATGGTTTATTCAATTAAATTCATATTTCAAATAGTATATTGAGTTAGACATTGATTTTCAATCATTCCTCAATGAAATATATATTTATCTATAAATAACAGATTTTACCCACATGCAATTGGGGAGTGAGCTTGAGGCCATGTAAAGACATTGACTCTTGGATAAATATTTGACTATCTTGGTTTGGAGGTTATACTAATGTATATCATTCATATATAGTCTAAATGATCTATAGTTTATGTGTTCAAACACAACCACTTTCCATCTATAGCTACTAAGGTCAACTTCTAATTAAAATTGAAGTTTTCTATTTTTAGGATTCATGAACTGAAAATTTATTAATATATAAGATATATACATGATGGTGGTGATCAATTCATTACAATATAGGATTTCCTTATATAAATAACCAAACATTACAATGAATGTTATATCTATAAATCTTCATAATATTTACTTTTTTTTTAAAACTTGAAGCACTTTAAAAACCACATTTTCCGTGATAAAAAGTTCAGAAAAAAAAAAGAAAATATTTCCGTGATACACTCACCATTGATTTATATTCAATAAAATAATCTTAACTAATTATCCAATTCAAAATGACCATATCATTATTTTATCATAACATAATAAAATGGGTAATGATAACCTAATATCAATGATACTCCCAATAATTTGAAGCCACAATCTCATCAAAATTTTATTGTTATCCAATCATATGATTATATAAATATTATTCAATTTGGATGATTATTAGTTCAATTTTTCCCTTTTGTACTCTGTTCTTGGTAGTTTTGGTAATTTCTTAAAAAAATGTTACCATAGTATTCAATTTACATTGAAAAGGTATTTATTAAAAATAATTTATCACATAATTTTTTCTCTTATCATTCAAGTCAATTTCTAAAAATTTCATAAAATTTCATGTTTTTATAATTTTTAAAAGATTCTATATTTCTTTTTTTTAATAAAAAAAATAATCATTTAATAATATATATATTTAAAATAAACCCTCAATTTTCATGTAACATAATGATATAAATTAACAAATTCAATAAAAATAATTAATAATTTTCAAATAAATAATTTATCTATCAAATTTATAATTAATAAACAATAAAAATTACAATATTTGATAATAGATTTATAAATAAAAAGTTTCAAATTAAAATATATAGTAATCCAAATATAAATTCATTATCAACCTTTATATGAAAATATCAAATCCACCTACCTTAATGAAGTCTTAAAGAATTTTCTAATTCAATAAATTATAAGATATGAGATTTAATCAAATACATTATTATATATAATTAAATATTTAGTATCAAGATATATTCAACTCATGATTCAAATTACCATAGTATATTTTCTAATGTAAATGATAATTAAATATAAATAGAAATTTGAAATGAATGGAATGAATAGTTATGGAATCATTATCCATTGATATGGTAATGATAATATAAATATTTTGAAATAATCATAGTTAATTGACTTTGAGACTCCAAAACAATCATAGAAACAACACAAATGTTTTTATAACATTTTACATAATTAGATATGGCTAACAATAAAAAATATTCATTTTTAAATGATAAAATCATATTTTAAAACTTCTATAAATATAAATCTATGTGGATATTTAACTGTGTGAGACCCCTACAAAAAAATTAATAATTAAAAAAAGTTAACATTAATAGTTAGAAACCCACATATCATAGTAAAGTGATTCTATCTAAAAAATGGGATTTCATGATTATCAAACTTAGTGAGATAATTATGGGAAAATCATTGAATTTTTTTGTATCCAAAACTACACTAAAAAATTTGTACATCATTCTTGAGTTAAATAACACTATAAATTCTAATTTTTATTATCATATAAATATAATTTTAATTAATAAATTTCATAGCAAAATCATTTAATCTTAATTCGTCCCATCATAAAAAACTTTTTCCTATGAAATCCACTAGGTTCCCTTAATTATATTGAGATATGATCATTCTTATCAATTGTGATAATTTCATTGCAATGTTTCCTATAAAATTACATTTTATTTCTATAACACATGTACTTATATAACATTTTCCCAAGAATATATATATATATATATATATATATATATATATTTTCCTAGTTTATAATTCAAAATAATCTGTAAACAAAATTCAAATCTCGTTCTAAGATAATAGTGTCACACTTATTAATATGTTATCGGTCTGATTGATACTTTCTTAATAGAGGAACTTGAAAACCATCCTAGACTTACTTGTTTTAGTGAAAATGAAAAACAATTATGACCATATCTAATCTTATAAAAAACATATATAAGGCCAACATATTAAGATACAAAATTCTCTTTTTTTATGAGTCATTAATGTTCCGACTAAAGAGACACTTCAAAAAAAACATGATCTGTAACCATAAACTCCAAGGGCCATATATGAGTATCCATACAAAAATTTTCAGAATTTTATCTATCAGTATCCTCTTCTTAAATAAATGAACATAATCATTACATTTTTTCACATGAGTAGGCCTAGGGGGATCCTTTTACCTTATATCTATGCAACATAAATGTGATCACCATAGTATACAATAAATTATTTAAAAGGATTAATATAAATTTAATCAACATGAATATTATTCAATTAAAATTATATAGGGTAATATGACCATGCCAGGATAAGGCCCTAGCCTTAAACATTACTTAATCTTGAATTAAGTTAATAATTCACATTGAGGAATTTTTAGGTTTATTATTATAGAGAATTAGGTCCTAAAATATACATAATAACTTGAATATTAGACATAGACACTAGTACTCAGTATCCATTTATTTCATAAAATAAAAACTATTATAAAAAGAAAATAGTCTAGTTCCATGTTTTATAGAGCATGGCTTTTCTATGATCTCATCATTGACAATATTTATATTAAAGTCCGGTGGAAATAATTTCAAAAACATGGGATGAGCATAAAATGATCAGTAAGAGATATTACATAAGGAAAGAAAACATTATCCCATGAATACATACAAATCAAAAAAATCATACATTTCAATATCAATACAAAATCTATTTAACATATATCACAAAATCATATGATTTATGAATAACATGTATAAATCATAAATAATAAAGGTAACTTGTGGCATCCATAACACACATAAATTTTAGCATTAATATCTATAACGAGAGTTAAATTTAGAATACCCATAACTGTATATTACCTAAATATCTTAGGAGAAACGTTAAAATTTACCTCCATCACATTACCCAATGAATTGGAGAGTTATTTCTGGATCACCCACACTAGGTTTATCATGGAACCACCCATATACACAAAATATTCCCAAGAACCATAACATAATAATAACACATAAAAAAAATAATAAAATAAAGATAACATTTTCACATTGCATTCACAAGATATCGGTTTAAGATACAAACAAAATTAATTCATTTAAAACATTAAAAAAAGTGGAGTACTGAATCAAAGTTCCCCATAACACTATAAAAACTTTGAAAGGAATTTAAATTTTAAAACACTCATTTCCACATAAATAAATGAATAAAATCATTTTTAAAACATGAACATTAAAGAGAATTATTTAGAAGATTATATCTTTAAAACATTTAAAATGAAATTTTTGATAAAGAATATTTTACCAGTTAAGAAACTCTGGAATAAAAATCATTAATGAATAACATGAAATAAAAATATATATAATTTGGGAATATTGAAATTCATGATATAACATGTCAAAATGGTTGTATATACACCAAATAATATAACAAAGGTGAACACTATTTATATATGCTTCAATGAAAAGAGATTCATAGGTAGTCCTTTAGAAATATTGTACTAATATATTAAGGATAAATCCATGACATGATTTTGTTTGAAAAATATAAATACACCCAATATAAGTTGATATAATGTTTAAAAAATTAACAGTTAATTCACGCATATTCATTTCATGATCTAATCAAGAAGTAGAATTTTAACCGAATAAATGGAAATTGGGGTAAAGAGTTCCCTTACAAAAATCCGGCATCCTAACAACGTCACATAAAAATTCAGAAAATTAGTTGATGAGAGACAGAAATGGTCTTTCATCACATGGAAATAATATTTCTATAAATAAATATATATAATAACATATCACCACATTTGAAAATTGTAATTGAAATACATAACATAAAATAATTCTTCGACAAAAATAGGGTGGTTAATGGTTCCCTTACAAAGATAATTTAGTAAATAAAAAAGATCGATTATATGTATTCACTATATGTGAAAATAATTCCAATATAAATACATGATATTGTAAAAAAAATTAGTTATGACCTTACCATAACACAACATAATCATGAAGTATATTTTTAACCCAAAAATGGATGTTGGTTTATGGAGTTCCATTACCTCATGTACAACTTGAATTGTCCATTATTTATTTCTTGAATAATAAACATAAGTTAATTTATATTTTATTCAGAACCTTTTTCAATTTTATTATTCCTTTTATATCACTTATTACCAAATTATAAAAAATATATAATTATTCAAGATAATATTGGTCGTTTTGTTGATATTGGGCACTTGAGTCGAAAATGAACTTTTCATAATTAAAAATTTTCAATGTGGTAAAATGTACATTAACTCCAGAATGAAATTCATGTTTTAGATATCATATATATATCCATTATATATGTATTTATAATATTCCAATTCATTTTTACTTAATAAATGAAATACTCCGTCCATGGATACGGTAATCCATACGTACCCATGAGCTCTACTTTCATTTCTTTTTCATATTTAATAGAATGAAAAATAAATGATAACTCAGTATATTAAAATTATATAATAATATATATATTATATATGTTACATTAGTTCAATTCTTCCATCCTTTATACATTCTATATAGAGCATGAATCAGTCATATAACTTTGACGGGACGGTAGTCCGCACTTCCTCAAATGAAATTATCATATATATATATATATATAACATGAAAAGAATAACGGTATGTTATAAATCAGAATTTAATAATTCTTTAGATGCAATGAATATAATATATGTCATATATAATTTAAGTTTCATCATAATGGCCACCAAGAGAGGTGTTAGGAGATAATTGGACAATCATCGCTTCGTGAGGCAGTAGTTCGTCGTCTGCAGAAACAGTATATTCTTATCCACTAGATGGAGGTGTGTAAAATTATAGTTTGAAACTTTCTCATAAAAACTACCTTGTAAATTTTGTATAATGATGACGTATGTAAACAATGATTAAGAAGAGAATAAGGAGTGGATAATAAAAATTAGTGGGGAAACATGAGAGAAGGCGTTACCTGAAATTCGGTATATTATTTTGATTTGAGACAAAAGGATCTCATTAATTGCCTTATTCCTATAGGATTTCTACTAGGAAGAATATTGGGATATTGGTAGTTTCTTGGTGTAGAGTTTGGATTATAAATGGGGCACGAGAGGTGTGAGTAATGAGTTAGAAGTGGTGACCTTTTATAAGAGGGAGGGTGGCTATTTAGAAATGTTTGAAAGTAATATTTTATTATAAACTGATATTTTGTATAAAAGGTCCACAACTCATTTAATGAGATTATATTATAAATATAAGTCTAAATGAATTCATCTAATAATAATTTTATTGGTTTTGGATATTTTTTTATCCTTATCATTTTTATTTGACTCTTCGATAACATATTTAACTTTTACAATGTCTTTATAAACATTATAACTATATGGTTATTATAGTTACTATTAAATTATAAATGACACAAAATAGATCATTAATGACATTTTTAAAATCGTATATTTAATTTTTCGTAATCATATATTTTAGGAATATTTTATCATTTAATGAAATGTTAATTGATTTAAAAACCCATTTTTGTCAATTTTTATACTATACATATCATGACTTTTTAAAAATCTATAACAACTTGATAAATTCTAAAAAAGTAATTAATTGAAATATAAAAAATCATAACAATCTATAAAATTCAGTGATGGTATTAAATGTTTCGAAATAAATTTATTTTAATATTTATAATCTCATATATTTAAAACATTCATTAATGAGGTAATCGTTACATCATCATTGTGTCATAAATAAAATTATATATGTGACGTATAAAAATTTAAAATAATAAACCATGATGTGAGAAATCGTTTTATATTTTTAATAAATACTAATAGTTGAAAATATCACATATATACCCCATATAAATAATTGTTTTACTAAAAGCTATATGTTTATGTTACATTTTCCTCAACTTTAAATTAAATTTTATAAAATGTCATTTTCACTTTCATGTGGCTCCATGGGGTACCATAAATGACCCAAGGATTCCCATGGTCGGACATGTATCATAAAATAGGGTTTTGACATGTGTTATGGTATATTAATATTATTATAATATTAATTTTTACCCGTATTTACTAGATTAATCCTTTAACCACGGTAAATAAAATATTTAGATAAGTTACTATACACAATGTCTAAAAATATAATATTCGTATTTAAAAACATTGGACCTCCTAATTCCAAATTTGGATTCTATTTTTAAAAATTCAAAATAAATAAGTTTCAAAAATTAATTTAAAGTTAATTCCCATTTTCAAAACAAAAAAGAATGTTTTTAAAAAATAATAACTATCAAAATAATGACTTGAGTCTTTGTCTATTTAAAAGGTTAAATAATTCCAATGACCAAAATTGTATTAAATTATACAAATATAATATAATTAAACATTGAAACCAATTAAAATGATAGTCTAATTATATAAATAAATTGGATTAAATGTCGGTTTTTGAATTAAAATGCACTACTATTAAAAAATGAACTTTACCATAAAAATACAAATAATTAAACCAAATTAAAATCGAATGTCCTAATTCTAAAGAAGAAGTAATTTTTTTTTAAATGGAACACATGAACATGAGAAATAAATATATTTAAAAATAGTTCACCATCAAATGGCGGTAAATCGACTATTTAAAGAATAGTTGATTATTTCATTCTTAAAAGTGGATCGATTATTATTTTAAGCCTCTAAAATTTATTAGATAAATTTAAAGAAATATTAAAAACATGTATAATAATATTTTATTTAGTTATGATCATTCCCACCAATACAATGTCTATGCATTAACTACCATTTAAAATAATAATAATAATATATTATATTTTAGTGTAACTCAATGTTGTGAGAAACATAAGTTTTTAAAGAAACCCATTGTTCCATGTTGAGTACATTATCGAAAAATGATTCCTTTTTAACATAAAATTAATATCTTAATAATAAATATTAATTTATATGAAAAGATATTATTCTATAAATACATAGTTCATTACATCCTTCCCCCTTTTGAAAATTGTGTCCTTGGAATTTTAGAACTGGGTTTGGAAACTTCATTAAAAGTCCCAAATAAAAAAAGAAACAATAAGACTATAAATTTAAAATATAGAAAGATAAGTACTAAGTTCACATGAGATAAAACATACTAGGATTCCATAAAAACATGTATATGGAAGAGAATGTAAATTTCATGTTCTGAAGGAGACTAATAGAAAACATGATGAAGACAAGGTTAACCACGAGAAAAACACAAACATACGATAGGATAAAAGGACATTGGTTCCCTAGAAGAAATGTAAAGAGAAAACTTGTTTTATTTTAGGATCCCTTTTGTAAAATGTTAAATTTTTTTATGAGATTGACTAATAACATATGGAAATATACTTACTTTTCACGTAGAGTTTTATCCATTAATAATTTCAACGAAACACTCATATTTTCTCAAAATGATGTGTATTCAAGATGACTTGGTCACACCTAAAGCACTAGAATCAACTTATAGAAAATCACCTTATACAAAAATGAATAACTATATATTTCCCCTATCTTTATACATAATCCAAACCAAAATGGTTAGTACAAGATCCGAAAATCCCCAAAATGGATAAAATTTTGAAAAAATAAATACTACTCACTATCCCCAAAAATTAACAAACAATACCCAGAGATCAACAAATACCATTTAATACAAAAAATGTCCTTAAAAATTCATCAAAATAATACAACTATAATTGAAACCTATACCTCAGATGAATTTAATCACATATTCTTCCATAATAAATTGTAACGTTTATCTCCAAATAACACCAACTACTCTTCAATTATCATACTGATGTGTAATTTACCAAATAAAATATTCTCTAAATAAGGTTAATCATTTCCATAAATAACCCAAATCATGATATGCACACAATAAAAACATAGATTCTTCTGAAATATATTTTCATTCAATGCTCCACAAAATAATTACTATTGTATTAAATTTAAAATAGGGATATTATGTTTCCCCAAAAGAGGGAATGCCTTAAAAAATAATAGTTATGAATTAATCAACAAATAATTTTCCTATTCTAAGTATATCCATTTGATAAAACATAAGTTCCCAAAATCAATTATCATTGATCCAATAAATCATTTAACTAAATAGAATTAGTCATACTAACCAGGGACTTCTACTAGTATAGTGGTGGGTAATAAATCCCAATATCAATTTCATTGTGGGTTGTATTCCTCCAGATTTGTCCAATGTGATAGGTTGTCACATGGTCTACGTGTTGTCCTTTTAAAAAAAAATAATTTTATAACATTCAAAAATTGTGATAAATTTCTCAAAAATAACCATGACATATTTTATTCATGAATTTTATATCATTCCACACATTTTCATCCCAAAATTTAATAACATGTAATTGCGTCAAATACAAGGATAATATAAACCCAAACGGTTCTTTATAACTATATTCCGAAAAGAAAAGATATTTCTTCCTTGAATAAAATTATCACATATCAATCATCATGTTTCCAAATTCAAGAAAATGTATTTCAATGTAATCCTATCATTAATACATTTAAACATATCATTATCAATAGATCCAACATGACTCTTAAATTCCTAAAATATAGACATCTTAATCACAGATCACTATTCTTGATCCTTTATCCATGTTTTTACATCTTATTATATTATACTTGTATCCTAAAATAAAAATCATGCATAATGTATTAATATTTTAGTAATGATAAAACATGAGCTAAGAAATAATCCAAACATTACATAGTTCATTTTTAGTTTCCTCAACATCAATTGGAATAGAATTAGTAATCAAAAAACATTTATTTCTATGATCATGTTGATCTCAATCTTGAACATTCTTTGTAGGAAATATATTTGTATAATGACCATGAACCCCACATTTAAAAATATTCCATTGATCCCTCAGAAATAACTTCTTTCCCTTTCATGGAGTCAACTGGATTCTTCCATTATCCATGGAAGGTTATTGCTTTATAACCCTCATTAACAAATCTAAATCATCTTCCCGTCCATTTAAAGAATTTTCCTAGGTGTTTTTTCCACATAATTAACAAATAGTTTTTTAAGATAAATACCTTTATGATTATTACATGAACATATATTGGGATTCTTTTCTCACATATATGATTCCATAGAAAAATTACAGATGTTCAAGTGGTCAATCATGACTCTTGATAGTTAATTGATAATAACCACAATAGTTCTCATTATAGATCAAATTTCATTTTATTTTTTAATCCTAAAAACGTCACAGTTTTCTTCACATCTATGGTTACATGGGTGCCTTCTAAATCAATCCATTTACTAAATCCAAAATGGTTAGTGTGAGTATATAAGTAAAATCATTATATAATATCTTATGAGGACGGTAAATACTAAGATATACTTTTTCATGTTGTCATAATTTAATTTAATTTATCTAAATTAAGAACAACTCTTTATAATATTCATTTAACAGTGGTTCTGTCCATTATAATTAAATAACACCCTGACCTATAAAGATATCAAAACCAACCTTTGATACCAGCTATAAGGACCCATTCATAAACATTACATAATCTTTAATTAAGTTAATAATTCAAATTGAGGATATTTTTAGGTATAGATATTTATATAATTAGGTCATAAATTATACATAACATATTGAATATTACATGTAGACACTTCTACTCAGAATCCATTTTTTTAATAAAATAAAAACTCTAAAAAAATAATCATGTCTAGTTCCATGTTTTAGATAGCATGAATTTTCCATGATCCAATCATACACCCTATTAATCTTTAAGTCCTGTGAATTTATTTTCAAAAACATGGGATGAGAATAAAAATATTATTAGGGGATATAAAATAAGGAAAGAAAAAATTAATCCATGAATACATAAAAATAAAATAAACCACACTTTTCAAACATAAAACACAATATAATTATCATACCTCACAAAATCATCAGATTTATGAGTAACATATATAAATATTAAGTCATAAATTTAATGTGTGGCATCCATAACACACATGCATTTTAGTTTTTATAGATTTATTGGGGTTACATTTGGAATACAATTCACAATATATTCCCTAAACCTGTTAGTTCAAACATTAGTGTTTACCTCAAACACGTTACCCAATGCATTAGAGAGCTATCTCAGGCTCACCCACCCTATGTTTATCACGGAACCATCCATATACATAAAAAATGTCCAGGAACCACAACATAATCATATAACATGAAACAAGAATAATTTGATGATAACATTTCCACATTTCATTCTTAAGATATGAGTTCAAGATATTGACATAATCAATTCATTTAAAACATTTAAAAAAGAAGAGTTATGAATCCAAGTGTCCCATAACACTTTGAAACCATTGAATGGAATTTATGATATAAAAAGATCATGACCATATAAATAAATTCTGAAAATAATTTTTAAAACATGAACATGAAGGAGAATTATTTTCAAGGTTAAATCTTGTAAACATTTAAAATTATGTTTTAATTAAAGAATCTTTTAGCACTTGAGAAACTCTTAAAATAAAATAATTAAGGAATGAAATCAAATAAATCTAAAAATATCATGAGAATATAAAAATTCATGACATAAAATGTCAATAAGGTTTTATATACACCTTATAGGATAATAAAGGTTCACAATATTATGATATGCCTTAATGAAAGGATATTGAAATATAGTCCCTTACAAATATTGTCCCAATAGATTAAGGATAAATCCATGACATAATTATGTGTAAAAAATATAAATACCCATAATATAATTAGATATTATGTGCAAAACAATAATAGGTCATTTACACATATTCATAGCATGACATAATCAAGTAATAGATGTTTAACCCAAATAATGGAAATTGGTTTAAGGAGTTCCCTTACAAAAAATTCGGCAACCTAACAGAGTCACATAAAAATTTAGAAAATGTGTTTTTGAGAGAGAGAAAGGGTATCTCCTATAACTGATATAAAATTTTCAACAATAAGTATATATAAGAACATATCCCAACATTTGAAAATTTAAATTTAAATATATAACAAAAAAGAAGTCTTTAACAAAAAGAGGATGAGGAAAGGTTCCCTAAAAAAGATTATATTGTAAATAACATAGATCAATTATGTGTATTCAATATAAGTACATATAAATCAATTATATATACATGATATTATAAAAAATTTATTTCTCACATAATAATAGCATGACATAATAAAGAAGTAGAATTTTAACCCAAAGAATGGATCGTGGGTTATGGAGTTCCCTTACCTCATATCCGACTTGACTCGTTCATTCTTTAATTTCTGGAATAATAAACATAAGTAATTTATACATGATTAATAACATTTTACAGTTTTATTTTTAATTTTATATCACTTATTATCATGTTATAAAAATTACATAATTATTTAGGTTAATATCAGTCATTTTGCTGATATTGGGTACTTGTGTTGAAAATGAACTTGTTATAATTTCAAATTGTCAATGTAGTAAAAAATACAATATCTCCATAATTATATTCATGATTTAGATATCATATATATAATATAGATCCCATATATATCTTTTTAGAATATTTTATAGCATTTGGACATAAGAAATGAAATGCACTGTTCATGGAGATGGTAAGTCGTACGTTCAAATGAATGCTACTTTCATTTATTTTTCATATTTAATGGAATAAAAAATAAATTATACTTACATATATTATAATTAAATTATAATATATATATATATATTATATATGTTATATAAGTTCATTAATTCCATCATTTATATGTTGCTTGTGTATCAGGAATGAGTCATATCACTTTTAGGGGGTGGTTGTCTGCACTTATTCAAATAAAATTATCATATATATATAACATGAAAATAAAAAGATATGTTATAAATGAGAATAAAAAATAATATAGATAAAATAATTATCATAAATATAATTAATAATTTCATTTCCATTATAATGGCCACTATGAGAGTTGATAGGAGATAATTGAACAATCACCGTTTCGTGAGGTAGTAGTTCATCATCCACAGTAATAGTATGTTCGTATCCATTAGATGGAGGCGTGTGGAAGTATAGTTTTAATTATTATACTAAAAAAACATATTATATTTATGATAATATTTTTTATGTAAATAATTAATAATAAGATCATAGAGAGTGGAGAAGGAATTATAATGTAAAAATGTGGGAGAATACGTTACCTCACATCGGGTAAATTCTTCTGATTTGTGCCAAAGGGATCTATTGAATTTCTTTAGTCCTAGGGTAAGGATTATATGCAGAATATAAGGATATTTTGAGATTCTTAGAGTTGAGTTTGGATGATCCAAGGGGCTTGAGAGGTGTGAGTAAAGGGGTAGATGTGGTGGCCCTTTATAAGTGGGAGGTGGGGCTCTTTTGATGGTTAGAAAGTATTATTTTATTATAAATTGATTTTTTATTTCAAAGGGACTAAAACTCATTAAATTAGAATATAATATGAATATAAGATGAATATAAGTCCAAATAAAACCATTCAATATTAATTGGATAAGTTTTGGATATTTTAATCCTTACATATTTATATTTAACCCTTTGTTAACTTCTTTAATTTTGACGCCCTCTTGCATATTAATACTATATGGTTAATATATTTACAATAAAATGAAAATAGAACCAAAATGGATAATTAATGAAATTTGTAACATCATTTTTTTCATTTGGAATAATATTATATTTTTATGAAAATATTATCATTTAATAAATTGTCAATTGATTTAAAAACTCATTTGTGTCAATTTTTAAACATTTCATATCATGACTTTTTGAAAATACATAATAACTAGATGAATTAGACAAAACTTCATTAATTAAAATCTAACATGTTTTAATCATCCATAAGATTCGTGGATGGCATAAGAAGTTTCAAATTCAATTTATATTAATATTTATAATCTAATTTATTTAAAACATTCATTAACGAGGTAATCATTACATCATCATTTTTCCATAAATAAATGCATTCATTTGACATCTAAAAATTATAAATAAAATACTATAATATGGGAAATAGTTTTTTCTTTATAATTAATATTTATAGTCGAAAATATCACTTATATAACGCCATAAAATATTTATTTTACTAGAAGATATATGTTTATGATTTCTTTTCCTTAAAATTAAATAAATTTTTATAAAATTTCTTGTTCACTAAAAAATGGCTCCATGGGGTCCCAAAATTGACCCAAGGATTCTCCTGGTAAGACATGAATCATCCAATAGGGTTAGGTCACGTGTTATAGTCATTAAAAATTATTATAATATTAATTTTACCCTTATTTACCAGTTTTACCCTTTTACCAGAGTAAATAAAATATTTACTGAAGTTACTATTCATAACGTCTAAAAATAAAAGATACATACTTACACAATTTGGAAATTATTATTCCAAATAAGGAATACATTTTTCAAAATTCAAAATACATTAGTTGCAGTAATTAATTTAAAATTAATTCCAATTATCAAAACATAAATGTGTGTATTTGAGAAATAATAACTATCAAACGATTGACATGTGTTTATATATAATTATAAATTGAAATTAAATACAATTACAAAGATTTTATTAAATTTTTAAAACTATAATCTTATTTAAATTATAACATCATTAAAATTACAGTCTAATTATATAAATATATTAGATGAAGAAGCAGTTTTGAATTAAAACACAGTATTATTAAAAAATAACCTTTATCAGAAAAATACTAAATATTAACCCAATGTAAATTTCATTTTCCCAATTATAAAGAAGTAGTTTATATTGTCAAATGGAACATATAAAAGTGAAAAAACTATATTTAAAAGTTTTCTCCATTAAAATGTGGTAAATCGACTTTTTTAATAATATTATAATATTTCATGCTTAAAATTGAATCGATTATTATTTTAAGCCTATAAAATTAATTTGATATATTTAAAGACTCATAAAAAATATTTATAATCATATTTTAGTTATATTGGTTCATTAACTCCAATACAATGGCTAGGAATTATCTACCATTTAAAATAATAATAATAATATTATATTATTTTTCGGTATAACTCAATGTTGTGTGCAACATTAGAATTCAAAGAATCCAGTTATTGCATGTTGAGTACACTATAAAATAAATTTTCCTTTTTAACATAAAATTAATATATTATTCATAAATATTAATAGATATGGAAAAGTATTATTCTCTAAATACCTTGGTCGTTACACCAGGACATTAAAAAATCAATGTTTTAACATCATATATTTTGTATATATATATATATTGTAACAACACATACTTCTATGATACGCTTCTCTTGGAATAATGTGATAGCGTATGTTGTACGCAACATCGAGTTCTAACACACCACAACCAATCAAACTAGCCGTTATAAATAGTAATACCTACTTTTTGAAATTATATATATGTTATATTTCAAAATGGACTTCATTTTTGGATTCATAATATCGAAATTATCCTAAGTTGAATTTTTGGTATTTTTCTGAGAACTTCCAATTTTTATGAATAGTGAAAATACTTAAAAACAAAATTTTTAATCGAAATAATTTATAGTGATAAATTATATTATTTAGTGGTTTTAAAGTATAATTAGAATATATTTTTACCATTTTATCCAATGGTGTTCATTAGAAATAATTTCACTTTGAAATTAGACATAAACAATTGCCAATCTTTTGATATATATTATTTCATAAAAACACACTATTTGTTATAACAGAGAGAATTAATTATAGAATTAATTAATTCAACTTATATTTTTGGAATTTTGTAAAATAGACACCATTTTTGAATTCGGAATATCAATTATAGCTTAGGGTGATATTTTGGCATTATTCAGAATAACATCAATTTTTTATGAATAGTGAAACCACTAAGTGGTAGTTAAAAAACTGAAATTTTCATATAACATAATTTTACCTCTTCTGTGAATGGAATTTTAAAAATTCAAGAGACACGGTTAATATCAATGAGTAAAATTTGGTTCACTGAATGAAAATAATTTTTGGTGAGTAGTAACTTTTTACTATTATTTACCACGGTTAAAAGTAAATAGGGTAATTAAGGGTAAAAATGATATTAATATTACCGTAATACATGTCCTAATTCTATTGGACAAGTTTATCTCGACCAAAAACAACCTTAAGAATAAAATATTATCATTTAGGTTCACTTGGATTAGATTAGGACATTTATTATTATTTAATTCAAAGAAGCGTTAAAAGAGTTAAAATCAATGTTTTTTTACTAAAACATTTTTACCATAGGGTTATACATAAGATAAATACAATTGTAAATATTAATTAGAAAGCTAGAAAAATTTACTACATAATTATATTTTATTTATTGTTTTTATACATTAAATAATTTAATTTATTTATGACACAATGATGATGCAGTAATTACCATAATAGTAAAAAATTAAAAATATTGAATTATAAATACCCAAATAAATATAATTTGAGACTTTTAATGAATTAAAATAATTTTATAGTATAATATGACATATTAGGATTGATTTAATTAACTTTATTTGAACTTATAATTCTGTTATGATTTTCACAGAAATCAATTTTCCAAATAGTGTCAAAATTGACATAAAAGAGTTTTTAAAACAAATATTATATTATTAATTGATATTAAATTCCTAAAAATCTAAGGTTCGGAAAAGAGACTTATATCATGATATTTGTATCATTAATGGACCACTTGGGGTCTCTTGGATGTATATAGTATGTTTATTAACCATATAATATAAAAATACAAAGAGACATTGTAAAAGTGAATCTAATTAAATAAGTGTTAATACTTAAAGATAAGGTTAATATAATAAACCAAACCTATCTAAATTCTATTGGTTGAATGGTTTTCGACCCATCACCACCTTAAACATTAAATAATACACTTTGGATCCATTATAAACCGAATATTAATTTATTATAAAATAATATTTCTATCTTTTCCAAAGGTTCCCCTCACCCCTCTTATAAAAGGGAACTCCCACTTCTCATTAACTCACACCATAAAAGACTTTTAGTTCGGCCAACCTCTTCCCAAATACTATCTAAACTTACCTCACTTCATCCTAGAGGCCTTCCTTTAGTCATAAAGCCAACCTATGATCCCTTTTGATCAAATCAAAAGGAAGAATCCGAAGAAGAGGTCATGATTTCACCACCCTTTTCCAAGTTCCTCTCTTCTTCCACTTCTTCTTTCTTTGTTATTACCATTATAAAATAATGAATAAAGTATCTCCTATATAATTTAATATTATTATAAATATGGTACAACCATATTCAGTATTCTATCCATCCTTTGAAAAACATGTCACCATACGTGCGTACGTACGACTTACCGTCTCCACGTCGTGGTGTAATTGTTATTCAATAAATTATTATTTGGATGGGTATAACAATGATGTGTAACTCATATAAATAATAAATATAACATGATAATTATTATGTATATATGATATAACATCCAATTATATATTATTTTAATATAAAAATAATGATATTGTCGCTTGTGCGTACATACGGACTACCGTCTCCACGAACGCGATAAGATTCATTCTCCATAGTATCCATTCAAGTATAATTCTCATTTGATGATTAATAATAGTATCTAAGGACATGATATAATTCTAGGTATGATTAATATAAAACCTATCCCTGACAAACATAGCTTACGTAACAAAACATATAAAAGAAAACGAGTAAGTTAACACCCGAAACAACGATAATACTAAGATATTATTAACAAATAAATGTTAAAAGATAATATATGATATCATATTAATTTATATGATTCTTGTATAATTTAATAACAATTATTTTACCATTATACAGGAGTTTAACCTACCCCATCCAAGGAAAAATACAAGGTAAGGGTTTATTTCGCAATCTATTCATTATCCGAGATTGTTTATACGTAATAATATACTGGGATCTCTTTATCATCCACATCCATGTTTCTTAAAAATGTATTTAAAAACATTTTTACTATTTACTAGAATATGGGTTAAAGTCATTTATACACTTTTTTGACTTTTTATAATAGGTTTATAAAGGAATCGTTCCGCCGTTTTCCAAACAAGGTGTTTTTAACCTTTTCGACAGAATTAAGGTAAGAATGTTTTTTTAACTTATACGGCGGGTACGTCTATTTTCCACCGTTATAAAATCTTTGAAGCTTCCCTTACAATATTATAAGAATATTTTCAATTAAAGTGTTTTATTTTATAAATATATGACTCTTAAATGATTTAAAAATAGAAATTGATATTTTTCTAAAAAGAGTTTTGATTTCATCTATGTCAACATCCTTTGATGGATTTTACGTTTATTTGAAGTTGATATATTATGATTAAAAACATCTATATTGTATTGAACGTTGTGTGATATGCATGACTGTGGATGTGCTATTTTTATACCATTCATGGTTTATGGTGAAAGTATTGACATTTCGTATGCTATTTTTAATAATAATGTTTATGTTATGTTTAAACCTTTTCATATGGGAATACATTAGACGTAATATGTGATGTGTGGTGACCGTTATAGCTCCTCGATGCATCGGTAGGTCTCATGAGACAAACTAGTTTCTAGGCACAAGGCCTTGACAAAATACTATTTGTACTCTTGGAACGAGGCCTTGTCTATGTGGTTATGATAGTCTGGAATTATGCATTCCATCATTATAAATGTGGTTATTGGTATTGCATGTGATTATTCGATTAGTAGAATATCCATGTGAATAAGTAAATGGAATTATTTCATTTTATTTTTTCCATACTATGTTGAAGTGAAAGTTTAAAAGGCTTTTGTTTTAGTTATACATTGCCTTAAATGTTTATTCTTATTTATGAATGTTTTCTCTATATTGGTATCCTTACTGGGAATTTGAGCTCACCACTTTTCTATGTTTTATTTTTTCCAGGATGTGAAGAAGTAAATTATGAATGACCTGTAGTGATATTATGAGGGGATAATAGTGTGGATTTTGGAGACAATATGTTTTTGTAGTAGTTTTTCACTTCTTGATGTAATGTAAAACATTATGAATATATCTAGTGTTTCCAAGGCTACTAAACCAATCAGTATTTCGAGATTTGATCTTTCTTGTGATCATGCCAATGTTATGTAATAACGCACCGACTTTGGGTAACTGGGGTCGGGGCGTTACACATGGTATCAGAGGAAGTTTAGTACAAAACATGGAAGATAGATTTAGATAAACACTGATTAGAGCACATATACCTAAGATGGACTTTGAGGATTAGTATAGAATAACTTCCTAGAATTTTGGTATTGTAGAGATTTTGTGAGTTTTCCGAGAAATACATCCATGTCTGGATACGAGCGGGTAGAGGCGGCTCTGGCACAGATGTGCCTAGCAGAAAAACCCGATAACACCGCTTTGAGCTAGACTCGAACAGGAACTGTTGCACGACAATGGGCCTTGCTGCACTCTTGGTTACGACACTCCCGGGGGATATGCTTAGGATAACTCTCAATTTCTTTACAAATCATTATGAAAGGTTTATGAGTATATAATTCCTCAATGAAAACATTTTTTTTTATTATAGATTATATCCATAAATAGTTCCATTTATGTTAATTGTTTTATAAGTATGAAATTATGTATTTTGATTCATAAACTGATCTAGTTTATTCCATTGTTTAGAAATGGAGCCTAGTAGAAGAAATAGAAACCATATCAATGCACACACTCCATGTAGGGATTTGCCTCCTGTTTGGAGCTAGTGATGCAAATGGTGCTGATCAGCTAATCACCATACTGGGATAACTCACTCAGGTTATGAATAATAACCTTACCCATATGGAGTACCCCGATACGCAGCGTGGAGGATCAATGTTAGATCGATTCAGGAGGCAACAACCACCAATTTTCAATGGGAGTACAAATCCCTTAGTAGCTGAAAAATGGATAAATTCCCTAGAGAAAATATTTCAGGCTTTGCGGAGTAGTGAAAGGGAAAACGTTTTCATGGTAGTTTACCACCTCACTGGAGATGTTGATCAATGGTGGTCATTGATTCAAAACACGAAGTAAGATGACGAAGTATCAAATATGGAATGGAGGGTGTTCAAAGATCTGTTTTTAGAAAAATACTTTCCTCGTGACCATCGTGCAGATATGTAAAGGGGATTTCTGAGTCTAAGACAAAAGGAGGATGAGAATGTCGCAAAGTATGAGGATAACTTTACAAGGTTATCAAGTTATGCTAGAGATTATATACGTAACCCAAGAAGTAAGATTGTTCGTTTCTTTGATGGGTTAAAACCATTTCTTCGTCGAGCATTAGTCTCACAATCCTTCTCGTCGTACGAAGACATTGTCTCATGTGCTATCAAGACAGAAAAGGAATTCTCTTAGTCTTATGAATTTAAAGTAAATAAAGAGATGAAGAGATCTGATGATAAATCTAGGAATAGAAATAAGGGGAAGAAGTGAAAGGTTGAATATCCATCATGTGGTTAATGTGGGAAGAAACACCCCGGTACTTTCTTGAAGGGAATGGGTGTCTGTTACAAGTGTGGTGAAAAAGGCCATCAAGCTTGTGAATGAAAAGGGAAGAAGGAAGCTCCCACTGTTCAATGATACAATTCCAGGGAGATGGGACATTATGCAAATGAATTTCCTAATCGTTAAGGGAACATAACTCAGAAAAGTCCAAGGGATCAAGGCCAAGATTTTTCTATCACTACTGCTGAGGTAGATGCTCTAAAAGACGTGGTGGCAGGTAATTTAATGGTTTCCTCAAGTTTATCAAATGCATTATTTAATTCCGGATCATCGCATTATTTCATATCTTCCCAGTTTGTTAAGAAAATTTGATATTTCCAATTTGATTTAACAAGGGAGTTGTTAGTTAAAACTCATAAGGGAAGTATCATTGCAAAAAAGTTTTGTGAATCAGTCCACATTAGAGCACATAAATTTTCTTTATCCACTGATCTCATTTCCATACCTATGATTGAGTTTGATATAATCCTCGGTATGGGTTGGACTTCGAATTTTGATGCGATGATTTATTGTAAGAAGAAGGAGGTTGCGATTTTTTATGATGATGATAAGGAACACCTTATCTTTAGAGAAGAATCATCACCACCTAATTCTGATCTAGATCCACCCCTAGTAGCTCAACTAAATTCAATTATTGGGGAGGAAGAGAATGAAATGACTGTGGTTGAGGAAAAGAATGTTCAAATAGAGGATCTACCTGTTGTGATAGAATATTTAGATGTGTTTTCAGAAGATTTACCTGGACATCCTCCAGAACGAGAAGTTGAGTTTTCCATTGATTTAATTCTTGGATCAATTGCTATATCGAATAACCCTTATAGAATGGCCACTGTAGAATTAGATGAACTAAAGAAACAAGTATAGGAATTTGGTAATAAGGGATATATTCACCCTAGTGTTTCTCCATGGGGATCCCCTATTCTTTTTGTTAAAAAGAAAGATGGATCTATGAGGTTATGTATCGACTATAGGGAGATCAATGCTATAACAATAAAGAGAAAGTATCCCCTACCTCGCATTGATGATTTATTTGACCAACTATATGGAGATCAATACCTTTCAACGATTGAACTTCGATCTGGATACCTTCAGTTGTGTGTAAAGAAGGAAGACATTCCAAAGACAGCATTTCGAACCAGGTACAGGCATTACGAGTTTACTATAATGCCTTTTGGATTGACTAATGCACCCTCTGTATTCAAGGATCTGATGAATAGAGTTTTCAAGGAATATCTCGATGAATTTGTTGTGGTATTTATTGATGATATCTGGGTATACTCTGAATGCTACGAAGATCATGAAAGTTACTTGTGAATTATCCTGAAGACTCTGAGAAGACATGAATTATATGGGAAGATTAGAAAGTGTGAATTCTGGCTTTAGGAGATTTCTTTTCTTGGCCATATTGTCTCTAAATATGGAATCTTTGTTGATCCTTCTAAGACCAAGACAATCCAAGAATGGCCAACACCTACGAGTATAACTGAGGTACGTAGTTTTATTGGTTTGGCAGGTTATTATTGACGTTTCGTCCAGAATTTTGCCCTACTGGCAAACCCATTAACGATGCTCACATGTAAAGGGGTTAAATTTTTTTGGATAAAAGAGTGTGAAGAATGTTTCGAAGAACTGAAGAGAAGATTAGTCAATGCTCATATGTTGACTCTACCATCGGGGAATGATGGGTTTGTTATTTATAGTGATGCATCCAAGAATGGACTCGGTTGTGTCCTTATGCAGAATGATAGGGTTATTGCCTATGCATCACGATAGTCGAAAATTCATGAGAAAAACTATCCTACTCATGATCTCGAGTTAGAAGCTGTGATCTTTTCTTTGAAGATATGGAGGCACTACCTCTATGGTGAAAAATGTGAGATTTATAATGATCACAAGAGTTTGAAGTATATTTTCTTACAAAAAGAACTCAACATGAGGCAAAAGAGATGGCTTGAATTACTCAAGGATTATGATTGCACGATACACTACCACCCGGGGAAGGCAAACAAGGTGGAAGATGCTTTGAGTAGAAAAGACCATGGAGTTTTGAATAATATGAGAATTGAAAGGGATCCAATTTTCATGCATCTAGTGAAGATGGACATGGGAATAACCGGGGAAGGTGAAACATCAATTATTTTTTAAATGGTTGTCATACCATCTTTACTAGAAAGAATTAAGAGTTTTAAGACAGATAATGAAGAATTTAAAAAGAAGATTAAAGCTGTGAATTTTGGAAGATTGAGAGACTTTGTGTATGAAGATGGAATTTTGAAATTTGGGAAGAGGCTTTGTGTTCCCGATATACCTGATCTAAAAAGGGAATTGCTGTATGATGCTCATAGTTCCAATTTCTCTATACACCCTAGGAGCACAAAAATGAATAGAGATTAGAAGTAACATTTTTGGTGGGACAACATGAAGATGGAGATTGCTGATTTTGTGTCAAGATGTATGGTTTGTCAACAAGTGATAGCTAGAAGGCAACAACCTAGAGGAGTCATGCAACCTCTTCCCATACCAGAGTGGAAATTGGACAATATTACGATGGGCTTTGTCACGGGGCTACCAAAGACTCCTAGAAGGAATGATGCAATATGGGTCATTGTTGACCGTCTTACCAAGTCAGCACATTTTCTTGCTATAAGAGAAGATCTACCACTGGAATGTATAGAAAGACTATATATTGATGAAGTTGTGAGACTTCATGAAGTACCCCTATCGATTGTTTCTTATCGTGATCACCGTTTTACTTCAAGATTCTGGAAAAGTCTTCAGAAAGCCTTGGATATTGAACTTCATTTGAGCACTGTCTACCACCCTCAAACAGATGGACAATCAGTAAGAACTATTCAAACCTTAGTAGACATGTTGAGATCCTGCTCACTTGACTTTCAGGGTATGCGGGATCAATATTTAACTCTGGTAGAATTTTCCTATAACAATAGCTTCCATTTGAGCATTCATATGGCACTATATGAAGAATTATATGAAAAGATATGTCGCACACCAACCTGATGGGATGACGTTGGTGAAAGAAAACTTGTAGGCCCAGAATTGGTGGAGGAAATGATGGAAAAGGTGAAGGTAATCCAAAACCATATCAAAGAAGCTCAAAGTAGGTAGAAGAGCTATGCCAATAATTGAAAGAAGGATTTGGAATTTCAAGTCGGTGATCATTTTTTCCTGAAGGTATCTCCATGGAAGGGAGTCATATGTTTTGGTAAGAAAGGTAAATTGAGTCCCAGGTACATCGGACCTTTCGAAATTCTAGAACGAATTGGGGATGTAGCTTACCGATTGGAAATTCCGCCATGTCTCTCCAAAGTTCACGATGTGTTCCATGTATCTCTATTGAGGAAATACATGCCTGACCTAATGCATGTACTCACCTAAAAGGAATTAGATCTGGAACCCAATCTATCTTATTGCCAAGAGCCCGTCAAGATTCTTGATATGAGTGAACAAGTACTGAGAAACCGGACGACTCGTCTGGTAAAAGTCTTGTAGAGAAATCATATGCTGGAAGAGGCAACGTGGGAACCTGAGGAACTTATGATGAAGAACCACCCGAGTCTTTTAATGCGGTAGTATTCTAGAAATTTCAAGGATGAAATTATTTGAAGGAGGGGAGAATGTTACACCCCAAGCTTCTATGGTACGCTTCTCTTGGAATAATGTGATAGCATGTGTTGTACACAACATCGAGTTCTAACACACCACAACCAATCAAAGTAGTCGTTATAAATAGTAATATCTACTTTTTGAAATTATATATATTTTATATTTCAAAATGGACTTCATTTTTGGATTCAGAATATCGAAATTATCCTAATTTGAATTTTTTGCAGTTTTCTGAGAACTTCCAATTTTTATGAATAGTGAAAATACTTAAAAACAAACCTTCTAATCGAAATAATTTATAATGATAAATTATATTATTTAGTGGTTTTAATGTATAATTAGAATATATTTTTACCATTTTATCCAATGGTGTTCTTTAGAATTAATTTCACTTTGAAATTGGACATAAACAATTCTCAATCATTTGATATATATTGTTTCTTAAAAACACACTATTTTTTGTAACATCGGGAATTAATTATAGAATTAATTAATGCAACTTGTATGTTTGGAATTTTGTAAAATAGACATCATTTTTGAATTTGGAATATCAATTATAGCTTAGGGTGAAATTTTGGCATTATTCAGAAAAACTTCAATTTTTAATGAATGGTGAAACCACTAAGTGGTAGTTAAAAAACTGAATTTTTCATAAAAATTAATTTTAATGCTTATGTGAATGGAATTATAAAATCTGAGACACACGGTTTATATCAAGGAGTAATATGTGGTTCAATGAGATGAAAATAATTTTTGGTGAATAGTAACTTTTTACTTTTATTTACCACGGTTAAAAGTAAATAGGGTAATTAAGGGTAAAAATGATATTAATATTACCCTAAAACATGTCCTAATTTTATTGGACAAGTGTATATCAACCAAAAACAACCTTAGTAATAAAATATTATCATTTAGGTCCACTTGGATTAGATTAGGACATTTATTATTATTTAATTCAAAGAAGAGTTAAAAGAGTTAAAATCAATGTTTATTTAATAAAACTTTTTAATATAGGTTTATACATAATATAAATACGATTGTAAATATTAATTAGAAATCTAGAAATCTTTAATACATAATGATATTTTATTTATAATTTTTAGACAATAAATAATTTAATTTATTTATGACACAATGATGATGTAGTAATTACCATAATAGTAAAAAATTAAAATAATTGAATTATAAATACCAAAATAAATATAATTTGAGACTTTTAATGAATTACACTAATTTTATAGAATAATATGACATATTAGGATTGTTTTAATTGGCATTTTTCTAACTAATCATTCTGTTATGATTTTCATAAAAATCAATTTTCCAAATAGTGTCAAAATTGACATAAAAGAGTTTTTAAAACAAATATTATATTATTAATTGATATTAAATTCTTAAAAATCTAAGGTTCGGAAAATAGACTTATATCATGATATGTGTATCATTAATGGACCACTTTTTGGTCTCTTGGATATATATAGTATTTTTATTAACCATATAATATAAAAATACAAAGAGACATTGTAAAAGTGAAACTAATTAACTAAGAGTTAATACTTAAAGATAAGGTTAATATAATAACTCAAACCTGTCTAAATTATATTGGTTGAGTGGTTTTCGACCCATACCAACCTTAACCTTTAAAAAATCGACTTTTGAGCCATTATAAACCGAATATGAATTTATTATAAAATAATATTTCTATCTTTTCCAAAGGTTCCCCTCACCCCTCTTATAAAAGGGCACTCTCCCTTCTCATTAACTCACACCTTCAAAGCCTTTTGGATCGGCCAACCTCTACCCAAATACTCTCTCAACTTCCCTCAATTCATCCTAGAGGCCTTCCTTTAGTCAGAAATCCAACCAAAGAGCCCTTTTGATCAAATCAAAAGTAAGAACCCGAAGAAGAGGTAATGATTTCACCACACTTTTCCAAGTTCCTTTCTTCTTCCACTTCTTCTATATTTTTTATTCCCATTCTAAAATAATGAATACATTATCTCCTATATACTGTAATATTAATATAAATATGGTACAACCATATTCAGTATTCTATCCATCCTTTGAATAACATGTCACCATACGTGCGTACGTACGGCTTACCGTCTCCAGGTCAGGGTTTAATTGTTATTCAATAAATTATTATTTGGATGGGTATAATAATGATGTGTAACTCATTTAAATAATAAATATGAAATGATAATGATTCTGTATATATGATATACCATCCAATTATATGTTATTTTATTTTCAAAAAATGATATTGTCGCTCGTGCGTATGTACGGACTACCGTCTCCACGAACACGATAAGATTCATTCTCCATCATATCCAATCAAGTATAATTCTCATTTGATGATTAATAATAGTATCTAAGGACTTGATATCATTATGGATATGATTAAGATACAACCTATACATGAAAAACATATCTTACGTAAAAAAACATATAAAAGAAAACGAGTAAGTTAACACCCGAAACAATGATAATACTAAGATATTATTAACAAATCTATGTTAAAAGATCATATATGATATCATATTAATGTATATGATTCTTTTATAATTTAATAACAATTATTTCACCATTATACATGAGTTTAACCTACCCCAACCAAGTAAAAGTACAAGGTAAGGGTTTATTTCACAATCTCTTCATTATCTGAGGTTGTTTATACATAATAATATACTGGGATTTCTTTATCATCCACATCCATGTTTCTTAAAAATGAATTTCAATTTTTTTTTAATATTTACTAGAATATGGGTTAAAGTCATTTATACCCTTTTTTGACTTTTTAAAATAAGTTTATAAAGGAATCTTTATGTCTTTTTCCAAAAAAGTTGTTTTTAAACCTTTTCGACAGAATTAAGGTAAGAATGTTTTTTAACTTATACAGCGGGTGCGGCTATTTTCTGCCAATATAAAATCTTTGAAGCTTCCTTTACAAGATTATAAGAATATTTTCAATGAAAATGTTTTATTTTATAAATATATGACTCTTAAATGATTTCAAAATAGAAATATCTATTTCTCTAAAAAGATTTTTGATTTCATCTATGTCAACATCCTTTGAGGGATTTTATGCTTATTTGAAATTGAAATATTAGGATACAAAACTTCAATATTGTATTGAAGGTTTTGTGATATGTTTGACTGTGGATTTGATATTTTTATACCATTCATGGTTTATGGTGAAAGTATTGACATTTCGTATGCTAGTTTTAATACTAATGTTTATGTTATGTTTAAACCTTTTAATATGGGAATATATTGGACTTAATATGTGATGGGGTGAGCCCGCTATAGCTCCTCGATGCATCGGTAGGTCTCATGAGACAAACTAGTGTCTAGGAACAAGGCCTTGACAAAATCTTGTTTGTAGTCTTGGCATGAGGCCTTTGCTACGTGGTTATGATAGTATAGCATTATGCATTCCATCATTATGAAAGTGGTTATAGGTATTGCATGTGATTATTCGATTAGTAGAATAACCATGTGAATAAGTAAATGGAATTATTTCATTTTATTTTTTCCATATGATGTTGAAGTTCATGTTTAAAAGGATTTTTTTTAGTTATACATTTCCTTAAATGTGTATTCTTATTTATGAAAGTTTCTGCTATATTGTTATCCTTACTGGGCATTTGAGGTCACCCCTTTTCTATGTTTTATTTTTCCCAGAATGTGAAGAAATAAATTATGAATGACCTGCAGGGATATCATGAGGGGATAATAGTATGGATTATAGATACAATATGATGTTGTATTAGTTTTTCACTTCATGATGTAATGTAAAACTTTATGAATATATCTTGTGTTTAAAAGCCTACTAAACCAATCAGTCTTTCGAGATATCATCTTTCTTGTGATCATGCCAATGTTATGTAATCATGCACCGACTCTAGGTAATTGGGGTCGGGGAATTACAGTTGGTATCAGAGGAAGTTTAGTACAAACCTTGGAAGCAAGATTTAGATAACCTCTGATTAGAGCAAATAGACCTAAGATGGACTTTGAGTATTAGTATAGAAGAACTTCCTAGAATTTTGGTATTGTAGAGATTTTGTGAGTTTTTCGAGAAATACATCCCTGTCTGGATACGTGCAGGTAGAGGCGGCGCTAGCACAGATGTACCTAGGGGTAAAACCCGAAAACACTGCTTTGAGCTAGACTCGAACAAGAACTGGTGCACGACAACGTGCCTTGCTACACTCTTGGTTACGACACTCCCGGGGGATATACTTAGGATAACTCTCATTTTCATTACAAATCATTATGAAAGGTTTATGAGTATATACATCCTCAAAGAAAACATTTTTTATGATTCTGGATTATATCCATAAATAGTTAAATTTATGTTAAGTGTTTTATAAGTATGGAATTATGTATTTTGATTCATAAACCGGTCTAGTTTATGCCATTGTTTAGAAATGGCACCTAGGGGAAGAAATGGAAACCATATAAATGCATGCACTCCATGTAGGGATTCCCCTCCTGCTCAAGATAATTATAGTGGAGTTGGTGATGCAACTGCTACCGATCAACTAATCACCATACTGGGAAAACTCACTCAGGTTTTGAATAATAACCTTACCCATATTGAGAACCCCGATCCACAATGTGGAGGATCAATGTTATTTTGATTCATGAGGAAAAAACCACCAACGTTCAATGGGAGTACAAATCCCTTAGTAGCTGAGCAATTGATAAATTCCCTAGAGAAAATATTTCAGGCTTTGGGGAGTAGTGAAAGGGAAAAAGTTATCATGATAGTGTACCGCCTCACTAGAGATGCTGATCAATGGTGGTCATTGATTCAAAACACGAAGGAAGATGATGAAGTATAAAGTATGGAATGGCGGGAGTTCAAAGATATATTTTAAAAAAAATTCTTTCCTCGTGACTATCGAGTATATATGGAAATGTAATTTCTGATTCTGAGACAAAAGGAGGATGAGAATGTCGTAAAGTATGAGGCTAAATTTACAAGGTTATCAAGGTATGCTGGAGATTATATACGTAACCCAAGAAGTAAGATTGATCTTTTCTTTGATGGGTTAAAACCATTTCTCTTTTGAGCTTTATTCTCACCATCCTTCTTGCCGTACGAAGACATTGTCTCATGTGCTATCAAGACAGAAAATGAATTCTCTAAGTCTTATGCCTTTAAAGCAAAGCAAGAGAAGAATAAATCTGCTGATCAATCAGGGAATGGAAATAAGGGGAAGAAGGGAAAGGATGAATACCCATCTTGTGGTAAATGTGGGAAGAAACACCCCGGTACTTGCTTGAAGGGAATGGGTGTCTGTTACAAGTGTGGTGAAAAAGGCCACCAATCTCGTGAATTCAAAGGGAAGAATGAAGCTACCACTATTCAATTCTACAATTCCAGGGAGATGGGAAATTATGAAAATGAATGTCCTAATCTTCAGGGGAACTTACCTCAGAAAAGGCCAAGGGATCAAGGCCAAGCTTTTTCTATCACTACTACTGAGGTAGAAGCTCCAAAATACGTGGTGGCAGGTAATTTAATGGTTTCCTCAAGTTTAACAAATGCGTTATTTGATTTAGGATCATCGCATTGGTTCATATCTTCCATTTTTTCTATGAAAATTAGATATTTCCAATTTGATTTAACAAGGGAGTTGTCAGTTAAATCTCCTAAGGAAAGTATCATTGCAAAAAAGTTTTGTGAATCAGTCCCTATTAGAGCACATAAATGTTCTTTATCCGCTGATCTCATTGTCATACCTATGATTGAGTTTGATATAATCCTTGGTATTTATTGGATTTCAGATTATGATGTGAAGATTTATTGTATGAAGAATGAGGTTACGATTTTTTATGATGATGATAAGGAACACCTTATCTTTAGAGCAGAATCGTCACTACCTAATTCTTACCTAGATCCACCCCCAGTAGCTCAACTAAATTCAATTATTGGGGAGGAAGAGAATGAAATGATTGTGGGTGAGGAAAGGAATGTTCAAATAGAGGATGTACCTATTGTGAATGAATATGTAGATGTGTTTCCGGAAGATTTATCTGGACATCCTCCAGAACAAGAAGTTGAGTTTTCCATTGAATTAATTCATGGATTAAGGCCTATATCGAAGACCCCTTATAGAATGGCCACTGAAGAACTAGTTTAACTAAAGAAACAACTAGAGGAATTGAGTAATTAGGGATTTATTCGCCCTAGTGTTTCTCCATGGGGAGCCACTATTCTTTTTGTTAGAAGGAAAGATGGATCTATGAGGTTATGTATCGACTATAGGGAGATCAATGATATAAAAATATTGAACAAGTATCCCTTACCTCGAATTGATGATTTATTTGACCAACTGCATGGAGCTCAATAAATTTCAAAGATTGACCTTCGATCTGGATACTATCAGTTTTGTGTAAAGAATGAAGACATTCCGAAGACAGAATTTCGAACCAGGTACGGGCATTACGAGTTTACTGTAATGCCTTTTGGATTGACTAATTCACCCTCTATATTCATGGATCTGATGAATAGAGTTTTCACAGAATATCTCGATGATTTTGTGGTGGTATTTGTTGATGATATCATGGTATACTCTAAAATATATGAAGATCATGAAAGTCACTTGCGCATTATCCTAAAGACTCTAAGAAGACATGAATTATATGGGAAGTTTAGAAAGTGTGAATTCTAGATTCAGTAGATTTCTTTTCTTGGACATATTGTCTCTAAAGATGGAATCTCTTTTGATCCTTCTAAGACCAAGACAATCTATGAATGGCCAGCACCTATGAGTATAACTGAGGTACACCATTTTATTGGTTTGGCAGGTTATTATCGACATTTCATCCATAATTTTGCCCGAATGGCAAACCCATTAACGAAGCTCACACGTAAAGGGGTTAAATTTGTTTGGGAAAAAGAGTGTGAAGAATGTTTTGAAGAACTGAAAAGAAGATTAGTCAATCATCATATATTGACTCTACCATCGGGGAATGATGGGTTTTTTATTTATAGTGATGCATCGAAGAAAGGACTTGGTTGTGTCCTTATTCAGAATGATAGGGTTATTGCCTATGCATCACGACAGTTGAAAATTTATGAGGAAAACTATCCTACTCATGATCTCGAGTTATTGCCAATGCATCACGACAATTATATTAATGAATATAATTACATAATTATTTTTTACTCGATTCAGTTATATTGATATAATTCATACTTCTATATTTTTTCATTTCTTAGTGGAACCATAGTATATTTTACGGTCAATATAAAATATCTAATTATTAACATTAAGAATAAAATTTTAATAAATTGAGTTAAAAATTTAGAATAATTATATTAATAATAATAATAATATTTTTTTCTAAAAAATACGGAATAGTTGAATATTTGGTGAATAGTAAATTGTTCTATTTTATATCTATAACATCATTTTCATGAAATAAAAATATGTTCGATTAGTTAATTATTTATTTAAAAATATTAATTTCATTTTTAAAAATCGATGTATGGTTTTTTAATAATATTATAATATTATAATATTTTTTTGAAATGATTCTCTTATTGGAAACTTAATTTTTAAAATATTTAATTCCATATAGAAATTATTCAACCATATATATATATTTATTTTCATAAAATAATATTCATATTTGGAATAATAAAGTAAAAAAATAAGATTACTCAATAGTTTGGCATGTTTTATAAAAATATAAAAATATGGGTGTAATGTGATACAAAAAATATATAATTTTTATTTCATCCTAGAAAATCATCACACATGATATATGATACAAATTAGTTTGACTGAAGAGTTTCAAAATATTATTTATTATCATAAATATCACCATTATTACTATTATTTGATATAAAATTATTATATATTGATTATTTAATTCTAAAATTTCCCTCCTTCCAACTTATAAATATCCCAAAATATTATTTTTTTCAAACCACATCAAAATACACTTCATATAACTAAAATAATCTGATGTTCCTCAATTTTATGCCTCCTCCTCATCAAAGAGACATATATGAGAAAACATAACCCATGTTTCCATGATTTTTTACATTTAGTAAGTATAAAAAATAAAAATATAAGGTAATATAACTTTTCTCATTATTTTCATTTTATTTAGTTTTTTATATATTTTTAAACCCAACCCTCTCTCAACTAATTAATAATTATATAAACAGTAATTAATAATAATAATAGGTTTCTCTACAACATCAATAAATTCTAAATAGTAATTAAATCTTACTTATCCCTTCATCTTAGTTAGTATAGAATTTAAATATTTTATAAATAAGTAGTTTTAAATATTTTTTGACCATTTGGAATGATGTAATTGATATTTATAAATTTTCATTAACGATTCTTTTATTTAAGCTATCAATGTGTATAACATGAACTTTTCGAACACTATTTAATATTCACAATGGATTAATCATTGAAAATTATACAACAAAATAATATCATGGAATCATCCTAAATTATTATCTTGAAATTTTAAGAGATGATGTGTCATGAACATCCTCAATTGTGACTCCACTTGATTTGAAAATGATATTAAGTGTGACCCTCAATTCCCACCTTTAATAGGGATTGGGAATGTGACTAACATAAAGGGAATATCATTAAAAATATGTGGAATGTAATTCCATTTTAAAACAAAACTCCACATCACCACTTTCAATATCAATTCATTTCCCAACAATAATATATGTTATTTTTTTCAATAGAAAACCCATACACCAATACATTTCATGCCTTTACATGTTTAATGGTTCCTTTATCATATGGGATATTTGATATTAGGTCTTATATATACACTATTAAGAAGAAGGTAAAATTTAAATTTATTATTCTATTATGACTTGGAAATTTATTAATGAAATTTAAATTTCAATTACTTGACCAGTAGAAATTTGAACAATGGTTTAGAATGAAATTTTAAGGTTTGGAAAACCTAAAAATGATGTTATTAGACATCAAAAAAGGATGAAAATATATCTCAGGGGTTTTAGGGTCATTCAGGTGCTTCAGGTCTCATATTTTATATTTTGGTAAAGTGTATCTTAGGGTGCATGGTTGGCGCACAGTTAGTGTTAACAGCTCAAACTAACATTATTATCTAGATTATATAAAAACACGGGTTTGGAAATTATAAAAAAAATAAGAATATACTATATGGATACCTAAATTTAATTTTATTTATTTTCAAAATTGCTACATGTTCTATTACACCATGATTCGTAACCATGAGAGGTAGATGGTTCAGAGGTAGTATAACCTGCATTGATGGAGGTTAATTTAGAAAACCGTTATCTGATATTAAATGGTGTATATGACCCCTTTTTACCATATGGTTTTTATGAGGGAATCCCCCTCACTTTTCCTCCATCTCTCACATGTGAGCAAGTGGATACTCACCCTCTAGTTTTTACTTCCCCCACGGTTTGGGGTGGATTTGAATCCGTTCTATAGGGATTTTTGGCATGCATTTAACTCTCTGGCCACCATTGTGCTTATCTTATTATTTATATTATTATTATTTTCATTAATAAGGTTTTTTATTTATTATTACACTGAATCATGGTAGAATCAAATACCAGTGAATTGGGTTTTCCTATACGTAATAAGAGGGTTCCTCAATAAGATGTACATACTTCTTCTTATGTAATTATGTTGTGGTATGTCACAATGCTGATTTTCAAATGAAGTAATAAATAAATTAAACTTCATTAGTGGTTTTTGGTTATTTAATTTCATAGGGATTATTCCCAGTTCTGGGTTGGGGACATTCCATAGGTTGTAGGTGAGCCATTAGTCATGATTCTTGTGTAAATAGATCAGCCGATCTGGTTTTGGGTATTACACCATTTAAAATAAATTCTATTAATTTAATATAACTATTTTATATTAATGGATTATTTATAATTTAATAACAATTAATTAATTTCTTGTGGTTTGGTTGTGAGATTGGAACCCATATGTCTCAAATTATCTTGTAAGAGGTAGGGTTGTAGCTTCCAGGCATTGGAAAGTAAATTTAATTCTACATCTGATGTAGGTGCGTGTTCATACTTTCCGTATATCATTTCATCATGTTTGTTGTATTATATATATTTTTTGGGACACCCTTTAGAAAAAAAAAACAAAATTTAAATTCACTATAATGACTTTTTTTAATTAAATATTTGTGGTTAATTTTAATGGATGAATAATTGGGGTTAATAACAAATCACTTATCTTGGCTTGATTACTTGTCCCCTAGAGGCCAAGGTCAATACCTTTGATACCCAAATAACTACAGTCCACTTATGAGGGGAGGTTGTATGTTTTGAGGCATGTGACCTCTTGGACAAGACTATTTGGATGGACTTTAGGCTGATTTGTATCGATATGGGTGAGTAGAGCATTTTAGAGTGACCATGGGAACTAATATAGGTCATGTACTATCACATGATGGTTCTAATAGTGGAATGACCATTTGTATCCAACATATAAATTCACCCCTATTCATTATTGCATGGAAAATGATATCCTGGTGGGTCTAGTGTTTAATCAAGATGATTAAATTGACAAAGATGATCCAATGTGGGATTCCTATACATTTGTAGATATTATGAAGGTAATAGTATCAATGCCTCTCCATTTGTGTTAACTTATAGGATTCCAATAGGGGTAACTCTTCTTATTTGTAGACCCTGAGGATCTCCATAGAAATTTATATCTAGTGTATTGACTTGTGGGACCCCAATAGGTGCCCTGATGCTTTATTGACACTGAGTGAGTGTGTTATTGGTTTAGATAATGATTGTATCATGTGTCACCTAAGAACCCATTCCAAACATATGATCCCAAGTGATTGTGGTTGTAGAGATGGGTCTAGGTGTTCAAATAAACCTACTCCTTCCATTATACTATCACTACGTTACTATTTATACAACTATGTATTCCATATATTCTTATTAGAATTTGGACTATAAGAATGGTGTGAGGTGATGGTATGGTTGGGATTCCCAAATATACATCCAAGGATCTGGATTATGATCCTTATTATTCTAATACCATCGTACTAGACTTCCAAGTGTCACATGGACTCCTCAAAATCTAGAGAAAATAGGGGTGGGTTGTTAGTTAATATTGATTCCCCTATTAGTTAGTGTATCTCATCATATTCATGAGTTTCTATGATTTAAATGATATCCAAGGTTTGGGTGTCCATGTTTCCCATAAGAAATGAATTGTTATGTCATCATAGTGGATTGATGATGACCTCCTCGTTTGATACTAAGGATAGAATCTGAGAAAATGTGGATGCACTATTTTTTCACTTCCCATAGCTATCTGAGAATGTTTTAAATAGATAGTGAATGCATGATGACATGTTACTGCCTCATATCATGAGAATATAAAATAAATATTCCCAAAGGGCCATTTCCCATTGTAATTAATACGAATTCAAGTGTATGAATCATCTATGGATCAAGAACTAGAAATTTGACCATAAAAATATTAGGGACTCTATAGACATTTTCTAGAATACACTTGTAAAACATGGATTCTGTGAAATACTTAGGATTCCTAGGATCTAACTCGATTCATTATTTATGGGATGTCATGTTGAAACATGGGATCCTCAATTATATTTAATGTTGGAAAATGTGGGATATCCTAGGGTTAAGACATATATCACTATGTGGTGATGAAACATTCATTGAGATATTTTTCCATTGGTTAAAGTAGGTATAGTGAGAACAAGGTAACCATCTGGCCCCACCCATGACACTGGATTTTGTTTATTTTCAAAATATTTCATTTACCTTATTATTCGTATGGCTACTTATGGTACACATACTCTAAATTTAGAGGATATTTATGTGACCATGGTGGTGTTTCCTGACTATTATTTTTACTCACACCAATTCAGGATATCATTGCACCGATGTACCTTAGAATAAATTCACATGTTTGGAGGCACATGAGGGGTTGAGGTCTGGGACTGATTGAGTAATTTGGCAAGAATATTTATAGGTAACATGTAAATGGTATGAATAAATGTTCATAGTAGATTCTTATACATTAATTTTTGTTTCATTTATTTATTCTTAAATATGTGGTTGGACGAGTGGGCGATCAATGTTGTGTGTATGACATGACTGTTCAAACCAATACTATATTTCAGTATATTAAAGACATTTATTTATTTATTCTGCATTATTATTATTTTATTATATATATTATGTTTCGTTATTTCCAACGTTTGTCTTACTTGGATATGAGTTAATAGTATCCCCATGGACATGACCTAGGCCCCCACAGCTTATCGGAAGCATCAAACATAATTAGAGGCATGCTTGAGCCCTTATGGCGAATTGGTCTAACAATAGTTCATAGAGTGATATGGGATATAATGTGACAAAAAATTCATTAACGAAGTTTCCCTCAACTATCCTGTAGTTATTATTTGACTTAATGAAATTACATCAAGTGAATCCTGCAATAATTTGAGTCAAACATAAAACCACATGGTCTATTCCCCCAACACATTATACTAGGACACCAACAATGTTTAAATAATATTAAAATATTATATTAAAAAATTAATTTCATGTCATAAAAATCAAATCCCAATGGGGTGAATGAACAAACTTCATATATCCTTTGAAAAGGTATAATGAAAAACATTATCATTAATAAGAAATATCACATGTCTAATGATAAGGTTATCTAGAACCACCACCAATTCTATCCAAATGGTCTTAATAAATTCCAATATAGAATGGGTTTTCATATTAATATACTTTAGAAGTTCATGTGTTGATATATTATGTGACGATAAAAATGAAACTAACTAATTAACCCATTAATGAAGTTTATATGACTATAAAATCAAATAATAACCAAAAAAATAATCCCTAAAGCTCATTTTCCTCATGGGTCATAATTATTAAAATTACATGAAAAAATATCACATAGAAAAAAAACTATAGAAATACCACCATTAATGAATTTCAATCAAGTATATAAAAATTTTCCTTCTATAGAGACCTCATTATAATAATAATTTAAATATAGTTATCCGCACATAGGTTTTATTGATGTTACTATTTGTCCATAAAAAATAGTCTCCACATCATAACCCACCTCCTACGAATAAATCACATCTTTAATATAATGGATGGGTACAAATACACTTGTAAGGACTCATTCAATATAAATATTTCCATCAACAAATAATATATACATGTCACCATTTTACCCTATAATAAAAATGGTTTGGATGTTGACTACTCAATGTGACCCCCACTATTTATATGTATCAACCTACATAGACTCCCCACATCTATCTGCATTTTTTATAGAACATATTAAAACCATAATCCCATTTTTTATGTGAACAAAAATAACCAACATAATCATTAATAATATTATCATCATTGAATTATGTAATTGGATTTATGTCCCCACTATCCATTAGTTAACCACATCAAAAACCTTAACCACATAATTATAAATTAGAAATGGTTTTGGGCCTTGCCAACCCTTTAATCCCTAACCTCAACCAATCACACTAAATAAATTCCTAGAGTGTATAATCACATAATCTAGATATACAAAACATTAAGCTAGGTTTACCAAAGACTATATTATATGGTTTAAATTCCTTTATATATAATATTTCATGTATCGCAGACAAGAAAAAGATAAGTAACCACGTTATTAGTTATCTAGAATTATATTTTCCCCACATGAGATCTTTGTTCACCACATCCTCAGACACACAGAAGTATCCTGTCAAATATGAGAGAATACAAAATTCAAACAGCCCTACGATTCTTTGGCTGATATGGATTGAAATTGTGCTTATATGGCATGAAAAATGTAAAACATACACCACTCATGTGGACCTTATATACATATTTTCTTCCACACCATAATGTAGAATGGAACTGTTTCAATGTAACTTGACAGCCATGTAACTCATTATCAATCCATCAGTTATTATTTTCATATCATCCTCAAACATATCAACATTATGGAACTATCACTATGCTGAATTTTCATTAAATATGGTAATGATTGAAATACCATAGTACATAGAATATTCATCATATTATATAATCATTTCATGCAAAAATTTCAATGTGATTACTTTTGAAATGATTTCAGTATAATTATACCCAAAACCATTATCACCAAATCCATCAAAACAAACTTATCAATACATAATTTCCTTTTAATGGTGTTCATTATTAATATCAATAACTCAAATAAACCAAAAAAATTATGACCCCTTAATTCTATATGCAAGAACTCGGATCTTTGTTTTAGGTACGCCTTTCCTTTTTCTAGAGTTTTCAAGAAAAATGGAGTTTCTGGAAATTTTTGAAGTACACACCATGTACTTTCTGAGTACACGCCGTTTACTCTTTTCCGGCTTGAATCCATGTATTAGCTGTGTCTGGGCAACACACACGGTGTGTAGGGGTGACGTGGAGGCCGATTTTGGCAGAGTACGGAAAGGCCTAGTACACACCATGTACTCTTAAAGTACACACCGTGTACTCTAAAATTACACGTCGTGTAACTAATTTTTTTTTCATTAAACAGACTGGGGTCGTGCCTAATGCACAGAAACGTCATCTTCTAGGTTCTATTCATCCGAGAGTGCTGAAGATCCACGAATCTTTGCGATCCCCCGCCTCTCCGTTCGTTCTCCGATTCGATAACCATTGATTGCGTTGGAATCGTAGCGGTGAGTTCTTCCTTCTTCTTCAGCCTTGTTTTCCAATTCATCCTCTTTCTCAATTTATCGTGGTTTATGTGTTTCAGACGTATCTTTGATCTATGACGTTCTAAGAATAATATGTCTTCATTGTTCATGTATATCGATCTCCTAGGATAGAGGTAGGTGGTTTGTGCCTTTCGTAGAAAGTCCTTGAATATTTCGTGCAATTTCTCCAATTCCCTTGAACGAGAATTGGGAATTTTTCTATTTTTCCCCTGATTGATTTCCTGCTTTCTTGATTGCTTTAGTAGAGGTTTACCTTTTTGAATAGAGTATTTTTTCTGTACTATTGATGTCTGATGTACTTTCTTTGACTGTTAGGCATTATTCCAGTTTCCATGCCTAGTTGTTGGATAGTGGAACTATTGTGCTGTTTTACATCTGAGCCTTAAAAATGATTTTCAATTAGTTCTTGAGGTTTACTTGGGCGATACACGTGCGCTTTGCATGTTTATTTTTAATAGGGCTGTGATAACCTAGTGTAGTGTAACATTGGGGGAATGGATGTAAGGGCTTATCTAGAGTGTCTTAAATTACGATGTGAGACCACAGGAGGAATTGACATTAAGTGCTTCCTCAGAGAGTCTATAGTTCCTCGACGTAGGCTACATGGGGAATAGACGTTGAGTGCTTCCCCAGAGTGCCTTTAGTATGATACATGACTATAGGGGGAATTGATGGTGAGTTCTTCCCTAGAGAGTCTATTAATTCTGTAGCTGAACCAGTGAGGCAGGACTGTGTGTGCTTTCCAGAGGGTTGCTAGTACTTATATGTTGAACCATAAGGGTTAGGCTATGAGAAAAATCCTAGGGGTTAACTTTTTTTAAATGTTGTTTGGCTTATACATTTGTAGTTTATATACTAGACGATAATTTGTTGTTGCTGTGTATTTCCTATTTACTGTTCCTGTACATTACTTGATATGTATTCATTGACTGTTAGGCATAGATCTTTGGGTGGTTTCTTACTGGGATTGTATCTCACACTATGTTTGGGACATGATTTTGGGCCAAAGTAGATTATGTTTTTGCAGGTATATATAAGGGCAAGCACCCTTCTACTTCAGGTGTTTGACTTGCTGTGGAGATGGAGAGCATGGAACCAAGAATCGGCTTGCAATTCTGCTGGAGTTTCTGTTTCCTTATTACATTGTTTTAAGTTGTATTTCAGAACTTTTTTTGTGTTTGCTGCTTTCCTTAGTGACTTGTACCCACTACATCATTATCATCATTGATTTATATTTATCCTTCTGGTGTTTGGTTACAGTTATGTATGTTGTTACTTCTTTCACTAATGAATTTTGTTTTCCTTACCTTGTATACCATACCAAATGAGGGAATAGTTTTCCCAATAACTTACCAAGGCCCTTGCTTCTAGTTGGCAGCCTCTAGCATTTGGGGAAATGCACTTGAGGTCATGTGGCGAACCGGGTACGGGGAAACAGTGGAGGGACTTCAGATTTGGGTTGTTACAAAGTGGTATCAGAGGTGATTCTTCCTCTTGATTTACAATTTAGAGCCTTTAGATAGTGGTAGGATGGATTCAGTTCATGGTGTCAAGCTGTGCTCGGGATTAGCTAAACCATGTACAGGGAAATTCCATACTACCTCATTAATTACAGTTTGCTGGTTTTGAGTTTTTATGGTTTATATGATTTCACCTAGAGTGATTCACATGCTTTGTGTTGTTATTGTCTGGACTATTGTTGTTCTATTTCTATCGCAACCCGATGAGATGAGGGTATTCCATTTCATGAATCTTATAGGAACTTGTAGAAATCACATGCCATGTATTCTTTCCATGCCATCTAGGGTGCATTAATGATTACATGTTGTTGTCAAAGAATTTTTGTAGATTATGTATGTTGTTGTGATATATTCTAGATTGAATCTCTAATTCATTGTTAGAGGATTTTCTGTATTCTAACATTCTTTAATAAACTCCATGGTTTTATTCAAGGGGAGTATGGGCCCTCAAGAATCGGAATTTGGCACCCTTCTGCCTTGTTTTCTGTGTTTTCTAGGCTTCTGTGCAGTTCTGAGCTACTGCCCAGAAAAACCCAGAATACACGACGTGTACTTTTTGACCACACGTCGTGATGTTTTTAGACCGTGTCACTGACCGTGTGAGCGGGGACACACTGTTGTAGAAATAACTTCAGGAACACGCCGCGTACGATGGGTACACGTTGTGTAGTTCGGATCCGTGTACCCGGTCGTGTCACTAAAAACACGGGTCGTGGAAGCTCGAGTAGAACACACCATGTCCTAAAGCCACACACCATTTAGTATTGTCTAGGTACTCGGCCGTGTCATGAACAACATAGGTCAGTGTTACCTTCTCTTAGACACACTGTGTTGTTTTTGGAACACGCTGTGTAATATTGTTCACCTACCCGACCGTGTCACGAACAACACGGGATGGTGTGATCTTCACCTATACATGCCATGTTTGATCGGAGCACACCGTGTATGGTCTAGCTGCATAGATGTCCGTGTATCAAACAACACGGGCTGATGAATCCTTATCTAGTACACGCCGTGTTTGTTCAGAACACGCCGTGTAGTCTCGGGTTAAGATGGACCGTGTGGTTAGCTGTGAAAAGAGACTCGGGTAGGGGTATAGTTTTCAAGTACACACCGTGTGTGGGTTCAACACGCCATGTAGTTTGTAACGCCCCGACCCCAGCTACCCAGAGTCGGTGCATTAATTACATAACATTGGCATGATCACAAGAAAGATCAAATCTCGAAAGACCGATTGGTTTAGTAGCCTTGGAAACACTAGATATATTCATAAGTTTTACATTACATCATAAAATGAAAAACTACTACAACAACATAATGTTTCCACAATCCACACTATTAACCCCTCATAAAATCCCTGCAGGTCATTCATAACTTACTTCTTCACATCCTGGGAAAAATAAAACATAGAAAATGGGTGAGCTCAAATGCCCAGTAAGGATAACAATATAGCGGAAACTTTCATAAATAAGAATAAACATTTAAGGCAATGTATAACTAAAACAAAAGCCTTTTAAATATGAACTTTCAACATGGTATGGCATAAATAAAATGAAATAATGCCATTTACTTATTCACATGGATATTCTACTAATCGAATAATCACATGCAAAAATCAATAACCACTTTCATAATGTTGGAATGCATAATGCTAAACGTTAATTTCTTTGTCTAGGCCTCATCCCAAGACCAAGGGGTTACTTCTAACCGGAACCCAACCCGGAGTGCCTCTAATAACCGGACACCAACCCGGAGTGCCTCTAATATCCGGACACCAACCCGGAGGGCATAATTTTACCAGTCCCTAACCTGGAGGGCTTACTTTAACCAGTCCCCAACCTGGAGGGCTTACTTTTACCGGTCCCCAACCCGGAACATACTTGTTTAGCACATTCATCTGAAGAAAAGTTTGAAATATAACATAAACATTCGGATTAAAACTAGCATACGAAATGTCAATAGTTTCACCATAAACTATGAATGGTATAAAATAGCACATCCACAGTCAAACATATCACAAAACCTTCAATACAATATAGAAGTTTTGTATTATAATAAATCAACTTCAAATAAGCGTAAAATCCATTAAAGGATGTTGACATAGATGAAATCAAAACACTTTTTATAGAAATATCTCTTTCTATTTTTGAAATAATTTAAGAGCCATATAAAATAAAACATTTTCTTGAAAATATTCTTGTAAGATTTTAAGGAAAGCTTTGATGATTTTATAATGGCGGAAAATAACCGCACCCGCCGTATAAGTAAAAAAAACATTCTTATCTTAATTCTGTCGAAAAGGTTAAAAAGGACCTTGTTTTGAAAACGACGGAAAGATTCCTTTATAAACCTCTTACAAAAAGTCAAACAAGGGTATAAATGCATTTAACCCATATTCTTGTAAATAATAAATATGTTTTTAAATACATTTAGAAGAAACATGGATGTGGATGATAAAGAAATCCCAGTAGATTATTACGTATAAACAACCTCGGATAATGAAGAGATTGTGAAATAACCCTTACCTTGTACTTTTCCTTGGTTGAGGTAGGTTAACCTCCTATATAATGGTGAAATAATTGTTATTAAATTATACAAGAATCATATATATTAATATGATATCATATATGATCTTTTAACATTGATTTATTAATAATATCTTAGAATTATCATCGTTTCGAGTGTTAACTTACTCATTTTCTTTTATATGTTTTGTTACATAAGCCATGTTTGTTGTATCTTATTCATATCCAGAATGATATCAAGTCCTTAAACATCATTTTTAAATCATAAAATGATAATTATACTTGAATGGATACGATGGAGAATGAATCTCATCGCGTTCGTGGAGACGGTAGTCCGTACGTACGCACGAGCGACAATATCATTCTTTTGATATTAAAATAATATATAAATGAATGGTATATCATATATACAGAATCATTAACATGTTATATTTATTATTTACATGAGTTACACATCATTATTATACCCATCCAAATAATATTATATTGAATAACAATTACACCACGACGTGGAGACGGTAAGCCGTACGTACGCACGTATGGTGACATGTTATTCAAAGGGTGGATAGAATACTGAATATGGTTGTACCATACTTATAATAACATCACAGTATATGTGAGATACTGGAGTTATTATTTTAGAATGGTAAGAACAAAGGAAGAAGAAGTGGAAGAAGAAATGAACATAGAAAAGGGTGGTGAAATCATTACCTCTTCTTCGGGTTCTTCCTTTTTGATTTGATCAAAAGGGCTCCTTAGGTTGGCTTTCTGATCAAACTAAGGCCTCTAGGTTGTAGTGATGGATGTTGGGAGAGTATTTGGGCAGAGTTTGGCCGAACCAAAAGGCTTTTAAGGTGTGAAGAAATGAGAAGGAGGAGTGCCCTTTTATAAGAGGGGTGAGGGGCACCTTTGGAAAAGCTAGAAATATTAATTTATAATAAATTCATATTCGGTTTCTAATGGCTCCAAAGTTGAATATTCAAAGGCTAAGGTGGGGATAGGTCGAAAACCACTCAACCAATAGAATTTAGACAGGTTTGGGTACTTATATTAACCTTATCTTTAAGTATTAACTCTAAGTTAATTAGTTTCACTTTTACAATGTCTCTTTGTATTTTTATATAATATGGTTAATAAACTTACTATATACATCCAAGAGACCCCCAAGTGGTACATTAATGATGAACCTATCATTATATAAGACTCTTGGCCGAACCTTAGATTTTTAGGAATTTAATATAAATTAATAATATAATATTTGTTTTAAGAACTCTTTTATGTCAATTTTGACACTATTCAATAGTTGATTTTTGTGAAACTCATAACAGATTGATTACTTCGAAAAAAGTCAATTAAATCAATCCTAATATATCATATTATCCTAGAAAATTAGTTTAATTCATTAAAAGTTTCATATTATATTTATTTGGGTATTTATAATATCAATTATTTTAATTTTTCACTATTATAGTAATTACTGCATCATCATTGTGTCATAAATAAAATAACTTATTTAATGTCTAAAAATTATAAATAAAATATCATTATGTAGGAAATCTTTTTAGATTTCTAATGAATATTTATAATCTAAAAGCCAACATATATAACCCTATGTAACAATTGTTTTTCTAAAAGATATATGCTTGTGTCATTTTTGTATTCATTTTAACTTAATTAAAATAAAGTGTCATTATCACTTACAAGTGGATCCATGGGGTCCCAAAATAGACACAAAGATGCCCATGGTCGACCATGTATCAACCAATAGGGTTAAGACACGTTTTAGGGTAATTTAGTATTATTATAATATTATTTTTTAACCCTTATTTACCGGATTTACCCTTAACCATGGTAAATAAAATATTTACCGCAGTAATTATTCAAAATGACTAAAAATAAAAGTTACCTATATACACAATTTGAAAATCCTGATTCCAAATATGGAATCCATTTTCCTAAATTCAAAACACAGAAGTGGAAGAAATTAATTTAAAATTAATTCCCGCTGTCAAAACAAAAAGCGTGTTTTTAAGAGATAATAACTATCAAAAGATTGACACTTGTTTATGTTCGGTTTAATTGTAAAATTATGTCCAATGACCAACATTATATTAAATAGTAAAAATATATTCTAAATATACTTTAAAACCACTCAAATTCATAATTTATTACTATTAATTATTTTGATTAAAAAATTTGTTTTTAATTAAAATTTAGTAATTTTCACTATTCATCAAAATATGAAAGTTATCCGAAAAGTACCAAAATTTCACCTTAGGCTAAATTTGATATTCCGAATCCAAAAATGAAGTCCATTTTAAAATATAAAATATATATAACTTCAAAAAGTAGGTATTATTATTCATAACAGCTAGTTTGATTGGTTATGGTGTGTTAGAACTCGAAGTTGCGTACGACACACGCTACTGTTTTATTCAAAGGAAAGCGTACCGTGGAAGCTTGGGATGTTTCATTTTAAATTTTTTGATGTCTCCATTTAGTCAAAAAGTTTAAAATATTGTATTTAAAAAGGTTTTACTATCAAAAGTTGATAAAAGTGCAATACTGAAAATGAATCTGTTCTTGCATTATGACTAAGAAACTCATAATATGGATTCTAAAATTATAAGGATTATATAAAGTTTAAAATTTAGTTAATACTATTCATTACCTCTTTTAATGGCTTTTTTTTTTGGTAAGTCATGGTGCAATTGAACTCAGTGTTGCGTGTAGTGCAAGTTATTGAATTATTTTGAAGAAATAACACACTATGAAATCTTGGGGTGTTACATTCTCCCCTCCTTCAATAAATTGCGTCCTCGCAATTTGAAATTGTTCTTCAAAAATAAAAGGTTGAAAGTAGAAAATATATTTGTGGGAAAACCCACATCAAAAATTGGGTTACTAAAATTTAGTCTTAATATGAGGAAAAGAGAAATCAAAGGGTCACCACCAAATTATGATCTCGATTAGGAGAACATTGGTGGAAATTAGAGACATATAATCGGAGGAAAAACGTAAATATTTATAGGTAGTGATTGAGGTCATCAATCACAAAAAAGTGTATAATTGAGGTCCTTAAATTCATCAATCTATGATGATTTGAAATACCATCGGTTCAATAAAACATAGGGTATTAGGATAACACATTTTTGACGTTTCCAAAATATCTTAGTTGAAATCCCACATCGAAAAATGAATTAATGAGGCCTCTATTTAAAATAAAGAGTGGAAAGTATGAAGATTACCGAAAATAACACATACTAGGGTTCCATGTAAGAAAATATGGATATGGAAGAAAAATCTAGCCATCAATTATCTGATGGAGAGTGGTAGAGAACATGGCTATGAAAAGGCCAACAATCCCAAAGCCATAAATTAGTGATGATTTAAGGTACCATATAGGACAACATTTTTGTTCTAAGTTCCTTTTATTAATGATGAGGAATTTATTTATCAGATTGGATAAGATCATAAGGAGATATACTTAGTTTATAATTATAGTTTTATCCATTAATAAATTTCTACCAAAACTCATCATTCACTCATAAAAAAAATTCTATTTATACTATTCATAGAGGGTTCCAAAATAAACGAATTTATAATTCATCTACCAGATATTTTAAAAACTACTTTATTTAATCCAGGACATCTCGTGGGATAGTGGTAGGTGATACACCCTTGTCGCCCTTTGGTTGCGGGTTCAAGTCTCGCAGCCTTGTCGGACGCGACGGGTTGCCGCCCGACCTCCGGGTTGTCCTTTTATGGCAATCCAAAATAATCCAAACTAGAACTATCCAAAATACTTCTGTCCAAACTCACAGTCCAACATTCATAAGGAAGGTAAACATAATATAGATCCTTTTTACCCCGTAATAGCATATGAATACCTTCATCATGTATTACCATATTCCTTATTGATTACATTCATGCTCCCTTATTCCATATAGAATGTTGGATATACTTCATTAATCCAAAAATGTTTTAAACCCCAAAAATGATGGAATATACAAATCATTAATCAGTTCCAAGGTAGTCAAGAATATCCAATATAATTTATCCAAAACAATCACATATTATTCCAAAATCACTACCTCAGTATCAGAACTATATTATGATTTATCATTCTCTCAACCATATATTTTCCAAAAATTTATCCTGCTATTGAGTCACTTTTCTTTGTTCCACACAATCTCAAGTCCTTAATGAAATAGTACTGCAGTACAATCCTTATATACTCCATGATTATTGTAACAAGTACATTGTTGATACAACACTCAATTGACATAATCAACATAAGAACTCTAATCATCCCTCTTCATCTGTGGTAGTATCATAACATGATTATTATCCAATAACATCATTTGCGGCATAGTCTGATGACTGGGACATAGGTTCGCGTAGTGTCCAAACTCTTTGCAAATGAAGCATTGTACATTTGAAACCATTTTCTTACCCTTGCAGTCACGTACTTTGTGCCCTTTTCCTCCACACTTATAACAAACTCCCATTCCTTTCAGGCATGTTCCAGGGTGTTTCTTTCCACAGTTACCACATATGGGAAAATTCTTCTTTTCCCTCTTCCCTTTATCCATCTTTTTCTCTTCCATCCTTTTCTTCTCTTGCTTCCCTTCAAAGCCATAGGACTCAGTAAACTCTTTACTTATCTTATCAACACATGATATTATTTCTTCATATGATGATAATACGTGGTAGACTATTTCTCTTATAAATTCTAGCTTAAGACCATGAGAGATATGATCCTTCCTTCTCTTTGAATCATGTGCATTTCTGGAGTTATCATTCCTTCTACTGGGCGCCATTTCTAAACAATGGCATAAACTAGATTAGTTTATGAGTCAAAATACATAATCCCATACTTATAAAACACTTAACATAAATTGAACTATTTATGGATATAATCCATAATCATAAGAATGTTTTCTTTGAGGAAGTATATACTCATAATCCCTTCAAAATGATTTGTAAAGAAAATGAGAGTTATCCTAAGCATATCCCATGGGAGTGTCGTAACCAAGAGTGCAGCAAGGCCCGTTGTCGTGCACCAGTTCCCGTTCGAGTCTAGCTCAAAGCGGTGTTTTCGGGTTTTACCCCTAGGTACATCTGTGCCAGAGCCGCCTCTACCTGCTCGTATCCAGACAGGGATGTATTGCTCGGAAAACTCACAAAATCTCTACAATACCAAAATTCTAGGAAGTTCTTCTATACTAATCCTCAATGTTCATCTTAGGTCTACGTGCTCTAATCAGAGTTTATCTAAACCTAGATTCCAAGGTTTGTACTAAACTTCCTCTGATACCAACTGTAACGCCCCGACCCCAGCTACCCAGAGTCGGTGCATTAATTACATAACATTGGCATGATCACAAGAAAGATCAAATCTCGAAAGACCGATTGGTTTAGTAGCCTTGGAAACACTAGATATATTCATAAGTTTTACATTACATCATAAAATGAAAAACTACTACAACAACATAATGTTTCCACAATCCACACTATTAACCCCTCATAAAATCCCTGCAGGTCATTCATAACTTACTTCTTCACATCCTGGGAAAAATAAAACATAGAAAATGGGTGAGCTCAAATGCCCAGTAAGGATAACAATATAGCGGAAACTTTCATAAATAAGAATAAATATTTAAGGCAATGTATAACTAAAACAAAAGCCTTTTAAATATGAACTTTCAACATGGTATGGCATAAATAAAATGAAATAATGCCATTTACTTATTCACATGGATATTCTACTAATCGAATAATCACATGCAAAAATCAATAACCACTTTCATAATGTTGGAATGCATAATGCTAAACGTTAATTTCTTTGTCTAGGCCTCATCCCAAGACCTAGGGGTTACTTCTAACCGGAACCCAACCCGGAGTGCCTCTAATAACCGGACACCAACCCGGAGTGCCTCTAATAACCGGACACCAACCCGGAGGGCATAATTTTACCAGTCCCTAACCTGGAGGGCTTACTTTAACCAGTCCCCAACCTGGAGGGCTTACTTTTACCGGTCCCCAACCCGGAACATACTTGCTTAGCACATTCATCTGAAGAAAAGTTTGAAATATAACATAAACATTCGGATTAAAACTAGCATACGAAATGTCAATAGTTTCACCATAAACTATGAATGGTATAAAATAGCACATCCACAGTCAAACATATCACAAAACCTTGAATACAATATAGAAGTTTTGTATTATAATAAATCAACTTCAAATAAGCGTAAAATCCATTAAAGGATGTTGACATAGATGAAATCAAAACACTTTTTAGAGAAATATCTCTTTCTATTTTTGAAATCATTTAAGAGCCATATAAAATAAAACATTTTCTTGAAAATATTCTTGTAAGCTTGTAATGAAAGCTTTGATGATTTTATAATGGCGGAAAATAACCGCACCCGCCGTATAAGTAAAAAAAACATTCTTATCTTAATTCTGTCGAAAAGGTTAAAAAGGACCATGTTTTGAAAACGACGGAAAGATTCCTTTATAAACCTCTTACAAAAAGTCAAACAAGGGTATAAATGAATTTAACCCATATTCTTGTAAATAATAAATATGTTTTTAAATACATTTAGAAGAAACATGGATGTGGATGATAAAGAAATCCCAGTAGATTATTACGTATAAACAACCTCGGATAATGAAGAGATTGTGAAATAACCCTTACCTTGTACTTTTCCTTGGTTGAGGTAGATTAACCTCCTGTATAATGGTGAAATAATTGTTATTAAATTATACAAGAATCATATATATTAATATGATATCATATATGATCTTTTAACATTGATTTATTAATAATATCTTAGAATTATCATCGTTTCGAGTGTTAAATTACTCATTTTCTTTTATATGTTTTGTTACATAAGCCATGTTTGTTGTATCTTATTCATATCCAGAATGATATCAAGTCCTTAAACATCATTTTTAAATCATAAAATGATAATTATACTTGAATGGATACGATGGAGAATGAATCTCATCGCGTTCGTGGAGACGGTAGTCCGTACGTACGCACGAGCGACAATATCATTCTTTTGATATTAAAATAATATATAAATGAATGGTATATCATATATACAGAATCATTAACATGTTATATTTATTATTTACATGAGTTACACATCATTATTATACCCATCCAAATAATATTATATTGAATAACAATTACACCACGACGTGGAGACGGTAAGCCGTACGTACGCACGTATGGTGACATGTTATTCAAAGGGTGGATAGAATATTGAATATGGTTGTACCATACTTATAATAACATCACAGTATATGTGAGATACTGGAGTTATTATTTTAGAATGGTAAGAACAAAGGAAGAAGAAGTGGAAGAAGAAATGAACTTAGAAAAGGGTGGTGAAATCATTACCTCTTCTTCGGGTTCTTCCTTTTTGATTTGATCAAAAGGGCTCCATAGGTTGGCTTTCTGATCAAGCTAAGGCCTCTAGGTTGTAGTGATGGATGTTGGGAGAGTATTTGGGCAGAGTTTGGCCGAACCAAAAGGCTTTTAAGGTGTGAAGAAATGAGAAGGAGGAGTGCCCTTTTATAAGAGGGGTGAGGGGCACCTTTGGAAAAGCTAGAAATATTAATTTATAATAAATTCATATTCGGTTTCTAATGGCTCCAAAGTTGACTATTAAAAGGCTAAGGTGGGGATAGGTCGAAAACCACTCAACCAATAGAATTTAGACATGTTTGGGTACTTATATTAACCTTATATTTAAGTATTAACTCTAAGTTAATTAGTTTCACTTTTACAATGTCTCTTTGTATTTTTATATAATATGGTTAATAAACTTACTATATACATCCAAGAGACCCCCAAGTGGTACATTAATGATGAACCTATCATGATATAAGACTCTTGGCCGAACCTTAGATTTTTAGGAATTTAATATCAATTAATAATATAATATTTGTTTTAAGAACTCTTTTATGTCAATTTTGACACTATTCAATAGTTGATTTTTGTGATACTCATAACAGATTGATTACTTCGAACAAAGTCAATTAAATCAATCCTAATATATCATATTATCCTAGAAAATTAGTTTAATTCATTAAAAGTTTCATATTATATTTATTTGGGTATTTATAATATCAATTATTTTAATTTTTCACTATTATAGTAATTACTGCATCATCATTGTGTCATAAATAAAATAACTTATTTAATGTCTAAAAATTATAAATAAAATATAATTATGTAGGAAATCTTTTTAGCTTTCTAATGAATATTTATAATCTAAAATCCAACATATATAACCCTATGTAACAATTGTTTTTCTAAAAGATATATGCTTGTGTCATTTTTTTATTCATTTTAACTTAATTAAAATAAAGTGTCATTATCACTTACAAGTGGATCCATGGGGTCCCAAAATAGACACAAAGATGCCCATGGTCGACCATGTATCAACCAATAGGGTTAAGACACGTTTTAGGGTAATTTAGTATTATTATAATATTATTTTTTAACCCTTATTTACCGGATTTACCCTTAACCATGGTAAATAAAATATTTACCGCAGTAATTATTCAAAATGTCTAAAAATAAAAGTTACCTATTTACACAATTTGAACATCCTGATTCCAAATATGGAATCCATTTTCCTAAATTCAAAACACAGAAGTGGCAGAAATTAATTTAAAATTAATTCCCGCTGTCAAAACAAAAAGCGTGTTTTTAAGAGATAATAACTATCAAAAGATTGACACTTGTTTATGTTCGGTTTAATTGTAAAATTATGTCCAATGACCAAAATTATATTAAATAGTAAAAATATATTCTAAATATACTTTAAAACCACTCAAATTCATAATTTATTACTATTAATTATTTTGATTAAAAAAGTTGTTTTTAATTAAAATTTAGTAATTTTCACTATTCATCAAAATATGAAAGTTATCCGAAAAGTACCAAAATTTCACCTTAGGCTAAATTTGATATTCCGAATCCAAAAATGAAGTCCATTTTAAAATATAAAATATATATAACTTCAAAAAGTAGGTATTACTATTCATAACAGCTAGTTTGATTGGTTACGGTGTGTTAGAACTCGAAGTTGCGTACGACACACGCTACTATTTTATTCAAAGGAAAGCGTACCGTGGAAGCTTGGGATGTTTCATTTTAAATTTTTTGATGTCTCCATTTAGTCAAAAAGTTTAAAATATTGTATTTAAAGTGGTTTCACTATCAAAAGTTGATAAAAGTGCAATACTGAAAATGAATCTGTTCTTGCATTATGACTAAGAAACTCATAATATGGATTCTAAAATTATAAGGATTATATAAAGTTTAAAATTTAGTTAATACTATTCATGACCTATTTTAATGGCTTTTTTTTGGTAAGTCATGGTGCAATTGAACTCAGTGTTGCGTGTAGTGCAAGTTATTGAATTATTTTGAAGAAATAACACACTATGAAATCTTGGGGTGTTACATAGTTAGAGGTATTACATGAACTGTAGGGCCGGGGTACACACCCATGTTAGTGGCTTAAGAATACACACCATGTAGTTTTTATACACGCCGTGTAGTCGTGTTTTGTAAACTTGTGTGTTTTAATCCCCTGTTCCCGTTTTGTAATCTTGTGTTCTCTGTCTTTGTTAATTCTGATCTATGGTGTGATTTTGATCCTTCAGAGAAATGCCTCTGAGACGTCCTCTGGTTGTCCGTCAGTCATCAGGCAGTGATCAGACGCCAGATATGGCTGATCACGAATTTCCTGCCGATCCTCCAGTCGGGCCAGCCTTGGCACCAGCTGTCATACCAGTTGCAGGCGCTGATTCACAGTTAAAGGATGGTTTTATAAGGATAATTTAGACCTTTCAGGGAGCACTGCATCCTTCCACATCTATGGAAGACTTGACGTGGGTTTTCTGGTAGCATCATCATTCTACTTTCTTGGGGGAAGGAGGACCATAGGCTGTAGAGTCATGGTTGGAAGCCATGCGGACTATCCTCGAGCATCTGGTGACGCCACCTGAGAGGTGGGTCAAGCTCGCTACCTACATGCTCCGAGACTCCTCCATGAGGTGGTGAGATGTGAACTCATAGGCGGGTTATCAGTAGGTTATGTCTTGGGAGGAGTTCCAGCGTGTGTTCTACGACTACTTCTACCCGGACACCCTGAGGGCCGATCGAGCCTGGGAGTTCATGAGTCTAGAGTAGGGTACTCTCTCCGTTATGGAGTATTCTTCTCATTTTAACGATCTATAGTGGTTCAAACCACTCCGGGATGGGAGTGGGGTGTTATTATCAAGGAAGTTTGAGGATGGTCTTAGGCGGGAGATCCACTCGCAGGTGAATCTCTTCCAGTTGACTTCCATCACTTCCATTGTCATCTAGACACTGATTGTAGAGCGTAAAATGAGAGACTCCGGAGCTGAGAGCCAGGGCGGTTCTTCTTCCAGAGCTAGTATTCCTCCATTTGATATCAGTAAGTGCCATAGGGAGCCTACACATGGTGATCCGAGGAGCCGAGACACATCTTCTGGCAGCCAGGTTGTATACTACCAATGCGGCATGAGTAGGCATACGAGGCCACAGTGCCAGAGGGACCCAGCGAAGTTCCGATCCTGCGGCAATATGAGTCACCTTCAGCGTTTCTACTAGGTTTTCTCACCAATTACTGGTGATGGGGGTTCTTCCATGACTCCTCGTTCAGTAGCAGCACCACCAGTTTCACACCATTCAGGGAACTGAAGTTCTTCCGGCCGTTCAGGCCAATGAGGAGGTCGAGGCCGTGGCAGTCAGTCACCGGTCCTTCAGTGCTAATGAGGAGATTCAGCTCAGAGTGGTCACGTAGGGTCATAGGGCCATGAGGTAGGCCAGACCTTTACGGTGGAGAAGACCTATCAAGATCAGGATCACAGACCTTCTACAGTTTGAGGTACGATTTATGTAGACTCAGTTTTATCTTCATCTCTCTTAAATACTGGTGCTACGTATATCTTTATCTCCATTTCTATCGTGGAGAGCCTTGGGCTCTACTTCTTTTCTTCTGCTGACTCTTTGACACTAGACACCCCTTTGGGGACAATGATATCTAGTGTACGTCAGTGTAGAGAGTACCCACTCGAGGTTGCAGGGTATCGTTTCGTATGGGATCTCTATGTCCTAGAGATTATAGGCTATGATGTCATCCTCGTGATGGACTGGTTGGTTCACTCGACTGCTATCGCCACATAGTGACTTTCGTTTCACCAGAGGGTGAATCTTTTCTTTATAGAGGCGAATGGGATGTTCAGGCGAGTCGAGCAGGACTCGAGCATCATGGGCTAGGAAGGGTGACAATCCAGATTGCTAGTCTTTATCTGTATGATCAGGGAATGTCCTAACTAGACTTTCCTCATATGGTGGATTGTTTCAGGAATGTATTCCTAGACGACTTTTCAGATTTACCTCTGAAGTGTGAGGCAGACTTTTCTATTGAGCTTGTGCCAGGAGTGGCACCAGTGTCCATTCCTCCTTATAGGATGGCTACGCCTAAGTTACAAGAGCTCATGAAGCAGTTGGTGGAGTTGCAGGAAAAGGGTTTCATCCAACCCAATACTTCTCCTTTGGGCTTACCAATCCTATTTGTGAAGAAGGAAGACGGTACCCTTCGGCTTTGTGTGGATTATCGGAAGCTAATCCAGCTGACGGTCAAGAACTGATATCCCTTGCCAAGGATTGATGACCTATTTGATCATCATCGAGGAGCCCGGGTGTTCTCAAAGATCGATTTAAGGTCCACTTATCATCAGTTATGAGTTAGACCATCAGATATACCTCTGACAACTTTCAAGAGCAGGTATGGTCTCTATGAGTATACGGTCATTCAATTTTGTCTCACGAATGCACCAGCAGTGTTCATGGCACTGATGAACTGAGTGTTCCATCCATACTTGGATTCCTTCATCTTGGTCTTCGTGGATGATATATTAGTGTACTCGCACACTCGACACGACCATGATACCCATATTGAGATCGTTTTGATTACACTGAGAGAGCGTCAACATTATGCTAAAGTCTCGAAGTGCCACTTTTGGATGGAACGGATTCACTTCTTGGGTCACATCATCTCAGTGGTAGGAGTATCTGTGGACCCAGAGAAAGTGTGCGTTGTAGTCATCTGGGAGCATTCGAAGAACATTTTTGAGGTACAGAGTTTCCTAGGGTGGTTGGATACTACAGGCGCTTCATTCAGGACTTCTCACACCTAGCAGAACCATTGACAGGTCTGACCAAGGAGGGAACGAAGTTCTTATGGTCAGATTCTTGTGAGGCAGCCTTTCAGGAGATAAAGGGAAGATTGACGTCAGCACCAATACTAGTCTTTCCAGATCCATGCAAGAGCTTTACTGTCTATTATAATGCTTCAGGTATCATCCTAGGTGCTGTTCTTATGCAGGTAGATGGAGTCATTGCGTACCGGTCTCGACAGTTGAGGCCACATTAGAGGAAATACCCTACGCATGTTCTGGAGTTGGCAGCTGTTGTTCATGCCTTACGCTATTGGAGAAACTCTCTTCTTGGAGAGCACTTTGTGGTATTCACCGACCACAAGAGTCTCAAGTATATATTCACTCAACGTGATCTGAATCTGAGGCAGCATAGGTGGGTCGAGTATCTTCAATCTTGTGATTTCGAGCTTGCCTATACGCTTGGAAAGGGAAACACAATGGCAGATTCATTGAGCAGGAGAACTCAGATTTAAGTAGTTCAGGAGGCCAGTAGTGAGTGGCAGCTTATGGCTCTGTTCACTGAGATGCATCTGGAGGTGTACGACAGACAGGGACAGACCTTCCTATCCTCTGTAGCTGTTACCTCTACACTACTTGATCGGGTATGGATGTGGCAGCTATCAGACTTATAAGGCTTAGTCCTACAAGAGTGTGTGTCACGAGAGGACCCTCTTCTTGTATGGACAGTGGCCAAGGATGAGATCTTTCATTTCTAGGGACGTGTAAATGTGCTAGCAGACATACGCGAGGAGCTGATGCTGGATTTTCATTCCTCAATTTGGGATGTTCATCCTAGCATGACCAAGATGTATCAGGATCTTCTTCACCAGTACTGGTGGCCAGGTACGAAGAATGGTGTTGATGGATTTGTCATGGGATGTTCTACTTTTCAGCAGGTGAAGGTGGAGTATCAATGACCAGAAGGCCTTTTATATTAGTTATCCATTTCGGAGTGGAAGTGGAATGATGTTGTGATGGAATTAGTGATCGGGTTACTGAGGTCACCTAGGGGGAGTGATGCTATTTGGGTTGTCGTAGATAGGCTTATGAATGTTTCACATATCTTTCCGATCAAGGAGACCATTATTGCTGATGATCTGGGATGACTGTACATCAGAGAGATCGTTCGTCTGCATTGATTTCCACACTCTATTGTTTCAGAGAGGGATGCGCATTTTACCTCTCGGTTTTGGGAGTGGCTTCAGAAGGCATGGGGTACACATGTACTTTTGAGTACATCATACCATCCCCGGACTGATGGCCAGTTCGAGTTCACGATCTAGGTTCTTGAGGATATGCTTCGAACATGCATCCTAGACTTTGGCGGTCCTTGGGAGAAGCATATCCCTCTGGTGAAGTTCACCTAAAACAACAGTTTCCAGGAAACCATTCAAATGACACCATACAAGGCTTTGTACAGTAGGCCCTGACAAACTCCCTTATGTTGGCTAGAGGCTGGAGAGGAAGCCTTTCTGGGACATCATCTCGTTCAGGAGACTTTAGAGAAGATAGAGCTGATTCAGAAGAGGATGGATACAACACAGTCTTGGCAGAATGTTTATGCTGATCAGCAGGGACGACCTCTGGAGTTTGAGGTCGGGGGCCATGTTTTCCTGCATGTCGCACCGAGGTTGCGACGCAAGAGGATTCAGAGGTAGGGTAAGCTTTCACCATGGTATGTCGGTCCGTTTGAGGTTTTAGAGAGAGTTGGGCCGATCACCTATCGGTTGCAGCTACCCTAGAGGTACCGGGCCATGCACGACGTCTTCCACGACTTTCAACTCCGAAGTTACTGTTCATACCTGTCTCATGTCTTTCAGTCGGAGGAGGTTGAGCTCGATGCAGATGCATCATTTGAGGATAATCCCATCCGAATTGTTGATCATAGTACGAAGGTTCTCTGTGGGCGGTTTTTTTCCACTTGCACAGTTGTTATTGCAGCATGGGCGAGTACAGGACGAGACCTGGGAGAGGGAGGCCGATGTATGTTTGCAGTGGCCAGAGCTATTCGGGGTTTCTTTTTCTACACCTCTCTAAGGAAATTCAGGGATGAATTTTTTTAAGGGGGGATGTTTGTAAGAACCCAAATCTTTGTTTTAGGTACGCCTATCCTTTTTCTGGAGTTTTTATGAAAAATGGAGTTTCTAGAAAATTTTGAAGTACTTGCTGTGTACTTTCTGAGTACACACCGTGTACTCTTTTCCTGCTCGACGAAATGTACTGGTCATGTCTGGGCCACACACACGGTGTGTAGGGGTAACGTGGAGGCCGATTTTGGTGGAGTACGGAAAGACCTAATACACGTAGTGTACTATAAAAGTACATGCCAGGTACTTTATTTCTTTTTCATTAAACGGACCGGGGTTGCGCCTGACACACAAAAACGTCTTCTTCTTGGTTCCATTCGTCCGAGATAACCAAAGATCAACAAATCTTCAATGATCCCCTGCCTCTCCGTCCATTCTCATATTCGAGCACATTTTATTGCATTGGAATCATAGCTGTGAGTTATCCCTTCTTCTTGAGCCCTGTTTTCCAATCCCTCATCCTTTTCAAGTTATCGTTGTTTAAGTGTTTCAGACGTTTCTCAGATCTATGACGTTCTAAGATGAATATGTCATTTTTGTTCACGTATATTGATCTCCTATGATCGAGGTAGGTGGTTTGTGCCTTTATGTAGAATGCCTTTGAATATTTCGTGCAATTTTTCCAATTCCCTTTAATGGGAATTGTGCATTTTTCGGTTTTTCCCATGATTGATTTCCTTCTTGATTGATTGCTTTAGTAGAGGTTTACCTTTGTGAATAGAGTAGTTTTTTGTACTTTGGATGTTTTCCATACTTTCTTTTTTTATTAGGAGTTATGACAGCTTCCATGCCTAGTTGTAGTATAGTGAAACTATTGTGATGTTTTGATGCTGAGCCTTAGAATGATAGCCAAGTAGTTTTTGAGGTTTACTTGGGAGATACACACGCGCTTTGCATGTTTATTTTAAACAGGGTTGCGAGAACCTAGTGTAGTGGACCATAAGGAAAATGGACGGAAGGTCTTCACTAGAGTGTCTTAAATTACGATGCGAGACCACTGGAGGAATTGACGTTGAGTGCTTCTCAGAGAGTTTGTAGTTCCTCGGTGCGGGCCACAGGGGGAATAGACATTCAGTGCTTCCCCAGAGAGCTTTTAGTACGATACAAGACTATAAGGGGAATTGAAAATGTGTGCTTTCCAAGAGAGTCTATTAATTCTTTAGCAGAACCAGTGGGGCGGGACTGTTTGTGCTTTCCCGAGGGTTACTAGTAAGTATAGGTTGAACCATAAGGGTTAGGCCGTGAGAACAACACAGGGGGTTACCTTTTTTTACTTGTTGTTTTCCTTATACTTGTGTAGTTTATATACTAGATGGTAATTTGTAGCTACGGTGTATTCCCTGTTTATTGTTCCTGTACTTTAATTGCCATGTATTTATTGACTATTAGGCATAGATCTTTGAGTGGTTGCCTACTGGGATTGTATCTCACACCCTATTTGGGCCATGCTTTTGGGCCAAAGTAGATTATGTTGTTGCAGGTATAAATAAGGAAAATCTCGCTTCTATTGAAGGTGTTTGACTTGCTGTGGTGAAGGAGAGCATGGGACCAAGCTTCGGCTTGCGATGCTGCTTGAGTTTCTGTTGCTTTAGTACATTGTGTTCAGTTGTATTTCAGCACGTTGTTGTGTTTTCTGCTTTCCATAGAGACTTGTACCTACTGCAACATTATCATTATTGATATATATTTATCCCTCCGCTGTTTGGTTACAATTATGTATGATGTTACTACTTCCGCTCTTGACTGCTGTTTTCCTTACCTTGTATACCCTACCAAATGAGGGTATTGTTTCCCCAATAACTTACCAAGGCCCTAAATGCTAGTCGGCATCCTCTAGCATTTGGGGAAATGCACTTGAGGTCATGTGGAAAACCTAGTACGGGGTACCAGTGGAGGGGCACCAGATTTGGTTCGTCACACTGTACCCATATAATTTATTACTATGTTAGTTAGTATACTTAATTTATACCACTTATTAATTTACACATGTAATTATTTATAGTTTATTTCATAATAATTTAATATAATCAAATAGAATATTTATTCCATTAATCTCATAATAAATGAACTTAATTAATTTTACCGCCATAATAATTTTAAATTATTAATAGAATTTATATACTCATAAAAAAATAAATAAAATAACGTATGAATGTTAAGGATTAAGAAAATATGATAATTTTGAGTCATCTACCTTTATTCTATAATAATCATCAATACTTAAATCTCTTACATTAATTAATCTAAATTTTATTCCATTCTTAATTATTCTTCAATAAAACACATTTCATGAGTTATATTAAATATCAAAATATGGAATAGAAAAATAAGGTAATTTATCATGGTGATAGGTAGATCAAAATTTATCAAATTTACTATTTTTCATATCAAAAACATGTTATAATTTCAAAAAATCATTCCGCTACTAAATTTCTTATTCGAAACTCCTTGTCATGATGTTTTTTAGACCATGAGTCATGATGTGTCTCAATAAAACATATGGACATTAATTACTATAATATTACCATGTATTACCACTATAATTTTAAAAACAGATAATTTATTAAAAAAATCCAACAAAAATTTATCATTTTAAATGATAAAATAAATAATTATATTCTACCAACACTTAGCATATTTAAAAAAAATTAGCCTCCATGTAAATCCTCAAATTTTCAACCAATAGTAAATATCACATCTGAAATATAATATATGTCTAAAAATTTCATTACATGACAGGTAATACTACATTTTTTACCATTTATATTAAAAAATAACAATGTTTCCCCAAGAACATTAAAAAATCCACAAAATAAAATTTTTTAGTTTCAATATTACTCACCCATTTAAAAATATGTCATCTTTAAAAAATTTATACATAATAATTAAAAGGAAATAACCTCATATGTGTTGACATAATTCCACCAAAATCATTAAAAAAATAATCCATATAAAAATTAAATATGAAATCATATTATAATTAAAGGTATTGTACATAAATAATTTTTTCCCATTATAAATTGATTTATTACAATACACAATTTTAATAATGAACTTATACTAAATAAATGAATCATCTACATAGTATTTTCTCATTTTAATCATGAATCATTCTCATTTACTCCACAAAATCTATATTTTTTCAAATATCCATATGAACCAATTTATTCACATGAGATAAATTGTGATGATTGATCAATATGTGGAACACATAGAACACGTCCTGACTAAATTTTGATAGTTCATTTTCCATCAAATAATATGATTCATATCAAACATAATGAAACACTTGGAAAATTTTGATGATTCTCAGAGAAATCATTGCCCAAATTTGTTTGTTGTGGTACGAAAAACTTACATAAAAACCTGATATATAATTGTAAAATTATATAGTATCTTCATATAATCTAATAAGAAATTTTTTATACTCTAATGAGTTACATTGTGATTAAAAATAAAAAAACAATAATAACCCTATCCATTGTGGAACTATATTTATTTATAAAAATTTAAAAGATAAAGCGTTCAAAATATCATGAAATAGAAGATCGTTAATCAACTATATCATGGAAAAATGCCTGCAAAACCCCCAAAAAAACACTCAATTTGGTAAAATATTCAATGAACATATTTTAATCACAATAACTATGAGTTAACATTAAACTAATTTTAATTCAATAATCATGAAAATATTCCCAAGATGCTACAAGACTCTATGATTGGAAGGATATCCTCATCATGATGGACTACAAAATGATGAAGAAGTTAATATAAAAAAAGTTAATGAATATATTTTAAAATATTTTAATATGAATTTATATTGTGATCCCATTGATTTATTTTTCAAAAGAAATATCTAATCAAACTTCCTTGAAAAATAGTGAGAGTTATCCTCCTCTTGATTCCTTGAAAATTCCACAAAATCCAACCCTTCTCATGTTTCTATTTGTGGCCCTGAATAATATACACACATTCAATAATATTATATGATCATTCAGTCATAATGATATTTTTCAAGAAGTCTAAATTCAACTTATAATTGAACAACATATTCCACCATACAATTCCTTATATGGTCCCATACCAATTGAGGAATGATATTCTTTATTGAAATGAGAATTCTTCACCATAACCCTTTCTAGGCTAGTACTAATGTTAGGGATTAGCCTAAAAGCCCATCCTAATGCAACATGGGCTGAACAATATTGTTGAAATTATATATAATTAATTATTAGACGCATTACCCTATTTAATCCTAGTTAATCTATGAAAACCACTAATCCAAAATCCAATCGACATGTAAAAACCAAAATACCTTTCATATATATATAACGCAACAACTATAACTAAAAATAGTAATATATAATAACCAACAGATAATTAATATTAAATGAAATACCTTAAAATAATAAACTCATTTAATTACCATTAATATCAATTTAATTATCTTGAAATTTCTAGGTTAAAATCTAAAATCATCAAATTTTTTTTTTAAAAAAGTAAATTATAATAATGGTGAGAATACATGTAAACTCAGTAGGTTCACCCCCTGAAACACACATGTCAACATAGAATATGTATACCAAATTCCATATAAATAAACATTGAAACCAACTCAAATTAAATATTAGGCCATTAATTAATAGATCTTTTCTTAGGCACACTCTCTAAATATACATACAATGTAAATATATAAAATCACTAAAATACAGAAAATCATATACTAGAAACCCACCATTCGAGTGATATAGTAACCCATGTGTTTGAAGGATTCATGTTTTTGAACTTCTATCTATCTCATATAAACATACAATAATAATCTATCATATTTTCATAACAGAACAACATATTATATATGTATACCAAACCCACATATAATAACTTTTAACCACATATGCCGGACTAATCTGCATAGCATAACCTCATAATGCATCTGTATACCACAACCACCACTACTAACAAAGAACCAAATTATTCCCTACTGAATATAAATGATAGGGGTATTAGTAAACCATATTTATTACCCATATCCTTTATGGTAATGATTTAACCATCACTCAATACCTCATATAAGAATTAGTTATTTTACCCGACTTGGGTGATAATGTGTAAGAAATAACACAATAGATAATGATAAATAATAATACATAATCATGTACTAATGTCAATATACTATATAAAATACCACTAAACTAATACTATTGTACTACTTCTACATCTTCACTACTACTTTTACCATATCGAACAACACAACATATCCAACACAATAACCACAAAAAACATTTTCACATTTTCCACCTCATCTATTAGTTATCAATCATCAAAATAATATTTTGTTATTTTTCATTATTATATTAAATATTTATTAGTGAACTTAAGCCCATAAATCCTATTATATCACCACTAATATACAAAATCATCTAATTTGTACACCACCTATCAAAACATACATAAGTATATTTTTAATCGATAACCTACCTACTACATTAGATCATTATCCACACAATACTGCAATTTCAATATAACCTATAATCTATTTGAACTTGTTATCCATCGATTCCGTGAATCCCCCCTATTTAATATTATAAATAATTTAAAAAATAAATTTACCATTATATTATATAATTTAAGCAACATTAATATAATACATTTCATAACCAACAAATTAATAACACAATTTATCATTTCATCCCTATTATTTCAATTACAATTTACAATATTTTATTGCTAATTTTAGTAATTCGAAATTTTCAATATTTATTCACATACTTTCACAAAATACATAAATCTCATTAATTCATTCTTAATAAGTTTACTTATATTATAGGTAATATTTATTATATCAATAAATTAATTTAGAACATAATCTTATCAAAACATAATCAACATGTTTTGATCTACATTAAACAATAAATTAATTTATTAGTTTAGTCTAATCATTCTATATCCACATCCATGGTAAAATGCATTTTATATTTATTCAAACATCTCTAAAACTCCACAATGGTAAAGCTTTGCCAAAATTCCAACATATTAGCACATTTAATTAAATCAGTATATTAACATGTGCTTCATACTACATTCTTCTAACAAAAGTGAATATAAAAAGCCAAGTAATAATAATATTTAGATATCACGAAACCCACATGTTGTTGAATCCAAAATACCATCTCCTAGTATTTCTACTATTCCTACCACAGATCCCTATGTCTGACCTAGTCCATGGATCCCAAAAATTGAAGGTGGATTCATACATAACCACTCTAGATAGCCTATTTGGACACGTCCCCATCTCTCCTTTGGATCCTGATTGTCATGGGTATGAACATGCCAAGGCTACACACACTAGAATCATAATACAATAGTCCCACTCCTCGGTGGTCTACATGAATCTCTTTCATTATTACCCTACTGAGACTCCTCACAGACCTGCTTCCTATTACCATAAGCATCACCGCTCATCTCATAATACACAATCACCCGACTCATATAAACAATGTATCCAAAGTTTACCTACACCATAATTTCTTGATTAAAATACTCAATGAAGGATGTTATCCTGATGATATTTCTCACTAACAAAATGGAATTTCTAAATCCATCCTAAAAACACTGCACCATGGTGATGTAATCACCAACCATAGTAAGTGAAATTAATAAAAGTTCTATTAAATTCACCTCATAATCCATGATAGAAGTATCTCCATATTAGATACTCATGTAATTTTGTGATATATCATACCGTAGAATCTCTGAAAACAATTTCTCAATGAACCTTCCCCTAAAATCATTCCAAACCAATCCCTTATGACTCCCACCTAAACCCGTATGTCCCACCAATACCTTCCATGTCCTATGAGAATATAAGTAGCCAAATTGAAAAATTGTAATGTGGGATTCTTTAGATGGTCAAAGATAGAGTAGATCGACTCGGTCAAGTTCTATACTACCTACATTCCACCCAAAACCTGAAATAGTAGTGAGTGATGAGACTATTACTCTCATGCCAAGTATGCCAAAGATGAATCAGCTCCTTGGGCTACTCGGTCAATAACATATACATATCAAACCAATCTCTCCCTGAGTTTCTCATCTAGCCATGGCTTGTAGTTTTCTATCATATGGGGATATCCCACATATACTTGTGCCTTTAGTTAAAAATCATGATCATCCTGACTCTCTAGGGCCTCATCCTGACCCTCACGGGCCCAATCCCAAGTATGCACATGTGACACCATATCTATTCCCTCCTGATACTCCACTGTAATCCATCTAGGTGGAATAGCAATGGATACCAATCATGATGAAAAAATATTAATTAAATTATATATATATATATATATATATCAATGATTGGGAATGAAATAAGAGGAAGCACATCTCCACACCAATACACTCCACTACAACACCCCTGTTAGAAGACATTTGTACTCATAGACCCTTCCCTAATAATATTATAATGTGGTACCAAATTCAACTCATCCTCATGGACCCCTTCTTAACAACATCAGAGTAAGGAATCACATGTCAAATAGGATCAATTTGAGGTAGCAGAGTAAAATTAAACAAAATATCCTATAAAGGACAACATTGATTAGCTTCTTTCTTGAAAAGTTTAACGAATCACCCCTTGTTACCATCCCATTATACTAATATTAGTTTTAGGACAATATATGATGTATCCATAACATTGAGAACCATATACCTTTGTTGGGTTAGTATAATTCCATAAAAAAATATATATAGGAAATCATTTATCATATTAATTGTCAACACTTTAAACAACACAAGACCTCTTATAGTATTCCTTATTCCAAAAATAATTCACACGCATAAACATATATATATTTCCACTACATATATCTATCATTATTCATAATTAACCCCTTTCTATAATCTGCAACGGGTAAAACCGCATAACAGTTAAACTTTGCACCCCAATGTGCCATCCAAAGTGAAAATTAAATAAACGGTACTAGAATAAAGCATAAAATAAATTTACCACCCTTAGAAACATGGTATGTCCTCTGTTCATATGGATTCCGGAACCCGAGCATGATTTTTTAAACCTGTTCTGACTATATCTTAGTTTCTACCCTACCATGTGACAAATTGTAAGACAAAAAATAATAAAACTCTTATTATACTATTTGCAGCATACCAACTTCAAATTCATTTAAAACGGTGCACTATGATGATTGGCCACTAGGCCTTAGGCATAACTCCCTATATTCCAAAGGATACCAACATGTAGTAAGGGTATAATATGGTAATAGTGGGGAGACTATAACATCGGGTGGTGATTATAATAATGGTATATATTTAAATATAGTATCAGAATAAGGAACATAAATCACATAAGTTATATAATTACCTTAGCAGAAGCATAGTGAAGTATTGTAATAAATATACAAGACAAAAGGTATACTAGTTTTAGATAATAAACATTCCAACTCATTAAAACTAGATAAATAAGGTCACTTGTGGTCGACCATATTAGTCAAAATATATAAATCATAAAAAAATAAAAATGAAACTCTAGATAATATAGAGGAACCATCATATTCAACTTACCCAATCCCAGTCTTAGTAGAAAAACATGATCACTAAGGTCTAGATCTTATGCTGGAAGACATACACAATATTAGAGACATAATGTCTACCGAAATCCCATTGTGCCCATGTAGGGTGTGGGAATGAAATATGTAGTCCACCACTAATGTCGTTCTATATTACACCCATAATAATATCAGGGAATGAAAAATATTAATAAAATGGAAACACACAATAGTTTTTAAATTTATATGCGTCCCTTATGCTCAAAAAATTCATAAATTATTTTCCTTCCTTAGATATCACGGATATGAGTCTTAATATAGACTCCCAAATATATATATGGATTAAAAAAATTTAAAATTTATATATATTCGAAGTGGTGAGGACCCATGGATTTGTTATTACTAATCCCCTAACAAATTAAGTATCTTTTATATCATCAATTTCCAAATAACAAATCACTCATTACCTCGCGCAATATTTCAACAATCCAACACCCTCTCGAACTGCCTAGAAAATAATTTCTACACCTCTCATATATCTACTCATAAATCCCCTATTGTATCAACAACTCGAAGTCCCAATATATAATGATATATATCCACCAATAATAGTGACCACTCTCTTCTCAACAGCTGACATCCTGGTGTAGGAAAATACCCTACCTCCCATAGTCATTGCCAATTGTCTTTATGTACATCATTGAGCCTCATCCCCCAACTGATGGCCTCATCACCATCACTCGATGGTCCATCTTTATCAAAACTGATTTATACGATGGAACAAAAAATTTATATTCATTTTTTAATGCCATACCCTATGCCACAATATCTATGGAGGCCTCCACCCACAATGAATCGTACTATCCACCTCAACTAATTCTTATCTATATAAACAGATATCCACCAATGCATAATCCAAAAAAAAGTGAGTAACAACCACCAAAGAACATGAGAAACATTATTTGAAACCTCATTCCTCTATGACCATGTCAAAAATTCTTGATACTCAGTAGCATCTCAAGTCACACAGGCTATGCCCTTATCCTGATGATCTCATCACCTCAATCAAATGAACATTTCTCCGAAATGTTGGTTCCCTTCATCACGCCATGTATGTCATGACACTCAATTATCCCAAAATATATGACACCTTAATATAGGTTTTCAATATCACCTCAATACTTGGGTCGAGATGTCATGTTTACATGGAAGTAATGAAATCAATATAAAACATTTAATTAATTCAAAATAGACACCTGATCAAGACATCAAAAGTTGTCCAAACCCTCATAAAAATTTCATCATGCATAATTAAACTAATATACATCCAATTACATCACATGGAATCACATTATTGATTTAAAACCATCAATTTAATTATAGGAGGTCTCACTCAGCCAGACACCCCATGAACATTTAAAAATGAACACATAACAACCTTAGAATAATTGAAAAATACAGGAAACTCCTACATTATAATAATAGGTGTTCACTCATATGATATCAGCCTATAAATCATGAATAAATGACAGAAATAAAAAATTCCACTGAACAACCTAAAATAGAGAAAATAGATAACATGGATTTGTCATTCCATATGGTTTGATAAATTTGAAATAGAAGCTAGCTGACATAAGTCCTTAATAATAAGATCATTTATCCACCAATGGAGATTTAATCAGATCCTGAATGAGGGAGGAAGCTCAATTATTATGGAGGAATGATTTGAAAGATCCCCTCTATTGGTGTGATGAATTTTCCAGAAATTAGGAATATAAACTGAATAATGATGGAGGTAATGTTTTGAAATTTCACCCTAATAAATTACCCGCACAGTTTTTCCACACATTTTGGCTAACCATGTGCCAACTATACTGTGATTACTATCCAAGAACCACACATGCATCAGATATATTCATGGTTTTTACAACCATGAAAAAACATTGTGATTATCATCTTCTAAAAACTATAAGGGTGCCATAAATCTATGAACCCTACCTACACTGTTTGAAAAAACATAGTCACGTGCAACTGGTGGGCCACAGAATTTCCCCTTGGAGGCCGCACAGTTAAATCTAGCCATGTTACTCTTTTTATTTCCCAAAATTGTATTTTGTTGGATTAATGCACCTGAAAATCATCCAAAACCATATGGTACATTTTGATAATTAAACCATATATATAAACAAGGATGTGGGTCAATCAAAATCCCAAAATATGTTCTGACGATTAAGAGATGTGTTGGCCTGATCAAAAAACACATAAATTCTAAAATGTTGAGAAATTTCAACCCACTCAAAATCCTTGGATATTAGAAATGTCTATCAAACTAATTCTATGGTGACTTTTTAATTATAAATTTTTATAAAAACAACTTTTTTTATACAGGAATCAATTTTTTGAAAAACAATTTCTTATTTGGGAAAATGTGTTTTATCTAAATTAATTTTAAAAATATATCTTTTGCGATTTAAATTAACAAAATTTAAATATTATATATTCAATAAAGTTTTTTACATGCATCCTATGTGTTTTCTAGTGATATAACAAGAATAAATCCAATATTACTGTTAAACCTGTATTTTTCTAAAAAGTAGATTTATCACCTTCGAAACAACTATTTCAAAATTATTTTTTCCACCTTTATAATGTTTATTTGAAAAAAATAACATCAAATTTATAACTAAAAATTATTAAATATCTTAGGATTAATTTTTGATAATTTTCGAAGGAGAAAATTTTCTCAATGAATAGTTAATAGTATTGGTTTTTGTTAAGAATTTTCATTTTTATTAATGAATTTAAAAAAATTAAAAATAAATAAACTAATTTTAAAGTTAATTTTTTTTAAATAATATGTTTATTAATCCAATTTAGGTCATTTAAATCATTTTTTTGTGGAATAATAATATATTATCTTTTTAATCATTGGATCATTTTCTCTTGGGAAAACTGCTTTCTCCTCACTACCACTAGATTAATTTTAAATTATATTTTCCCATTTATGTGAATGGAATTTAGAATAATGGATTCATTATTTTTAATAATCGTAATTTATTTTATCTAATAAGGTCGAATGGTTTTTTTACCATAATGTATAATAAAAATGATAAAAACTATTTACTATGGTTAAGGTAAAATTGTATTTAAAAGGGGTTAAACCAAAAAAGAAAAGAGTTAATATTGACCCAGTACATGTACATTAAATATTTTATGTCCATATTTAGAAATTATATATTATAGGTTCATTGGTGAGAATTTTTGGATCTTTTGGTCATGTAAAAAACAAGGTTACACCTTTATATTTTAAAAAAGTACATTTTTTCTAGTCACCTCACTTGTAAAAGACCACCCATATCCTATCCTATTATAAGATACCAAAAACATGGTTAAGAAAATAACTGAAAAAATAACTTCCATTGTTCCCTCCTATCATCAAAGAAGAAATATTTTTTTTATAAATTCATCTTAAGAAATATTTTGGTGAAAACCAAAAGATGTTCTTTGAAAAAACAGTTGATGTCCCTAACTGAGGGTTTTATTTTATTTCCTCCATGACCTCTTCAATTATTATTAATATATTATTATATAATAATATAAGCATATTTTATATACTTATATTTTTTATTATTTTATAGTGAATTATATCTGTGTACCCTTCCATAAAATGATATATGAAATCATCGCTCATTTTTAAGGCGGGCAACCGACTTGCAAACTGATGTTATTAATTTTCCATAAAAACCTCTCAAAGATGGATATAAGGATGTATTATATTTTTCTATCTAATATTTATGATATTATTATACATATTTAATGAAAATACAATATCTACCTTCTTATATCCTAACCCGTGGGAAAATTGTAACATCGCTCTTATGAACTGTTGATTACCACCTTAGAATCCAATGTGATTAGTTTTTTGGTTTTTTTACCAAGAAGGTAATAAGGACAAATTAAAGGAATACATATGATATTTTAGAAATAATTATACATGTTTAATTATTTTATCACATATAATGTATTAGTTTCTATTTCATGGGGGATATGCAATGTTGTTTGTGTGTGGTAGGCTACCACATCGAGAAGTGATTGGATTTTTTTCATATATTCATTAAATAGATGTTAATAAGGATAGGTTTAAATAAAAATCGTTGATATATATGACATAAATATATTATTTAATTGTAATATATAATTTAATCTTATTTCTTGCATTCCATCTATAAAATTAAAATATCATTCTAGGGTTGGTACAACATACAGTCTCTATAAGTGTTGATTACCATTTTATATTTATATATTTTATGGATTATAATAAATACATATATTGATTATTTAGAATATATTCCTATAATGATATAAAATATTTATATGATATATGCATGATCAAATTAATATTAAATAAAACAATCAAACCATACATGACCAACAAATAAATTATTACCCAAAATGTGATTTTAATAATGTATTGTAGATAAAAGGTTAATAAAAGGGCATAAGTCATTCATATTTGGTATGATAAATTTTTTTCAGTAATAAATTTATAATAATATTTTATTTTATTTTTGAATCTCTAACATGAACAAAGGAAGAAGATACCTAAGGTATGGTATTTTAATCTCACTTTTATTTTCAATGAGTCCAATTCCATATTCACCATGTGATTATGTTATATATTCATATATTAATCATGAATTTATTTTTTGATTATTATCCTTAATATTATTTTTATTTAAATATCCATTTTATTATCTATTTTTCATGGGTTTTAATATTCAATTTTTTTAGAATCATTCGAGACTATTCTCTCAATTATCCTTCATTGATATTTATGTTTTGTTATAGACATGACTTCTATTTTCAAATTTGTATATATCCCCAATAAATTCTAATATAATGAACATATTTATTATCATGATGTTACTTTTTTATTTTAATTATATTCATTAATGGTGCTAATGATTTAATGTTCCTAAAATTGTGCTTGTTTTATGTTTGAATTGTATCGTTTATTGGGATTCCTCATGATTATGATTCAAATGATGAAATATAATGATACACATCTCAATAAATTAATTTTTTTCATATAAAATTGTTATTTATGAATAATACAAGGCATCCCTTCATTTTCCTCTATTTATGTGCTAAATAGTTTAAATGATTTTTTTTAAAGAAAATCATCTTTATTTATACCTTTGGCTAAAAACCATTTTTCTTCTTATACGAGGTTTTCAAAAAATTGTTTTAATTTTACTAAAAAGTCTTGAAATAGTGTATTAAATAATTATTTTCCCATTATTTATTTATTTATTTATTTTTGAATATAAACTACATGTAATTTTTAATATAATACTAGTTTGACTTTTAACAAAAAAAATTGAAAGGAATACTTGTCATAATGTTTACATATTTAATAAAATTTTACATAACAAAAATATTATTTTATTTTACGATTCCTATGAAATTTATCATGGATATCTTCAAAGAAATGGATTTTGAATTTATTTATGTTTTAAAAATTATTTTTTTAACAAGAAAGGATATTTCTTGAAGAAAAAATTTGAATGATTTATATATATTCATTTATTTTTTCCGTGGTTATTTTTAAAGAAATGGATTTTTAAAAAGTTTTTTTGTCTTATAAAGTGTATTTAAAATTGGAAAATATATTTTTGTTGAGATGTTTCTCAATGTATTTTAAATATTCCATTATATTTTTTCAAAGATTATTTTTAAAGTAAAATATTTTAAAAATGATTTAAAAAATGATTTTCAAAGTGGAAAAGTTATTTTCCTCACAAAATGTTTTAAATGATCTATTAAAATAATTTTATAATAATGATTGCATCTATTTATTATTGGAACCAATTATAAAATAAAATGAAAAAATGATTTAAAAAATGAGTATTGTAAATATTATAAATGGGAATAAGTAAATCATATATGGCATGATACATTTTTTAGTAATAATTTTATAATAATCCTTTATTTATTTATTTTGAATATCAAACATGGAAAATCATAAATATGCAATATTTTAAAAATGATTTAAAAATGATTATTATAAAATATTTTATTTTAAATTTAGAAAAGATATTTTCCTCAATAAATGTTTTAAATGATCTATTAAAGTGATTTTATATCTATGATAGCATGTATTTTACAATTGGTTCCCATAATTACAATAATCATTTTTATATCATTTTTAAATCACTTGTAGTATCCATGCGTTGATTTTATATTTAGTCATTAATTTTCATCATATTTATTAAAATTATCATCCACTTTGGTTTTATGATAACCGATAAAAAAAGATATTAAAATTTTAACTAATTTTTCACGTCAGTTAATAAATATTCGACCTGAAAAAACAATTTTCATGACTTTTTCACGTTATTTATTTAATAACCTACATTAAATGATATTTTTCACATCGGTTTTTAATTAACCAATGTGAAAAAATTTTAAAAATATGTTTTTCATTTCCCAAGCTCTAATTTGACAGGTCACAGAGCTCAAAAGGAGTTATGGATAAAATGTTATTGTCTTCAGAAGTTGGCCCTCCCCGAGACATCGTTTATAGATGATCAACTTCAGAATGCCATAACTTTTAATTTGTAACTTTGTTTGAGCTCTGTGACCTGTCAAATTAAAGCATAGAAGATTAAAAACATTTTTTTGAACTTTTATCATGTCAGTTATTTAAGAACCAATGTAAAAAATACCTTTTAACGTCTTTATTAAATAACCGACGTGAAAAAGTCATGAAAATCTATTTTTTCACGTCGGTTATTAAATAATTGATGTGAAAAATAAGTGAAAATTTTAATATATTTTCATTGAAATGGATTTTTCACGTATGTTATTTAATAACCGACAAGAAAATGTAATGTACAATGATTTTTCATGTCTGTCATATAATAACCGATGTGAAACATAAGATAAAAATGGATTTTCACATTGGTTCTTATATAACAAATGTGAAAAATCATAGAAAATGTATTTTTACATTGGTTATATAATAACCGATGTGAAAAATTTATTTTCATATATTTTCACATCGGTTCTAAAAAACCGATGTGAATACGCGAGACGTAAAAAAGGTTTTTGTACTTGTGTTTGTTAATTGGTGTATGTTGAGGTAGAGCTTATTGTCACATATGTTTCTTGAGATGACAACAATGATAAAAGTTGAAGGTGGTAGGAAAAAGAGAACTGACTAGCTAATAAGTTTAGGTAAGCACCCGAAACATTCAATGTGTATAAAATTACATATAACAGAATGTTTGATAGGATATGGAATGTTTTTTCGGAGTGTTATTTTTGGTCACAATGCTTGTTATTGTAAAGTAAAGAGTCCAAAAAAAAAAGAACGGCGATACCTGTATCCACCCAATGATGGGGTGTTTTAGTTGTAATGGGTTAGGTCTTTATTGAAAAACATTTTAGAATTTATTTTCACAATATTAAATTCATCATTATAGGAATAAAAAATGTGTTACAATTTCATTTTCTTATACTAAAGTAAATTTTGGCTCAAAATATTAATTGGTGATAGGTATGTTAGTATTTTATTCAAATTTTGTTTATACCCTATTTAACATTCCATCATGGAATTATTTCATTTATGAAAAAATTACATGAAAATTGGGAATATCACCTTATAAAAGTAAGATAGAACTTTTAGTGAGCACTATGTGTGGAAATATGATATAAATTTATATTTATAGGAATATTCCTATTGTTATCATTGGGATGGCCTTTCATGAAAATATAGTTGAACTGTCCGTAGTAGAGTTTGATATCAATCATGGTATATATTGGATTTTAGATTTTCATACTATGATATATTTTAGTTTTAATATAGTTTATTTCAATGATTTCATGCCATTTATTACTTACCAAGAAGCTGAAAAATTAATTATAGGTGGAAGTGAAAGGTACCTAGGAAACATTATTGAAAATAATGATCCTATTCTAATTAGTGATGGCACATTAGTAAATGAATACATGGATTTATTTTAGGTTGATTTTCTATGTATGATTATTGGTTAGATTGTAGAATTTACTATTGAACTAGTAATAAATTATAAGAATATTTGTAAAACCCCTTATCAAATATCACTAATCAAATTTTTGTAATAGAAAAAGAAATTTTAGTAGTTATTAGTTATATGTTTAATCCGAACTAGAACATCAACATGGTGTGCTCCCATTTTTTTGATAAAAATTTAGACATATTAATGAGACTTTCCACTGAATATAGACCCTTGAAAAACATAACTATAAAGAAAACATATCATTTACCTCCTATAGATGATTTCTTTGATCTGCTCCATGGGGTTCAACATTTTTTTATGTTTGAACTATGGTCATGGAACACTAATTTGAATGTGAAAGAATTATTCATTCAAAGGACTCTTATTCAGACTAGATATGGGAAATATGACTTTGTAATTATTCAATTTGGGTTATCTAAATCACCTTCCATATTCATGGACCATATGAATAAGGGTTTTCATATTTATTTGGTCAATTTATTTTTTGGTTTGTTTAATTACTACAATTTTATATTCTAATAATAAATAGGGACATAAAAGACACCAAGGGGTTGATTTTTAAACCTTAAAAAATAAACATTATAATAAATTTATTATATGTGATTTTTTTCAAAAAAAATTCAGTCCATTCTAATATTGTGTCTAAAGACAACATATGTTTCACAACTACTAAATCAAAAATTATTGAAGAATGGAAAAGACCTAAAAATATCACAAAGATTAATTTTTTTCAAAGATAAACATGTAACTACTAATGGTTTATTGAATAATCATATATGTTATTTAGCACAGTAACTAAGTTAACAAGAAAAGGAGTAAAATTTATCCAGACAAAAGAATGTGATTATTATTTTTGGGACTAAAAAGAAAATTGGTGATTGTTCCAACTTTAGTTCTTCCTTTGGGAAATGGTTAATTTTCTACCTACAGTGAAGGTTTATTGAAAGGACATTTTTGTTTCCTAATTCATAATGATCATGTAATATTTAGGAATGATGTTAGTTGAAAAAACATGAGATAAATTGCCCTAAACATGATCCGAACATAGCCTTAGTAGTTTTTACCTTAAAAATTTGGAGGCATCATTTTTACAGGGTAATATATGAATTGTATGGGGACAATAATATTTTGAATTTTATATTCACTTATGAATAATTTAACATTAGTCAGAGAAGATGGATGCAACATATCATGAATAATGATTTCATGATTCAATATCATCTTGGAAAAGAAAAAAATGTGGAAGATGATCTTAGTATAAATAACAATGGTATATTTACTATATTTTTTGAATATTATCCTCTATTCAATTATTTGATAAATTTATTCATAAAATTTTTCACTATAGGGGAAACCCTATACTGTTTCAATATTATGTATGTTATTTATTGTTAGAAAAAATTAAGTATGATCAGAAAAGGGATCAATAATTGCAGGAATATGATGAATCCATTAAGAATGGTATGATCCCAAATTTTAAAATTGAAAAATAATGTATTTTATGATTTGGGAAATGTACTTGTGTTCCTTATGAATCCTAGTTAAGGAAAGAGATGTTGACTGAGGCTCACTATTATTATTTTCAATTAATCATGGTAGTAATATTAAGTATAGTGTCCATCAGGTGTATTCGTTGTGGGATGGGATGAAAAGTGAAATTACTCACATGACCATTCAGTGTTTGACTTGTATGTATGATAATTAAGAATGAAAAAATGGAAGATAATCCATCAGAAATTTCTAGTGTCATAGTGGAAATGGAAAAATATATCATTTGATTCTCTGGTTGGAATTCCGCAGACATTAAGAGGTAACAATATAATTTGGGATATAATTGTTTTATTAAAGAAATATATACATTTACACCCCATTTGAGACACAAATCCCTCAAATTGTATTTCATAATACTATGTGAAGGAAACATTCATGTTACATAGAGATCCTCTCACCATTATTCGAGACCTTTATCACATGGTCTCATTTAAGTTTTAAAAAAGACATCAAAAGTTACTAGTTACTTAAATAAACATTATTGCATATTTTCATTATCAATATGACAGAAATTATGAGAAGATGATTCAGACCATAGAATATATTCTTCATTCATGTTCAATGAATTTCTTTGGAATTTAGGATAAAAAACTTTATTTGGTTTAGTTTTCTTATAAAATTGTTCTCATCCCAATTCACCATTGGCACCATTTGAGGAATTATATGGAAAGTGGTGTTAACCAAAAACTTTTTGGGATGAAATAAGGAAAATGAAAATGATTATACCATATTTTTTGGTGTAAATGGATGCTAAATAATAGTTTTTTTAGTAATATTTGACTATAACATAGAGCAATAATAAACATTATAAAGATAACTAGCAGAATTATCTTCCCTTGAAGTAGGGATCATGCATTTCTCCAAACATTTCCATGGAAAAGTGTTTTATATTTTGGTTTAAAGGGTAAATGTAAGTCTATATGACATTAAATCATGGATAAATATGGATTATTTTCTTCAAGAGATTCTTTTCTCAAGATTTTTTCTCTGGTTGAAAACATATTTTATGTTTCAATGATAAGGTAATATTTGACATATTAATCTCATGTTATGAGCTATGAAGTGTTTTATTTGAAAGAGAATACATACCATAAATAAAATCTAGTTCAAATTATTGACTGTATAGAGGAATTATTATTGAATAATGTTATCCATATGGTTACAGTATTATAGAACAACCTTATGGTTTAAGAGGAAAATTTTAATCTAAAAAGGATATGAGAGAAATATTTCCCCACTTAATTAATAAGTCTACAAAAAATATTAAGAAGAAATTTCAAAAGGGAGTTAAGGATTTACCAACCCATTTAATTAATGAATATAAAATTTTAATATTTATTTATATAAATTAAATAGGTATAATAGTTATAAAAATATTACACAATATTTATTCAAAAATTAAATAGTTACAATTAGACACTATTATTATAAGGTTTTATATTAAATATTAGTGTCTAAATTTTATATTTTAAAATTTTAAAATGGATACCAATTTTAAAATGATCATAATTTTTTTAAATTGGGTAATTTTTTTAAATTTTTTGAAAATAATGATATTTCAGTAAATAATGAATAATACATAATTTATTTAAAAGTTGTTTCATTTTGATATATTAAGAAATTTAAAAGTCTCTATATGTATTGATTTTTTTTCAAGAACACATAATAAAACTATATAATATTAAATGCTCTTAATTAATTTTGAATCCAATATATATTTTTTTAGTATTGGATTGTTTTTGTTTTTAAAAATATGATTTTTTTGTAGATATTGATTTAAAATTCATATTGTTCCTAAATTTTATTTTATTTTAACAATAATTACTTTTAAATGTTTTAAATTAAATTTATAGTTCATATATTAGTAATTATTAATTTATTTCAAGAAAATGATTATTATTAGTTTTAGAGGTAATATAGAATAACCTTTTTTGAAAAAATAATTATCTAAAAAACTAAAGGTCTCATCATGTCTATAGAAATAATATTATATTATAATTATCCACTTTAGGGAATTAAATTTTGTATAATGTATTTAATATTTTAAATCATAAAAATTTATAATTTCTAATATTACAAACAAAATGATTTTAAAAAATATTAGTGAAAATAAATAAAAATAATCACAATATATATCGTAATAACAAGTTTACCTAGTTGTATGATTTAGATTATAAGGCGTAAAAATGACCCAAAACATGTCTAAATCCAATTTTATAGGGGACCCAGTAAACATAAAAACACAATAATGGAATTAACTCTTTCAAAACATTTTAAATTGTTCAACTCACCTCACATAACAAAGTCCCCCACCACTCCTCCACTATTCACACCATTTAAAAATTTAGTTCAGCCAATCCCTAATAAATTCACATCTATACATCGATAATATCATCATTTTTTCCTTAGAATGGGATTAAATAAAATCAAGAAATTCCTTTGGAGAAAATTAAAATGTGATACCCGAATTAGAGGTAATGTTCACCGAGGAAATTTTTTATTTTATTTCTTCATCCACCCACTTTAATTCATGTTATTTCATTATGATATAAAATCATAAATGTATTAAATATTGTAATATGTATTTATGTTATTATTATTACCTAGAACCACTCATATATCCATCAAATGTGTTAAATAATCATCATTTTGTTTACAACATACTACTTCCTCATGAAAAAATGTCCTTCATTTTTTCATTATTACACCCCAATTGGGTATGATGATTGATATTTAGTTTATATTTTATATTTTTAAAATAATTAAACTTATAGAGTTAGTATATCATATATAATATATTTATATTACAGTACATAAAAGATATGATAGCATCTTTCAGTTTACAATGGACATACTTCTCACGAAGAAATGTGATTCATTTTTCACTAATGGGTTTTGTGGAACGAAATAACCGTGAATATAATAAATATATTGTATATACATGAAATATTTATTATATTAATTAAATATATACAATTATCTCATAAAAATATAACATATTATTTCGTACATTTCCCCCCACTAAAAAAGTGGTTACATTGTTTGTGGACGTGTTAATTTCCAACATCTTGAAGTAATACGATTACTTTTTTCATCACAACCTCACAAGATTTATATGTATAACTATATATAATAATGTATAATGGTATTTATTATATAATTATTCTCTTTTGATTTTAAAATATTACTTACGTTTTTTCCATAATGATAATAAAAAAATGGAATTGTAACTCAGGAGTACGTATTATCTACCGTCTCCATAATCCTAATGCTGGTTGATTTTCATATCCATATTTAATGATTGTTTTTAAATGTATAATTTAGGTATAAATATGAAAATTATTTAATGATTATTATTATATAAAATCTGAAATAATGAACCCATTTACCATATTTGACCAATGAAAGTGGGTTTTCACACAAAAATCAAATATAGTCAAAACACCCAGATTAAACTAATTGTTTAAGTAATTGTATTTAACCTATTAATAAGTGAACTTAAGGAAGTAATATAATTTAAAACAATTATATCTAAATTAAATAATTAAACTAATTTTATTATTCATTAATATAAAGACATAAGTGGCATGTTAAACAAATGTTAAGGGGATTCGTCTCAATTTCATTATGTTTAGGAATATTTTGACGTTACAAAGCTATATTATTTTAAGAGGTTCATATACCGAAATAATGATATGTTATATATAAAATTCCTCTATTTTAAAGATATTTAATTTTAAATATAATTTTAATAATTTTTAGGGGTTATAATTCATGTCTTCCCCAAGTCATAAAAGGAATTTCCTTAGATAATCTATTTAATTTTTTTCTACTATTTCTCATACATGTCTATGTATTTAAAATAAATTTATTTTTGTATTTATATGAAAATTAATTATTTATAAATTATATTTTATGTCTCTTTTTTTAATTTATATTATATAAGTTTAAAAATATTATATTTTATGTGATTTATATGGATTTTTTTGAGATAAACCAAAAGAAATGATGAATTATAAATGTACATGATAACCTGGAATTTTCTGCCATTGTGAATGTTATTTTATTTATAGATTACATTGCAATATTGTGTGTAATATTTAATTAAAAATAATTTTCACTTTTTGGATAATTTTTTAATTAAACATATTTTTCAAAATTAATGGGTGTGTCTATATTGATAATATGTTTTTAAATAAAAAGTTCATTTTGATATCAGAAATTTACTTGTTTATGAGATTAATAGTGTTTAGAAATGTTTTATGATGTAAAATTGTAAGCATAAAAATGTTTTCTTCTTGATATTGTATTTATAATTCAACATGAGAAATGGGTTCAACCATGAATAATTGATTGATCTCGTTAAAAATTCAATGATGGGGTAACCAAGTTAAGACTTGGTGACTCAGTTAGAACTTATCTGACAGCGCATTGAAGATTGTGTCTCATATTCCTATTAGAACATAGACAATTGGATTCTCCAGATATATCATAAAGATAGTATTATATATTTTATGATGGGTTCACCCAAATATCCCTATATTTCATTGGTTAATTAATATATTGGAATTTATTTTAATAGTTATTATATTTAAAATGTTGGGAATTTAGTTTTTTGAATATGATTCATTAATTCCCCAATAAGGTAATTTAATTTCATGGTATGGATTTAAGTGATTTTATTTGAGAAAAATTGGTGTTTTTGTTTTTATGGGGAATTTTTTTATTCCACATTCTCAATGAACAATCAATATGAAGGTAAAAATTATATGAGTTTTCATGTTTTCACTAGAGTAACAATTTTCATTCTTTTTATATCCCTTTCGGAGATTTTTGTTCTCATCCAATGTTCTTAAAAATATTTCACAGGATTTAAGGTTGTGTAGCGAAATAGAAGAATTCATGTTTATGTTCATGATGAATTTCCATTGAGATAACTCATAAATTATTTTTATATTTTTATATTATGGTAAAAATGTATATTAATAGGAAGTTTCCACTTTTATTTTCTGGTTTTATTATGTATGATTTATTTACTAATTCAATAATACTATATATCTAAAAGGATAATAAAAGTGAAAGAATTTAGTTTTGTGATTATGAATCATAACTAGGTAATTGTTTTAGATGGTTCCCTATTTTAGTATTTAATTTTTATATAACTGTTTTTTAATATTTTAAAAAGTTACATTTGGAATACTACTTTCCATTCATGACTATGTGGTTAATTTAAAATTAAAATTTTCATCTTCTATGAATTAATTTTATAAAAATATATTCTATATTTATAATCCAAATAAATTATGTTACTTAATAAATTCATCATATTTTACCATAATAAAAGTATAAATATTAAAAATTATTTACTCTGGTTATTGTCAAAATGGGTTTATCAGAGGCACTAATAATGATAATGCTTAAAAATGACCAAAAATTTGTCCAAAACACAATTTTTGTCCATGTTTTGTCCTTATACCATATATTTTAGATAATTGACCATATTTATCATTTTGAAATGTGAAAAAATGTGGGAATTTTTTTTATTTTTAAGAGTTACACTTTTTCCACTCACCCCCCTTACAAACAGCCTCCCCACTCTTCTCCACTTCTCACATTAAAAAACCATTTTTTAGAAAATACCTACATAAATAAATTCCACAATTCCATCCTATAATACTATAATACTTAGTTTTTTCTTTAATATATCCCAATAATTCTTTTGGTTCAGAATATATGAATTTTCTAAAGAAAATGTAATGTCTTAAACAATCAATTTATTATATTTCATATTCCACCTCTTTAAATTATTATTAAACCAATATTTTTTAGTAACCTAAGTATATAACATATAATGACATATATATATATATATATATTCTATTTTCATGACCAATATAATCCCCCTATTCTATAAATGGTATACAAAATCATCATTCATTTTTACTGTGGACTACAGCCTCACGAACCAATGTTATACATTTTCCATCACCACCTCTGTCATCACGATATTATATTGTATTTAATGTTTTTATTTGATATTTATGATATTAATATAAATATTTATTAATATTAATATATTTATATTCTTACCTATAAACCTTTTGGAAATCTATAACGCCACTCATGTGAACACTATACTACCATCTCATGATTCAATGTGATGTTTTTTCATTTTTATTTTACTTAGATGGTAATATGGTTATATTAAATGAATAAAATTTGTATTTATAAAATAATTTATCATATGTATTTATGAAATCACATATACCATCTTATATTCCATTTTTTGGGGGATATATAAACGTCATTCGTGTGTGTGACAGACTTCCCCCATGTGAAGCGATGTGATTAGAATATAAATCACACATTATATGGAAGGTAATAAGGATATATTTAGATAAAAATATGTTACATATAAGGAATGAAAATGCTTTATAAAAGTAAGATATCATTTACAAATATTTCTATCATTCCTTTAAGAAAATGGACACATTTTCTATGCATGCATATGCCTTAATGTATCCAAGAATAGCATATTAAATTTTCAATCTCTAACTTTTAAGGACTATTATAAATAAATATATAATGAATATATATTTTATTCATAACATGGTTAATATTATGGATATTATGGAATCATTATAAAAGTAAGTGGACCAAGAGAAATAAAAAATAAAAACATACATGAAAAAAAGTACTTATTACCGAAAACATGATTTCAAGATGGAATTGTTGATAAACAGTCCTAAAAGGATATAATTAAATAATATATGGAATTATACATATTATTTTTGTTATATAATAGATTTATAATAAAAATATATTTATTATATTTGATATTCTAACATGTATGAGGGAATTTGAGACTTAATGTCCAGGATATTCGTATCAATTTTACTTTCCTTGAGACACTTTCCCTCATCACTATGTCTTTTTTAACATGGTGTAAATACTACCCATGAATATTTTATATAATTATGATACTTATAATCAGGGGATTTTACAAATTCAATCTATTATCCCTCTTCCATGGGGTTTTCATTTTAAATGTTAACAATGAGATAAAGGAATTTTATTTCAATTTTTTTGAAATATATGTTATGTTTTGCACATATATTTACTTGCAAGTTTTATATACATACCCTTTGAAATAAAATATAATTAAATTATTTTTTATCTTGGTGTTACATTTTTAATTTATCTTTTTTTCATTTATTATGTATTATGATTATGAATTACCAATTTTAAAAGTTTACTTTTTTATAATCTCATCGTTTATCAAGATTTCCCATGATTATGATTCTAATGATTAAATATTGTAATATATCTATCAAAACCTCATTTATTTTATTATAACATAGTTATTTCTAGAGAATAGTTTTTACATTCACATTATTCTATCTATATATACATGAGATAATTTTTTTTAAAGAAACAACGTATTTTTCTCAATAATCAAAATCAATTTTTCTCATAAAACCTTGATTTCAATTTTTTTAACATTATTAAAACGAATTTTTAATGCTATTTTTACCCATAATATAATTTTAATAATTTTTTTAAATGTAATATTTATATTGCATTAAGTCATGTTTAAATATTACTAAAAATGTAAAAGTTATAAATATTTTAATATGTAAGGAAAGAATAGAAATTCGTGCCTCTAGGAAAATATGTTTCGTTGAAGTATACATTATATGATTTCATAGTTATTTTCGAAATAAAATTATTTCAAAATTATTTTCTATTTTAATTTTTTTAAATAGTTATGGTTATTTTACTCCTGAAATTGTTAAATTGGTTTGTAATGTTTCATTTATATGTTTCGAATTTATTTTCAATGATAATAATTTAAATTTTTTATATTGATAAAATAGGTTTTAAATATGTATAGGATTCCACATAAAAAATATTTAATGGTTTTTAAATAATCAATTAAATTTTATCAAAAGATATTTTAAAAGTAAAGGATTGTGAATATGGTTTGTATGTTTTAGAAATATGATTTCTAATGTGGTAAGGATATCTTCTTCCTGGAATTTGTTTATGATATTTCAATATTGTTTTACAAATAATATAAAATTAATTATTAATCTTAGGTCTTACTAAGGATATTATTCATGGATACCAATATTTTTAGTTCTCTTAGTGGTTTATGGTTATGATGGAATTATTTTTATTAATAATTTTTATCTTACTTGAGTTATAACATGAGGAAATTATTATTTAAAAAAATTAATTCCATGGTTTAGGAAATGATGTATTGATGAAATGATTTTGAAACCTATCATTTTTTATGCATGTTAGGAATTTATGAAATGGTTATGAAATCCATTTCATTTTAGGGGTTTTGATATGGTTAATATTTTATTATCTTTTGAGAAAAATTTGTATGATTTTCATTATGTGATGGATATGACCTATATCACCTTCCAAGGAATTAGGTTAATATTTATATCTCATGAGATATAGAGGATTGAAATGGGGAGTGAACCTAATTCAGTAAAAATAATTTTACCCTATTATGGTGTTGAGAACAAACTTTTACTATCAAGTTGGTTTTGAGGGTGAAAACATTCTACCATATTTTCCATGGAAGTCAGTGTAGACTACTCTGAAAATGATTTTCTATGATTATGTTGTTTCCACCATTCCACGTATTATGTAAATACTATATTATAACTAATCATGTTCTATGGTTTACTTATGATTCATGATAGATGAACTTCCAAATATTATCCCACGACTCATGATTCTTATTATTGATATACATGGAATTTTTTTCATATGTTATTATCACATTACCATAACCTTTTTCTCACATGATGTTTACATATTTTGCCTTATTTTATATTACTATGAATTTATGCTCACCCTTTCATATGATTCCATTCCCCAAATTTTGAATAATTTTTTAACTAGTTTATTCTATTTAGAATAATAAATGATAATATCATTGGAGGAAACATTCAAATTATTTCACTAAATAAAAATATTTACTACCTAGCCTCCAAAACCACTCAAATATTTTTATACTTAGGAAAATGTTTATGTAATGTAATGAAAATTCATTCAAAATATGTAAAATTTATTTAATAAGAATCATTTTTCTCTATATAAATCATCATTTTAATTAATATGGTGATAATAAATGGATGATGGAGTATTATGGAATTTATTGTGGTATTTTACAAAGAGGGGGAAGTTTTAACTTCTTACAAGCCATAAAAAACTAAATGGTACATAGTAATTTTTTTGAAAGTTGTAGAATATTTTTTAAGTGTGTGAGGCTTATATATCTAACAAAAATAATGCTTATGTGATGTTAATAGTAAAATTAATGAAATAAATGAAGAGAAAAATCATCCAAATAAACCATCAAAACTTCATTTCTTAAATTAATATATTTTGGGAATTATGTTAATAAATTACATAATCAATGTGAAAATGATGACAATAAGGATCATAAAACACTAATGTAAATGAAAAAAGAGAGACAATGATTAATAATAAATATTGAAATGGTATAAGAGAAATATTTGGTTAATTGAACACTTTTCATTAACTTTTGAATTATATATTTTTTATTTAATTCATGTTTCAAGAATACTATCACATTTGAGGAATTTTATATGGGTATAACATTACCATCCCAATGATTTGATATTGATTTAGTAGGGAAATATCTGAATGGCAGGATGACTACTTCTCAAGTCTATAGGTCATATATAATATAATTGTTTGGATATATTCTTCTTAAAAACCCTTTGAATTAATCATCTTATTTAATTTGACTTCATAATGGGAATATATTATCTCTCTCATTATATATATAATTTCACTTTTCGAGGAAAGGAATCAAAATTTCATGGTTCAATTTAACCATTGATTATTTTATTACTTCTTAGATGATCCTAAACCCCCCCATGTAAATTAAATATAGCGTATGGTGTTGACTACCTATTAATGGAAGATATTTTACAAAAATCGATGGGGATAAATTCATTATATAATATTTTCCTTTTTCATGGGAATATGAAAATGTATTTTAGGAATAATTTCATAGTCCTCCCTAAAAAATGGTAACTTTCAGATTTAAATGGAACATATACCATGTGCTGTATCTATTTCACTGAATCCATATGGAATGCATATGAATTCATTATAAAAATTTAAAATAAAACTCCAGGTGAATATAGTAAATGGATTCATACACTTGAGTGTGTAACCAAGGTGTTATACTATTATATTTTTCATATGGGTTATTTTTTCATTTCATTAATTATCAAGCCCATAAAAAGGTCACTATCAAGAACAAGTATCCTTTACACTATACTGATGAATTGTTTGATCAAATGCATAGAGAACAATGAATTTAAATGATTCAACTTTGTTATAAATATCATTGATGTATGATCAATACAGAGGATATAATTTTGTCAAACTTTTTTAAGAGGTATGATCATTATAAATTTATTGTAATAAAATTTTTGTTACCAATTACCCTAATATCTTCATTTATATAATTTATAGAACCATTATATATTACCCTAATCAATTTGTGCTAGTATTTATAGATTATATATTTATATATTAATAAGGAAATGAAGATAATGAAGATCATTTAAATATGGTATTTAAATCCCTGAGGAGGGAAATTGTTTATTCTAAATTTATCATATTTTAATTATACCTTGACAATGTTTCATTCTCGGTTCATATATTACCAAGTGAAGTATATTAGTAGATCATTCAAAAATTAGTTATTTATAGATGGATAAATCAAACAACGGTAACTGAGATCAATATACTCTTTTATTATCTAGATAATGTTTTTTATTTTATATAAATTCTTTACAACTGTCTAATCTACTTACCACATTGATATAGAAGGGATCCAAGTTCATATATATAGAAGAATATTGCAAACATTTCAAGGATTTAAGGAGAAATTTGGTTAGCACATCTGATCTAACAATACCATATAATGAAGAATATTTTCATATCTATAGGGATTCATTGAATAATGGTGTAACTATTCAGTTTTTGAAGTATATGAAAATCCAAATAATTATGAATTTTTGATTTTATTGGAGGTGGTATTTTTTACACTGATAGTCAGAAACTAATTCCAAGAATTTTAATACTATAGTGTCTTGTTTTTTGGATTTTTTTCATGGTTTAGGGTTTTCCTCAGGTGTTCCGCCAAGATTTAGGAGTATTGGGCTCTGAAACCTTGTGTTTAGAGGAGTACGTGTGGGTACATAGTTAGTCTGAAACTATGTAACCTTTAATAGAAAACACATGCGGTGTCTTTCTGTTTATAATTTTTTTAATAAAATTAGAATTTAATGGAATAAAAATTAAATGATATTAAATGAAAAAAATAAAAAATTTAATGATATTTGTTAATAATAATAATAATAATAATATAATTATTATTATAATTATTTGGTAAAGTTATTTCAAATCTATTTTTATTAGTTAATGTTTTATGAAAATACAAGGTAGGGCTCTCAACTCTTCCCCATTATCCCACATTCACCCTCTGGTAGACCCCACCCCCAAGCGCATGTGACACCTCCTTAGAACCTCCTTTGGGGCATTGGTATTACACAAGATTTCTATTAGTATCACTCTGATTCCTTGATGGAAGTTCCTATGATACCATATAATCCATCTATTGGGAGGGTTTTCTCTCTTTTAGCACCTTTTAATGTGTGGAATAAACCCTAGGGTTATTAGTTAATTGATTTCTATTTTTTTATTGTTTAGGTGTTGAGCCAAAATTCCCAGAACTCCTAGGCTCACATTCAATCAATAGCCACTGAAACCAAAGTGGATTGGGTCGATTTGTTTCACCATTGCAATCTGAGGTGAGGTTGTATTCCATTTTCCCAGTAAAAAAAACATTTTATTTTTGTTCTTAAGGTGTTTATGGGTCCTTGGTAAAATTATTGATGTGTGTTGAACCCTTCCTCTATGTTTTTTTGTTCTGGTTATTGTTGTAGTGAGATTAAATTATCTGTGAAGGCACACAGAAACATACATTGGTATAGATATAAATATATATATCTTATTCAAACATATTACATCAGATAATGGGGAATACATTATTTAGATTAAAGTATATAAAAATATGTATATGAGGGTATGTGTGTGTGGGTATGAGGAGGTTACGGGTGGTATCTACGAATTATGACAAGTACCAACTTTTGACTTTGTCTACTACTTATGGTAGGATCCCTTTCATTTCCATATTAGTTCAAGAAATCATTAATTAACTAAATTAATTTTTTTAGCCTTTATATAAATCTTTCCATGTGTGGTTGTTTTTCTAAATTATTTTCCTTTGGTGAACTAGAGTTAATTCATGAATAAGATAAATGAATTTTTGATAAATAATGTTAGGATTTTATAATAACCCCCCTAAATAGAGGTATTCTATATTCATGATAAAAATTAGTGATTGTGTTTGATACCATACTTAGTTATGGTTTTATTTATCTATATTTTTTTATGCTAGTGTCTTATATGTGTCATAAAAGTAGTTTCTTATTCCTTTATTAACTTTTCACTAACAATTTCACATTCTAATTGAATTTTTTTGACACTTTCCAACCTAAATTACTATTGAATCATTATCCTTTTAAATTCTTGGCATGACATATAATTTAATTCCCATGTAGATAAATTTTCATTTTATTCACAATAACCTCAATGTTCCATTTCATCCATGATAATTTTCTTTCCATGTTTTGATAGATTAAACAACATATTATGGGCCTTACCTCTTTTAATTTTAATTAATGGAATAGACAACCCTTTTATAAAATTTTAATAATACAAATAACCTTTGGTGATTATACTATCTTCTAAGCATAATGGCTTGATTTATAAATGGGAATTACCAATATAGGTTATTACCCTTTTTATAATGACACTTTCCATTTGACCTATTGACACTTGTATATTAATTTTCCAAGAAGGTAAATTGAATTACTTGTTTTAAAATAAATGAATAATGCATGATAGGGTTGTCACTATTAAAATGGAACAAATGATAATAAATAAATTGACACCATGGTATGGTAAGTTAATATACTTTTTCATACACATATGTAAATGATTATAATGAAATTTAATGCCTTAATGTATTTGGTATTGGATAATTATATAAATGAGAGTTCATTTCCTCATGTATTAAATCATGAATTTGAACACATGTCTTATACCATATGACACACATATTTCTTACTGCTTTTTGAAACATGTCGATGGTGTAAAATAAATACTGTTTTATCTGATAATATTATTTAGAGTAAATTTAACAAGTGTGATCACGCTGAAACATCTCATTCTTGACCAAATAAATTAAATAATTCTTATTAAACTATAATTTTTTATTTCAGACCATCCATCAGATCTATTGGGATTAATGTGTAGAGAGATTTTTACTTGTGACAACCTGATTAGTGTGATATCATTCAACATTATCAATATGTGGTATGTTTTAATTTTAAGTCCTACAATAAATTGGATAAATTGTTAATTTCTGAGTTATACCTTTAATTTTTTTAATTATTGATTATAGGATTTCATAGGGTAGAATCACCTAGGATAATATTGTTTATTATTATGTTAATTACTTTAGGGTTTTATGATTATTTAAATAGGATATATATAGTTATGATGATAATTAGTAAGCCATATTAGTGAATTTAATAGGTTTGGTAGATGGTAATTTTAATCAATTTACTATTGTTTCATTTATTGATAAATATGTTATGTTGGGTACTAGAATTGTGATTTTTGTTCTCTATCATTTTATTTTATGTGATATCAAGGTGATATATACAATAGGGTTTGATACTATTTTCCTTGTTGAGTTTTTCATGATACAACTCTTATATAATGTGATGCCTGAGGGCTTTTGTACATGTTATTGTACCACCTGAGGGATAGGTTAAATAGAACTGAATGCCTAAGGGATGATTAAATGTTTATGTCATATTCCTAAGTTCTTTATACAAGGTCACATGATGTATGAGGGAGATATTTAGGATAATGTGAGGGAGATATTCTAGTTAGGCATATGGGAGATATTCTAGTTATGCCTACATGTGAGGTTTTGGTTAGCCTGAGGGAAGAGGCCATATGTTAATGATATATTCTGAGTGATTTATTATAGGTAAGATAATATTCCACCGATTTAGGTGATCCTTCCGGATATGGGAGAATCTATGCACAAAAATTGATATCCTTCATAGGCTTAATAAAGTGTTATAGTATGAGTGTTTGGTTAGGAACCCATACCCATTTTCTATTAGTTAATTTTTTTATCACTTTTCATTAATATTGTACTAAAAAACATCCATTTATTATTAATTGGATAAAATGGATTTTTATAGACACTATGGGTGTCTACTTATTGAGATTTTTATCTCACACCCATCTTGAGTGTTGTTTGGTACCTAAGTAGATATTCTTTCGTGAATGTATTTAGAGTTATTTCTTCTCTTGTGATGTGTATACACGATATAGGGAGCATAAGAATGGGCTCTTTATTGGGATTCACTAGGTTTTTACCACTAGGTATTTATATTATTCTTTTATTATACATTTCTTGTACTGTATAGTTACACCTAACATTACATGCATCATTTTATGGAATTCACATTGGGAATTTTTTTAAATAGATATTAAATTATTATCTCCCTAATACCCGTATTAAATATATTATTCGACTTAAAATATTTTGTGGTATATATTATCTGGTAATCCATTTTTATACTCTGATAAGAGGGTATAGTCTCCCCACCATGACCTCTTTAGACCCTCACTTATAGTCAGTAACCTCTACTATACAAGGAGTTGTGCACGAGGCCGTGTGACCCACCATTCTATCCACAATCTTAATGATAAGCTGAACTTAGATATTATTAAGTGGTAGAAGAGGAGTTTTTAATGTTTTCACTATTTTTTGGTTATAGAAAATAGACGTGAATTATTTCAGCTCTTCGTAAAAAAGTTTTTCTCAATATTGATCACTACACGTATAAGAAATTACCAAGTGGATAGGGATAGTATTGTTGTTCATGTTTTTTGTTGTAATAGATGATATGAATTCACCTTAATTTAATTTTTTACTTTATTCTTCTTATGGATGTATTAATTGGGGTAATTAAACCCTTATCCTAGTATGGAAAGGATGAAGCACTACATACATCATATTAATGTCAAAAATATTTCACATGACATGGCTATTCTATGCCATGTAGTTGAATATATAGGTTTATTGGTATTTTGATTATTTTCTCTAAGTGTTATAAAAATGATGATGGTATAAGATGGTCAGATATTTATATTTCTTGTTTCATAACATCTTAGCATGCATTCTCTACTTAGTATTCCATGCTTCTCTAATTTTAGAATGTTACTCTATATTTTCTAATTTAAGTGACATTATTTATATTGTTTTAAATAAGTAATTTATGGAATTAGATAAATTTAATTTGTTTCTATTAAAAAGGGTTCCAAGTAACCAAATTCAAATTATATGGGTTCTTTATGGATTGGTATATGGTCGACTATATAACTGGACTATTGAACATATGTATGTTGTATTATAAAATCGTTTCCAATGTAATTATTTTTTAGCCTTAATTTTAAATGAACTGATTGCCATATAAAATCTCATATGGACCCATGTTGGACAGTTAGTTCATCTTTATTATGTGACAACCCTCTATGGGTGTTCTGCAACTTTAATAACTAAGAATCTTCTTTTGGGATATATTCTATTAAACCCATATTAGATAAAAAGGACCCTCGTATGATTCCTTACCTTATTTAACTTAAACAAGAATTTTTTTGTAAAATTTAATAATAAATATGGTATTTCTATGAATGAATAATGTTAAAAAATCAATTTTTACAAAAGATTTCAATTTTTACCTTGGGATGTTTGTTAAAATCAAATTCATAATGTTTTTCTTTTAAAACGTCACATGATGTTTCGAATTAAATATTACAGATGTTTTAAATTTTAAACATGAATTAATGAAATGGACCTAAAATAGAACCCTTGGTGGTGTCATTTTTTTAAAACCTTGTGAAATGGTAGCTTCAAAATTTATTTTTATGTTCCCTTGTAATGGAAATGTGAGAATTTATTGTATGATTCCCACTTTGTGGAATTTCCTTTTTTAGGATTTTGATCTTCACGGATTTTTTGGTCATGAACCCATATTGGGTTGATGCTTCATTATTTTTCATGGGGTTAGCCTGTTGTAGCTATCACCCTTAGAGTAAAATTCCGCACTATATTCAATGATATTTCTAAAGCTTGGTATCATTTGGGTTATGTTTTTCTTTTTAGTATGTTTAGATTAAAAATGACACCCTTGTTCGGATGTATAATCATATTTCCATTTTTTATTGTTATGGACACGAGCATCGATTGATGATTGGTTTCCGTTAGTTAGACATGCCCTAGGTATGGTTGACTACATTGTAGGTTAGTTGAACCCTTTTTTCCTTTGTAATTGGGAACTTGATATAGCGTCATCTTGGATAATGGATGTATGGGGAAATACGAATTTGGATAAATCCCTTATATGATCCTTAAAATAATTGATTTTATAGGGAAGAAAACCTATTTGTAGTATCATGGTTGTGTTATTTAGTTTTGTAGTATTGGGGTAATATGTGTTGGAATACATGGTACTAGCTGGGTTGCTAAATGATGTAATTAACTGGTTGCGTTTATTGTAACTGTTGATCCTTCTGCTATCGAGTGTGCACATAGGTCATCCTCATGATTGAATCACTTGTTAATCAAAAGAAATAATGTTTTTCCCAATAATCCATATAACGTAGAGAGAGATGGGTGTTTTGACATGTTTTCTAGTTCGTTTTTTGTTTTCATGACAATATTTTAAAATTATTCATTTATGGATGTTATGAACTAGCATTCTCATGTGAAGATACTCTATCACTTATTTTTGATGATTAGGATACTCTAAGGTGGGGAGTGTAATGTTTGTTTTTTTAAATACATCTTCTATAGGGTTAAAGAACATAATAAAATAGGACCATTAATGAATGGTTTATCTTTCGTAAATTACCACGAGGCTTGTGAACTTATATAATGTAGATGCTTGCTTGGAAGCTTGACATTGGTGGGTTTGGGGGTGTATGCAGTATTTGAGGAACACTGTTGCTCTGGGAGGACATCGATGGTTAAGCATAAAAGATCACATAATTCCTTGAGTAGAAAATAAATTTATTTGATATTGATGATGTGTTGATAGATAAAGTTAAGTTTCATATAAGTTATCAAAGGGTGGTGGTTCAACTGTTTTCCATCTAGTAATTTTTAGAATCTTCTTACTATACTCTCCCATTAGAGAGAATAATGACCCCAGCATGATGTCAACCTTGATACAGTATGAGAGCGTTGGTATTATAACATGCTATAGTTTATAATTTATTTGGTGGTTTAAGTATCCTCTCAGTGTTTCACATTGAATGAGTGAATATTATAGAGGATATTATAGTTTTGAGTGACACTTGCTTTCCGGTGTAGGATTGCCTTGGGAGAAATATTGTACACTATATATTTCTTATTACATGAACTCTAAGATGATAATGTTTTTAACTCAATCAATGATCTGATACAGAAAGATGGGCTTTGTACCAATGTATCACTCATAATCATGGATTATGGACTACCTTGCACTAGTTCTTTACACCCCAATCATTCCAATATAAATTTTCCCTGGACTTTTTTATGGGAGCACATGTGTTTTTTTAAATGGGGTGACAATTCTTGGGGGATGGATCTGGATTACACCATTGTTCATGCTGAGTAATAACAGTTTTAAATTTCAAGGTGATGCTTTGTTCGAATAATTGTTTGTGGAAGTCAGGTATGGACTTCTGTCAACATCGTCATTGTAAATGTTTGATTATTGGGAGAAAGGAAATGATTTTTTGTTGGAAATGTTCCATCCATATAAGTCAAGAGCCATTTTCAACAGTAATTGGGAGTTACTAGACTAGTTTTATATCTTGATCAATGTAACGATTAGTAAATAACCATTTTTAGAATATCTATAGGTGAGACGAGTGTCGTTTTGGTCATTTATGACTTTTCATGAGGAGCTTTCTCAACCAAGATAAATAAGTTTGATTGGGGAATCGACCATCTGACCATTTAAAAATCATATCAGAGCATCTGTAGAAATATTTAGGAATTCTTTTCAAGGTAACTCTGATAATGGAGGTTTCACAACTCAAAATTGATACCCATTTTTTGATGTTTAAGACCTATGGTGAGGAGAACCACCATTTGGCTATTTCAAGAGATTATGACATGGTTGTGTCTCTTGGTAAACATGTTGAAATATGAGCCGTTTCAATGTTTTGGTAGGAATAATGAGTTTTGGTTTTTATCATAATGGAATAAGGGACTCTTTCCAAATCTATGAACAAAGGTGAATTGGGAGTTTAGAAACACCACTTGATTGTTAGAATGATGATTTATGAAAAATGTAGGATCATATTATTTTTTTTTTCTTGAAGGATTCTTGGGGATGAAAAGTTATATTTTGGCTAGGTTGTAGAAACCTCTATTTTAAACAAGATAAAAAACCAATGAAATTAGAATTCTTGAATTTACAAGAAGGTTAATTTTTAAAACTGTTCATCAAAACATAAATTTTATAGTTTCAGAACATCAATGTGTTGTTTATCGATATGGTATAAGGCCCGGGGTGTCCCAGGTGTTTTGTCATGTTTCCTGCACAACAATCATTGAGACCTCATTTAATGAGGAGCTAGTAGGGGCCCATGTTTTGTCTAAAACCATGCAACCCTAAACAGTAATCCATGTAGTGTGTTTATTTTTTTCAATTTTTTAAATTAAATTAAAATTGAAAAAAATTGAGATTAAATTTAAAAAATAAAATATATAAATAGATGTGTAAATAATAATAGTATTATAATAATTATTATTTTATTATATTTATTATTATTATAATTAGTATTATTAGTTTAGATCATATGAAAAACCTAAATAGGTATCTGCCCTCCCCCCTTTATCTAGCGTGCATCCCTTGACAAAACCCCCGTAGCACGCATGACACCTCCTTGTGGCCACCTCTGTTGCATCATTTTATCACCATATTTTTACATGTCTCCCTCTGATTCCTCGAGGTAAGGTCATCTGCTCACATCTCCTCCCAAGCTTGGGCCATTTCTCTCTCTTTCAGATCATGGTGTGGAGTGGCCATTAAACTTAGGGATTGGGGTTGAATGATTTTTTTCCTTCCATTTTAGGTTGTTTGAAAGACTTCTCCGGATTCCAAGGTTCACATTCCATCAAACACTACTGAAGTAATATCTCTTTATATGTATTTTATTCACTGCTTCCGATAAGTGAGAGGATTTATTCTTGATGCTTGGATTATCAACCATTAATTTAGGGTATTATTGATTTTTTTGGGTCCCATTAAATAGTATTGAGGTTAGTTGAACCTTACCACTATGTTTTTATTGATTTCTAAATTGTTATAGTGAGTTTTAATTTTTTGTGAGGGCACGCGCACAAAAACATAGGGTTATATACATACATACATACATACATACATACATATATATATCTATATAAATATATATATTACTTATATATATTCCATCATGGAGAGGGGAATAATTTATTTGGATTAGCAGTTATATAAATATGTATATAAATGTATGCGTGTCCAAGTGTGGGGTGGTTTTGTTTGGTCGTTTCCTAATCAGACAAGTGTTGAGTGTTAGATTGGTTTACTTCTTGAGGATGGAACCCTTTCATTTCTCATTTAATTATAGAAGTTATTAATTGCCTAATTTTATGTTATTCACACGTTTATTTAATGCTTTCCATGTGTGGTTATTTTATAAAATTCTCCCAAATGGTGAATTAAATTAATGGTTAAATAAGATAAAGGATTTTATGATAAAAAAATTCATGATTGTATAATAAAACCCCTCGAACAGAGGTGCGATAACTTTAATATAAAAATTATTAATATTGTTGGATATCCTTTTTATTTCTAGTTAGAGTTATAGATATTTATTTTGTGACGTTTTTGATTGGTGAAATTACATCACTTGATCCTTCGTTAATACAAGTTTCTTGGACTACTGCACCTCTTGATTTGATGTTTGACAACCTTCAACCAGAATAAATTTTAATTAATGTGTTTATAAGGAATTTTATTAACTTATAATGTATTTATTCACATAGGTAAATACCAATTTATCACAGTACCCTCTATGTGACCTTTGAAACAAGATAAATGGCATCCCATGTTTTGATAAGTTGAACGATATGTCAAGGACCTTAAATCTTTTGATATAAACCAATGGTCTAGACCTCACTTTTATAATTTATTTAAAATCAAAAGAACTATTAGTGATTATACTATAGTATAAACATAATGTATTGATATATAAATGGTAATTACTAGTGTAGGTAATTAAGCTTTTTCCAATGACACTTTCCATTTGACTCATTGATCCTTTTATGTAAATTTTATATGTAAGTAAATTGAATATGTAGTTATAAATGAAATGGATAATGTGTTAAAGGGAATAATCTCTTAAAATGTATCTAATATTATTAAATTTATTGGCCTCTAGGGATGGTATGACCATTCATTTTTTCATAGGAATAAGTGATTGATTATAATGAAATGCAATTCATTAATGGATTTTGACTTGGATAATAATATACTTGATAGACCTTTGCATAATGTGTAAATAATGAAATTGAACATGTATCATATACCCAATGCTACACTTATTGCTTATTGGTTGGTGCCAAAAGTTGGTGGTAAAAATTAAATCCCTTTTTATCAAATACAATTATATATAGTAATTTTGATTTGTGAGATCACGATGGTACATCACCATCTTGACCAATGGAATTGGATAATCCTTATTAAATTATATTTTTTCATTTAATACCATCCCTTGGATTACGTTGGTTCTATAGGTAAGGATTTTTAGACCTGTGGCCACCCAATTTGTGTTCTATCCTTGGAAATTATTAAAATGCGCTCTGTTTGACGTTAAATCCCTAAAATAAATTGAATAAATTGTTTTTTTGTTGCTTAGGACATTAAATTGGAATAATGATGAATGTATGATTTCTTATGGTATAATCACCTTGGATTATCTAGATAATTATTATATTAATGATCTAAGGGTATAATGATTAATTGAACAGGTTTAATAAAATATTGTTGATAAGTATGAACTCAGATTAATAAAATTAATTGGTTTGATTGATTTTAATTTCTTTCAATAGAATTTTGTGTTGTATTATAAGAAATCCAGTATGTTTGATACTAATATTTTAATTTTTATTTATTATATTTTGAGATTATTTTATATCAATGAGGCTAATACGTGAGGGTTTTATATTTAATGGTGTGTTGAGTATATCTAGATAAGACTCGTGTTTAATTTGATTCCTGGAGTTTAGGTTAATGTTTCTATACTACATGTGGTATAGTCACACTAGTACTAAATGAATGAGAGCTTATTATTTTTTTATTTCAGATTATTGAGAGATATATGAACAATCACATGATGCACGAGGGTTATATTTTGGGATGTATGAGGGACATATTCTAGTTATTCCTGAGTGATAGATTCAAGTTATTCCTAAGGGTGAGGTTTTGGTTAGGATGAGGGATGAGGCGGTATGTTTGTGGAATGTTTTGAGTGATTCATCCTCGATAAGGGAGTGTACCACCAATTTGGGTGATCCTTGTTGATGTAGGAGGAAATAACCATAGATATACCTATCTATCACAGGCTGAAGTAGGAGGTATGGGATGAATTTCCATTTAGGAACCTAGTCCACGTTTCCATTAATTAATTTGTTATAACATTTTATTTACACTATGTGGAAAATGTTCATTTATTATTAATAGAATGAAATGGATGGGGATATATACCGTGGGTGTCATCCTACAGAGATATATATCTCACACACTGCTCGGGCATTGTTTAGCACTCGAGTAGATATTCTTTCTTTCCAAAATATGGATTCATTTATTATATTGTGTTGTTTATATAAGATGTAGGTAGTGTCAGAATGGGATTCTTCTCCAGAAGCTCAAGGACTTGACCACTGGTTTTTTCTTTTTTGTTTGTATTTTTTACTTGTTGTACCTTGTAGTAACAACCGACATTAGTTTCATATTTATATATAATTGGAATTGGCTATTTTATTTTTCATACTGATATTATATTTATTTTCAATTTCTATCTATCCTAAATATATTATATTTCATCCATTGTTTCATGATATTTATTTTATTATAAATAAATGTTATTTTCTGATAGGAGGGTATAGTCTCTCCTCTATAACTTATTTAGACTGTGGATGCTATTCAACATCCTATAGCTTACTGAGAGGCATGCCTAAGGTCTTGAGACCCACCAGTCTAGCCACCATCACAGTGGTCATCCAAGAAGGGAATTTACAAAGTGATTTGGATTTATCCTCAAATATAATTACATAGAGATTATTTTGAATTAATCTAATTAAAAATTCATGAGAAAAATTCCCAACTCAATATTTGTAGTTGTATGTAGTAATTTTTCAATTAAAAATATAGAATCCTTAGATTTGTGGTGAAATATGATTTGATATATATATATATATATCTGTGTGTGTGTATTCATAATAAATTTTGAGATGATATATTCACACTAATGGTGATAAATAAGTACAAAAGTATATGGTTATAGTTGATTAAAGAACACAATTCATTGAGATATTACCAAACTCCAAAGGAAAACATGGTGGCCGATGTTATGAGTCAAGTACACTATTATATAATATTAAGGATGCAGATTGAAATAGATCCAATACTAGTGGATTTAAAAAATAGGAGTATTGAGATAATAGGAAATAGGGAAAAATATTATATTTCTCTGACAATCATTCAACCATACATTAAAATAGGGATTAAAGATGTGCATAAAGAATATATGGAACTGAAAAATAAAACGGGGGTTGGAGTTTCCCCTAGTTCATCCATCATTGATATTAAGTTATATGGTTTGGGATTTCTAACACACCTCACATTTTGTCTACCTGATCATCTAAACTCCTGAGAAATTTTAATTATGATCTCTTTAAGATCATAAATCAAGGCATGTCTCACTCCGAATGGGAAACTGGTGATGACTTTGATTATGGGAATGATATGTAGTTTTTATGATCTGTGTCATTGTGATTGATGGTTGAGGGAAATTTCTTTTATCTGACCCTACACATCTCGTATGTATCATTTTTCTTTTATTTAATAAATTGTCAAAAGTTTAGCTTCTGGTTGGAATTGTGGGTACATGGTCCGGGAACCATATATACTTCCAATAAATAACATAACTGAAGAATGATATATTGAATGATCTACAAAGGTCACCATTCTTTGTTCATCATAGAAGTACGAAGATGTATAAATATCTAAAATAGTATTTATAGCGGTACAACAGAAAGAGAAATAGTTACAAGTATATATCGTAGTGAATGAAATGCCAATAATTTATTTATGAGATATTTAATTATAAGGGGTTGTTAAATGAATCACTCATACCATAATAGAAATTAGAAAATATTTCTACTAATTTATTTTTTTACACCATAAAAAATAAAAATGGCCATATTGATATTTAGGTTATAGTCATTAAACTTATCAAATCATCAGTTTTTATTTTCATTAGATAAGATTTCCCTCATGATAATATTTCCTGGAAATATAAATCAATGACATTATAATATTTTATGGAGTACAACATTCTATAGTATCTGACTGAGATTTATGGTTTCTATCAATGTTATGGATATGTCTACACCATAATCTTGATAAAAAGTTGTATCTTAGTAATTCATATCATCTTTAGATTGATTTATTCTCTAATAGAACCATTCATACCAATGGGGATATATAGAGGTCTAATTCAATGGACTTAAATGTTCATTGGTATCAATAAATTCATTTGGAATTTTTTTTACTACAATTTTTTTTATTCCTACACTGATAAAACTCATTATAAATCCCCCAATGGAAGCATGTGAATAATTACAATATATTGGGATCAAGTTAGAGAATGAAATGTTTTTTATATGATATACATAAGGAAATGGAAGATAAGTTTCGAAACATTAAACAAAATAATAAGGCATCTCAGAGTCGACATAATAGTTGTGTTAACAATCATTAATGTGATTAGGAGTTTGGAATAGTGAAAAAGTGTTTCTATAGATATATATAGGGAATAATGATACAATATTTGAAAATAAGGAATACTTATTCATAGATATATCAAAAAAATATTATTGAATGGGTCATTAAATATTCATATCTCATTAAACTTCAACTAAATATATCCCATGCTTAAGATGTGTTCCATGTGTTTGTCCTGAGAATGAACATACATAATCCAGAAAATTTATAAAATATGAGGTTTTGCAACTATATAATGATCTATCATATGATTAATAATAATAAATGATTCTATATTGAGGAGATAAAGTTCTTCATAACTAGACCACACACCTGGTCAATGTATGTGGTAGAAACCATATATTTGTGGGAATTATTTGGGAACCTGAGGATTTAATGAGGTCAATAAATCCTCTATTATTTGTATTAGAGTGAAGGAATTTAATGATAAGTATTATTATAAGTGTTAGAATGTAAAACCTTGATATTTGAGGTAATATTTCTCTTTAAATAAATACATTTTCATTGATATCTTTCATTATATGAAACACCAATTGTTAACAAATTGAGATATATTGTTGAATTATTATTATTTAATATGATAGTTATCTCCTAGAAATTTTATTTGAAGAACCAACTATATTATGAAAAATTACTATTAAAAAATTTATAAATTTAATTCATTGTTTTATTAATTTGTTAGAAATGAAAATAAATGCATTTTAAATTAAAAAGTGTGTTTTTTCATGGAAATTATTTTCATTATTAAAATGTGTTTTTGTTATAACACATTATATTAGTCATTATTAATGAAGGATTTTATGAATTTTTTTTTAAAAATAAATAAAATATTTCAACATTCATCTATTGTATTTTACTATAGATAGAATAAGAATAAATACAACTTTATGCTTAAAATTATTTTTTATAATTTTTTTTGTTCCATGAACAAAATTTAAAATGGATTTCTTCCACATATAAAAATATAATATTAAATTATATAATATATATAATGTAGAAACATAATTAATATAATCTTATACATTCAAATTTATTTTTATTCCTAATGAATTTTAAAAACAGTTGAAATTTGTAACCATGGTCATGGTTAGTATATGGTTATAACGAGTTGTTGATAAATTAAGAGATATAGGTAAAATTTCTACCTAAATTTATCTCAATATTATCATTTGATGATATTTGAGTCTTATATTAAAATATCTTTTAATTTTTATCCATTCGGATCAAATTTCAAAAGAAATTAATGATTTATTATTAAAATATTTTCAGTACGCTCATGTGTTTCCCTTCCCAAACATATAAAATGGATCTTCTCCTCCTATATGATTCACACAATTTCTAACATATTTCACTAAGAATCATTAACAAAAAATCTATTATTACTTTCCAAACATCAATCGTGGGTTACATAAAATTATTAACACAAGATGTTGTAAATTATTTTTTTCCTAATAAAGATAATATTTTCGATATTTTTCTTTGCACACAACACTACGTTTACCTTTCCTTACATGAAACACTGAGCTTATCTTGTGTTACACACAATATAATTTGTCTTAAAAAAGTGAAAATTTTAAAATAATATTATTTAATATGACATTTATAGACAGTGATTTTCAAAAGGAAGGTATGAAAAGTATTAATGAAACTATTAAAATGTATGGTATATACAGACATATATAATTAATTATTTCCTGACCAATTAATTATAAATGAAAATAATAATCATTTGAAAATAATGAAATTTTTTTTCTAAAAAACTATTTTTCTATTAAAAACATGTATAACCTTAATAAATTAAACAAATAACTATTGGTGAATGATTTTAATTAAGTTTAAAAGTTATATATTCCATAAAAAATATAACATTAATTTTATTTGTTTTTTAAAAATACTATATGAACAAAATCTAATTTTACTCTTACAAATTAAATTTTTCCAAAAACATTATTGGGTTCTTTTTTGGAACTTATTTTAAAATGTACTTCTTAAAATTCATGAAAATTTATTTCAAAAAGAGTTATTTTTATAAATAAGTATTTCAAAATAATTTTAGGGTTATTGTTTTAGTTTTTTTATAAAAATGTTAATTTTTCAATTGATTAAAAATACTGGTTGTCCTTGATTTTATTTAATTTAAATAAATTTATAAGGAATTTTTACGAAAAAATGTGTTAAAAAGTACCCTTAGTTAAATTATATATTTACTAATATAGTTAATTTCATTGTAATCAACATCATATTGAATTTTAAAAAGAAGAAATTTTGTAATTATGCATATTTTCTTTTTGAAAACCCACTTTCTTTTTCATATCAATGAGATTAATATTAATTTAAAATTATCAAATTATACTTTTTAAATTTTAAAATATATATTTAGTAATTGATATCAGAATAATTTATATTATAAAATATGGTCAAATTAATTTTTTTCCATATCAAAGATTAAAAACACTAACAATTATTTACCACGGTTAAGGTGAAAATGGGTTCACAAGGGGTTTAAAAATAATAATTGCGCTAAAAATTACCCAATACATTTACAAAGACAATGTAATAAATTATTTTGAAATTATATATGTTATTAAAGATAATAGTCTATTTTGAACCTCTATATAATTAAATAATGTGGGTAAACATTTTTCTTTTAAAAAATTACAAGTTTTCCAATCAACTCACTTATAAAAGCCCACCTACTCTCTTATCCACTTTTAACTTACAAAACCAATTGGTTTAGAAAATAAAAACCACAATCCATTGATTACACCCACCATATCATCATAATAGGCTTATTTTAGTTATAAAAACCATATAATATGGATTTAGTTATAAAACTAAAGAGTTTTTACAAAGAAGAGGTATATTCTTAGACATTTATTTTTATATTATTACTCCTTACACCTCTTTCAAATATACATATCTTTTTATTATATAATAACACTATAATTTACCATAAATTTTGGTCTTATTTTGTTAATTTCATAACCTATATACATATCCTCTTCTATACAATGGTATAAGAATTTAGAATTTGTGTCTTCGGAGGACTACCACCTCGTGAAACGATGTTATTCAATTTCCATCACAACCTATATTGTCTATATTAAATGATTGATTAAATATTAATATATTAAATTAATGAAATTTTTATACATAATTATTTATTATTTTACATATACATTTTTATGTTTCATTATGTGATAAAACAATAACATTGATCATGTGTATGACAGACTACCACCTTGGCAAGCGATGTGATTCAATGTTCATGTATGATATATACGGAATGTAATAAGGACACATTTAAATAGTAATATTGGATATATATTTTAAAAAATTATTGTTTAATGTTAATCTATAATTTTATTAATTTTTTTTAACTTTTTTATGAAAATGGAAACAATCTTCATGTGTATGTACATCATACCCTCTCCATGAAACATGTATTTCACTTTCTATCTCAAACATTTACAGATTACACTAATAAAATATATAATAAATATAAATTATATTAATATCATGGATAAAATTATTGAGATTATTGAATTTTGTTTAATCTAATAAGAACAAAAATAACAAATCCAAACATACACGTGAAACAAAGAAATTATTACCCAAAATGTGATTTTAACCAAAATATTGTACATAAATATGTAATAAAAGAAAATAATTAAATCATATATAGGAGAATAAATATTATTATTTTCCTATAATATATGTATAATAAAATTATCTTTATAATACAAAAGGTTTTAATGTGTACAAAGGAAGTTGAGACATATGGTAAGGGGTTTTTGTCTCACATTTTTATAATGCTCTGAACCCACACATATAGGGTCAGTTATAAAAAAAATTGGGTTTTTAAATAAAATAATATGAAAAAAACAAAACATTTATTACATGCCAGTAAATTTTACCTGTCTAGTTTTTGGATAAGTAGATACATGCCCTAAAAGTTTAATAAACCATGCAAATAAAACCAATGTAAATGAAAATACATCATGTGAACTCAATCCTTAATAAAATGGAATGCCACTATATACTCTAATAAACTTATAGTAAACATAATTAAAACATAGGGTGAGCATTTAATTTCCTATTATAGCATTTTTAAAAATCAGCCATATAACTTTTATTAAAACTACTTTGAAAATATCTATTATATTTTTTTTACATTTGTTAGATAATAGTTACAAAAATAAATTCAGAAATACCATATGAAAATTCATTGAAATTAATTATTCCATAAAAACACTATATCACATTGAAAATAATTCCACCAAATTTTTTTTAAAATTAATCCTGTGATAATTAATATACATTGAGAATGATTTTGAAAATAATATAACAAGGCCTCAAGAAATATAGAATGTTTTTTGGGCCTCCCGACATTCCTAAGGGAAGATTTCACTTCCCACACTCAATCATGTTTATGATATCTAATTAAATTTTTTTCTAAAAACATTTTTAACATTTCTTACATATATATTTAATTTTCAATAGTGTTTGTATGCAAACAAATATTTATTCATTAAACACAAATGAACTTATATTTTTAAATAAATTTATAAAATTAAACCTCCAGTTAAAATCTCATGTAAGATTTAGAACAACCAAATATATTGATACTTATACATTTCCTATTTACATGGAATGTTAATTAGCAAATATGTACTTAAACATTCATTAAAAATTTCATTAAAATCGATTTTAGTAGATAGTTCTGTTAAGTGTGAAATTAATTCAATGGAAATTATTATTTTATATATATATTAATGTATGAAATATAAAGGACAATTAATGATATATGGTCATAAATCATGATATATAAATGACAAGAATATTACATGATTCAATATTGGAATTCATAATTTTTATTTCGTAAATAAAAAACAATCATCTATAATTTATTTATTTATAGTTATAAACTTTATCATTATTATTGAATAAAACATATATATAACTCATACATGAATTTTTTTTGTTGGTGAAGAAGACACTACAGGTGGTGTAGTGCTCAAGTAGGGTCTATAATACCCTCAGCATCACATGTGTATCATTCAACAAGATGAAAAACTAAAAAAATAATAATATTTTAGACTGTTTGGAAACAAAATACCGATTTTTATTGACATATATTCACTATATAGATGTATTATTATATGAAATGATCATTATCATGTGTTTTTTCCATTAATTTGACAAACAGACCAATCTTCTAGAGCAAGACAAGGTTAAATAGACAATATTTTCCACTTGTGGACAATATATGATAAAAATTGATTTAAATATAAGACTATAACAAGGACTCAATGAAAAGGAATCAATTAGAGATTAATAAATAAATATTACCAATGTAAACAATGAATAGAAAATTAATTGTTAGATAATTTAAAATTTCCTCAGAATGAAATCGGGGAAGAACGAAAAGAAGAAAACAAACAAGAATAAAAGTATTGTACCCTTACATAGTGTCTTATAGAAATAGTCTAAATATAGATAGAAATAAAAAACCTACCAACTTAAGTTAATGAAACTCAAATTAGATACATGATTGAAAACATTGGATCTTGATATCGACCCTCAAAAAGGCACTACATTCGAACCCTAAACGACATCAGATATCTTATGTAACTAGTACATCCTATTCCACATCCACAATCAAACCAACCCTTTGGTTTCAACAAATTAGTACTCAGAAAATGTTTGAAGTAAAAAACTAGATGGCCTTCATCTCTTGATCCAGATTCAATCTACTTCGATTGAATTCAAATCCCACATATACTTTGGCACAACTTGTGTTTTACTCCTCAAACCCTCTGTGTATGAGACCCTATCATCACCCCTATCTTTGGGACACCCACAAAGGTGAAATAAAACCCATAGTTCGATTTTATCCCAATCAATTTCCCGTTTTTAATTATTTTATGATTAAATTTTCATTCTATTATATCATTAAATTTTATTGTCCCATATCAAATTGAAGTATAATTATCACAACTATAATATATATATATATAATTTCAATATTAAAATAGATATGATATCAACATTTGTAGTTTTTTAAAAAATAGTAATAAAACAATAATAATTTAAAATTTAACAACAATACATATAATTTCATATATATACTAGAAAAGCATAGTTATAGGATAACCCTTTGACCATTTATTAAAATAAAAGAAATGTGTAGTAAAAAGGATCCACAAGCCAAAAGAGATAGCTAAATATCAAAGAAACCATACCTGTCACCACATCCCTGATTAAAATAATCCTCTGTAGTTTCTAATTCCCATTCCAAGCTTTCACAATGCTTCAAAATAAATATAATAGAAATTTAAAATATAAATAATAGTTATTTAATTATATACATAATATATATATATATTGAAATTTAAAATTCTATTCATTCAATGTTTTTTATTTCATAACCTTATGGTAAATTTTTTTAATTAATTCTTTTATCAATATTTTTGACAAAATAATACTTTAAATATATTCGTATAAAAATATTCTATTAAAAAAATAAAATTATAAAACTTTATTTTTTAAGAATATTAATTTATTATAAATTTAAAAACACTTAATTATAATTACTATTTTTCATAACATAATTTAATTAAATCAATAAAATGTTACATTCATCTACCATTAAAAAGTATTGTTTCATCACAATTCATTTGTCAGAAAAAAAGAATTATGAAATACTATCTTCATAATTTAAAAAAAAACTAATATTTTTAAACCCTTTTACTCCACCGCTTAGAAAAATCGTATCTCTAACATTTTCTAGACTGTTACTCGAAAAGTAGATATAACTCCCCGAACCAACGCTTCTAGGTTCAATGGATAAAAATATTATGTATAATTTTTTGTAAATAAAAGAAACATAAAAAATATACAATATTTATTATATACCAGGATCTTTTACCGATCTTGGGTTTGGATAATTATATACATTCCTTAAAACAAAATAAAACTGTACCAAAAAATTAAAATATTAAAAAAAAATCATTTATGTAAACTTTATAATCAAATAAATGTCATTGGGAACTCTAATAAACCTACGGAAAATAAATTTAAAATATAGGGTGAGATTTTGATTTCCCAGTAAAAAGGTATTATATTTTTTTTCAAATAATTTAAATGAAAACTCAATGGAAAATAACTATTAAATATTATTTTATACATTCATCAGCTAATACTTTTGAAAATACATTTCAAAATACCATTTAAAAATATAACTTAAATTAATTACAATTTAATAATATAATATCACTTTGAAAATAATTACACTCTAAAAATGACTAAAAGTAATCCAATGATATTTTGAAAACACAAAAACAGCTTTTAAAAATAGAACCATGAGGCCACTAGAAATATGGACGGTTTTTTGGGAATACACATTGTCTAAAGGGATGTGTTCACTCCCCACTCCCTATCATGTTTACCATGTCCAAGTGATACTTTTCAGGAAAACATTTTTTTCTTTCCTTACGTATATATTTATTATTCATCATAGTTTTTATTTAAAAACATATTTATCCATTAAACACAAATAAAATTATTTCGGATTGTAAAAGTATTAATATAAAAATTTGCGAAAATCACTTTTTATACACAACACAACAAAATCTCTTGATACTTAGACATTTCATATTTACGTGGAAGTTTAATCAGCATCCTTGTACTTAAGACATTCATTCACAATCTCACTAAAATATTTCTTTGAATATAGTTCCGATAAATGAAAAATTCATTAAATTTAATGCTTACATGTATATTCAAATATATATATACACATATTTTTATTAATGAAATTTCATGGAAAATAAATGATGTATGTCCATAAACCATTATATATAAATGACATTCAACTGACCTAAATCTTTTTTTGGAATTCATAATTTTCATTAATTAAATAAACAATAATAATCAATTATTAATATATTAATAGTTATAAACATGAGCTCAAATGATTAATAAAACATATATATATATAATATGTATATAAATATAATAATCTTATCAAAATATGGACACAAATGTTTATGTAAATAAATATATCATTTGAAAATTAAATGATAAATACAGACATCGAAATAAAAGCATATAATTATATATATATAATCCTTGAGTTTAAATTCAAAAATAAGAACACTATGTTTTCCCTAATAGTCACATATATTTATATATACAATATAGAGTTTATAATGCCCATAATTGTAGAATAAATTCAAGTATAAAAAATTTGATAAATAAAAATATCCATTGTAGCAGAATAATGAATTAAAATTAGGAAACCAATTTGATAAGTAAAAATACATTAAAAACTAAAAATTATTAATTGAATAAAAAATATATCTATTTTAGAAAGAAGAAAACATAATTTTGGTAAATGGAAATCTATTAAAAATTATAATTTAAAAAATAAAAATAATAGGATAAAACATTGAAAAAAACTAATGTTTAAACATAAATTTTTATGAAAAAAAAATTATTATGATCCCTTCTTAATTTAAAATATAGAACCATAATATTGGAATAGATAACTTATAAATCACATAAAAAAATTAAAACACAAACTAATAAAAATAATCCCTTATACAAGAATATATAAAATTTAAACAAAATTTGACAATGTAAATATATAGCCTTTCATTGATTGGTTCAGAAAACCTGCCAAGGATTGGATACACCATGTAGGGGGGTATAGAAGACACCATAGGTGGTGTAGTGATCAAGTAGGGTATGCAACACCCTAACATCAAGTGTGTAGAATTCATCAAGATGTAGAAATCAAAACAAAAATAAAATAGAAGATAGTAAAGAACAAAGCCATTTTATTTAAATACATAAATCAACTATAGAGAAATAATATTATATGAAATTATCATGACCCAAAAATTATTTTCTATCAATTTGACAAATAGAATAGGCTTACAGATAAATCCAATGAAAAAATTGACACCATTGTACACAATCAATGAAAGAAGTTTTTAAAAAAAAGAAGAATACAACCAGAACTCAATATGGAATAATCCAGAAACAATTAATAAATAATTATGGTCGGTGATGAAAAAAAATGAAATTGATTGATAATTTGAATGTTCTTAAAAAATTAATCTGGGTAGATAAAAAGAAGAAAACATTAACATTTTTGATCTTTATCATATGGTATTACAGATAAATTATAAATCTACAAGGGAATGAAAAACATACCTAATTAGGTTGAATAAGAGAAATATATATCTGTGATTAAAATTTTGGGATCTTGATGTCAATTCTCACAAAGGCACAGTGGTCAAACCCAAAACCACTTTGGATCTCATATGAAAACTCTCAATCCTTTTCCCTATCTATCGTCAAATCAACCCTTTAGTTTCAGCCGATCAGTACTCGGACAATGTACGATAGTCAAAATATGATTACCATGCTTGTGTGATCATGAATCCATATGTTTTAATTGATTTCAAATCCCGTAGGTACTAAGGAATGACCAAAATTCACCCTACTCAAACCCTCTGATGAAGATACCCTCTCTTCACTACTATCGGCTCGGCGCCCACAAAGGTGAAGTTGAACCCTTGGTTTGATTTTTCCCCAATCGATTTCCGCCTTTTAATAATTTTATCATTATTTTTTTATTCAATTATTTCCATTTAATTTATAAATACATGTGAGATTCAAATAAAATTATCACAATTATAATATATATATATATATATATATAATTTCATCATTAAAATAGTTATAATATAAACATTCATATTTTGGTAAATAATAGTAATAAAATAATCTAAATTTATAATTTAAAAAGAATATTTATATTTCAAATATATAAAAATATATATCATATATATTTTTTAAAAATTCAAAATTTTAAAAACAAAATTTAATTTTATTCACATATGAATATAATTAATCATTTTTAAATGAAATAATTATTATAACCTGATTAATATTTATATAAATATACTTAAAATTTATAATTCACATGATTTAGTATTTTAAAATTATTAAAATACTAATTTTTATATTTGAAAAATGTATATATAAAAATATAAAAATTTATTCATTTTAAATATTTTATAACAAAACATTTTGGTAAAATAAAAATTTTTCAAATCCTTTTAGCATTATTTTTATAAAAATAATAAAATAAAAAAATTTATGTAAAAATATTCATTTCAATAAAATAATATTATAAAGAATTTTGGTTTTAAAATAATAATTTAAAATAAAATTAAAAAACAATTAATTTGAATTATTATTTTATCATAACTTAATTTAAACAAAATTACTAGCATGTTATATTTTTTACTTTTGTGCGACACATTCCATATTCCCCATTTATTTATTTAATGTGATGTATTTAATTAAAATTAATGAATTTTCTGTGATTAATTGAATAATTAATGAGATTTAAATAGTCATTTGAGTATCTCTCTTTCATGGGGTTTATAGTCTTAAAATTACATATGTAGTAAGCGATTTTTTTCTATATTTTCCTTCTCCATTAAATATGTTCTATTATGAACATATATTTATTTATGAGGTGTATACAAATCAGTATTTTCTATTTAGTATCTTGAAATTGTTTATTATCACGATATTTTTTGTTTTAGTTAATGTTTTTTTAGAATTGGGGCTTATGATTCAAAGTAAACTAAGTGGTAAGGGACTTATTATATAATATCATCATTCATGGGGATTATTTATGTTTATGATTCCTATGATGATATATTATTAACTATATCTCAGGAAACTAATTAGTTTTTCTATCCTCCAGTTATTTATTATGAATAATCATTTTCAAATATTTGTCCTCTATTACTACACTCAATATTTAAAATTATGTTATTACAATAAATCGAATTTATTTATTTACTATTTCAAAAATTATTTTCCTTCCAAAATCATTTTATCTAAAATTGTTTCCAAAAAATGTTTTTAAAACACTTATTATTATTTATTAATGTCATTTTCAACCATGATTTATTTTTTTCAACTTTTTTGAAATTAATCTTCATTTCATTTTCAAAAAACCTACATTTTAATTTTAATGAAAAAATTAGTGGATTCTTTGTTTTTACATGTATGGAATTTATTTTCATCATGGAAATTTAACATTTTAGTGATTTCATTTATAAGTTTCGATTGTTATTTATGAAAATGTGTTCTTAAAATGTATTATGTTTCAAATAATTATTTTTTTCAAATTGGAATGCATATTTTTTTCAAGAAATGTTTAAATTATTCTTAAATCTTCCATTATAAGGATTTGAGGTTATTTTCTAAAAAAAATATATTTATAATGTTTTCAAATGTTTTTAAAATTTTAACTAGTTTTTTCCTCATATAATGTTCCATGTGATCCTTAAAAATAATTCTCTATATAAGATGACATTATTTTATGTTACTTATGTTTTTAGAGAAATTATTCCATGATGATATTCTTATTCATTATCCGAATGGTTATTGTTTATGATGGCATGATTTTTATGAAACCCAATTCTCCTACAAGGGTTATTTCAACAAAAAAGATTATAAAACCCATTTATTTTTCCATAGGTTATTCATTTATGAAATGATAAAATTATTATGAAACCTACTTCTTTTATATAGCATATGTTATGATGAAATATCGATGAATCCCATTGAATTTTATAGGTTTTAATATGATAAATTATTTTTGATATTGTGGAATAAATATTTATTATTTCCATAATTTTATTAATGATACATATATCTCTCTTTAATGCATTAGTAAAGATTGATATCTCACTTCTGCATATGTATATACTACTATCTCCATGAGGTGATATAAATCATTTTTCACCACTAATTATTTTAAATGTTTATTGAAGTGTTAATAATGAATATATAGTCTGTATGTCATCATTGAGTGTATGGTGATAAGAATACATGAAAAAGGTAGAAGGAGAAGAAATGAATAACGGAAACAAGTATGATAAATGAAACAATTATAACTAGAAAGTGTGATTTTAAGAAATAATTATTAATAAATGGAAGATACGATGTTATAATTAAATAATATATAGTATTATATTTATAATTGATCAATATTTAATATACATGAGGTATGAATCCATCTGATCATATTCGAGACATGAGGTAAGTGGTTTATGTTATAATCTTATTTATTTGGGATTCCAAATGAATAATTTTTGTTGGAGGGAATTAAATTAATCATATTATTTAAAACACAAATAGTATCTTCTACAATGAGTTTTAAAGAAATTTTAATTTATTATTAACATTTTAAACACTTTGGAACAAGAAATTATTTAGATAATGTTTACGTAAAATTAACTTAATTTCTAATTTGGTTGAAAAACATTATTTCCATAAAAATTATCTTAAATAAATATTGTATATTGTACCTACAATTGAATTTTTATAAAAATATTAATTTTCATTTTATCATACATTTTTTAATAATGATAAGAATGAATTATTTAAATAAATTTCTTGAATATGTCGATATTAAAATCTTTTAAAAGTGTGAAAATGATGACTTTTAGCATATATAGTATGAATATATTCTCTCCATTAATTAATGTTCTTTTCATTGAAACATCATTTACATTTTTAAATTTTTATTCCTAATGTAAATTATTTTATTAATATTCTATGAATATTTATATAAATATTTTATCACAAAATTAGTGTATTTTATAATAGTTTTCTATGAAAGGTTCATATTCTATTTCAATGGTATTTTCCATATATTTCCATATACATACTGTATTATTATTATTTACTAATAATTCGACATTATATTAATTTAAAATTTATTTATATAGATTTATAGTGATAATGATGATTCATTTATGATTCAATGAAACTAGTTTCTTTTCCATATTTTAAAGATGTTATTATAAAATATTCTTGAAGTCCATTTAATTTTCATGAGTTATTATATGATAAAATGATTGAATGAAACTATTTTTCTTTCTTTGAGTTGTGATATGATGACATGATGATTTTTTAGTATTTGGTGAAACAATTTTGATTGACATCTTCTCTATATCCATACAAAACAATGGAAAATGAATGAAAAATATTGAGATAAAATTTTTAGGTGTAAATTAGTTTTCATGTAAAAATAATTATGCATGGTCCCAAATTTGATGGTCACGAAACAACACATAGACCATGTTTTATGTCCACGAGTTTTTATAGGGAATTTTTTTCAGCTACATATATTTAATGAGTGAAACTATTGGTATTTTATTGGTTTAAAATATACTAATAATGTGGTTATTCTCTATTCTTATGTTTTATATATTCTTTTATTTCTCATGATTTATTATTTATTATTCCACACTCTTATTACCAATTTATTTTTGTGTTAAAAATCGTTATTCTACATCGAATGATTAAATATAATCAACTCATTAGTTATGAATTACTTATGTTGTTACCAGTTACTCTTAATCATATATTTTAAAATTATTATCTATTGATATCTCATATTTTTACCCCTAATATGAATTTATTTTCAGATATTATTATATTTCTAATTACAAATGGATAAGAAGTATTGTTTTATGTATGATATTTCCTTATAAAAAAATGAAAAAAATATATTTCTAGGATATCATTATGATCATTTATAAAATTAGATGTTATATATATATTATCTAAATAAACTATAGCTTTATTTTCCTTAAGTTTATATTATTGTTAATTTTATTGTATATTCAAATTAAACGATGACTATTTATTTATTCTATGATTGGTATGCCTTGGTGTCCAGGGAACCCATATTCATAACAATATATCACCCAAAAAAATAATTCAATTGAGTTTTTAGTTTTATAAAATTACTCATATGGTTGATGAATTAATTTGAATACATCTAACAAGCATGGAACATCATTTTTAATTACATGAAATCATGCATCATTTATGGGTATAAGAATGAGAGTCTCCAGATTATTTGGCTGATCCCGAAAATTAACCAAAAAAATCATAGTTTCCAACATTTAATTCATGTATAAAATAAATAAACATATTTGATTACATGAATTAGAATTGAATAAAATATAATAGTAATTTTTATAGGACCATTTGAGAATCCAGGTCATTGTCGAGAATAAAATTTTATATATTCCAAAATATATTCTTCTTTTTTTGGTCAATCCTATGGAAGAGATTAATTTTTTGGATAATCGATAATTTGAGTCTTAAAATGGATTATATATCATCATATGAGTATAAGGGTGTGTTTTGATATATGATAACATTAACCTCACTGATTTATTCTAGTCTGCAAACAAACTATACATTAATGGGATTTATGAATATGTTTTTCTAATGTAATAATTGTTCGTCTATAAAATTTTATATCTATGTATGATAATTTTGGTACGTTAAATTGTACTACCATAGGACTATCCAATGAAGGTTTACTGTGTAATAAAAAGGAGGTGTACCAAAAATTAGGTAATCACTTTAGCAATGTTTATTTATTCTTTAAATTAATCTGCATCTATTTCATCTATATTAAAATAATAGATAAAATATCATTAATATATCGATATATTATTATAATAAGGTTAAAAAAAATTTCTAAATATTTCCATTAAATTAGAAGTGAATGAGTCACTCGTTCATATAGGTATACTACCACCTCCACATAGTGATATTATTCATTTTTAGTATACTAGATATAAATATAAAAAATCATTCTAATAAGAATAAAAAGATTAATATCTTTTTCTGCATCTCTATTATGACCGATAAGCGAACCACATGATTTCCTATTATTTCTAGATAGAGGATTGTGAGGTTCCCTTCTCTGGGAATCATCAACACAAGAGATCTAAATATATATTACTAGAGGCCACCAAAATCCTCCATGAAATACTTACCCCACTATTAAGTTTTCCATTTCATTATTAATATTGAGAATGTAATAAATAAATGAAGGAGGATCTCTAAAATCAATATAATATAGGATATTTCACCTTTATTCCTAACCAAATTTTATAGGATTTATCGAAGGGGATTTTAAATAATTACCTTGGTTTTTCTCTAGATCAAAAATGATGTCACGATAAATTTCCATAAAGAAACTTAATTTTCCTAGTTCCAACCAAAAAGAATATTTTTGTCTGTCTATTCTAGAGATATGTATATGTATGTTCTGGAATAGTACGTCAATAATGGTAAGGTGGTAACGATGCTAGGAATAATGAAATACTATATAATCGATAAAACAATCAACCATTTTCACCAAAAATGAAATTAATATTAGGTGAAAAATAAACTGGTAAGTAGATTTATGATTATCAAACCCAATGATAATATCTATATAGAAATAAGTCTATTATGGTTATTTAAAGGAATTGTAGTATTCATATTCTATAGCCTCATTGATATGGGTAAAATTAGAATTCCTATCCATGAATGAGAGGGTCTAAAACCCATCTATCATATTGATTAGTTTTTCTTTGATTAGGGTTATAAATTATTTAGGTGGAAAATATTCATTGAAGTTCCTTAAGATGAATAATTTCCAAAATTTACATTTCTTATTATTAAAGGTAATATTATTGGAAATATAATATGATTATTTGATCTCCCTAAAAAATTTACCACTAAACATCTTATCAGCTTCAGCTTCCACCTTGATTGAATGAGAAAAAAATCATTGTCCATAACAATTGTTTATATCCCAAGTGATATTCTAGTAAATACATGTGATGATTAGCTACCTATGGATGTTATTTGAGCATACCATTTTAATTAAACCTCAAAAAACATTATGTTTCTTAAGGAAATATATTAATTATTATTATTCTTAAGGGGACATGGTAATACAAATTATTTTTGTCCATGGGTCATTATTGGTTCCAAGATTCATGAACTTCAGAACATCAACAATAGTGTAAATTCTCACCTTAATGGTTGGTGGGGAATCCTTTGTATCATGTAGTTATTAATTATTAAATGGGGATAGTTTCATTATATTTTCTCTTTTTATAATGTTTTAGCAGTGTCATAATTTCCACTAAGATCAAAACCATCTATAGAGTGTGAGGGGATTTTAAAAATAACTGACACCGAATTAATATAGGTGAAGGTTATTAAACCACATGTTCCTTTCTACGAGTTTATATCAAACTAGACCAAAATTATGGGTTTTCTTAATCAATTTTCAGTAAAATGTGTATTTTTGATGATATTCTCAAAGGCCGTATTGATATATATAAATATTATTTGAATCTCCACCTTTATTGAAAGATGTTTTCTAATATAATAATATTCTTTACCATCATAGAAGTGGAAGTTTATTTAAATTTTTCTATCATTAGATAAAAAATCATTTTATTCCTTAGATATGGGGTTTTTTCCTCAATGTTGATGATGTATGTATAAAAAAAATCACCCAATTGACACCATTGATTGATGTGAGTATCTTATAAGACAATATATTTAGAAAAAATTTGTGTAATAACTCACAAATTATTATAACCCTGATCAATAATGTACTTCTAAACATAGTTTATTACATAAAATTATAATTAATAAAACCTATAATATCGACTGGTCTAGTATCTTTGGGAAATTGGTTACATTAAATAACAACTTCAAACATTGAAAAAAATATACTAACTGAAAACTTCTTTAACATGATCAAACCATTCCTTTGTACTTATCAATTCATGGGATAAACTAAGGACATACCTAAGAATGGGGTGTACAATAATTCCCATTATGAGAATAAAAAAGATATAAAATAACGAACACAATACATGTTATATAATTGGAATGCCAATGTTGCATAAAAACATGAATTACAAATAAATATATATAATGATATTTATAACACTAGAAATGTGGAAAAAAAATTAAAAAATGAATCAAAAACATTGGTCAAGTATAACTCCTCAAAGAAATCATAGTGTAAAATGTACTATAAATGAAATAGGTAAAACCACTTTCTTAATCTGATGTATAATCATACTAACCATTACCAAATGAATTGGATCAGTATATAATTTTGGCCACACCCATCACATTTATTTCATTCTCATTCTTATGTGATGCACATATATGAATCAACATGGATTCATTTATAATCATAATTTATTCAAAGATCATAGATTGTTAAATATATTCATGTAATTCCCCAATCAAAGAAGTTTATTTTTATAAAGGAGAATACCCAAGATTAAAAATTGGCATGGTGTTCAGTACACAATTATTATGGAATGGAAAATAGTGCTGCGATTTAGGCATCATAGAAGCATCACAAAAAATATTAATAATTTTGGTTGATGATAGTGAAAGGGGTATCCAATTATTTAGATATGAAGTGTGTAGTAATATTTTCCTGTAAAGACACGTACCAATATTAGTAATTTGAAAATTAAGGTGTCACATAATAGAGAAACTTCAAGAAAGTGGAGAAAGGAGAGAACCCTTGCATGAATGTGTGACTCTAGAGGCTTGGGTGGGGATTCATGAAAGATTGGGGGTTATTTAGGAGGAATCTAGGGAGTGGATGGGGGAGTTCTGATGAGCTCGAATATGTTTTACTAAAGATAAATTAGGGATTTGGTGTGTTTTTATATGAATGTAGTGGGTTTCTTTATTATTTTGGTTTTGGACTCTACAAAATAAAATATCCAAAAATAAAAACCATACCATATATTTTTCTTATGTATTAATACAAATGGGAGTATATTACATTATTTTATAATTTAATAGTCATAAATTATTAAAATATTTCTATTGTTGACCTGGATGTGAGTCATACTCTTAATGAAATGATTTCAAAATCATAAAATATACTATAACTCTTTGATGATTCATAATGGATTTAGAAAATGAATAAAATATCTATAAAATCATCTTATTTTAAAGGTAAAACATATATTTGGTCATGGTTTTTATTTATATTACTTATTACATCACTTTTGGGTCATTGTGATGTCATGAACCACAATGTATATTTAAACGGTATGTAATCATTGCCCAAAAAATCTATTGTGTTAGAAAATTTAATATAAACATAATTGGTTTATAATTATATCCTGATTTCGAAAAAATATTCATTTTATCTTAATAATTTCATAAATATGTTAATTTTATCATTTAAAATAAAATACAATTTTTATTGAAAATAATTTTTTTTTGTAAATAACAATTTTTTAATGCTTATAAAGATTTAAATTTGACATTGTAAAAATAATATTCTCATTTATATTTGAAAAAAAAATTATTTAATCGTTATATTTTACTAAAAAAAATTACATTCAAAAATACATTCATTACTTAATACATTTATTTAATTTGAATATTAACAAAAGAAATTGTCCTTGAAAAATCATTTACAAAGAGAAAATAATAGGATTAAAATATATTGATTATTTTATAAAAAATAATGAACATATTCTCATTTTTAGAGTCTTGATATAGATCCCTTTAATGAAACTACATACGCCCTAAGAGTGAGGTTGACAATGGTGGGGATTTCATAGGGCCATTAAGTGAACATGGTTTGGGTAGTGATTTCGATGAGGTTGAACTTCTCCCATAAACAGTTTCACTATTGATTAAGTTGTTGGATCTCATCTTCAGATTGGTTTGGAGGAAATATGATGAATTCTATCTCCCTTGGAATCTCCGATAAATGGTGTAGCATCCCCGGTTTGAGGGATTTTTCCATTTTTTATGCATTTTTATATGTTTAATGTGCATGGGATGAGTTAGGAAGAGGTAGGGAAAGATTGGAATGGTTTTGAATGAGTTTGGAGGCTTTTAAATCGTTGCACGGTTTGAGCATGGTTAGTGGAACCCATGTGGATTCTCCAGGAAACCATGCATGGGAGATAGTAGGATCCACACGGCCTATGCATGGTTTTCCAAACCGTGAGAGTCAACTGTGCGAACCCTTGATCCCAAGGTATTAACGTGAGCACGGTTAGCGCACGGTTTGCCAAACCGTGCAGGCTAACCATGCAGCCACTTAAAAATAGGGTTTTAAAACCCGAGCTCACTCGAACATGCCTCATTTCACTCCACACTTTATCCCACTCGTGGCTCACTCAGGTTCTTTTGGTTCTCAGGGGGTTGAGGAGCATTCCCACTCATTTTGGAAGCTTTTTGAAGAGGGTTCTTGGTGTTTTGAAGTTGTTTCCTCCTGAGTAAGTCTTCTCAAATCGTTTCTTTATGGTTTCCTCTAGAACTGCTCTTCCCTCTTTTTGGATTTCTATATCAACACTTTTTGTGTGTAGATCAATGGTTTTTTTCACCTTGGATGATGATTTTAAGGCTTGTGATGGATAGGGAAGGGGATATAGAGCAGTTTCAGTGGTACTTTCACCGGATTGGTGGTGCGATTACTCATTGGTCGATTTCTCAGGAAGCCGAAAGGTAGGTGCATTCTATCTCAACTCCACCTGGTTAAAGCTAATGGTTTTGGTTACAATTAATTTTTTATGCTTGAAATTAATTGTGTTTTGATGTGTGAAATTGGTTGAGAATCCCTCGGGTGATGTTTTGGGAATTTTTTGGAAAAAGAGGGTTTTGAGGTGAAATGCTATTGTTTTGGATTTTTAAATGGAGATTTTAAAATGGGATTCTTTGGTTGATTTGTGAAAATGACTGATGGAATAGTTTTCAATAAAAGGTTTTTTTTATTAAAATATTGTTTGTTATAGAAAATGATTCTCAATAAATGAGGGATTTATTGAAGTGGATTGATATGCAATGGAATTGGTTGATTGCATGTTGTTGTAACCATGATGTGTTATTTACTTGGATTGGTTTTATTGAAATGTTGTATGGAAGTGGGCGAGAAGTCTCACTATAAAAAGGGGATAGATAGTGGTCAGAAGAACTACTATATGAGTAGTGTTCGGGAAGTACCGCTAGTTGTAAATGGGTGAACGGGTTGGGTAGAAGTCCCACCATTTTTATTGTTTTGGTGTTAATCGGTGAACAGGTTGGGTGGAAGTCCCACTGTTTTGGTTGTCTGTTGTGCATTTCTTTGCAAGATTCAATTGGTTGTGCTAACGAGTAAATTATGATATGGCTTGTTGCATGTTTGGTTGGATTTCCCTTGGTTGCTTGGTTTCGGTGTGATGGCTTGGTAAGGGCATGTTTGGCTTATTAAAATGGTTTCACTTGTGATTTAATTTATATAAATTTTTTTATATAAATTTGTTGGTGGTTTTATCCTAGTGGAATGTGTAGGGAAGTCATTTGGGGAAAAACTACTGATTTTTTGTACTCACCCCCTGCTTTGGCATGTTGGTTTCTTTGCAGATTTTGGGTATTGTGACGTGGGAAAAGGTAAGGAATCTCCCTCCTTTAGTTGTGCATTGTGATGTCTTGGTGGATCTTGGAGCATGGTGTGGAGCTGTGGTGGTGTCATGGCTTGTAGTGTTTTCTGTAGGGTTTCTGCTTGTACTCTAATGTGGTGTAGACATGTTTGGTTATGTTGGTTTTGGGTTGTGTTATTGAATGACTTGCTTGTATTTGGGGAATACATGTTATGTTTTTAATGTGCATGCATCTTTTGTTGTTGGTTTGGATGGTATTATCTTAAGGGAAAATCGTTCACCACTTTTCCTTAAAGCCCTCAACATTTATTTTCACCCTTTGGTGCATTTGAAATGTTTCTTAAGGCCATGTAACCCTCACTGCCTCCTCAAGCCAATGAGGTAGGTGTGGGGTGTTACAATTGGTATCAATTTGTTCGGTCCATTGGAGTTGATTCTCATGTTTGGTGTTGACATTCATTGTGTGACATTCCTTGAGTCGGGATGGTAGCAAGGAGTAAGAATGTCGGAACTTGGAATGTATATCATAAAAGGACGTATGTAACCTTTTTTGCTAAAATTCAATTTACCAGGGAGTTGGGTACATAAGTTTTTTGGATACACTTATAGGCATTGGATATCTTAATGTCGTGGGTGTGGCCAATGAGATGAGCATGGCATGCATGGTAGAAATGACTTCCCACTAGGATACATATTTTATTGGGGTATTATGATTTTTGTTGTGATATGAATGTGTGAAATTTCATTGTGAATAAATTGGTATTTTGAAAATGGTTTGGTTTTTAAAATGGTGAAAATGGCACATGCGGAAATGGTGGAAAGCCTCGTTGTGATAGTGTTGGGTAAAGAGATTTGCAATGGGATTTCATGATGTCTATGGAAGTGAGACTCATAGTTGTTTTTTTCTATTTATAGAGATGGAATCTAGGAGGATTCATAGAGACCAACCAGAGGAGGCTGCTAAGAATGTGGTAGCACTTGAGCCTCAGGTGAACCAGCAGCTAGTACAAAGCATAGTGCAAGCTTTCCAAGCTGTGGAAAGTGGAAATAGAGTGGATGAACCAAGGCCTGTGGATCATACAGCTCAGTTTCAAAAGCAGAATCCACCCATCATTAGGTGTGATTCAGAGCCATAGAGGGAAGAAGCATGGTTGAATAGAATGAACAAGATCTTTGTGTTCTTGTGAATTCCAGTAGAGATGAATGTGAAGTTGGCCACACATATTTTGGAAGATCTTGCTCTTTAGTGGTGGTATTTGGTAGTCCAAGAAGGGACGGACCAAGGTATGATGTGGTAAGGATTTGAGGAAATGTTTAACAAAAAATTGAACCAATATATGTTCAGAATTCAATGTACGACTTCTTTTTTCAGTTTGAAGCAAGAGCTTATGTCTGTGACGGAGTATACAGCTATGTTTATGAACATAGTGTAGTTTGCACCCGAGGTGGAGGGTAGCACGTCGTTGAAGTAAAGGATCATTGAAGTGGGGTTAAGGCAAGAATTTCGTTCAAAGATAGCGGTGTTGTGTATATATGATTATACAGAGATGGTGAATAGAGCCTCGGTGGCTGAGCGGGATCTATTGGGCACTCCGCTCAGAGAAAGCATGGTGGTACCCATGGGGAATAGTGGGAACTCTAACGCTAGGTTCAAGAGAAAGAGGAAAACTTATTCCCAGGGTGGGAATATGGCATATAATCAGATGGTAGGATTGCTGAATATTCCTCCGAAGTCCCAAAGAAAGATGGGATGTTTCTAGTGTGGTTCTACAAGCCACATCAAGTGGGATTGTACGGAACAACCATGATCATGTCATAATTGTAAGCAGATGGTGCATCAACAGCTTTATTGTAGGAATAAACCAAGGTCAGGTGTGCGTGACACTCCTCATGGATTGCATACGTCATATGCTTCGACGGGATGGGGACAGAAGCACAACCCTATTCAGCAGAGTAAAGTGGGTCATGGTGATTCTCGGAATACCAGGACGCCTCAGTAGAGAAATAAAGAGAAGATTGTGGCAAGAAAACATGTGTTAGGAGCTGAGCAGGTTGTGGCGGTTGATCATTCAGGACAATCCACGGTGCGAGGTACTATTCTTTTAAATTATACCTTGATGCAGCTGCTGTTTGATACGGGTGCTTCAGACTCTTTTATTGAAGCACGTGTGGCTGATTTGTAGGTTTTAAGGGTATAAATGATTCCCTCAGTTTCGAAACTACAAACTCTTCTTGGTAGAAGAGAGTGTCGAGCCTTCTTGTGTAGATAATTTTGTATTGCGGTCGCCGAGGTTGAGATAGTGTTGAATTTATCAATTCTTGAGATGGATGGGTATGATGTAATCCTGGGAATGGATTGACTGGTGGAGTTTAGGGTCCATATCGATTGTGATGCTTGGAAAGTGGATTTTACGACACACGATGGAGTTAGAAATCTCTTTAGAGGGTAGAAGCATGAAAGGTAGGTTGAAATGGGTTTGTTGACACTAGTAGTGGGTACTTTATCATATCATTTGGAGGTTTTGTCGTTGGAATCGGTAGAGGGTGTTGAGCATAGTGTTCTTCCGGCAGTGGTAGATCAGTTCATGGATGTTTATCCTGAATAATTCTTTGGGTTACTTCTTGTAAGAGAAATGGATTTTATTATTGATCTCTTTCTGGGGACTAGTCATATTCTAACTTCCGTCGTATTGGATGAAAACATATGAATTGAGGGAATTAAAAATTGAGTTGGAAGAGTTAGAAAACAAAGGGTTTATCTGGCCTAGCACGTCTCTGTGGGCCGCACCTGTGCTGTTTGTTAAAAAGACGGAAGGAACTTTGAAGCTCTTTGTTGATTATTGAAGATTTAATCAAGTTAGGATAAAAAATAGATATCCACTTCCACGAATTTATTATTTTTTTGACTAGTTGAGGGGAGCCCAGTGGTTCTCCAAGATCGACTTGAGGTCGGGGTACCATCAATTACGGGTGAGGAATGAGGATATTTCTAATACAGTTTTCAAAAGTGGATATAGCCATTATGAATATGTGGTTATTCCCTTTGGTCAAACAAATACTCCAGTGGTGTTTATGAAATTGATGAATTGGATATTTTAGAGATATCTGGATTCATTTGTGGTGGTATTTGTAGAGGATATTCTGGTGTATTCAAAGACAAGGGTGGAACATGAGCAACACTTGGCTATAGTGTTGGGGATCTTGAGGGTTGATCAGTTGTATGCCAAATTGTCAAAGTGTGACTTTTGGATACAGGATGTTTGTTTTGATGGCCATGTGATTTCTGAAAGGGGTGTTTCAGTTGATCCAGAAAAGATAGAGGCTGTTATCTCATGAAAATTGCCAGAGAATGTGTTTGAGATACACGGTTTTCTTGGTCTAGCAGGGTATTATCGGCGTTTTCTTCATGATTTTTCATGTTTAGCTTCACCGATGACAGCTTTGACAAGAAATAATGTTCCATTCTAGTGGAATGAATAGTGTCAACAATGTCTTGAAGAGATAAACGGTCGTCTTACATCAACCCCAATCGTGGGTTTTCCAGAATCCGGAAAAGGGTATGCGGTGTATTGCGATGCATCCAGATAAGGGTTGGGGTGCATTCTCTTGCAAGGGATTCATGTGGTTGCATATGGCTCAAGGTAGTTCATAGTGCATGTGAAGAACTACCCAACTCATGATTTGGAGTTGGCAGTAGTGGTCCATGCTTTGAATATATGGATTCATTATCTCTTCGGTGAGAAATTCACGGTATAAACATATCATAAGAGCTTGAAACACATTTTCTCACAAAGGGATTTGAACTTGATGCAAAGGATATGGATGGAATTTCTCCAGATGTTAGATTTTGACTTGATGTGCACACTGGGTAAGGGAAATTCGGTGGCAGATTTATTAAGTAGAAAATCATATGCTCATGTGCTGAAACAGACATCAGACCAGTGGCAGTTGATGTCGGTTATAGCTGATATGCAGTTGGAATGTGAGGACTAGTGAAATAGAGCAGTCTTCTTTCTAGTTTTGTTTATTCCTGACATGGTTGGCCTGGTTAGAAAGGCAGAAATATCTGATTCTGACTGTGTGACTATGGGTTCGAGACTCAGTGGTGGGGATACCATTGAGGGTTGGAAATTGAATGGATATGATGTTTTGTGTTTTCAGAATCGGATTGTTGTATCAGTTGCTTTTAAGGAGGATCTTCTCAGGGCATATCATCATTCTAGTTGGGCTGTTAATTCTGAAATTAAAAAAAATGTATAAAGCGTTGAAAGTGCAGTTCTTGTGGGATGGTTTGAAAAGAAGTGTGACTCAGTTTGATTCGAGATGCTTGACTTGTTAGCTGGTCAAGGATGAGAATCAGAGGCCAGCAGGAATGTTGCAGTCTTTACCAATCCCAGTATGGAATTGGAAGCCGATAGCGATGGAATTTGTCACAGGTCTCCCAAGAATAGTTAGAAATCATGATGAAATATGGGTGATAGTGGATCAACTAACGAAGTCGGCCCATTTCATCCTAATTTGTGAATCTCATACGGTGGAGGATCTATCTAAAATCTATATTTGGGAGGTGGTAAAGAGGAATGGTGTTCCAGTTTCGATTGTATCAGACAGAGATATGAGATTTACATCTCGTTCCTGGAAATCCCTACAGCAATCCCTGGGGACACAGTTGACGATAAGTACGACATATCACCCTCAGACGGATGGTCAATCCGAGAGGATGATACAAACTCTATAGGATTTGTTGCAGGCCTGTGTCATAGATTTTGGTGGCTCGTGGGAGGAGAACTTGTCTTTGGTGGATTTCTCGTACAATAATAGTTATCAGGAATCCATACAGATGGATCCCTTTGAAGCATTGTATGGGCGGCCATGTCGTTCTCCACTATGTTGGGTGGAAACGGGTGAGTCCTCGATGGTTTGACCGAGCCATGTCCAGGAGACGATAGAGATTAACAAGTTGATCAGGAAGAGAATGGAAACAGCTCTGAGTTGTCAGAAATATTATACAGATCATCGTCGAAGGTCGTTGTTATTCAACGTGAGAGATCATGTGTTCTTGATGATCTCTCCAACTTTGGGACATCTTCGGTTTGGGAAGTAGGGAATGTTATATCCGAGTTATATTGGGCCTTTTGAGATTCTTGAGAGGGTTGGTGAGGTGTCTTATCATTTGGATTTGCCACCTAGGTTCAGTGCGGTGCACAATGTGTTTTAGGTGTCGTAGTTGAAAAAGTATCATCCAGATCGTGACCATGTGATTCTATGGGATCATGTTGAGCTAGAACCAGATGCTTCGTTGGTGCACGTGCCATTACGGGTTGTGGATAGGCAAGAGAATGTCTTTTGTGGTAAAAGCATCAGTTTAGATCATGTCTTTTGGAAACATGGTCAGATTTAAGAGGAGACTTGGGAGAGGGAGAAAGATATGGTCGAGCAGTGGCCCGAGCTCTTTCAGCAAAAGGTGATTTCACTACTTTCCATGGATAGAAAGTTTAATGATGGGGAGAATGTAGAACCCCGGTTTGAGGTATGTGGTCCTTGTTTAGGAATTTTTATATGTTTAAAGTGCATGTGATGAGTTGGGATGAGGTTGGGTGATTTTTGAATGGGTTTTTATGAGTATGGAGTCTTTTAAAGGGGTGCACGGTTTGAGCACGGTTAGTGGAAACCGTGCAGATTCTCTAGGAAACCGTGTAGGGGAGAAAGTAGGCTTCACACGGACTACACACGGTTTTCCAAACCATGCATGGTAACCATGTGGACCCTTGAACCCAAGGTAGTAGCATGCGCACGGTTAGCGCACTGTTTTCCAAACCGTGTGGGCTAACCGTGCGGCCACTTAAAAACCGGGTTTTAAAATACGAGGTCACTCGGACTTACCTCATTTCACTCCAAACATTCTCTAACTCGTGGCTCACTCGGGTTCTTCGGTTCTCAGTGGGTGGATGATCTTTCCCACTAATTTTGGATGATTTTTGAAGAGGGTTCTTGGTGTTTTGAAGTTGTTTGCTCCTGGGTAAGTCTTCTCTAATGGTTTCTTTGTGTTTTCCTCTAGATATGCTCTTCCATCTTTCTTGGTTTTCTATATCTATAGATGTTATGTGTAGATCTAGGGTTCTGGTAGCCTTGGATGATGATTTTATGGCTTGTGATGGTTAGGTAAGGGGATCTAGAGAGGTTTTAGTGGTGCATTCGCCAGATTGGAGGTGCGATTGCTCGTGGGTCAATTTCTCAGGAACCGTAAAGTTATGTGGATTATCTCTCAACTCCACTTGGTTAGAGGTAATAGTTTTGGATACAATTATTTTTTTTTAGAAAATAACTGTGTTTCGATGTGTGAAATTGGTTTAATATCCCTTGGGTGATGTATTGGGTATTTTTGGGGAAAAGAGGTTTTTGTGGTGAAATGCTATTATAGTGAATTTTAAAATAAAGATTTTAAAATGGGATGTTATGCTTGATTTGGGAAAATGATTGATGGAATGGTTTTTAATAAAATATTTTTTTATTGAAATGTTGTTTGGCATGGAAAATTATTTTCAATAAATGGGTGATTTATTGAAGTGGATTGATATTCAATGGAAATGGTTGATTGCATGTTGTTGTGACCCTGATGCGTTATTTACTTGGTTTGGATTGATTGAAATGTTGTATAGAAGTGGAAAGGAAGTCTTACTATAAAAAGGGGATGTATTGTTGTCAGATGAACCACCATATGAGTAGTGGTTGGGAAGTATCGCTAGTTGTGAATGGGTGAACAGGTTGGGCGGAAGCCCCACCGTTTTGATTGTTTTGGTGTGAATGGGTGAACAGGTTTGGAAGAAGTCCCACCGTTTTGGTTGTTTGTTGTGAATTTCATTGTAATATGGAAGTTTTTGTGCTAATGTGTAAATGAAAAGATGGATTGTGGCTTGTTTGGTTGCCCTTCCCTTGGTTTCTAGGTTTTGGTGTGATGGCTTGGTAAGGGCATGTCTGGCTTATGAAAATGGTTACACATGTGATTTAATTTATATAAACTATTTTATATAAATGTACTGATGGATTTATCCTTGTTGTGTGTGTAGGGAAGTCATTTGGGGAAAACCTACTAATTTTTAGTACTCACCCCCTGCTTTGGCACGTTGGTTCCTTTACAGATGTTGTGTATCGTGACGTGGGAAAAGGTAAAGCATCTCCCTCCTTTAGTGGTGCGTTGTGATGTCTTTGTGGAGCATGGATCGTGGAGCTTGGTGTGGAGATATGGTTGTTTTATGGCTCATAGTGTTTGCTGTTGGGTTTTCGCTTTTACTCTAATGTGGTGTAGACATGGTTGGTTTTATTGGTTTTGGGTTGTTTTGTGGAATGACTTGGTTGTATTTAGGGAATACATTTTTGGGTTTGAAAGTGCATGTATCTTTATTTTTTAGTTTGGTTGGTTTTTTCTTAAGGGAAAATCGTTCCCCACTGATCCTTGAAGCCCTCGGCATTTATCACCAGCCTTATGCTTGGAACTTCACTTAAGGCCAAGTAACCCTCACCTCCTCCTCAATTGAATGTGGTAGGGGCGGGGTGTTACAAATGGACTTCATAGTGTATGATCCTGCTCTTTGACTCTATCACTTCCTATTTCCATGTTGAAAAGATTTTGTAAACACTGTATATTTATAATAGTCATGTGTACAATATTTAATGGATATATTATCTATGTTAATGGTAACTAATAGTCATATAAATCTAATTGGATAGTGAAAATGGAGTAAATGTGTTTTATATAACTGTAAGACATTTAATTGAATAAAAATTTGTATTTTATTCAAAATAATTCAAGATATTACAATCATACCCACTTTAGAAATTGATCCCTAGAAATTTTGTTTTCCCTCACTAAAATAGATGAGGGTAACATAACCTCCTCTATTTCCCACATTTCTTCATCAATCATGTCGTTTCACAAAAACACATTGATTAGGGGAATTATCTTATTTATTATAAATTGTTCTCTATGATCTATGATATCAAACATCTGTTCTTTATAGAAAAGACAATTCTCCAATGGTAAACCCTTTATATTGAGTATATCTAATAGGTATGTTGTTTAGTTTCTCATGATGGATACATGGAATATATATATTCATTGAGATAGTTTTGATGGGGTTCTAGTCTATAAGACGCTTCTCTAATGCGATCAAGGATTTCAAAATGGCCGGTGTACCTTGGATTAGGATTTCCGTTCTTCCCAAATATCATCACTTTATTCCATGATGATATATGTGGGACTGTTATGTCTCCAACATCAAACTCTGGGTCACAACAATGATTGTCAGTATAGGTATTTAATCATCTTTTAGAATCCTTTATGTGATACTAAATGTTCTTCACCTTCTCCACCCTTTCTATAACCATTTAATGACCAAAAAGTTTTCATTCCCCAACTTCTTCCCAACATTCTAGTGTTACACACTTTTTCCCACAAACGTCATTACAGGGAGCCATTTGGATGCTCGAGTAAGAACTGTTATTGTATAACTACAAGATAAGAAGAAGATGTTGTTCCCATCCTCCCTTGAGGCCAATTTATCATTCTATCAACATTTCCTCTAGTGTTGCGATATTCTAATCATATTTTCCGTCAGTTTGAGGGTGATAAACTATATTTAATTTTAACTAATTACTTAAAAAATAAAAGATAAATTTCCAAAACATAGATGTGAATCATGTATCATTATCAGATATAATTGATAGTGGTACCCCATGTAGGCTCACCACTTCTTTGATGTATATTATAGAATGTTGATTTAGTGGAAAATCATCTTAAATCCTAAGGAATTGCGTAATTTAAAGATATTTCACAACAACCCAAAAGGAATTGTTTCCATTGGATGTCTTCATATGTCTGATGAAAAAGTACATTGTGATGTTTTCCCATTTCCATGCTGGTATGGGTAATGGTTGTATCATCAGATTAGACATATATATTTGAGCCTTCACTTGATGACATACAAGGATCTTTTAATTTATATTAAGTGATCCCCTTTATCATCTTTTCCCACAAATAATTCACTTAGTGATCTCGATACATCATTATGTTTCAAGGGTGGATATAGAATGTTAAACTATGAGCATCATAAAATAGTTCCTTCTTTTACACATGATTTGAAGAAACACACAATCTTGACCCAAATCTCAAAATTCCATCTTCATTAACATTGAACATTGAGGATTTACGGTTCCTTCTAGTTTCCACTATCTACTGAATTACCACATCATTTTTTGATAATCCTTTATCCTTTTCAAAAATAGATGGCTGAAAAATTAATTTTGAAATGATTAATGATATTCATTTAATTTTGATTACCATTTCCATACTCTTAAAATATATGAAGATCAGATCCTTCTCAATTCTGATCAATTATATAATTGTTTCCTCATTTCTACATAGATAATTTTCCTCCTTATTTTCGTTACCAAGGAGGTAGTAGATTGTCCATTCATAACCCTAGATTAGTTTTAACCATATTCGTTGGTGAATATTAATCTCTTTCTGTGGAAATATATATTTGAGGCTTTTGGGATCAATATAAATTCACACATCTCCCCATAAAGACAATTCTTCTATATTTTCAATGAAAATATCATAGCTACTAACTCTAAATCATGTGTGGGGTAGTTTTTCTAAATAATTTTCAACTTACTTGAGGTGTAGGTGATGAATTTTAAATTTTACATCAACATACATCTTATTCATTTCATATAAGAATCGTTGAATGTTATGAAATATTCAATACATGTGGGATGTGTGAGAAGAAGGGTTCTGATAATAATCATTTTAAATTCTAAGAATATTTATTCCCAATCATTATTCCAAGAAATATTGACTCCCTTTTTAGTCAGTTTTGCTAATATTTATTAAAAATTGAGATAAATTTATCACAAATTGATGATAATATCCATTAAATCCCAAAGATATCTATGGATATATGTTATGTATGTGGGCCTCTTCCACCATTAAATTTCATTATCATTGAAGGATCCAAATATATCCCATTAATTTTGATGATATTCCCTAAGAATGATACTTCTTTAAAAAATTAACTCAATGTTGATTTAATTTTCATAAAACATCTCCTTTCTCATGGCCTTTAGCATGGTTCTCAGATTATCTTCATGATCCTCCTTGGTTTTAGTGTATATTAGAATATATTCACCAAAAATATGAAAATATATCAAGTTAATCTCTAAATAATATATTCAACTTGTCCATGAATATTTTTGGATAGTTAGTGAGTCCAAAATGAATTAATATGAACTCATAGGCCCCATACGATATCTGAAAAAAAGTATTGGGGATATCTTTATTATTCACCATTCCACGATAATATCTCAGCAGATTACCCACCTTCAATATGAATTTTACTCCATGTAGATGATCAAACAAGTCGTTAGTCCATGTAAAATGATACTTATTCTTTATCATGGTCATTTTCAGTGGACAATAATCAATTCAAAGACACACTGACCCATCCTTGTTCTTGATGAATATGATTGGTGAAACCCTTGGTGAGTCATTTGGGTATATGAAACCTTTATTTATATTCTTATTTAGTTCTTTATTCAACTCCTCACATTCCACAATGGCCATTATTTTTTAGTCATTTATATCGGAAACACCCTAGATATAATATCGATGGAGAATTCAGCCTTTCTACTATGAGGAAGACTAGACAATTCTCAAGAAACATGATAATGTATTCCCTCACAACAAGATTTTATTTGAGGATGGGTATTTACTTAGACTCAATCAATTGAGCAAGAAATTATTTCTTATATGGAAATAATTTCTATGGTTGAGATGATTGTTCTAAAGAAGATCCATTATCCTCCTTTCACTTCTACAGAATTATGGGATGATTTTCCAAATAGAGAGTGATTTCTTTCCCATGTGAATTTTTGTTGGGTACATATAGGGAAAGCAAATCCATGCCCAGTACATCATAAAATTCAACCAAATTAAGTATTACAAGGTTCATTGGGATGATCAGCCCATAGATTGTGATAGTGGAGGAGTTATATAAATGAGATTCAATAATTTCCTCATTTTCCATTTTCAAAGACATCTTCATATCTATGATTTGTGGTGGTGTTGGAAAAGTTATAATAAACAATCATGATGTTAAGTAATGTATAGAACTAGAGTAAATTTTTTTTCCATTATTCTTGAATAAATATCTAGTATACCTATTGACATTTATTAGTTAGGATCAACCTATGTGCACATAATAGAAATAATTTCCCATATTTCCACAGAGGTTGTTTATTTCCATAGAAAACCCATGGATAAGTGAAATTGTTAAAAAAGTTCTCTTTTTCATTATAATTGAAGTAGAAAGAAATGAAATGAGGGTTTACCAGATAATTCCATTCCTCAATTACAATGGTGGGTTTCTCCTATGGAAATTCATTAGCTGGCTTCCATTATCTTCGACACCTAATTTATTTCCTTATTCCCCTTAGGAAATTTCATGGGTGCTTAATTCCACACCTTGGAAAAGTGGGATGATGAAATTTATTACCACAATTTGATTTATCCATCGGACCACCATAATTAAACTCCTTGTTCATCTTCTTACCCCCATAATACACTTTGGATTCTCAGATCTCCATTTCAACTTTGATAGAACATCAGACAATTTCTTCATATCTATCAACATCACTATAGGATCCCATGTATTTATAGAATAATTAATTTTTGTATGTATATTTAGGAATAATATATTAATTTTACATTAAAGGGTATCTCATTCTAAAAGCATACTCGATATGCAACAACTGGTTTCTCTAAAATCTTATAATACACACAACATTTCGTTATACCAAAAAATATTATAATACTATAATTATTTTAAATGGTAGTTAATACCTACATGTTTTATTATTGGGAAATATCAAAATTAACTATATTATGATTTTACATATTTTTTAATTGTTTTTTATATTTACCCAATGGCTAATAGAGTATTAAAAATTAAATAAATCCAATTTTAAGCATAAAATACTTTAATATTTTTAAAAGGTAAGTTTACCACCTATTGATGGAGGAAAAATTTTAAAAAAAAGTTTTTTATATGTTTTATTTTACAAAAGAAACATCTTCATTGGAATAAAAACATCAAAATTTACCTAGGTTGAAATTTTTAATATTTTTCTAATGAAATTCATATTTTAATGAATATTGAAAAATAAAACATTTTAATTCAAAACCGCATTTTCATCTAATTTATTTATATAGTAATATTTCCTTTTTAAATGGTTTTAAAGTGTCATTGAATTTTTTATCATTGAATTCAATTTTTTTAATTGGAAGTGATTTTACATTGATATTGGACATAAACAGAAGTCAATATTTTGGTAGTTTTTATTTTTTTAAAACATGCATTCTGGTTTTGACAACGAGAATTAATTTTAAATTATTTATTGTATCTTATGTGTTCTGAATTAGGAAAAACGGTATCCATTTTTTGAATTAGAAGGTTCAAATTGTGTAAATAGATATATTTTATTTTTAGACATTATTAATAGTGACTTCAGTAATTATTTTATTTATCATTGTCAAAGTGTAAATGTGGTAAATAAGGGTAAAAATAATAATAAAATAGTATTAAACTACCCTAAAACGACACATATTATATTTAATGAGATATATCTGACCATGGGAATCATTGGGTTGAATTTAGGAACCTATTGAGAAATTAGGGTGTGATAATGATATTTTATAATAATTAATATAAAGTAAAGAGAAAAATAACATAAACATGTAACTTCATAATAGATAAAATATTATATGGAATTATATAAGTGATAACATAGACTATAAAAAGTAATTATAAATATAATTAAACTCCCTACATCATTATATTTTATTTATAATTTTTTGACATTATATAAATTAATTTAATTAGGACACAATGATGATATAGTGTTTGCTTCATTATTAAAGGATTCAAATAAATGATATTATAAAAATTAAATTAAATATTATATAACATAATTAATGTCATAAATTAATTATCTTGGCCAAAATAACATGTTATGATTGATTCGAATTTTCTAAAAGTAATCAAGTTGTTATGAATTTATAAAAAAGTCAGGTATAAATAGTGTCCAAAATTGACATTATTCATAACATAAAATAAGATACAGTTTGTTAAATTATATTAAATTCCTAAAAATATATAATTTTTCCAAATGGTTAATATATGTCTATATATATCATAAATAATATTCTTTTGGTTCAGTTTTTAAGATATGATAATTACATTAACTCATAATGTGTAAATTACATGATATCACTATAAGATTAAAAAGGGTAAAATATGGGTTAAAAAATATAAGGATAAAAATATATAAAAAAATTTTCTAAAAAATATTGTATAATGATTATTAGAGCAAAAATAATATTATCCTAAAAATAAATGACTTTTGGACCATTTTTAATCAAAATTTAATTTATAATAAATTAATATTTCAAGACATTCCTATAGTGCCGCTCTTCCCTCTTATAAAAGCCACCACCTATACACCCATAATCACACCTCTCAAGACCCTTTTATTGTCCATATTATGCTCAAATATTCTCCATAGACAAATATTTCTACCTATAAGACTTAACTTAGGCAGAAGACAATTTAAGAATGCATGTTGGCTCTAATCAAAAGATGTTACCCAATTTAGAGGTAACACCTTCTCACAAGTCACATTCCATTATTTTATTTATATAGTCACTATGGTATTATTATTGTTGTATTACATAAAAAAAATCCAAAATATAATAGCATGTTTATATGATAATTATTCTAAAAACACTTAAATACACCTCCATGTAATAGATACAAACATACTATTTTTGTGTACGACGAACTACTACTTCATGAAATAATTATTGTCAATTTTCCCCTACCACCTCTCATGGTGTCCATTATGATGGAAATATATTTATATATGATATATATTATATTTAAATGGTCTATATTATTCATTATTTTTATTTACATTATACCACTCTGTGTTCCATAATGTGTAAATACAATAATTTCTTTTCAGGAAGTGCATACTACTTCCCCCTCAAAGTGATATGAATCATTAATAAAATACATTGAATGTATAAAAAGTTTAATTAATGAAATTATATAAAATATATAACATATTTCATTATACTATAATTATAATATACCAATGTATCATTTATTTTTCATTTCATTAATATGACAAATAAATGAAAGTAGCTTTCATGAGTACATACGGCCTACCATCTCCATGAACTTTGCATTTAATTTATTATCTCCAAATATTATAGAATATTATAAATAGATATGTAATTCATATATATTGTATTTAAATAATTAATATAATTAGATAGATGATGGAATTCTTAACACTTGGACAATTTACATCAAAATAAGTTCATTTTCGACTCCAGTACCGAATATCTACAAAATGATAGATATGAACTTGAATAATTATATGATTTTTATAACAAGGTAATAAGTGATATAAAAGAATAAAAAACTTCAAAATGTTTCTGAATCATGTATAAAATAACTTAAGTTTATTATTCAGGGAGATAAAGAATGAAAAAGACATATTAGACTCAAGGTATGGTAATTTGTCTCCAACTCATTTCATTGAGGAATATTTTGATTTATATAAAACATTATGTAATATGGTGTTTAATCCAACCATTTTAATTTTAATTTAATTCAATTGTTTTCCATAGGAATCTTTTTCTATGAAGATTTTTACTAAAGGAAAAAAGGAATGTTTATTTTTAAAGTACGCAGTGACAAAGACATTTCAACCGTTGCAAGAATTTTTTGATATGTGGATTCCTCTACAAGAAATAATGTTTAAAAAAATACATTCAATACCATATTCATTTTTTAGATATTTTTTTATTGAAATTGAATTTGATAATGGATTGGTTATGTCAATATCATGAACTGATATCTTGTGATTATAATGTGGAAATTTAATCTTTCATTTATGGTTGTTTTTTATGTAATGATTAAGTTATGGTTCTTGGGAATTGATTACATACATGAGTGGTTCAGTGATGAACCGAGGGTGGGTTATCCTGTGATATCTCTCCATTTCATTTGATAATGTGACAAAGGTAAACATTACAGCTTCTCCTAAAAGATTTAAGTAACATATGATTGGTATTCCAAATGTAACCATGAAGGATACTCCCTATGTAGCTTTGAAAAATATAATATAATTATGTTATGGATTCCACAAGTTAACTTTATGAATTATTATTTCTAGGATTTATTAAAAAATATTATGATTTCAAGAGGTATTTTAAAGAGCATATGTTTTATGAGTAAAAAGTATAATTAAATTGATTTGTATGTATTCATGGAATAATGTTTTCTTTTATTATAATATATACCTTAATGAAATTTTTATTTTGATCCCATGTTTTTGAAATGTCTTTCATAGGTTATAAAGACAGGTAAGATAAAGGAAGAATTCAAGATAAAAAAATTTCAAGAAAAAAATTCAAATTTTATTTCAGGGGTTTTATTATTGTGAACAAAATTGGATAGATTAGAAGTGTCTAAATTAAAATATTTTAGCTATAATGTAATATTTATGGCATATTCTACAAAACTATTAACCTAACAAAATATTCAATGTAAATTCATAGCTTTAAAAAAGATTATATAATGTTTAAGTCTAGGGCCTTATAGTTTGTATCAAAGGTCGGTTTAGATAACATTAGGAGTTAAGATATTGTTAATTGAATATCCATAATTTTTTTTACATTAGGGTTAGATTGAAAAAGAATAAAATTTTAATATTACCATGTTTCTACATTTATGATATATCGGTGTTCAAAATGGATTTCCGCATAGGAAATAGGGCAGCGAAGATGGGATGACATCAAGAGGAAAAACACTTACCAAATCAGTAACAAGAGATGGTCGAAATCGAAACTGAACAGTTTTTTACAATGATGGAATAATTAACATAAGATATAAATGTTGGTGGTATCCATGCAGGATATCAGCCAGATCAGCCATAATGGAACATATCACTAGAAGAGCATTTCATGAGGCAACATCCCCCATCGATCAGAGGATCATATGACCCGGTGCTAACTAAATAGTGTATTAAAGAAATCAAATTTGTTTTGAGGTCATGGGGTCTTCCTAATATCAAATGGTTAAACTTATTGTTTACAATTTTGAAGGTGAATCCATTAAATGGTGGTCAATGGTTATTAATATTATTGATTTTGAGGAGATTTATTATCTTGATTTGGATGCATTCAAAGTTATGTTCCTGGATAAATATTTTCCTAAGGATGTTCTACATTAGATTGAAAAAAAATTCCAATAATTGAAATGGGGGATGACTCAAAGGCTAATAATGAATAAAGGTTCACTCGAATGGCATGGTATGCTCCAAATTTCATATAAGATCTTGATAGTAATATCTATTTTTTACACAAGATTAAAAAAAAGTATCAAATGTAATTATCCACTTGCGAGTTCAAAAATTATTAAAACTGGTTTGATGATCGAAGAATATAGAAATAGAGTTTGTCAATGATCAGGAGTTCTTTGAAAAACACGAGAATAAGAGGTCAAGGCGGAAGTTGAAATCGAAGAGTTCTTCAAAAGAGTCTAATGGTAAGAAACATAAGTGTAATTTTTGTAAATATTGTTGTAAAAAGCATATTAGTAATGCCCATTGAATTTCGGTAAGTTCTTCTAATGTGGTAAAATGGGACACATGGCTCATAATTGCACTGAAAAAGATCAGGTTAATGGTACGATAAAATCTGATTTAGAGTTAGTAAAAGGTTTTAAGTGCACTGAAATTATTCATTATGAAAATACGTTTCTGAAAAAGAACTCAAATGATGGAAGCCAACAAGACTACAAGTAGAAAGGGGAGGTGAAATCCTTTTAAACTACATCATCAGATGTTGGGATATCAAATGAAGTAGTATCAGGTACATTGTATATTTATTCAGATTATTCCAATGTATTATTTGATTATGGGTCTACATATTCTTTTATTTCAGAGATATTTTAAAATAAATTTGCAATTCCATCTCATGTTATGAATCATGAACTTTTGGTGAAAACACCTAGGGGAAATAATGAGACAACAATAAAATAAAAGAGCCATCATATATTTTTGTGTGAAAATAATATACTTGAAAAAAATTATTTATTGGACTCTAGTATAGTTCAATGTTATTTTGGGTAGGAATTAGCTTTCTGTTTATTATGCTAAAATTGAATACAGAGCTAAAGATGTGTCTTTTTAGATTGAATTTTAATTTGTGTTCAAGAATGAACCGTTAAATTTGATAACATATCAAGATGATGAGAAACTAGTAAAAGATGGAAATGAAATTTCCCGTGCACATATTGTTGAAAACAAAGAAAATATTGAAATTTATGATATTCTAGTGTGAAATGAGAATCTTATTGTTTTTCATGATGAGTTTCCAGGTATTATACCTGATCAGGATGTTGAATCTACTGTTCAATGGATTTTTTATGCTAATCCAATTTCAAAATCCCCTTATCAAATTGATCAAATTAAACATTTAGAGATAAAGATTAAATTTAGTGATTTATTAGAAAATTGATTCATTCAACCCATCACATTACAATAGGGTTCTCTTATCTTATTTGTAAAAGAGGAATGATGGTTCAATGAGAATTTTCGTTGATTATAGAGCCTTTAATAACAACACTATTAAGAAAAAGTATTCTTTGCCTCATGTCAATGATTTGTAGGATTAACTCAAAGGAGAAAAGTAATTTTTAAATATTGAATTGAGATTGGGGTACCATCAGTTAAAAGTAAAAGATGTATACATTATGAAGACCATGTTTCATACTAGATATTTCTATTATAAATTTTTAGTTATTCCTTTTCTGATAACCAATGCACCTACTATATTAATGGATCTTATGAATAGAATTTTCAGTTTGTTCTTCTATAAGTTTATGGTTTTCTTTATTGATGATATTTTAGTATATTCACAATTTAAAGAAGAGCATGAATGTCATTTAAGGTTTGTCTTGAATTTGTTAAAAGAAAATAAAATGTATGGAAATTTAAAAAGTGTGAGTTTTGGTTACAAAAAATTTCATTCCTTGGTTACATTGTTTCTAGAGATGGCATCACTATTGATCCCACAAAAACAAAAGTCATTGAATAATGGCCATGACCAAAAAATATAACAGAGATCGATAGTTTTCTTGGTTTTGTAGATTATTACCAGAGGTTTGTTGAAAAAATTTCATGGTTATCTAGATCACCAACTATGTAAACATAGAAATGTGTTATGTTTATATGGAAAAAATAATTCAATGAATGTTTTTATGAATTGAAAAGATAATTGGTGATTTCTCCAATTTTGGCACTACCTTCTAGAAATGGATAATTTTTTATCGATAATGACACATTTTTGAAAGGAATTGGTTGTGTCCTAATGCATAATAAGTAGGTAATCTATTATGATTCTCGTTATTTGAAAACTCAGGATTTAAATTACTATGCACATGATTTTGAATTAATTGTCGTTGTTTTTTCGTTAAATGTTTTGTGGATTAAGTTGTAAGGTGTAAATAGTGAAATATATATTGATCAAAAATGTATTAAGTATATATTCACTCAAAAATACTTAATCATGAGACGAAGGATAAGGATGCAATTAATAAAGGATTATCAGTGCACGATTCATTACCATCTAGGAACGGAGAATAATGTGGTTGAGACATTGAGTCGAAAGAGTAATGCAATATTTACCATACTATATTCCGAATGAGATCCTTTGGTTTTTTATTTGATGAATTTTGTATTGGTAGTTGTGGGGGTAAGGAATTATTCTGTTTTGTTATAGGTGGTAGTGAAATCATCTCTGTGAAACAGAATTAAGCAAGCATATAAAGAATAAAATGAGTTCTAGAAAAAAGGTCGAACTGGTTCAGAAGGGTAAGTTAACTACTGTTAACATTGTTAAATACTACATTTTGGGGATTGGAGAAAGATTATGTGTGACATGTGATTCATATTTGAATAAATAGTTCTTATTTAAGGCTTGTAGTACTCCATTTTTAGTTCATCATGGTAGTACTATGATGTACACAGATATCTGGGAGTATTACTAGTTGGATGGAATGAAAAATAGATTATGTTGAATTTAACCTAATATGTTTGATTTGTCAATATGTTAATGAAGAGTGGTAGTTTCCAAAAGAGATGCTTTAACCTTCTACACCTCTAGAGTAGAAATTGAAAAATATATCCATAGACTTCGAAATAGGATTACCAATTAATTCTCGATTTAACAATGCAATCTATGTTATTGTCAATTGAATGACTAAATCTTCTCATTTTATTTTTATTCGAGACAATTTATCACTAGATAAAATTTCTAATTTTTTATTAATGATATAGTCAGGACACAAGGAGTTCCTATATCCATTTTATCTAATAGTTATCCCAAGTTCACATCTGACATTTGGAAGGGACTTCAAAAGTCATTGGGTACAAAATTAATTTTTAGTACATTTTTTCATCCATGATTATATAAGAAATAAAAAACTATTAAGAAATTTGATAATATGCTACATAGATATTCAATGGATTACCAGGGAATTTGGGTCCAAAATATTTATTTGGTTGAGTTTTTTATAATAACAGTTTTAATTATAGTATACAGATGAAACCATTTGAAGGATAATATGGAAATAGGTGTCAAAATTTAAATATTTGGGATTATGTGGGTGAATGAAAGTTGATGTGACCATAATTAGTAGAAGATATGGAAAAATAGTTTAGTTGATTCAGAAGAACATGAGAACAACTTAGAGAAGGAAAAAAATTATGCAGATAACTTGAGTAAGGATAAGTATTTCAAGGTAGGTGATCATGTCTTTATCAAAGTTTCTACATTGAAATGATTGACGTGTTTTGGTACGAAGGGAAAGCTGAAATTGAGATTCATTAGATCATATGAAATATTGGATAAAGTTGGATCATTATCCAAAATAGTGGATTTACCTCCATGTTTATCGTAGTTTGATACTTTTTTTCATGTTTAAATGATGAGAACATATATGCTGGATCAATCTCATGTTTTGAGTCTAAAGGTAGTTCGTTAGGAATAGAATATTTCTTATGAGGAACAACCAGTACATATTCTTGACTGTAGAGAGAGTGTGTTACAGAATAAGGTAACTATTTAGGTAACGATTTTGGGGAAAACCATATGGTCGATTAGGTATTATGGGAATCTGAAAATTCTTTGAAGGATAAATACCCACACTTATTTGATAATTAAATTAAATTATGTGTGTGCAATTATCAAAAGGGGGAATGATCTTGGAACGCATGTATTTATAGTATAATACTTATATATATATATATATTTAAAAAGAAAATTTTAATTTCACATTATAGGAAATTCTTTTTTCGATAGTTTACTCAATACACAACAACGAGTTTCTCTGAAATCTTACGTTGCACACAACATTGAGTTATACGGAAAAATAAATTATTATTATTATTATTATTATTTTAAATGGATGTTAATGCATAGTTGTTGTATTGGTGAGAATGAATAGAATCAACTATTTTATGATTTTAAATATTTTTTTAAATGTTTTTACATTCATCCAAATAATTATATCAGATTAAAATGATAATGAAACCAATTTCACACATAAAATACTCTAACATATTAAAAAGGTTGGTTTACCACCTTTTGATGTAGAACCATTTTTAAAAATATTTGTTATCATTTTTATGTGTTATATTTTAGAAAATATACTTATTCATTAAAATATGAAAATCAGAACTTATTTTGGTTTAAATGTTGGTATTTTCATAAATAAATTTATATTTTGATGAATAGTGAAAATTTGCATTTTAATTGAAAACTACATTTTAATCTAGTTTATTTATATAGATAGATTGTACAATTAATTTTTTTTAAAGTGTAATTGTTTTATTTTTTTTATAATTTTATATAATTTTAGTCATTGGATGTAATTTTCACTTTGAAATTGGACATAAATAGATGGAAATATTTTGGTAGTTTTTACTACTTAAAAACACGCATTCAGGTTTTCACAACATGAATTAATTTGAAATTAATTACCACAACATCTATGTTTTGAATCTGGAAAAATTGAATCCATATTTTTAATTATAAGGTTCAATTTTTTTAAAGATTACCTTTTATTTTTAGAAATTATTAATAGTAACATTTGTAATTATTTTATTTACCACGGTTAAAGGGTAAATTTGATAAAAAGGGTAAAAATAATATGATAATAATTTTAAATTACCCTAGCACATGTCCTAATTCTATTGAATTAGATATTCTCGACCATGGTCATACTTGGGTTGATTTTAGGACCCCATGCAGCCACATGGGAGTGATAATGACATATTATAAAAATTAATTTAAGGTAAATAAAAAATAACATAAACATGTATCTTCAAACTAAAAAACATTTTTATGGGGTTATGGAAGTGATATCTTCAACAATAAATATTCATTAGAAATATAAAAATGATTTACTACATATTTATATTTTATTTATACTTTTTATACATTAAATAAATATATTTAATAAGGACATAATGATGATGTAGTGATTTCTTCATTAATAAAGGATTCAAATAAATGATATTATAAATATTAAAATAAATATTATTAGATATAATTAGTGCCATCCACATGATATGTAGATTAATAATACCTGTTATTATTGATTCAATGTTTTTCCCAAAATAATCATATTGTTATGAATTTGTATGAAAACCATTTATGAATAGTGCCAAAAATTTACATAATTTCATAACATAATATATTAAATAGATTATTAAATGATATTAAATTCATAAAAATATAAGATTTGTAAAAATAGTTAATAAAAGTTCAAATATATCTTAAATTACTTTCTTTTGTGTCATGTGACATGATATGGTAATTACATTAACCAACAGTGAGTAAATAACATGATATCACTATAAGATTAAAAAAAGTAAAATAAGGGTTGAACCCAAAAAATATATATATAAAAATATTCAAATAATTAATAATAATTATTTAATGAATATTATTCTAATATAAATTATCTTATATTATAATTAAATGAGTTTTGGGCCATTTTTTCATCGAAATTGAATTAATAATAAATTAATAGTTCAAGACTTTCATAAAGTTCCCCTCCATCCTCTTATAAAAGGCCACCACCTATACACACATACTAACACCTCTCAAGACCCTTCGATAATCTAAATTATGCACAAATAATCTCCCAACATCCACTCATCCCCCTTATAAGAATTAAATTAAGGATAAATAGATTAAAGAAATCCATTTTGATCAAACCAAAAAAAGATGCCTCATTTAGAGGTAATGTCTTCTCTCAAGTTCATTTCTTTTATTTTCCATATCCACTATATATTATCTTATTATTATTTTATTAAATAAAAACACAAAGGTCCTTAATATACTAGTATTTTTTTATGAGTATGATTCAAACTACCTTTACACACACCTCCATCTAATGGATACAAACATATTGTTTATGTGTACATCAAATTGATGCCTTAAGAAATGATGATAGTTTAATTTTTTCCTACCGCCTCTCATGCTGGTCATTATGATGGAATTGTTATTATATATGATATTTGTTATACTTATCTTTTATTTATTGTTCTATGTTTTTATTTACATCATACCTTCATTCTTTCCATAATGTGTAAATACTATAATTTCATTTGAGGATGTGCAGACTACCACCCCTTCAAAGTGATATGACTCGTTCGTGGCCTATATGAAATTTAAGAATTACGGGTTTAATGATAATATGTATCATATATAACATGTTATATTAAAATGTAATAATAATATACATATGTATCATTTTTTTCATTTCTTTAATATGAATGATAAATGAATGTAGCCTTCTTGTGTATGTACGACCTACCGTCTCCAGGAACAACACCTTTAATTTATTATATCCTAATGTTATAAACTATTATAAATACATATATAGTGTATATATATGATATTTAAATATTTAATATCATTATGGAGATGATGGGATTTTTAGTACATGCAAATTTATATCAAAACTATTTTATTTTATAATTAAGTACCAAATATCGACAAAATGACCGATATGAACTTGAATAATTATATGATTGTTATAACAAGGTCATAAGTGATATAATAGGAATAATAAATTTGGAAAAAGTTATAAAGGAAGTATAAAATAAATGATGTTTATTATTCATGGATATAAATAATAAACAAGACAAGTCAAACTGAAGTTAAGGGACTTCATCTCAATCATCTTTATTTGAGGAATATTTGGATTTATATACAACCATATTTTATATGGTGTATAATATACCCATTTGAAATTAAATTTATTTCAATGGTTTTAAAAGGAATATTTTTCTAAGAAGCATTTTAATAATTGATAAAGGGAATTTTTTTTAATGTATGCAGCGACAACGAACTTTTCCTCTACCGTGAGTGTTATTTGATAATTTGATTCCTCACCAAGTCATAATTCTAAAAAAATAAAGTAAATACCATATTCATTTTTAGGTATTATGACATTGATAATGGTTTTGATAATGGATTTATAATGTCAATACCTTGAATTGATATCATGTGATTGCAATATGGAAGGGTTATCATTCCATTATGGTTGTTTTATGTGTTATGTTTATGATATAGTTATTGGTTATTGTTTATGTATACGAGAGGTTCCAATATAATGTGGGGGAGGGTGAGCCCGTGATATATCTATAATGTATTAGTTAACGTGATAGAGTTAAACGTTAAGGATTCCCCTAAGAGATTTAAGGAATGTATTGTGATGGGTATTCCAAATGTAACTATGAAGGATACACGATATTTAGATGTGAAAGCTACAATTTAATTATGTTATCGATGCCGCAATTTACCATTATGATATATGATTTATTTTTGTTATTCATAAATCATATGACTTCATTAGGTATTTTAATTTTCAAACATTTTATGATTAAAAAGTATGATTTGATTGATTTGTATGTATTCATGGACTAATGATTATTTCTTTATTTCAAATCTCTTAATGATATTTTTATGCTCATCCCATGTTTTTGAAATGTTTTTTCACAGGGTATAATCAAGGGTAAGAGAAAAAAATAAATCAAGAATATTTTTATCATGAAATCAATTATTATTTTATTTAAGGATTTTTATTATTGTGAAAAAAATCGATATTGTTGAAGTTTCTAATTTGTAATATTTGAGATGTAATGTAGTAGTTATGGCCTAAATATCAAAAAATATAAACTAGAGAAGATACTCAATGTGAATTATTTAATTATCTCAAGATTGTGTAATGTTTAATGTTGAGGATTTATAATCACAGATCACAAAAACTTTTTTTGGTCATGGATTTATCCCATCAAAGATATAGTCATCCCTGTATTCCGGGGTAATGAAAATACTAGAGTCATATCATGCATGTGTTGTTCAGTTTTCATTATACGCCCAGATAGATTTGTCATCGTGTTTCTTAAGTTCAAGGAATTCTCGTTCAATTTTAAGTTCGATAGTGAGAGTAAAATATTTTTAAAAATAATCCAAAATTCACTATCTCCATTTTTTTAATCTCTTCCTAAAGCTACATATTCTTGATCAATGTTCACTGCTAATCATATTATCCCTCCACATGACTAACAACCTGATGAACTTTCTCTTGTTTATGACATTGAATTATGGAGAAGATATTCTCATCGAGTTGATTCATTGTTCCACAATTAAGGGATCAAATGATCTATGGAATGTATGAGCCCTTTCTCATATGAGGTTCTTCATTATAGCTTCTTCTCTCTTATGGGTGATTGGGAACTCCTCCAGATCCGTTTTAATATTGATAACATGAGTTAACTAAGATAATATCATGAAAATGTTTTCAATTACCGCTCCCATAGGGTTTAGCATCTCATTGGGAATTCATCACATTGACTGTCACATAAGTTGTTAAATCGATTCATCCTATTACTAGACATTGGCTAGAATAAAAAGAAAATTAAGGATGATTATTTTAAATGATTAAACACATAAAGAGAAATAAAATAAAATTAAAGGGATAACTTACAAAATAATTTTTCTCCTTAACTTATGAGCATCTAGGATTCAATATATGTTATCCATGGTTTATTTCCAAACACATATTCTTACGGTAATTTTTTGATACTATAGTATGGTTTATATTGTGTTTATAAAATTCCCTAAGAATATACATTGGTAGATTCAAACCAGTTGAATAATATTGCTGAATGTTGGGTACAAGAATACCCTTATTCAGGAAGAAAATGTCTTGTTTGATTTGTTACACCTAGGTACATCTATTTCAGAACCATGTCCAGTTTTATTATCTCAAAATGATTTATTTTCATTATAAACCATATACACTATAATAAAAAAATTTAGGGATGTTTACTTATAATTATTCATAACCTTATGGATTTCAATGGAGTTATATAGTCATAACCTAAAAAATAACTAAAATATTAGTCTGAGACAAACTGTAACAACCCTTCTATTTTTTCATAGTTAAACATGATTTATTACATTAAATTACACATAATAAAACATGAAAGATAGATAGGTCTAGTTAATTTCTGAAATTATGTAGAATAAATAACAACATAAATCAAGAAAAAGCACATATTTATTGATTTTTTAACATGATAAAAATGTTCATTCATACTTAAAAATGTATGGGATAACCTGAGGAAACATATAAGAAAGTGGAGACCAATAAAGCCTAATAAGGGAATAAAAAAATCCATGACAAGAAGAAGAAAATACAATTTAGATTATAGGTATATCAATGGATCATAAAAGGAACATTATTAATAACGTCTTCTATTGAATGATAATAATAAAACGGGAAATGTGGAAACATCTTAATATACTGTATCATAAACATAGGTCAAGGTTAAACCATCCAAGAAATCACAATGGACAAATTCCCATAAATGAATATGTTTAAACCTGTAATGACAAAAAAAATTGAATAATATGCTTGTTTTCTGAAAATTTATGCTTCACATTCCAATAATCAAGAAAACAATATGTGTTTAATTGAAATAGAAGCATGTAGTTTTGACTGTTATATAACTGTTGGTTAATATGATCGTTAGAAATAATAATATTTTTAAGTTATAAATATTGTTTATAAATAAAAATGATAATGGATAATAAATGAAAGAAAGATGAGTTGATGGCCTATACCAGCACAATTATTCCATATGATTCCGTTTTGATAGATCTTGGGAAGGAGGTAGCATCTCTGGGATTGGTTCTGGACCAAGCCCATGCCGAGACTCAATGTTATAAGATTGAAAGAAATCGCCAAAGAGATTTGTTCAAGTTGATAGAAATCAAAACTCGGGAAATGTTTTCTGAGCCTCCCCAAGATTCAATCACTATTTAACACCTAACTATTAGTTCTTCTGCAGTTGTTATAAGTAGATATGTAATGAGTCCTTGATTACTTTTTTTAATAAATTTTTATAAATAAAATAGTTATTTCATATTTGGGATAAATAACCAACATATTTGAATTTCAATTGCCTAAATTATTCTAGGATGATTTTTTAGAATATTTCTAAGATGTTTCTTATTAATGATGAATATTAAGATAATAATGTTTTAATATAATGTTCATACATTAAAAATGATATTGTGAAATGATTATTTACAAATAGACATACATGATTGTGATATGTAAAAAATATAGAGTATGATAAGATCAACCTAATTTTTGGTCAATAGTAACATATGGATAGTATTATGGCCAATGTAATAGTATCCTCACCTAAGGAAGTATAAAAATTATTTAAGCCTATTTATTGGTAATGTGTTATAATAGTACAAGAAAATAACTATTTTATATATAATTAGTTAAGTATTAATATCGTTCTATTAGATAGTGATTTTAATTAAAAATTAAATTTCGCATATTTATAAAGTTATTTTCATAAAATAGACCTCATTTATGAATTCAAAACATCGATATTAGGCTAGGGTGAATTTATGAAATTTTTATATAATGATTTGTTTTTCAGTGACTATTAAAATTAAAATTTTTTATTTTTAGGTGTGTTTTATGAGATCATGAAAAGTTAATATTTAATTTAAAATTTTGGTTGAATCATTTAGATTAATATATTATATTATGTGTCCCAATTGTACAGAAAAATGGGAAATTACCATGGTAAAGCTCATAGTTTTTAAAATATTGTCAATGAGTTGTAATTAAAAATTAATTAAACACTCCCTCTCTTTTACAATAAATACCAAGCCATTCTATCTTTTATCTTCATTACAATTTTATTATCAATAATTTTATGTTATTTATTCTCCTCCTAGAGTCCTCAAAAATGTTCCTCAAGCCATCGAGGTTCCGATCATAATGTTTTATAAATTACTCTTCAAGTTAAAGGGAATTCTCAACTTCTCTTTTTCCCATTGAAGTTCTATTTTATGTGGTATGTATTTCATGTTTCCATACCATGTTATAATTTCCATTTTATTCATTCCATATTATATATTATTAGTCTTTTATGAATTTTTTACCCATTTCCACACTCTTTTTAATGTTTTCTAAAACCATTTTTCATAGCCATTATGCTGAAGAATTTTCATATCAAAATCTATCTATTTTTCACAAGGGAATCACTTAATATATTTATGTGAAAACCCAAAAATGAATAACTACTAGAGGTATTCATCAAAACATAAAAATTATATATTTTATTCTTGAATTTTTATATATAAAACCCTCATTCCTTTTCTCTGGGTTATAAATGACATAATGATCATGTTTTTAAGCACTTTTTAAAATGTCACAATTTTGATATGAAATCCAATTATTTTATTTTCATTTTTTTATTTAAGAAATGATTGATTATGATCTATGTGTATCACCTAAAAATAATATAATATTAAGGTTGCACCCAAATATCAATCCGATTCATTTCATAACGAAACTAATTTCTAGAGATGACAAGTTTTACGATACAATGGTGAATAACCTGGGTAATGATTATGACACCTTAGGGATGAATCTTGGTGATATGCTTATGAATGTCTCACTAAAATATTTTAGCCACATTTTCACATTATGAATATTAATATTATTATTATTATCTTCTTTTTTATCATTCCTTTACAATATTCCCTAAGGTCTTTTTTATATCCCTCACGTTCCCATGTAAATTGTTTCATGGGTTTTCATTATTGGGCCTTCTTATAACCCTTTATTTTAATGTATGTCTTTAAGTTATGAGTAGGAGTAATTGTAATTATAATGAACAAATAAAAAATTAATTTTATTTTTATTAGAATAATTTTACATTTCTTTATGTATTATGTACATTTTTTTTCAAGACGCCAAATTTTAATGATCCACTCTTTGTAAAATGTAATGTAATGTTATGTAATAAAATTGTAGGAAGCCATAGTTGGTATGAATGTTTAGTTTAGTTATTTTTGGAAATTGGTATCTAAAAAATTTAGTTAGAACCCTATAGAAAAGTTTAAATATAAGAAAATTTTTAGGTATTTTTGTTTAATAATATGTAAGTGGTTTCCGAAAAATATCTTCATATGGATATAAACAAGTGGATGTGGCTCTGGTAGAGATGTGTCTAGGGGTAAAACTAAAAAACACCACATTGAGATAGACTTGAATTAGAACATGTGCATGAAAACGGTCTTTGATTCACTCATGGTTTTACACTCTCGGGTGATATGTATTGTTAATCATAATATTTTTATGAATCATTATGAAGGAATTATAGAGAAATGTAATTTTTGTTTATACATGAAGTTTTAAGACATAAAAAATCATGTATAGATAAAATATTCATTAATGAAATAAGTTTCTCATTCAGGATTTTTTCATTTTAGAAATTGGGGGGAAATATGATGAACCATGAAAATGGTGAAAGAATCGTACCATGCACTGATGAAAATATGATGGTAGCTGAAATGGAAAATTTCTTGAGAATTATGAACTGACTGACTCAGGTTATGGGAAATAAACATAATCATGGTGAGACAAAAATTTCATTATAAATGGAACAACTTTACATTGAGTCCTTTATGTGTAAAAAATTACCAAATTTTAGCTGATCTATCGACCCATTGATTACTGAATTATGGATCATCTCTATCGAAAATATATTTTTGTACTTAATAGTTTTGGACAGGAAAAACCCATCATGGCTATTTACCGGTTAGAGGGATAAGCTGATAAGTGGTGGGATTTAATTAAAAACATGAGTTCAATAGGGGATATAGATTATATGTAGTGGGAAGAGTTTAGGGGGATCTTCTTCAATAAGTGTTTCCCTTTTTCAATGTGAATGAATATGGAGAAAGAATTTCTCAAGCTGAAGTAGAAGGAGAATGAATCAGTTGTAAGCTATAAGATGAACTTCACAAGGATTTCACATTTCAACTATTTCATTGACATGGATCCTAATGGGAAGGTTGATTCATTCATTAGTGGACTAAGACTTCATCTATTGAAAAATATAGCCAACCGAGACTATGATTTCTATGAAGAGATCGTGTGGAGTGTAATGAAAGTCGAACTGGACTACGGTGAGATGAAATGGTCTCACAAACCCAATGAAGAGAAGAGACCAATGGAGCCAATATTTGGGTATATATTTGATCCGGGAATAGAAGGTAACCAAATGAAACATCCCACATGAAATAAATGTTGGAAGAAGCATTCTGAAAACATCCTACTTGGGAGGGGGATGTATTACATGATTTGAAGAGATGGATTTATCGCTCAGAATATTCGTAGTGAGGTGAATCCTAAAATTCAAAAAACGAATGAAAAAGGGATGTTGGTATAGTCCCTATCTGATGTCCAATTATTCAAGTGTCAATAATTAAGACACTTTTCTAATCTCTGTGTGAATCTGAGGGTAGTGGAGGGGAATCACCATCAGACTCAACATAGGCCAGGGGAGAAAGGTCCTGATTTTTCTTTCACAACGGAAGAATTTGATGTTCCAAATGATGTGGTGGAAAGTACCCTTGTTGTTCTGTAAATTATATATATTACATTGTTTTATTTTGGTTCTAAAAATTTCTTTATATCCATTAAGTTTTAAAAGAATATAAATCAATCCCTAAACATCTAAAAGTAGTGTTCTCAATCAAGACTCTTGGAGGGGTTATCAATGCATCATCAATTTCTAGAAACTCTAGTATTTACATTAGGAATAAAATATTATTGCAAATCTAGAAGTCCTTACCATATTGGAATTAAACATATTAATAGGGATGTACATGATCTCAATTTATAATTGTATGATAAAATGAAGATGTAAGGAAATCATAGTAGTCATGAAAGAGAAACCTATAGTTATCTTTCAAGGAGATACTTATTGACCAGGTCATTGTATAGAAGCACCTCCTAGATCATTGTTTTTGGAGTTGATTAGTGATGATAAATAAGTAAATGATAGTATAATTATAGAAAATTTACCCATCATCTAGTAATACATTGATTTTTTTCCTAAAGTGTTATCGGAACCCCCTAGAAAAAGAGGTAGACATCTCTATTAATCTCGTACCTAGATCTCATTTGATATCAAAGACTTCGTATAGAATGAGAAATGTATAGATGGAGGATTTAATCAAACAACTCCAAGATCTTTTGGAGGAAGGTTTTATCTAACCAAATTTGTCTCCATGGGTAGCGCATGTTCTATTTGTGAAGAAGAAGGATAGATTAATGGGGAAATCGTTGATTATAGAAATCTTAAAGGGATCACAATGAATAAAAAATACCCTCTTCCGTGAATTGATAAATTATTGGCCATCTTAGTGGGGATAAATTTTTCTCTAAGATTTATCTTCGACCTGGTTATCATCAATTGATGGTGAATAAAGAAGATAATCAAAAAACCACCTTCTGATCATGATATGGGCATTATGAGTTTGTTGTTATTCCCTTCAGACTGACTAATACACCTCTAATTTTTTTTTGGATTTCATGAATTGAGTATTTAAGGAAAACCATGATAATTTTGTTGTAGTTTTTATTTATGATATTCCAATATAATCCATAACAAGGAGAATGAGGATCATCTAAGGGTAATTCTGAAAACTCTTCGAAATAAAAGGATTTTAGGAATTTTGAAAAAATATAGATTTTGGTTACAACACGTTTCATTACTGGGAAACATTATAACCCATGAATGGATCACAATTAACCCTACATAGAATAAGGTTGTAAAGGAGGGGCCTATCCCAAAACAATAACTGAGAATCATAGTTTTCTTGTATTAGCAGGATATTATAGGATGTTTGTGAAAACAATTTCATGAATTTATTATTTATTAAACATGTAAACTTGAAAAGTGTTCAAGTTCATATAGAAAAAGGAATTTGATGAATTTTTTCAAGAGCTAAAGAGTAGATTGGTTAATGAACATATGTTTACTCTTCTACCAGGTGGATAAGGATTAAATATTTTTAGTGATGCATCTCTAAAATGGATTGGGTGATTCCTCATGAAACATTTTAAGGTGGGTTTTCAGGCTTGTCAATAGTTAGAGACACACGAGAAGAATTATCCTATTCATGATTTTGATTTGGATGTGGTTGTTTTGCTCTAAATATTTGGAGTCACTCTATTTATGGGTATAAGAGTAATATATACATAGACCATAAATGTTTGAATTATATATTTATATATATGTAATTGAATATGAGACATAGGATATGGTTGGAACTTCTTAAAGACTGTGAATTTTCAATTCATTATCATCCTAAAAGAGAAAACAAAGTCACTGATTCATTAAGTTAGAAAGACAATTTTATTCTGTCGATGATGAGGATTCAAGAGATCCCTTTATCAAAGACTTAGTGAAAATAGACATGAGAATTGAATGGGGAGGGACATCTATCCTAAATTAATTGTCAATCATCTTTATTAGATAAGATCATGAAATCATAAAAATAGGATCCTCTGTTAAAGAAGTTGTTTGAGGTTGTGAATGGTGGGATGTTACTTGATTTCTATATTGATCAAGAAGGTGTACTAAAATTTCATACAAGATTATGTGTTCCATCCATTCTTGAAATAAAAAAGGAGTTATTGGATGATGTTTATAGCTCAACATTCTCTATACATTCATGAAGAAAAAAAATGTATAGGGAAATTCATGATCATTATTTGTGAAATAATATGAAAAGGGAGATTGCTGAGTATACTGCAAGGTGACTATTTTGTCATCAAATGAAGAAAGAGAGACAAATTCTTAAAGGGGTATAACTGACAAGAACCTATAGCAGCATTGAATTGGGACAATATCTCTGTGGACTTTGTCACTGGTCTCCTGATAACTTCCTAAGGAAACAATGCGATATGGTTTATAGTGGATCATATCCCCAAACTCTCTAGTTTATGACTATTTTTGGAATATTTATATCTCAAATAAAATGCTAGGATTTATGTGACAGATGTGGTAAGGATACATGGAGATCTACTTTCATTAGAATATGATCAGGATCAAAGGAGCACATTGAAATTATTGATAAGTCTTCAACATAATCTATGTACCAAATTGAATTTTATTATGGCTCAGCATCCCCAAACCATTGTAAAATCTAAAAATAATCTTTAGACATTAGATTACATGTGGATAACATGCTCAACAGGATTTAAAGGCTAAGGGGATCAACATATCTCATTAGTTAAGTTCTAGTACAATATAAGCATCCACTCGAGCATTTAAATGGAACACTAGGAGGATCTATACGGAAATGGATGTAGAACTGCTACTTCTTGGGATGATGATGGTGAGAGGAAGCTTTTTGGGCCATATCTTCTACAAGAGATGATATAGAAGGTTAATGCCATCCAATAACACATAAAGGCTACTCTGAGATAGAAAAAGAGTTATGATGATAACCATCCAAGGGACTTTTATTTTGAGTTTGTTGACATTTTTTCTCTTCTAATTTTACCTTGGAAGTGATTTATAAGGTTTGGGAAGAAATGCAATTTTATCCTGTGGTAAGTTGTCCTCTATAAAATCCTTGACCACATATTAGTAATGGCCTATTATCTTACACATCCTCCAAATCTAAAAATATTTCATGATGTATTCTATGTTTTCCTCTTGAGGAAGTACATAAATAACCCTTCACAATTAAAAAATCTAGAGCTCATACATTTGGAACATGAACACCCTTATGAGGGACAATTTAAGGACATATTGGATTGTATATACAATGCTCTACACAAAAAGACTACCCACTTTGTTAAAGTGTTGTAGAGAAAATTAAAATAAGAAGAATTCACGTTGGAACCATAGGAGACTATGAGGTAGATGTACCCACACCTTTTCACTTCTAATGGTACAAGTTGATATTTCAGGGAAATTTTATTTTAACGGGGGAAGAATGTAACGACCTGAAAATTTGAATAATATTTTTCCTAAAAATATATGTTTTACTATGATATAATAAATAAAAATATATTAGTATAACTGAAATGTAACAATCGATTATTTACTGTTACATTTTTGTTGGCTAATATGACTATTGGAAACAATATTAAATTTTAATGTTATAATTAATGTTTATAAATAGAAATGATAATGTATAATTAATTTAGAACGAAGAGACGATGTCCTCTACCAGTATAATCATTCTATATGAATCCCTTTTGTTAGGTCATTGGAAAAACGTAGCATCGTTTGGATTTTCTCTAGACTAAGCCGAAACCGAGCTTCAATATGTTAATCTTGAACAAAATTTCTTATAGTATAAGTTCAAGTTGATAGAAATCATCACTCTATCAATGTTTTATAAGCCACCCCAAGATTCAATTAACATGGCACACCTCACACTTAGTACCAATGTAGGTGTTATAATGAGTTATGTAATTTGGGATTAGTGACTTTGTGTAATCCATTTTTATAAATAAAACTGTTATTTATTATTATGGTTAAATAAAAATCATTTTAGAATTTCAAATTTCAAAAATTTATCTAGGATGATTTTTTATTTTTTTCTACAAATTTTCATTTTATGATGAATATTAAAAATGATATTATTTTAAATATATTTTTTATACATTAAAAAATTGATATTGTGAATTGAGTTTTGAAAAATATATATACATGATTTTGATCAGTAAGAAATTTATAGTCTGATAAGATCACCTTAATTTTTTTTGTGAAATGTCACTTATGAATAGTAATATTACCCTTATGAATAATAATATGACTAGTGGAATAGTAATCTCACCTAATGAATTATAAATTAAATTTAACAACCTTTAATGGTAATGTTATATAATATTATAAGTAAATAACTATTTTAGAAATTATTAGTTATGTATTAGTATTTTTTCGAGTAAATAGTGATTTTAGGAAAAAATTAAATTTCAAATATTTAAAAAATTATTTTTATCAAATAGAGATCATTTATTGAATTCAGAACATAGATATTAGGCTTGGGTGAAATTATGATATATTTATATAATGATTTAAGATTCGGTGAATAGTAAAAAAATTAATTTTTTGAATTTATAGTGTACTTTATGACATCATAATGATGTAATATGAAATTAAAATTTCTGGATGACTCTTGTGCACTAAAATACTTTTTGAGGTGTCCCATGTGGCCAAAAACATAGGCAAATACCAAAGGATGTTCATGGTTTGGAAAATAACACCAATGAGGTGTCCTTAGAAATTAATTACAAACTACCTCTATTTTACTATAAATACAAATAATTCTTTCATTTATCTTCAATAAAAATTAAACCACCACAAATTTATTCAATTTTTTCTTACTAATAAGTCATCACGATCTTGAGGTCCTGATCATTGAGTTTTAGATGTTACTCATCATGGTAAGGTAATTATCAATTTCCCTTTTTCTATTCAATGTTATCTTTTATGTGGTATATATTTCATGTTTCTATACCATGTTCTAATTTATGTTTTATTCTTTCCCTCTACTATATTATGGGTCTTTAATTAATTTTTTACCCATTTCACCTCTCTTTTTAATGTTTTCTAAAACAATGTTGTATAGCCATTATGGTGCCAAATTTTCATCTCAAAATATCTCTCTTTTTCTCTAGAAATTTTCTTATTTTTTAATTTTCAATACCTACATATATTTATTTTATAGGGTTGTTCATGAATATATAATAAAGATATATTTTATTTTTTAAATGACGTACATAAAACCTCATCCCCTTTCTATGGGTTATAAAGGACATACTGATAATGTTTTTAAGCACTTCTTAAAACAACATGATTTTGATATGAAACACAGTACTTTTATTATCTTTGTGTTATTTTTGAAATATTTGATTATGATATATGTCTATCACATGAAAATAAATAAATATTAAGGGTGTGCCTAGATTTCACACTAATTCATTGGATAAATAAATTAATCTCTAGAGATGACATGTTTTCTGATATCTTGGTGAATATCCTTGGTAAAGTTTATGACACCTTGGGTATTGACTTTGATGATATTATTATGAATTTACAAATTAAATTTTGGATCCATATATTCATGTTATAACTCAATTTTTTTATTATTATATGCCTCTTTATTATTCATTTACACTACTCCCCATGTTCTTATTGATATCTCTCGAGTCCACATGTAAATTGTTTCACTTATTTTTTTTACTGGGCCTTCTGCTCACCCTTTCCTTTGACGTATGTCCCCAGGTTATGAATTGGAGTATTTTTAATTAAGATGAAAAAATAAATAATCCTTTCAAGTGGATTAGAATAATTTTATATTTCTTCTTGTATTGTGTACCGTCTTCAATGATTCTAAACATTATTGATCTTCTATTTGTAAAATTTAATGTAAATATAACTAATAAAAATGAAGAATTCCATAAAAAACTCAACACAAACATGAAATATCATGATATTAACCATTATCCAATGCATTGGAATGATATATAATTCTATGTGAACTTGTCTCATTCCTTGGATTATCATGCTTATGTGTGCCTCAAAGAATAGTCAACATGGATTCATTCATCATCAAAATTATTACATGATAAGTGAGTGTAGAATATAAAAATGTAATTCTATAATTAAATAAGTATATGTGTATAAAGGTGAATACCCAAGATAGAGAATTGCCATGGTATTCACTACATAATTGTTTTGGAATGAATAATTACTGTATAATTTTGATAGTATAATTGCATCACATAAAATTCATAAAATGGGTTTATGAGAGACAAAGGGTAATATCAACATTTATACATGAAATTGAAAGTAATATGGACATGAAAAGACGTTATCCTACAAAAGAAATTGAAAAAAGAAGGCATAAAATAATATGGAATCTTGAAGAAATATGATAAATAAAATAACCCTTAAATTAATGTGTGACTCCAATAACATGGTAGAGGATTCATGAAATCATGGGAGAGACATATAAGGACTATAGGGAGTAGAAGGAAGGGTGTGAATGTTCTCCAACAAAAATTTGGAAGATAAATGGGGGCATGGTTGGGTTTATTGTGGATTTGTACTCTACATAATAAAATATCCAAAATCACAAACCATACCTTTGTTTTTAATGAGATTTTCCACCAAATGGGTGTGGTTAAAATTATTTAATAAGTATAAGGGACTAAATTATTAAAATATTCTCATTTTTGATGTATAGGTAAGTCATAATCTTAAATAAATGAATTTAAAATCATAAAATAGATCAGAACTATTGGTTGATTCATAATGAATTTATAAATTATATAACATAAAACTATATTAAATTTAGATTAAATGGGTATCATACTTTTGGTCATCTATTGCATTAATGTTACATATTACATTACTTTTGGGTTTTTGTGATGTCATAAAACTCAATGTTTATTTATATGGTATTTAAATTTTTCCCAAAATTTTTTTTGCCTTATAAAATTAGAAAAAATTCATCATTGTGTAACTTCGACATCCTAAATAAAAAAATAACATTTTCATTATATATATATATAATGTCTATAATATGTTAATTTTCACATTTTGAATAAAAAATATTAATGATTTTAAATTATGGGTTTTTGACTGAACCCATATAAACACATATTAAGAATTATATTTGACATCATAAAAATTACATGATCTCATATATTTGATAAAAATTATTTAATAATAATATTTTATTAAAATATTATTTATTTCCAAAATCCATTAATTCATAAATTCACTAATTGAATTTGAATATTACCAAAAAATAAAATTAATTATTAAAATTCATTTGCAGAAAATAAATTATATGATTAAAATATATTCATTATTTTATATAGAATAATGTAAATATTCTTATTTCTAGGGACTTGATACATATCCATTTAATACAATAATATAAACCCTAAGAGGGAGGTGTGTGAGGTGGGGATTTCATGGGTCAATGTTTGGTGAACATGTGTAGGGCCATGATCTCAATGAGCTTGAACATCCCATGTAAATGGTTTATCTCATTATTATGTTGCTGGATATCATCATGGGATTGGTCATGGAAAATTCCAAAAAAAATATATCTCCTTATGAATCCCCAATAAATGGTATTCATAAGGTGTGATCATACTGTTTGAGGTCATCACATCCTTTTTCTATGTGAAAAGGATTTATTAAAACCCCTATATTTATACTAGTCATGTGATCAATATTCAACAACCATAATATAAATGTAAATTATACTTAATTTTATTCCAATCCAATTGTAAAAAATTAGAACGGAATATGTTTTTTATAACCATAATTCATTTAAATAAATCGAAAAGTTAATTTTATTCAGAACAGTTCAGGTCATTACACCAATGGTTGCTTCCCCTCCCCCTTATAATATAGTACATTGATGTATCGAGATTCATAGTATTCAAATGTTGGTCATTAAATATATAGTACCCTAAGATACCCATTAAAATATTAATTTAGGAATTTATTATATATGTGGATAACTTTTCATGAATGTGAAGATATGAAATTTCCTATGAAAACTTTAATGTTTTTTCCTAGTGGGCCACCATAACATCTACATAAGACATATGGTCTACAAATAGAGTCATCATCCTAATCCCACTAAGTGGAATATTTATTATCTTTTCATACACCAAGATTTCAATGATGGAATGATAAATTTCAATTTCCTATTTATTAAAAATGTAGTTTATGAATAAGATAAAGTTAAATTTGCATCCATTTCTAACTAGTGTTTAGTTAATATTGTCATCACTAATATTTCATGATACATATAGTGTTCCTATGTTTCATTATATTAATGTTTCATGATATTTGTCTATAAAGAAGATAGTCATGTGGAATATTGTGTAACAAATTTCTATACTACATATCATTGATACAACTGCTTTGTTATCAAACCTCAATGGCCTTAAAAGAGCATAAATAATGGTTTCCTTGAGATTTGTGGAGATATGATTGGTATATATGATTAAATAATTGAAATGGAAAATTGTAAGGTGTTTTAAAAAGATAATATTTTGAGATAATGGACTAGGACCCCCACCACATGATTGTTCTTAACCATGGGTTTTAGGGTGAAGTGTAACTTTTAACTATGACCACCTCTCATTGTTAGGAATATGGGGTCCAATTATTTTAAATGGATGTGTTGTGATGGCCTTACCACATCATGAGGTTGAATGGTTGATTACATTTCTACTAATCATTCCACTAATTTTATCTAATCTGAATTACCCATAAACGACTAAAGATTTGGTTGATGCTTCTGCTAATATTATTGGAGAACTTGTCTTTGATTAACGTCTCTATATATGATTACGATGATAATTATGAATGAAACACATGGTCCACTATATCATCCCTTTCCCTGACAATTGAGGCTTCTTCCATTACTACTGTTGGTGAACCATGCTTTCTAATAGAGTTCATCATTATTTAATTCATATATAAGGTGGTTGATTTTTAAAAAACTATATTATGCCTCCACATCAAATAGACTATATGGATATTTGAGTAGTGTGTATTAAACTGCTAATGAGGGTAAAAAATCTAGTATGGTGTATATCAAAATGGGTTCCCATGTAATATCCATTTAATATTATTTATTCTTTTATTACTAATTATGATGAATTTTATGAGATAGTGAAGTAAATGATGTTATTTTAGTATCTACTTTGGGAAAGAGGTCTTGGATGGCTGACCCAATCATGAATTAATTATATCATTTGATTAGTTAAATAATTTTTTAGTTAAATGTGCATTTAACATCTACAAAAAATATTTGTGGGACTTCCTTCTATACTTTTTCTTCATAGTATAGTGAAGAAGAGATGTAAGACACTTCATATATGTGATTTCATAACTTCACTCATCAAATATTTGTCATCTTATGGAGATATTATGTGAGTAAAAATCAATCTCAAATACTATTTCCCGATATCCAATGGTTTGGGAGTTAATTATGGAGATTATTTAATCCCTCTTTTTTGGGCCTCTTGACATAAAAAAATTATTACATGTTCTCTTTTATAGAATTAATGAAATAATATAGGGCTTACTCATTTCTAATGGTATAACCATTATTCTCTATATTTTGAAATTTATATATTATGTTCCTTATTTTCATCTCGATAAGAGTATTCATATAAATTGACATGAGAAAAAACTGTATTATATTTCAGATGCCAATGATCCTGAGATGAAACTTATTCTTGTTTGATATTAAAGATCACAGTTTCAACCTTACCAAATTTATTCCTTTGAATTGAAGATTGTAACTAAATTTTTTCCATTACATTCCTATGTAAGCCTTATAACATTAATGTAATTTTAGTGAACCATCAAGATCCACTAGGGTAATTTAACATGATGAATTATTTTTGTATGTCGTCTTAAAATTTCTTAGTATTTATCTTCATACGAAACTATTATGGGTGATTTATGTTCATGTAATAAGTTAAAATTTTAGTCATGATGATGATTTCAAAATCCCCCATGAATTTTACATAGTCTATAATTATACAGATTAATAATATTAGTCCTCCTATATTTTTAACTAAAATAATAGAATATATATCACAAAATATCTTCCCATCTTATAATGGTTCTAGAAGATTAATAGTTATAAAAGTTAAAATTAGGTCATTCAAAGTACTAGAAGATACATATTAGTTTCCTTAAATATTATTCCAATGTAATTCATGACATAGGTCCACATAAATGTGTGAAATTCATAAGATTCTATTTCAGGAATCATATTACATTAATAATTATAATCTGGAATTTATAAAATTTGGTTGAGGAAGATTCAAAACCTCCCACTCAATATATGACTTTTCTTCCCACTACACTGGTAATCATCAAATTTCCATATATTCCGCTTAAGATATAAGTGATTTAATATATTAAGGTCTATCTTCAGGTAATACTATATGAAATGATATCTATGTGGGAATATATAATGGTTCATTATTCGATTGTACTATCTACACTTGTGGTTAATAACAAGCATGAGTTTTCATTGGATAAATTTTGTAAATTGGTGAGGTTATTGGCCTAATGGAAGAAAATGATCATAATTATATTTTTTAGGTTTTGAATAATGGATTATTTTATATTAGGTGATTCGGATTAAACATATATTTACTTCTTTATCAATAAATCTTATCTTGTAGAAGAGGGTTGTTCAGGGGAGGTATAGTTGCTTTATATAAATAGTCGTACCAAATGGTCCCTTTATTTAGGTTGTCATTCTTTTTACACCATCATTCCATAATAAATTCATATAAAATAATTTTTTCATGATAGAAAATGTTTTAAATTCAAAAGGTGGTGGTTGGGATATGGACTTATCTACACCTTTTCCTATTGTAATGACCCGAGAGACCATGTTTTTAGTTATGACAAGTTGTTTTACAATGCCACCTGTTATGTGAACAAACAATCAACTTATAAGATAATAATAATAAAAATAATAATAATAAAATAGAAAAACACATCAAATGAATGAAATATTCTTTTATTCAAACTAGTAATATCCCAGTGGCTATAACTCACACTGATCGAAAAAGAAGATAAACTAACCAAAAATCCCAATTAAAAACCCGATTACAATAATTGGGAGACCGCTTAAAACCACCAGGACCCTAAGAAGGCGGTAAGGGTTTGTAGAATACATCAGAATAAACATGAGGATAGTCGAAGACACTTCAACCGTGCTGAGCACCAAGGGAATCACACGAACCATCTCTTCCTTTCTCCTTCAGTCACCTAGAGTGAGGGACACACTGAGACGAGACTCTTTATAAGCACACTAATTCAACCGTTGAACCCTAACGGCTATAAATATGACCGTTGGATTCTTCTATCCACTAATTTTTTATCTTGAGTTATTTACCCCAAAATTTTCTAAAAGCTTTTTGTATTATTTGCTTTAATATTTTAAAAAAATTGACATCAATAATAGTATAATTAACTTATTTCTTGTTTTTCCCAAAAGGGGAATTATATTTTATTTTTTCAGAATGGTGAGAATTAATATTATTATTTTTCCACTATTTACTACAAGTTTTTAACTTGAGCAGTTAAACTTTTATCTTGTAATTATATTAAATCTGATTGGTTTTTATTTTGTCTAAGAAAATATTTACTCAAACTCTTGAGTTATATATATATATATTGCATCAAACATTAACTTAAATGAATTATTTTGTTATCTCTAAATTAAATATATGTAATAAAAATAATGTAAATATTTATAATTTGACCTATTTTTAACTGTTTTGAAACATTTTCAAATTATGGTTTTATTTACATTACAAATTTTGCGTCTTTATATTAATTCTTACACAAATACTCTCATTACTTTAAAAACAATTTAGATGATAGAATGATTGTAAAAATTCAAAATAATTGGTAATGTTATATGAATTTTTGTTTTTGAAATTATGTTAATTATAGGATTAAGCAGCCAATTTTTTTAATAAAAAATGTATTCAAATCATTCCATGTAATTATATAATTCAGATAATTGTTTTTTATGGAAAATAATAATATATTTTATGGATTAAATAGGGGATTAATAGTTTATCATATAGGTGTATTAATAACCTTTGACATAAAGATAATAATACTAGTTTAATAAAAAGGCTATATTAATAATAATGATTTTATAATATGTTTAATAAAAGAATAAAATAACAAATTTTATTTTAATATGAAAAAAACGTTAAAAAACGAGGGGGCCGCATGTTTCTCTTTTTTTTTAAACCTCACATCGACGACATGCCATCCGATCTAGACCCATTCAATCATGGCCATCCTTTTTTTCCGTCTCCCTCTCTCCCCGTGTCCCGCTTCTTCTTCGTCGTCGCACCGCTGTACCCGTAGTTTAGGGTGTCTCATTTTCTTCTCATAGGCCGGCTAGTAGACCTGGCTCTGCGCCCTCTTTTCCACGGGTTGGCACCGGCACGACCTAGTTTACCCCGTCTTTATATCCACGCAAGGAGAGGCCCTACACTTACATTTCAGTTTGCACCGAAGGCCGGATGTTTTGCACCCGAGCTTCTTTGATCTCTCCAACCACCAGTCCGACATTGCTCCTTCGTTTTCCCCTCCTCCTCTCTGAGAAAATGTAAGGGTCATGTTTCTTTTGGTTTTGGTTAGGTTTTGGTATATATATATATATACCTGTTATATATATAAATATATATTCTCTCTATGTATAAACCCGGTGAAAACCCAGACCGTGATGATCCACTTTCAGCCTGGAGATCCAAATAGAGCTAGATGAAACTCCTCTGCTTTGTTTCCTCCAGTTTCAATAAGATATACATATTTATATACACTTTTATATAAATATGTATAGATATATATACAAGACCAATAAATCTATTTTACCTCTTCCTAGGACCGAACCTGAGTAGGGGAGGTCTCCTTGTTTTAATTTTTCATGTTCTTCAGTAAATATACACAGTTATATATAGGTATATACACTTCACGCATTTGTGCACATATATTTGTATTCATACATATATATATACAACGATATATGCATGTGTACATTTTTTTCCATGTTTATAACCCTGGTCATACTCTACCCTATGAAAAATGGAGTTTGCGGGTAATTTTATCAACATATAAGATGATGCAAATATATAGAGCATATTGATATATATGTACATGTGATTATATAATATGTACATGTACATCTATGTACTAATATGAGGAAAATCTTATTTTTTTTAAAAAAATTTACCACTTTATCACATAAAGATTTATTGCAAATTATATGTACCCTTTATGATTATGATTAGTTCGAGAAAAGTACCGAAAACTATTTGTGTACATTTTTATATATATGAAGAAGTTTAAGGATTGGTTTAATATCAAAATGACTCTTCTAATTGAAAATTTTCATTTATCAGCGTTTTGGCAATTCATGCACTTTTTGTAAAAATGTGTGGCGTGAACCCCCTTAAGAATTTATATGTGTCTAGGTGAATGTGTTTTCACATGTTCAGTTTCCAAAACCCTTTTTCAATTAATTATTAATCAGTACTTGATTTACAACATTAACACATGTAAGTTCTAATAATTTTATTGGATGCTAAGACAACATGTATGTTGCACTAGTGGACTGGCTTAACCTACAATGTTATGTACCCTCGATGAAATTTTATACTTGTAATGAATGAGTTTTTGCATGTTTTAAAGAGATGAACTATGAAATTTATGAGTTTTATTCAATGAACATGACATAATTTTACATGACAATCCATTATTTTTAGTGTTCGAGTTATTTTTGCATGTATATGAGTAAGTTGATTTAGTTTATTTACATCACTGCTTAATCTAAAGCCAAAAACCTAGTTCTTTTTTACATTTACGAAATGATCCATCTCAAGTTATGAGTATGTATGAAGAAAGGGGGTTTTGATTAAGAATGTATGAATGAAACCCTATGAAAGAAGGACTATGCCAAGATCTGTGAGGGATGTTTTGAACTTAAATGTTTATGGACAGGTGCGCCCAGAATTACAGCACTCCAATGCATTGGGTAATGTAAGAGTCTCATGAGACGTTATGTGCGATGGTCTTGGTAGTTAGCCTTGTCTTTTGATTTCATGTGCGATAGTCTTGGCGGTTAGCCTTGGCTTGTTCTTTCATGTGTGACGGTCTTGGCGGTTAGCCCTGGGTTGTGCTTTCATGTGCGACGGTCTTAGTAGTTGGCCTTGGCTTGTGCAAATATGGTAAATGGGATTGGCAGTGTGCCTTGACCCGTACTAAGTTATGTTTTCAAGATCATGAAACAAGGTCTTGAAAAAAGCCCGACATTTTACTTTCCCTCTACATGTAATGATAAATGGTCAACCAGGGGTTAGTCCAACTAACAAGACATCCCCTAGTTGAAATTTCCCTTGACTATGAGAATGAAATAATGAGATAAGAATTGTAATTCTTGTGGTAAGTTGTTATAAGACCTTTATGTATCGATGAATCATGTAATGAATATTTTCCCTGCTTATTCACATATATTTTTTAGAACTGAAGTAATCTTGGTTGTAAATTATGCATATTTTATTATTCACATGCTTGCGCTCTCTGATTTTTATCTTCTTTATAGCATCTTTTAAGTATGTACTTCTTCACCATACATGTGGTTTTCAAAAATTTAGGGTTTACATGTTTTAAGAAAAGATAATGCTTTGTTTTAGTAAAGTGTTTTGTTTTATTCAAAATGACTGCTTTGAGAAAGAGTTTTCATAAAATGTTTTTAAAATCCTTTATTGGGCATATTTTCTCACCCTACGTTTTTGTTTAAAATTTTTCAGGCATGGTATGTATTGATGAAGTTTATCAGAGCAGCTGGTTTCCCAGAATCCTGAACCTCACGAACTTCTGTAGTAATGGGACATGATATAGTATTTGTAAATGTTGTAATGAAATCTTAGTATATCATGTCTCATGAGGCACTCGGGGATCGGGGTCTCTACAGTTGGTATCAAAGGATGGGTTCAGGAATCTCTGGAAAACCAGGTGGTATGAATGTATTACTATGATTGACTAAGTAAAAATGTTATAACTTTCAAATGGCTGATGTACTTACCGACCTACTATCACTTCCCACTGAGGCTCTAGAGAACATTGTATCTCTAGCTAGCCGTGAGAATTTTCTAAATTAACCATGAATTCGAATGACATGTAGTCACCTGTATGAAGTGTCAAACTCGCCTAGGGTGATTAGTCTTCACCGGGGATTTGGGATGGATTATCTCTTAATGATGATGACCCAATTTCTCTCTTACGCACGTCGGGGAAAGTATCACGAGGGACACATCCGAGTGTTCCCGACTGGTGAGGAATTTGGAACGATGCTTGATAACCCCTTTCAAGAAGCTGTTGCTGCCGGAGACCTCCGAGTGGCTTACCTGTGCCAAATTTTGCACTATAGCTTCTGGGGCCAGTTAATGGACTTTGGGGTGTTGGAAGATGAGTCCACCCGATTGTCTCTTAGGAAAGAGGTGTATACTGATGTTTCCCAACTCCATACCCGTCATGCTAAACGCAGGAGGCATCATAGATGTTCCCATGAGTTTAGTCCTGTCTGTTCAGCCTGTGTGTGGTTTGAAGAGTTAGGGAGTTTTCCCACTCTTTGTGGTGTACATTTAGTAAACTCATGCTTTGTCATGTAAACTTTTTAATAAATGGAAGTTTCATGTTCCCTTTCATGTCTCTACCTTATCAATGTTGTTACGAGCTTCCTTTCAAATGTTTTTTTTAGAAGGCTGGTCAAGAGAACTTCTCATCACTACCTGATGAGTTAGTAGAAGTTATCTTGATCAGGGCATGCACGGTGGATTATCCATCCTTTCTCCACCTGTGAGGGTCCTGCCAGCGTTTTCTCGATCTAGAAAATGGTCCTGAGATTCTTCGGTTTTGTCAAGAAGATGATCGTGTTTTTCACCTCATTGCCACTGCTCAACTCCCCTGCTATAGGCGAAGGGGAAGGTACTATGAAGGCCTATTCCAGTGTTTTACACTGGCACAGAACTTCTCTGCCAGAGCGTGCTTCCTCATAGCCGCCCAGGATAGCCAGCTTAGTGTAGCCTATATGTTCCATGACTTGAATCTCATTCTCCTTAATTGAATCATTCCTCTCAACTACCTCGAGCATGATGTGGCCCGAAGAGTTATCAAGGAGTTTATCTACTCGGACGTTTACGAGATTTTCACCGCACGAGCCTCCTTTTGGAAGCCCGTGTGCAGTACGCATGAGAAAGAGTTCAAGACGTACTATTTGAGGTGCATCTGGGCTAGGGAAATGGAAGAACTCTGTGCCAACCATCGTATTCCGTTAACCAAGCTAGATCCATTGTTTCGGTAATGTTGTACGTGTGGGGTCTCTATTTTTCTTTTATGAATGGAATTGTGGGGACACAATTCTTTGATGGGGGAAATAATGTAACGACCTGAGAGACCGTTTTTTGAGTTATGAAAAGTTGTTTTACAATGCCACCCATTAAGTGAACAAACAATCAACTTATAAGATAATAATAATAATAATAAAATAGAAATTCGCATCAAATGAATGAAAGCTTATTTTATTCAAACGAGTAACATCACGGTGGCTACAACTCACACTGATCGAACAAGAAGATAAGCTAACGAAAAATACCAATTAAAAACATGATTACAATAATAGGGAGACCACTTAAAACCACCAGGACCCCAAGAAGGAGTAAGGGTTTTTGGCATCCATCAAAATAAACATGAGGATGGCCGAAGCCACTGCAACCGTGCTGAGCACTAAGGGAATCACACGAACCATCTATTCCTTTCTCCTTCTGTCACCTGGAGTGAGGGACACCCCGAGACTAGACTCTTTATAAGCACACTAATTCGACCATTGAACCCTAACGACTATAAATATGACCGTTGGATTCTCATATCCACTAATGTTTTATCTTGAGTTGTTTACCCCAAAAGGTTCTAAAATCGTTTTGTATTATTTGCTTTAATATTTAAAAAAATGACATCAATAATAGTATAATTAATTTATTGCCTGTTTTTCCTAAAAGGTGAATTATATTTTATTTTTTCAGGATGGTGAGAATTAATATTATTATTTTTCCACTATTTACTACATATTTTTAACTTTACCAGTTAAACTTTTATCTTGCAATTATATTAAATCTGATTGGTTTTTATTTGGCCTAAGAAAACATGTTCTCAAACTCTTGAGTTATATATATATATATTGCATCAAACTTTAAATTAAATGAATTATTTTTTTATCTCAAAATTAAATATAAGTAATAAAAATACTGTAAATATTTATAATTTGTCCTTTCTTTAACTGTTTTGAAACTTTGTCAAATTATGGTTTTATTTACATTAAAAATTTTGCGTCTTTATGTTAATTCTTACACAAATACTATCATTACTTTAAAAACAATGAAGATAATAGAATGATTGTAAAAATTTAAAATAATTGGTAATGTAATATGAATTAGTGTTTTTGAAATTATGTTAATTATGGGATTAAGGAGCCAAATTTTTTAATAACAAATATATTCAAATCTTTCCATGTAATTATAAAATTAAGATAATTGTTTTATAAGGAAAATAATTATATATTTTATGGCTTAAATAGGAAATTAATAGTTTAGCATATAGGTGTATTAATAACCATTGACTTAAAGATAATAATACTAGTTTAATAATAACGTTATATTAATAATAATGATTTTATAAAATGTTTAAAGAAATAATAAAATAACAAATTTTATTTTAATATGATAAAAATGCTAAAAAAACGAGGGGGCCGCTTGTTTCTATTTTTTTAAAAACCTCACGTCGACGACAAGCCATTCTATCTAGACCCATTCAATCTTGTCCGTCCTTTTTTTCCGTATCTCTCTCTCCCGGCATCCCACTTATTCTTCTTTGTCGCACCGCTGTACCAGAAGGTTAGGGTGGCTCGTTTTTCTCTCGTAGTCCGGCTAGTAGATGTAACAGCCCAAGATTTTATAAAAAATATTCTTTTTAATTTTTTTAATGTCTTGTGTTGTATGCTACACCAAAAGGAGCTTGCATAACACACATCCTTGACTTGCCTTGCATTACACGCAATCGCGACCTTCCTCGATAGCGTGTGTAATACGCAATACCGAGTTTCACTAAACAACGATATGCTATTAAAATATTAATAAAACTAGCCGGTATGAATAGTAATAACCACTTTTTAAAATTCTGTAAATCTTATTTTTCAAAATGATCTTCATTTTTGGATTCGGAGTATCGAATTTAGCCTAAGGTGAAATTTTGGTACATTTCGGATAACTTTCATATTCTGATTAATAGTGAAAATTACTAAAAAACAACTTTTTTAATCGAAATAATTAATAGTGATAAATTATTAATTGGAGTAGTTTTAAAGTATATTTAGAATATATTTTTACAATTTAATACAATGTTGGTAATTGGATGTAATTTCACATTTAAACCAGACATAATCAAGTGTCAATCTTTTGATAGATATTGTTTCTTAAAAACACGCTATTTGTTTTAACAGTGGGATTTAATTATAAAAATTAATTAATGCAACTTTTATGTTATGAATTTGGTAAAATAGACTTCATTTTTGAATTCGGAATATGAAATATAGCTTAGGATGAAATTTTGGCATTGTTTTGAAAAACATCAATTTTTGATGAATAGTGAAACTACTAAGTGGTAGTTAAAAAACTGAATTTTTCATAAAACTTAATTTTACCGCTTCTATGAATGGAATTTCAAAAATCTGAGAGACACGGTTGATGTCAGTAAGTAAAATGTGGTTCAATGAGATGAAAATAATTTTTGGTGAATAGTAACTTTTTACTTTTATTTACCACGGTTAAAAGTAAATAGGGTAATTAAGGGTAAGAATGATATTAATATTACCCTAACACATGTCCTAATTCTATTGGACAAGTGTATCTCCACCAAAAATAACCTTAAGTGTAAAATATTATCATTTAGGCCCACTTGGATTAGATTAGGACATTTATTATTATTTAATTCAAAGAAGAGTTTAAAGAGTTAAAATCAAAGTTTATTCACTAAAACATTTTTAATATGGGGTTATACATAAGATAAATTCTACTATAAATATTCATTAGAAAGCTAAAACGGTTTCCTACATAATGATATTTTATTTATAATTTTTAGACATTAAATAAATTAATTTATTTATGACACAACGATGATGCAGTAATTACCCTTTTAAGGAAATATTAACATAATTGATGTTATAAATACTCAAATGAATGTAATTTGAGACTTTTTATGAATTCCACTAATTTTATAGGTTACTATGATATATTAGTGTTGATTTAATCAACTTGGTTCGAACATATAATTCTGTTATGACTTTCACAAAAATCATATATCAAATAGTGTCAAAATTGACATAAAATAGTTTTTAAATCAAATATTATATTATTAATTGTTATATTATTCCTAAAAATCTAAGGTTCGGCCAAATGACTTAGATAAGGATATATATATTAATAATAAACAATTTAGGGTTCGTTTGGCATGTTATAGTAAGTGTATTAACCATATAGTGAAAGAAAACAAAAAGACACGGTAAAAGTAAAATTATTTAACTTAGAGTTAAATCTAATTGATAAGGTTAAAATAAGAACCTAAACTTGTATAAATCCTATTGGTTCATATTATTTCGACCCATACCCACTTTAGCTTCGAAATAAGACCCTTTGGAACCATTATAAACCGATTTTTACATTAATATAAAATAATATTTTGAGATATTCCTAAGGTGACCCTCTCCTCCCTTATAAAAGGGCACCTCCTCCCCCTCCTCCTCACACCAATTTGAGCACTCAAGCTCGGCCAACCCCTGCCAAAATCTCTTCTCCACTTCCCTAGCAACATCCTAGAGGTTCTGGTCTTCCTCAAAGACCAATTTTAGTTCCCTAAGAGGAGGTCTCCAAAAGGCGCTTCAAAGAAGAGGTAATTACCGTTACCAATTCTTTCATCTTTATTTCTTCTTCAACTTCTTCTTCTTTAGTTGTTTCATGATAAAGTAATAACATCAGTATTACTTACATACTGATATGTTATTATAAATATGAAACAACCCTAATTCACCTTCTATCCATCCTACGGAAAAATGAAATCACCGCGCGTGCGTACGTACGGAATACCGTCTCCACGCCGTGGTGTAATCTATTTTCCGCCACCACATTAATTGGATGGGTATAAAGGTGTAATGAGTAACTTTTTATGATTATTATAAATTGATATTGATACTTAAATAGTATACATACACTTCAACACAATTCCACGACCATGAGAATGATATCATTGCTCGTGCGTACGTACGGACTACCGTCTCCACGACGCGATTAGATTCATTCTCAATGATTAACCATTCATGAATGATTATAAAGTATATATAATAAGTACTAATGAAATATATGACCTAATAATGATACTGGAATTATTTATATTTATATGTATGTCATCTACTTAATTCCATTCAATTCAATAAGGAAACGAAAACAGCGTTCATGCGTACGTACGGACTACCGTCTCCATGAACGGTGTATTTCTTTCCATTTACTGGTTTATTATATATGTATATTCTGAATATATATATATATATATATCATGTTTTATATTCTGGAATTAAGTAATCATGATCTAAGTAATCATATGAATAATTACAAGTTAAAAACACGAACGACAAATGAGACGATTTTACCCAAAACGCTACTTTAACATGAATTTACAAAAGAACGGGTAATATAAAGTCATAAGTGGACCATATATGATATAATAACAATGAATATGATTCTGGAATAAGTCAATAACATGATTTAAATCATTATACAGGAGGTTCGGACACTTACAAAGCAAGTCGGACCTACGGTAATGGAAAATCTCGCAATCTCAATTTTTATCCGAGATTGTTTTTACTTTGGTAATTACTAGGGTGTATTTTATCATCCACATCCATGTTCCCTCGATATGTAATATTATTTTCATCCACCTACAATTGTTTAAATCCAATTTTACCCTTCGATGAGTTTTTAGTAAAGGATATGAAAGGAATCATTTTTTCGTTTTTCGTACGAGGTAATTTTTGACTTTTCCGACAAAAGTACGAAGAATGTTTTTTTTAACTTAAACGGCACGAACGGATTTTTACGGTTTTATAAAGACTTATTTTCAAGAAGCTTCCTCCAAAATATTTAATGACTATTTTTAATAAAATCTCTTTCTTTTAAAATTTCATGATGTTTTGTGAAAAGAAATTGATTTTGAAGAAGAAAGGATATTTTCCTCAATAATTCATTTCATGTGTTTTATCAAAATTATTTTCCATCTAAGATAATAAAGGGTTCTGTTTCTATCCATATTTTTACATTGATTTTACTATGTTGTGATTGAATTATGTTTATGAATTCCGTTATCTTATATGAATGGTTTTATGATGTCATGTTGTTTAAGAATCCCATTTTTATTACATCGGTTATGAAATGATGTATGATTTATGATTTTGTGGCACACATAATAATGGTATCATTATGAGATGGGTGGGACCTATATCTCCCTCCAATTCATTGGGTAAAGATTTTATATCTCATGAGATAGACATGGCTGGAATGGTAGGTTATACCGGTTCAGTGAAAGAGGACTGAAACGAGGGTTACTCGATTCAAAAAGGGACTTTGTCCACTAAGATAGTCTTGGAAATGAGTCTTGACTAATAAGATATGATTCTCTATGATTATGTGTGTATGCCACAAAGTTTCATGTTTTTATGTTATGATTATTGTGATTACATTTCACTGCCATGATTTATCCCATGTTATGAAATTATGCTCTCTTTTGCAGGTTATGATTTCCAAAATGTTATGTTCTTATGAATATGATGTGATTGATATTTCTTTTGTTTACCCTTACTGAGCATTTGAGCTCACCCTTTTATGTTTTCTTTTCCTCAGGATATAAAGAAAGGTTTTAGGTAAAAAAAAGATCTTTATGGGAGAAGATCTTTCACCACGATTAGAAGATTATATTCTGAGTTTCCAAAGACACTAAACTATTACGATCCTTGTGTGTGTGTGTTTTGTTATGTACTAAGTATTCCGCAAAAGTAATGTAATGTCCATGTACGATAAGCTTCGGGTCTCTACAGTTGGTATCAGAGGAAAGGTTTAGTCAACCTTTGGAAACTAGGATGCGAAAACATTAGTGTGATCCCTAGAGATATTTATAAGGTTTGTCTAGGGATGTCCCTAAGGATAAGTATACGTATAGGATACAGTCCTATAACTATGGTAACGATCTTAGAATTTAACCTAAGAAGTTAGATATTGAGGATACTCCCCCTTTATTATGATTTTTGCCTCTCACACTATTCTTTTTGGGTTTTAGAAAATGGCTGGAAACAAGATGATTCACGATAATGGAGGATATGATGTACAATGGAATGATATTCTTCATGAGAAACCCAATGAAATGGGATTTGGAGGTCAAAACATCATTATTATGCCGAATCAGCAATCTCATAATATGATCAATAATGTAAAATTTGGTAAGTTTCCAGGATCGGCTAATAAGAGAAATATGGAGTTTCATGATGATCATAGAGGAAAGAAAGTTCAATTTCCCCTATGTAAATCATGTGGGAAGAGGCATCAAGGAGAATGTTTCAAAGGAACTGGAAGATGCTTTGGGTGTGGAAAAGAAGGACACAAAGCAAGTAAATGCAAAGGAAAAGGTTCAGTTAACAACATGGATGAGGATAATGGTATTGCTACGACATCAACAATGGTTAAATGTTTTAAATGTGGAATGTACGGGCATTATACAAACCAATGCCCTAAGGGAAAGTCTCATGAAGATAATCAGTATGGTCGTATGGGAAGTATTTATGTGGATGATGATGAAGAGACTACAAATGATATGTGAGATGAAAGAATTGTTGAAGCTTGGTCAATGGTTTAAGAATGTAGTGGAATGATTACATGTTTATCATGTGTAATATTTTATAAGTAATCTCATGGTACTATGGAATAAAGAGACATGTAAGGATTGTAACACTGTTGTCTGATTAATGTTACCAGTATCCATGAAAGGTTATTCAGATATTTTTGGAATGTAGATGATATTCGCATAATGAAGGGATAAGGAAAAAATTAAATGTTTGATAGTATTCATGAGCTCATGACTGATATAAGGAGAAGGTTATATCATGGTTTGAGTATATAGAATTTTTGGATTTTGGTATGTGGAAGGTGTTAACTTTTAACTGCATTCATGTTTTCACTAAGGTTCAATGGGTATTCAAGAGAATACATGATTAAGGCCTTTGAATGTTTGGAATGTGACCAAAAAGACATATCTTATGATATATGGGGATCAATGATGGTATTAAATCTCTGGTAATCATTTTCACTATATTATGAGAGTGGACTGCAGTATTATGGATAAGCCTAATGATTGAAATGGATTATGTTGGACATAAGTTAGTATTGTTTAAGGATAGATGTTTTTTTTAGATATTATTGATGGGATGTTATAGTAATATAGTTTTTGATAAAGGACAACCTGCAGGACGGGCGATAGCCCATCGCTTCGGACAAGGCTGTGGGAATCGAACCCACAACCGAAGTGCGACTGGCCTTTATCGCCTACCACTGGACTACAGGAAGTCCCTGTTTAGTAGAAACTAGTTTTATTATATTAAGCAGTATGATATATGAAGTATAAGTCCATTTTAGGAACTATATATGATTAATCTCACTATAGATCGACTTATATATATAATTTTTGCTAACCTTTTGTTTGAGACAGATGGAATGACCCGTCATTTTATCACATGATCTGCTAACACTTCATGAATAACAAATTCAACTTCATTTATTTAAGAGATGAAGTGGAAATTGTTCTAGGCACGAACAATAGTGAGATTGTACCAAAATAAAGAAAGTATTTATTCCAATTCAAATTTTCAACTTTAGGGAAATGATCTTGAAAACCAAAAATGTTGTCCTAGTGATCTTATACCTGATGAATCAGATGGTACTTTAGATCGTCACAAATTTATGGATTTGTGATTATTGGCTTTTCCATAGCCATGTTCTCTACCACTCTCCATCAGAACATGATGGTTAGATTTCTCTTCCATATCCATATTTTCACCTATGTGGAAACCAAATGATTAGTTTATTTGGGTAACCGTTACGTTTCATACTTTTGTTTTTAAATATTGGTTTTGATATTCCTTTTTACGATGTGGGTTTCTATTAAAGAAACTTTCAAATAGTAAACCATTTATAACCCCGACGAATTTCGAGGGCGAAATTCATTTTAAGGGGGGTAGAATGTAACAGCCCAAGATTTTATAAAAAATATTCTTTTTAATTTTTTTAATGTCTTGTGTTGTACGCTACACCAAAAGGAGCTTGCACAACACGCATCCTTGACTTGCCTTGCATTACACGCAATCGCGACCTTCCTCGATAGCGTGTGTAATACGCAATACCGAGTTTCACTAAACAACGATATGCTATTAAAATATTATTAAAACTAGCCGGTATGAATAGTAATAACCACTTTTTAAAATTCTGTAAATCTTATTTTTCAAAATGAACTTCATTTTTGGATTCGGAGTATCGAATTTAGCCTAAGGTGAAATTTTGGTACATTTCGGATAACTTTCATATTCTGATGAATAGTGAAAATTACTAAAAAACAACTTTTTTAATCAAAATAATTAATAGTGATAAATTATTAATTGGAGTAGTTTTAAAGAATATTTAGAATATATTTTTACAATTTAATACAATGTTGGTCATTGGATGTAATTTCACATTTAAACCAGACATAATCAAGTGTCAATCTTTTGATAGATATTGTTTCTTAAAAACACGCTATTTGTTTTAACAGCGGGATTTAATTATAAAAATTAATTAATGCAACTTTTATGTTATGAATTTGGTAAAATATACTTCATTTTTGAATTCGTAATATGAAATATAGCTTAGGATGAAATTTTGGCATTGTTCTGAAAAACATCAATTTTTGATGAATAGTGAAACTACTAAGTGGTAGTTAAAAAACTGAATTTTTCATAAAACATAATTTTACCGCTTCTGTGAATGGAATTTCAAAAATCTGAGAGACACGGTTGATGTCAGTAAGTAAAATGTGGTTCAATGAGATGAAAATAATTTTTGTTGAATAGTAACTTTTTACTTTTATTTACCACGGTTAAAAGTAAATAGGGTAATTAAGGGTAAGAATGATATTAATTTTACCCTAACACATGTCCTAATTCTATTGGACAAGTGTATCTCGACCAAAAACAACCTTAAGTGTAAAATATTATCATTTAGGCCCACTTGGATTAGATTAGGACATTTATTATTATTTAATTCAAAGAAGAGTTAAAAGAGTTAAAATCAAAGTTTATTCACTAAAACATTTTTAATATGGGGTTATACATAGGATAAATTCGACTATAAATATTCATTAGAAAGATAAAAAGATATCCTACATAATGATATTTTATTTATAATTTTTAGACTTTCAATAAATTAATTTATTTTTGACACAACGATGATGCAGTAATTACCCTTTTAAGGAAATATTAACATAATTGATGTTATAAATACTCAAATGAATGTAATTTGAGACTTTTTATAAATTCCACTAATTTTCTAGGTTACTATGATATATTAGTGTTGATTTAATCAACTTGGTTCGAACATATAATTATGTTATGACTTTCACAAAAATCATATATCAAATAGTGTCAAAATTGACACAAAATAGTTTTTAAATCAAATATTATATTATTAATTGTTATTTTATTCCTAAAAATCTAAGGTTCGGCCAAATGACTTAGATAAGGATATATATATTAATAATAAACAATTTAGGGTTCGTTTGGCATGTTATAGTCAGTGTATTAACCATATAGTGAAAGAAAACAAAAAGACACGGTAAAAGTTAAATTATTTAACTTAGAGTTAAATCTAATTGATAAGGTTAAAATAAGAACCTAAACTTGTATAAATCCTATTGGTTGATAGTATTTCGATCCATCCCCACTTTAGCTTCGAAATAAGACCCTTTGGAACCATTATAAACCGATTTTTACTTTAATATAAAATAATATTTTGAGATATTCCTAAGGTGCCCCTCTCCTCCCTTATAAAAGGGCACCTCCTCCCCCTCCTCCTCACACCAATTTGAGCACTCAAGCTCGGACAACCCCTGCCAAAATCTCTTCTCCACTTCCCTAGCAACATCCTAGAGGTTCTGGTCTTCCTCAAAGACCAATTTTAGTTCCCTAAGAGGAGGTCTCCAAAAGGCGCTTCAAAGAAGAGGTAATTACCGTTACCAATTCTTTCATCTTTATTTCTTCTTCAACTTCTTCTTCTTTAGTTGTTTCATGATAAAGTAATAACATCAGTATTACTTACATACTGATATGTTATTATAAATATGAAACAACCCTAATTCACCTTCTATCTATCCTACGGAAAAATGAAATCACCGCGCGTGCGTACGTACGGAATACCGTCTCCATGTCGTGGTGTAATCTATTTTCCGCCACCACATTAATTGGATGGGTATAAAGGTGTAATGAGTAACTTTTTATGATTATTATAAATTGATATTGATAATGAAATAGTATACATACACTTCAACACAATTCCACGACCATGAGAACGATATCATCGCTCGTGCGTACGTACGGACTACCGTCTCCACGACGCGATTAGATTCATTCTCAATGATTAACCATTCATGAATGATTATAAAGTATATATAATAAGTACTAATGAAATATATGACCTAATAATGATACTGGAATTATTTATATTTATATGTATGTCATCTACTTAATTCCATTCAATTCAATAAGGAAACGAAAACAGCGTTCATGCGTACGTACGGACTACCGTCTCCATGAACGGTGTATTTCTTTCCATTTCCTGATTTATTATATATGTATATTCTGAATATATATATATATATATATATATATCATGTTTTATATTCTGGAATTATGTAATCATGATCTAAGTAATCATATGAATAATTACAAGTTAAAAACACGAACGACAAATGAGACGATTTTACCCAAAACGCTACTTTAACATGAATTTACAAAAGAACGGGTAATATAAATTCATAAGTGGACCATATATGATATAATAACAATGAATATGATTCTGGAATAAGTCAATAACATGATTTAAATCATTATACAGGAGGTTCGGACACTTACAAAGCAAGTCGGACCTACGGTAATGGAAAATCTCACAATCTCAATTTTTATCCGAGATTGTTTTTACTTTGGTAATTACTAGGGTGTATTTTATCATCCACATCCATGTTCCCTCAATATTTAATATTATTTTCATCCACCTACAATTGTTTAAATCCAATTTTACCCTTCGATGAGCTTTTAGTAAAGGATATGAAAGGAATCTTTTTTTCGTTTTTCGTACGAGGCAATTTTTGACTTTTCCGACAAAAGTACGAAGAATGTTTTTTTTAACTTAAACGGCACGAACGGATTTTTACGGTTTTATAAAGCCTTATTTTCATGAAGCTTCCTCCAAAAGATTTAATGACTATTTTTAATAAAATCTCTTTCTTTTAAAATTGCATGATGTTTTGTGAAAAGAAATTGATTTTGAAGAAGAAAGGATATTTTCCTCAATAATTCATTTCATGTGTTTTATCAAAATTATTTTCCATCTAAGATAATAAAGGGTTTTGTTTCTATCCATATTTTTACATTGATTTTACTATGTTGTGATGGAATTATGTTTATGAATTCCTTTATCTTATATGAATGGTTTTATGATGTCATGTTGTTTAAGAATCCCATTTTTATTACATGGGTTATGAAATGATGTATGATTTATTATTTTGTGGCACACATAATAATGGTATCATTATGAGATGGGTGGGACCTATATCTCCCTCCAATGCATTGGGTAAATATTTTATATCTCATGAGATAGACATGGCTGGAATGGTAGGTTATACCGGTTCAGTGAAACAGGACTGAAATGAGGGTTACTCGATTCAGAAAGGGACTTTGTCCACTAAGATAGTCTTGGCAATGAGTCTTGACTAATAAGATATGATTCTCTATGATTATGTGTGTATGCCACAAAGTTTCATGTTTTTATGTTATGATTATTGGGATTACATTTCACTGCCATGATTTATCCCATGTTATGAAATTATGCTCTCTTTTGCAGGTTATGATTTCCAAAATGTTATGTTCTTATGAATATGATGTGATTGATATTTCTTTTGTTTACCCTTACTGAGCATTTGAGCTCACCCTTTTATGTTTTCTTTTCCTCAGGATATAAAGAAAGGTTTTAGGTAAAAAAAAGATCTTTATGGGAGAAGATCTTTCACCACGATTAGAAGATTATATTCTGAGTTTCCAAAGACACTAAACTATTACGATCCTTGTGTGTGTGTTTTTTGTTATGTACTAAGTATTCCGCAAAAGTAATGTAATGTCAATGTACGTCAAGATACGGGTCTCTATAGTAGACCTGGCTCTACTCCCTCTTTTCCATGGGATGGAACCATCACGACATCATTTACCCCATCTTTATATCAATGCAAGGAGAGGTCATGCCCTTATGTTTTTGTTTACACCAAAGGCCGGAAGTTTTTCACCCGAGCTTCTTTGATCTCTCCGACCACTGGTCCGGCGTCGCTGCTTCGTTTTCCACTCCTCCTCTCCGATAAAAGGTAAGGGTCATGTTTCTTTTGGTTTTGGTTAAGTTTTTGTCTATATATATATATACGTGTTATATATATATATTTTTTGTGTGTATAAACCCAGTGAAAACCCAGAAAGTGATGATCCCCTTTCAGCCTGGTGATCCAAATAGAGCTAGAGGAAACTCCTCTGCTTCGTTTCCTCTAGTTTCAATAAGCTATACATATTTATATACAGTTTTATATAAATATGTATAGATATATATACAAGACCATATGAATCTATTTTACCTCTTCATAGGACCGAACCTGAGTAGGGGAGGTCTCCTTGTTTTAGATTTTCATGTGCTTCAGTAAATATACATATTTATATATAGTTATATACACTTCATGCATTTGTGCACATATATTTGTATTCATACATATATATATATATATATATATGCAACGATAAATGCATGTGTACATTTTTTCGATGTTTATAACCCTGGTCTTACTCTTCCCTATGAAAAATGGAGTTTGTGGGTAATTTTATCAACATATAAGATGATGCAAATATATAGAGCATATAGATATATATGTATATGTGATTATATAAGATGTACATGTACATCTATGTGAGAATATGAGAACAATGTTATTTATTTCTTTTAAAATTTACCACCTTATCACATAATGATTTATTGCAAATTATATGTACCCTTTAAGATTATTATTATTTCAAGAAAAGTACCCAAAACTATTTCTGTACATGTTTATATATATTATGAAGTTTAATAATTGGTTTAATATCAAAATGACTCTTATAATTGAAAATTTTCATTTATCAGCGTTCTAACAATTCATGCACTTTTTGTAAAAATGGGTGGCATGAACCCCCTTAAGAATTTATATGTGTCTAGGTGAATGTGTTTTCATAAGATCAGTTTCCAAAACCATTTTTAAATTAATTATTAATCAGGAATTGGTTTACAACTTTGACACATGTATGTTTCTAATAATTTTATTGGATGTTAAGTCAACATGTATGTTGTACCAGTGGACCTACTTAACCTACAAAGTTATGTACCCTCGATGAAATTTTATACTTGTAAATAATTAGTTTCCTCATGTTTTAGAGAGATGAACTATGAAATTTATGGGTTTTATTCAATGAACATGATGTAATTTTACATGGCAATCCATTATGTTCAGTGTTCCAGTTATTTTTTCATGTATAAGAGTAAGTTGATTAAGTTTATTTACATCACTGCTTAATCCGAAGCCAAAAACCTAGTTCTTTTTACATTTATGATATGATCCATCTCACGTTATGAGTATGTATGCAAAATGGGGTTTTTGATTAAGAATGTATTAATAAAACCCTTTGAAATAAAGACCATTTCATGATCTGTGAGGGATGTATTGAACTTCAATGTTTATAGACGGGTGTGCCCGGAATTACAGCGCTCCAATGCATTGGGTAAAGTAAGAGTCTCATGAGACGTTATGTGCGACGGTCTTGGAAGTTAGCCTTGTCTTGTGCTTTCATGTGCGACGGTCTTGGCGGTTATCCTTGGCTTGTGCTTTCATGTGTGATGGTCTTGGCGGTTATCCATGGATTGTGCTTTCATGTGCGACAGTCTTGGCAGTTGGCCTTGGATTGTGCTACTATGGGAAACGACATTGACAGTGTGCCTTGACCCGTACTATGTTATGTTTTCAGGATCATGAAACAAGGTCTTGACAAAAGCCCGACATTTTACATTCCCTCTAAATGTAATGATAAATGGTCTTCCAGGGGTTAGTCCAACTAACAAGACATCCCCTAGTTGAAATTCCCCTTGACTATGAGAATGAAATCATGAGATAAGAATTGTAATTCTTGTCGTAAGTTTTTATAAGACCTTTATGTGCCCATGAATCATGTAATGTATATTTTCCCTACTTACTCACATATTTCTTTAGAACTGAAGTAATCTTGGTTGAAAATTATGTATCTTTTATTCTTCACATGCTTGAGCTCTAGGATTTATGTCTTTTTTAAAGCTTCTTTTAAGTATGTACTTCTTCACCATACATGTGGTTTTAAATAATGTAGGGTTTACATGTTTTAGGAAAAGATAATACTTTGTTTTAGTAAACTGGTTTGTTTTATTCAAAATGACTACTTTGAGAAGGAGTTTTCTTAAAATATTTTTAAAATCCCTTACTAGGCATATTTCCTCAACCTACATTTTTGTTTAAAATTTTTCAGGCATGGTATGTACTGATGAAGTTTATCAGAGCAGCTGGTTTCCCAGGATCCTAAACCTTGCGTTCTTCTGTAGTAATGGAACACGATATAGTATTTGTAAATGTTGTAATGAAATTTTAGTATATTATATCTCATGAGGAACCAGGGGATCGGGGTCTCTACACCTATAGTTTATGTTCATCAGGTGGGTGGGAGTGGGATACTTGTATGAGCACCAAAATCAGGATTTTTCCTTTTATGTAAACTATGGGAAACATCTTATCATATATATGTGTAGAAAATAATCAAAATAAATTTGTTAGGATCATATTTCTCTATATTGTTGTTATGTTATTAATTTTACACATGGATCTTATGTATAATATTTAACAATATTAATCACACAACGACAATAAAATCCATATCTATATCAATTTAATTAGGAGAAGTTTTAGTGTATTAGTATCTTTAAAAGTAAAAATCCAAATATTTCTTATATATTTTCCTTATGAAAGTTTTCCCAAACATGTGACCCATTGGTGGAATATTTTCCTACGAATTGTAGATTATTTTAGGCCATGTATCAAATCATCCATGAATGGTCATGTTAATCAAATCCAAAAAAATATCTAATGAATGAAAACATGATCGATGGGATGGTTCATGAAATTCTAGAGCCTGAAACCACATAGGTGATCTTTGAAGAGTTTATCCCAATATTAATATAACTAACATTCAAAAATGAGTATGTGGTAAAATTTCCCACATCCCTATCTGATGATATGAAATATTCTCTTTTGTGATATTAACTACACAATATTTCATATTTTATGGTTACATAGGTAGTGGTGAAATTAAAGCGGCCACCAACCCAATAGTTTGGGGAATCTTTTGTATTGTCACTGGAAAATTTTCTACACATTTTTACACCAGCAGAGATGTTTTATTATCATGATTTATGTGTAGTGTGAATTTTTTTTCTTTATATGATGGTTTTCAACCATTCAATTTATTTCCTATTTCATTATAGTTTCTCTCCCTTAATTGGATCCTTGATACACTTTTTTGTATGATTAGTTTCGAAATATGTAGATTTATTTTTCCAATTAAGTTTATATTTTCTATGATAATGGGATGGTATAGTTTCATTATTCCAGAAATATAACATATTTTGATCCAAGATCAGAGACCTATCCCAATGCAATGACATTACATGATGACTAGATTAAATAACATTTATAGTCGATGAGTTGAGTGATATAAAGAGATATGTATTATGCATTCCATCTGATATGTATTTTTGAAAGAGTTTATTAGATTATATGTAAAATATAATTAAAACAACAAGGTGATATATTTTTGGATGAAATAACACTACATTTTAGATTTGGGAACATATCCATTAATAGGGTAGGTGGATCCACATAGCAACACTACTCATCTAAATATTTTAGGGGATTAGAATAGTAAATATAGGTTGATATCAATGATTTATGTTTCATAATAGTTTATAATTTTTCAAAATATATATGGTGTTTTATTTCATTTTCCATGGTCTTTTTAATGTCATACATTAGGGTAAAAATGTTCCAAAACATGACTTGTATTGTTTCTTCAGCAAATTTTCTCTTTATGATAGTTGAATTTTTTTTATCTTCCATGAGAAATTATTCTATATTATATAACCATAAATGACATCTCCAATATATATTATTATGAATATATATATATATATATATATTTATTTTCTTTAACCATATCTGGGGTTTCACCACATGGTATGGGCCTTGATGACAGTCATTACCATAGTTTTTCTATTGTTTTAGATGAAATAGTAGTGTTAAATCATAAAGTACCTATAATATCTATCTTTGAATTTATTTTTCTTCTTGGTATAAGAGAAATATTAGATCCAATTAAAATTAGGTGATACTATTATTCGATAGAGATGTTTCATCAGGAATTTGACCTTCATAATGAGAACCACTGAACAAAATATATAGTTACTGTTAATCAATTCACTCTAATGGAGAGGAACCCAACATAAACTATTTACATGATGACCATGGGTATGAAATCTATGATTTTTTAATATTTGATAAAAATTTAAGGATATCTAGGCTAATCTATTTTTCAAACATAGTCATACATTGGGACTCCACAATTTTTTTATATTTTGTTATCAGGAGATCAAATTAAAAATATTCCATGTGGGGATCCAGAGTTGTTTTAATGATAACTATAGATTTAAAGTTCTTGGTTTTTGGATTATTTACTTAAATAATTATAAGAGAGTATATTTTATATATTTAGTTACTCATAAGGACTTCCTTCATAGTGGATACCCAAGATGCATCAATAGATGTTGGCATGATCAGTATAGAGAGCATCTCTATGTTTGTTTGTTTGATTATTGTCTCTTGTGGTGTTCCTAAATATTGAATAGTCATTTCATTGTGGGGATGACCTCTATAAAGGTATACATAGTAATTTCTTCTACATATTTTTATTTTATCACTATTGGGATGTCCTCTATGATATCCCCTTTGTTTGTCATCGGCATGGGTGGGGAATCCATTTACGATGTTTGATACTTAAAAAACATGGGTATGACCTCCATGTATGCTAATTGTTTATTTATTGAAGAGGGAAGGAAATAAGATTTGGTTTACAATTTAACTACGAGTAGGAATACAAAAAAAGACCCCAAGGAGCTCTTCCAAGGTTGAATTCTTATATTTGACTATAGGGAGGACCAATATGGTTAGTGAATTGTTTATAGTTACTAAGGGAAAAAATATTTTTTTATAATTTCTATTTCTAGGAGGAATTTAAATATGATGATTGATATGGGGAGGACCTATAGGTTTTCTTGTGTATTAATTCAATTTAGACCACTATAGTAGTTTTTTCCTCCCTCACTTCTGCTGGAATTGTTGAAATATTCCTTAGTTCCTACCTTCACAAAACATGTGTTTGGTGGGAAACGATGTATTGAAATAATCATTGAGTCACCATAGGGATATTCTAATGGGTCATAGTGACGCTGGTGGCCAGCAGAGTAAGGAACTTATCTTGGGCCTCAATAAGAGTTGACCCTTGATGGACCCCCATCTTATGTTCCCCATTTTTAAAAATTAGTATAATGAAAACCACATATTTTACCTCTAGAGGGATTGAGGACATAATGGGATGTAGGCATACCCAATTTGATGTTATCATCCTAGGTGTCCCTTGTGTGTTCATAGAGACATAATAAAAATCAAACTATAACCCCCTATTGTAAGGTAGGTATATTTTTCTTCCCTATAGGGATATACTCCCATAGTAGTTTTATATAGTGATTGGTGCTGTATGTCCCCAACTGACCTATCATTGGTGTGACTATTGGGTTGGCCATCGATGTTTATTACATGAATAATAATTCTAATAAATAATGGTTATTCCATTGTGAATGTATTAATAATCTAGTGAATTTATAAAAATACTTTGGATTCACTAAATTAGTTATATAATTTGGAGGAATTATTGACTTATGACGGTCAGTCCAATAATATATACGTTTGGGGTGCTACCGACTTTTTTGTTGAGAAAACATAATGTATCCCATCCATAACAATACCCTTGGCCTATAATTAAATGAATAATTATTACTTGACTTTTAATGATATATTTCTTTTATAGGAAATCAGGAGAAGAGTCAAAAAAAATAAGGAACACGTCAGTGAAACATCATAGGAAAAAGTGCATGTTTAATTAATATCATTTAGGAGAATAGAAATTCACCTTGGGTTCAATATTTTTATTCATGGTGTGTTTTATTTTATGATTTTGTTTGGATGCTGACCCTCTTACTAATGGGGGTGGTCATCAGATTGAACTATGACTGAATTGAATTATAGAACGTGATCATGAGGATGAGAGTTCAACTCATCCCATGAACAGTCTTAATACCTTCTAGATGAAACTCTAATAAGATTAATATTTATTCATGAGAAACATAATAGTAAAAATATTGGTTAACCTGGTCACAAAAATTTTTAATTATTACAATATACCTATGTGAATACTTGTATGAATCAAAGGTTCCCTGTATTTACCCTCTTCGAATAGTAATAGTAGGGTTTGATGGAATATAGTTGTGCACTATATAATTTATCACCATTCAGTAAGGCAATTGGTATTTTTATATTGTGATTAGACCCAAGATAAGGGATACCTGTATATCATAGTAATGAAATAAAAAACCACATAACTGGATGCTATTAATGGAGGTACGACATACAATTTAAGGTTGTGTGAGAAGGATCATGATGGTTACTTTTATGGATGTGTGTATAGGAATACTGATGATATTTTTAGGTTTGTTAATATCAGACCATGGTTTTCATTTTACAATGATTCATTTAACAACAATGAATTTCCATTGGATGTCACAAATCAAGAACCATTTATATTCCTTCTAAATTAACATGTTTTAGACTGATGCAGTTATTTTTATCATTCTGAATCTAGGAAAAATGATGTTCCTTTTATGTATGTTCATTTAAAACCATGATCTATTATAATTTATGACCACATGAGAAGGAATCTTTTGAGTAGTTCAATTTCTTATAGAATGTAATGATCAGTGTGACTAGTGAATAATGTCTTAATATGAGACTAAATCAAGTGTGATCCTGTCTAATTATAACTGAACGATTTATTATGGGAATGTTGATTTCGGGATAAAATAATATTGGATCCCCGTTTCAATTCATCTACTATATATTAGTAAATGGGGAGGGGGTGAATGGAATCATCAGTGATTTAATCAACCTACTATGAGTTTGGAGTTACACATTATTTTTAAAATAGTTATATATTATGCTCATTATGTGGGCCTAAATATGATGACCATATGATTATAAATCATGTGGTTTAGTTTAATGAATATGAGATGCATGTTTTGTGATAGGTATTGAATCTTTTGTTTACTAGGTGTTATGACCCTTATTATCATGGGAATATATGATTGATTGTTCCCCAAGGTTATTACAAGTCAATGAGAAAAATTGTAGGACATATTCTACAAAGTTCCTGATTCATAGTGTGAATGGAAAACATGATCAATGGGGAAAATATTGACCTACATAATGACCCTATCATATATTTTCGGAGGATAGGAAGGAAACATAGATGGAGTATAAATCTAATTGTATTGACATGGGAAATATTTTCTTGATATGTTAGTTTTTTTGAAATTAAGGAAAATATTTTGAAATCATCCAATGAATGATACCATGAAAAAGGTATCCAATTAATATTTATAAGTCTATAATCAAGTCTACATGGAAGTAAATTTAGAAACATTTTATTAAACACCTTGAAAATATCTTTTGGATATGGTGATACCCTTTTCAAAATAAAAAAACATGGACCATTTTAAAAAGGATGAAACACACACCATGAGGCCTTTGGAATGCATAAGATTATTTTTATGTTGAAGGGTATAGTTAATAAAATAACATGGGTACTAATGATTCACCAAAATTATTCTTTCATGTGGTGGGAATCCAAAAAAAAGATTAATATTCGATGGATAAACCCGGAAAAAGCATGTTTTGATTTTATAATGATTCATTTTTTTGTTCAATAATGTATTTATGTGAGTGGTTTGTAAAATTTTAAAATAGAGTGATCACACCCATGATGTTATGACATGTATATGGTCAAATCTCTTCTAACTAGAATTTGGGATCTAACTATGGAAACACATTTATGAAGAATATCCCATGAATTATAAGACCAAAAAGGATGTGATTTCTCAAAATTCAACCTTCACCAATATCTAAGTGTCTCAAAATGTCTGTGACCAGGAGGTCATTAACCCATGAAAATTTTAATTATTTATTTCTTATATAAACTAATATTTTTGGTGAGTTTGATATCATGTCCACAATGAACACACAATGGTTGTTTGTGTGAAAAAAACAAAAATACAAAAAAAATAGAAATACTGGAAATTTAAGAAGTAAAATTATGGTGACTGTGTGAAATAAAATGGTGAAAAAAATAGGTTAATAAAGAGTGTAAGGACTTAAAATAGTGAAGTAGGAGGGGATATTTAACAGTTAATGGATTTAGTGAGATCATATTATCCTAAATTTATTGATTATTTTTTATTTTTTATTCAATTTTATCTTCATTAATGGAGTTTTTAGAGAAAATGTTCTAATTAACAATACATTCATTTAATGTGTTTTACATATATTAGCCAAATTTACTTTGAATGGTCTCTAAATCATCACTCAATAATTGATTTGATCATTAACAAAGATGAGATTATTAACCTTTTTTAATTATCATCAATTTAGCTAAATATTGATCATCAAATCTACCATACTATCACCCATATATGATTTGATATTTTAGAATTGATGCTCTTTAAAAACAGAAATGGGATTAGTAATCTTAAAATCGGAATGGTATAATTTGAAAATCAAGAGAACAACATATTAATGATTTCAATTCATTCCAACATGATTCTTAAAAATATTAAATTATGTGTACTAAGAGTAGAAACATCATTAATATTCAATATAATCATCTTAGTAATTTTCAAAAATAGAGTAAGATATGAAAAAGAAGAAGCTTCAATGATGTGATTTATTCTTTTCTCCAACTCTAGCTTGATAATATCTTACTTCGAGTCTACTATAACATTTGGTTCAAGGTCTCCTATATCTTTTTAATTCCATTATGATGTTGGTATTAAAATATATCTTAAAATATGTATTTATTTAATTATGTTGCATGATATTTCCCTCATCATAAGCAGAGTGTAACAACCCAATGTTTCATTAATGGAAAATCCCTCTTGATCTTATTGAATTTATCTTTATTTAAAATGTTTTTATAAAATGTCAACATCATTGGTTTTATGAGAAGAATTGTGACCGTTACTTTTATAGTCGTTGAATAGTGATCACATGATTAGTATAAATATAGGGCTTTAACACATCCAATTTTACATAGACAAAGGAAGTGATGGCCTCATCTAGTAGAATTTCCCCATACGAAGCCCATTTATCGGAGCTCGGAAAAGAGATGGTGTTCTTGGGCTTTGCTCTTGACCAAGCCCAAGCTGAGCATCACCATGTCAAGCTCGAACGAGACCATCTACGGGAGAAGTGGATGTTGATAGAAATTACCACTCCAGCGATGTTATCCGAGCCACCCCAAGAGTCTGTCACCATCGCACACCTTACCCTTAGGTCTTATGCGGCTGTTTTAAAGGTTTATGTAACTAATTGATATTACTATGTTCATGTACATTATTTTTGTATATAATAATGAATATAATTTATTGTCATTATTGATACATTTTAAATAGTTTTTAAAGTACACATGTTGTTTTTAGTTATTATTTAATTAAGAAATATATTTTATTAAATTAAGGTATTTTTTAATTAAATAATATTTTAATAAAATATTATTATTATTATTATTGGATTAATTTTATTATATATAAATGATCATGTAATTGTATGAATGCAATTATAATTTTTATTAAGGTTTGAAATCCATTTTTGTCAAAACCCGTGGATTTTTGATAAATGTAGGTTTTTATTTTTAAAAGTAAAAATTAACATATTTAGAAAATTATTTAGATAAAATAAATGTTATTTTTGGAATCAGGACTTCGAAATTATCCAACGGTGAATTTTTCATAATTCTCTAAGACAGTCAATTTTTTTAGTAAAAATTGAATACCGTTTAAATATATAATGTGTTTTATGACATCATAATGACCCAATAGTGGTATAATAAAATACTAAAATATTTATGTTCGGCCAATATATGTTTTACCTTTAAAATAATGTGATTTTGGGTTTGTTTGGCTTACTTTCCAAAGCATTAATGGACCCCTCGAGACTTATTAAACACCTTGTCTTTTTAAATTAATTTCCATGGGAGTGTGACTCACCTCCACATAAGCAACCACAATATTTTAAGAAGTTCGGACCTTGGACTTATAAAATATTATTTTACTCTTCCCTTTTCCAAAAACCATGGGCAAAAACCATGGGATGGTTTGTGGTTTGGATTATTTTAATATAAGGGGTCCCAAACCTAAATAATAAAGAATTCCCTCACCTTTCCTATATAAACCCACCCAAGCTCCCACTTCCTCCTCACTAAAATCCTTTGGAGTTAATCCAACCTATACACTACTCTCTCTAGAATCCTCCCAAGGTGCCCTAAGCTCCCAAAAAGCCTCTCACAAGCCTCTCTCTAGCCTTTGGAAGCACACTTCCATGTAAGGGTTTTTTCTTCCTTTCTCATTTTTGTCCAATTTTCATTAAGTTGTTTTGCCCTTTTAATTTCAATTATGAATGTTGGGGTATGGTTTTGCGCCTCCCTCATACTTCCGTATTTATGTTTAAATGATGGGATACCCTTTTTCTCTCATTAAATGCCTCCAATTTACACTCGTTACTATGCCGAAATTCCGAAAGGAACTTCTCTCTCCTCTTTTACATTCAAGCAATACATTTGTATCATGAATCTAAATTCCATTACAATTGTTTGGACATGTATCTATATGACCTCATTACAGCCCATTACATGTAAATATTAGGACAATCCCCTTTCTCTCTCATCAACCATTTTTTAGGAATTCTTATGTCACACAGTTACACTGCCGAGATCGCACCGATTTTCTAAGCCAATGTCATTGTGTAGTGAATACCATGCCCATTTCTCCATCAAGGGTATTCACATTTATGCACATTTACTTATTGATTGTAAATTTTCTTATATGAATTCCACATTCCTTTATCATGTAATAAATGATTATGTTTTATGAATCCATGTTTTATGATCCATGTTGCACACTTAGGCAAGAAATGAAATGTTTAAGAAGGGTGTGCCCTTATAGTGCTCCAATGCATTGGGTAAAGTATAGTATCATGATACGTCATGTGCAATGAGTGTTTACTCATGATTATTCAAGTGCAACGTGGGTTTACACGTGGTTTATGTGCAATGAGGATTTACTCATGCTCTATCTGCAATGATCCTTGGCTCATGTTAATTCCATGTTAACTGTTGTTGCCACATTTCCATGATATGATTATCATGCTTTATCATGCCTTTATGTTCATGTTTTTATTATGCTCTATTGATATGCCTATTGTCTAAGATGTATTGTACTCCTCATGTTATTCCATGTGTATTCCCTTACTGGGCTCTATAGCTCACCCTTTTCTTATGCATGTCCTCAGGTTATCCCATGCAATGCTAAGTATAAGGGAATGTAGTGGTCATGTAAAGGAAGCATTCAATAAAGATGTTGTATTTAATGTTTTAAGTTTTTATTTAATGATCCTAAGCCCCAAAGAAGCTAAACCTCTCCATCTTCTTTGTTTTATCAAGTGAATTGTTATGTAATGAATCATGTTTAAGTTATAATAAAAAGTAGGGTTTTCATAGATGGAATCATAGGATAGGGTTGGTTATTTTTGGTATTAGGATTAGAAAACCCTAGTAATGCCTTATATACAAGACTAAGTACAATAAAAACGTCCCTGAGTTTTGGTGAGTATTGAGTAAGTGGGCTATCATGCAAATACATCCCTGTCTGGATATGAGCAGGTAGAGGCGACTCTGGAACAGATTTATCCTAGGGGTAAAACCCAAAAACAACGCTTTTAGATAGACTCGAATGGGAACTGGTGCACGAAAATGGGACTTGCTACACTCTTGGTTACGATACTCCCAGGGGATATGCTTTGGTAAATTCACAAGCTTAGTATAAACCCTTATTAAGGGAATTCAAAAATGCCCCTAAGAATATACGTTAGAAAGTAAATCATGAAAATCCTAGATTAAAGCCTATAGACTCATGAGTCAAGGAAATGAAAGTTTATTTCTAAGTCATAAACATTTGTCTTTTGATTACCCTTTATGTGTTACCACTAACTTTCCATTTATTCAAGCCAATGGTTGGTAATAGGAGGACTGAGGCTAATAACTGTTGTGAAGATCAGTGTGATGAATGTACTAATGAGATTCCCAATCCAATGGGAGAGGGAATCGTGAACTTTGTCATGCTTCACTCTCAGCTAACTCATGAATTGAATAGAAACACAGGTCAATAGGAATGTCCAAACCCTCCTAAGAAAGAACAAGTTGCTATCGAGAGCTTCATGAGACAAAGGTCTCCTACATTTAGTGGATCATCTGATCCCACAATCGCTGAACAATGGATCAACTCCATTGAAAAGATCTTCTCCATCCATCAATGTTGTGAACAAGAGAAGGTTGTCCTAGAGGCTTATCGTATGGAGGGTGAAGCTGATCAACGGTGGATGTTGATCAAAAATACGAAGCCTGAGGAGGAGATCGAGGCATTGAAATGGAAGAATTTCCAGAAGATGTTTTTCGATAAATATTTTCCACGCACCCTCCGGCTTAAGATGGAAAGAGACTTACTTTCCCTCAAGCAAATAGACGAAGAATCTATTGGAGCGTACGAGGAAAACATCACAAGGCTTGCACAATACGCTTCCGGCTTAGTCGTTATCCCCGAATGAAAGGTTGACCGCTTCTTTGGTGGGATTAAGCCTAGCATGCAGAAAGCATTAGCGATTCGTGACTTCGAAAACTATGAGGAAATTGTCCGATGTGCCCTCAAGGACGAAATAGAGATCAGAGAATCATAGTGGTATCATGGGAATAAGAAGCATAAGGTGGACTTCAATGCTGGTAGGCCGATAGATAAATCTAACAGTTCTATGAAGATCCAGCACCACAGTTGCCAAATGTGCGGAAAGAAGCACCCTAGAAAATGACTTAAGGGGATGAGGAAATGCTTCAGGTGTGGAAGATAAGGGCACCTAGCTGCTAACTGTCGGCAAGAAAGACCCGCGGCTGCGACAGAGGAGAGTAAAACTTCGTTCGAACCTCAACGCATTGTTCAATGCTACAAATGCAATGAATCAGGTCATTTTGCAAATCAGTGCCCTAATCCAAGGGTTTTCGGAGACAACCCACAACCTCCAAGGCAACAAGGAAGAGCTTTTTTCCATCACTTCTGTCGAAGTGAACCCCAACCACGAAGTGGTGACAGGTACGATAGTTATTCATTCAATAATAGCGAACGTACATTTTTATTTAGGTTCTATGCATTCTTTTATATCTCGAAATTTTATAAGAACAATCGCAGCACCACCACACATCATGAAAATGAAGGTGTTGGTGAGTATGGAAAATGGGGCAATCATTGCATCCCTTGTATATAAGTCCTCCCCTGTTATAATCTGTGGATTGAATATCCCATCGAACCTCGTTATACTCCCTCTGATGGAATTTGGTGCAATTTTTGGCATGGATTGGATTTCCTTATATAGATCCAACATAAATTGTCTGGAGAGGTAAATCACACTCCATATGAAGTATCGACCCCCAATTCTTTTCAAGTATAAGGAGGAAGATGAATCTACTTTAGCTCCATCATCTCAAGTGTGGATATTACTACCTTATGAGAATTCATTTCTAGCTCAGATGATTGAGTCCAAAGAAGAAACCATCCTTGAAGAAATGCCTATTGTGAGGGAATTCGCTGAAGTGTTTCCTGAGGAACTACCTGGTCTTCCTCCTAGAAGAGATATTGAATTCTCAATTGAACTTATACCCAGGGATTTTCCAATATCCAAGATTTATATAGAATGGAGGTTGTAGAGCTTGAAGAGCTGAAGAAACAATTACAGGAGAATCTGGATAAAGGGTTTATACGCCCAAGTGCTTCACCATGGGGTGCACCAGTCCTCTTCATCAAGAAGAAGGATAGGTCAATGCGGCTTTGCATCGATTAGCATGAACTTAACAAAATCATGATAAAGAACAAGTATCCTCTCCTAAGAATTTATGACTTATTCGATCATCTGCAAGGTGCACAATTCTTTTCCAAGGTAGATTTGTGGTCGGGATATTATCAAGTATGGGTGAAGAAGGAAGATGTCCCCAAGACTGCTTTTCATACAAGATAAGGGCACTATGAATTCATAGTAATGCCTTTAGGACTCACCAATGATCCAGCAATCTTCATGGACATGATGAATAGAGACATTAGAGATTACCTAGACAAATTTGTGTTAGTATTTATAGATGATATTCTAATATACTCCAAAACCAAGGAGGATCATGAGGAGAATTTAAGAACTGTACTAGAGACATTGCGCATGTATAAGCTCTATGAAAAGTAAAGAAAGTGTGAGTTCTGTTTGAAGGAGGTCTCATTCTTTGGCCATATCATCACAAGAAATGGTATATCTGTGGATCCCTCCAAAACAGATGCAATTGAGGGATGACCGAGGCCAACATCGGTAACAGATATCCATAGCTTCTTGGGATTAGCTGGATATTATCGAAGATTTTTGAGAAGTTTCTCACAATTTTCCATCCCTCTTACCAAGATAACTCGAAAGGGGGTAAATTTTTCTTGATGTGATGAATGCAAAGAAAGCTTCAAGGAGTTGAAAAGGAGGCTTATCACTATGCGCGTGCTCACTTTACCCACAAGTGGGGAACTTTTTGTGGTATTCAGTGATGCTTCGAAGAAGGTATTAGGATGTGTGTTGATGCAGAATGATATTGTGATATCCTATGCCTCAAGGCAGTTGAAAATCCATGAGAAAAACTATCCAACGCATGATTTGGAGTTGGGAGTGGTGATCTTTTCCTTGAAAATATGGCGGCATTATCTATGTGGAGTGAAATGTAAGATATATACTGACCACAAGAGTCTTAAATATATATTCACAGACAAAGAGCTTAATATACGCTAGAGAAGATGGATAGAGCTCATCATGGATTTTGACTTATCAATCCATTACAACCCTAGGAAAGCGAATAAGGTGGCAGATTCCCTAAGTAGAAAGGATCTGGTGATTCTATCAATGATGAGAATTGAGAAGGATCCAATCATCTTAGACTTGATGAAGATGGGCATGGAAATCATAGAGAAGGGAACATCATAAATCCTTTCACAAATTATTGCTCAACAATCTCTTTTGGAAAGGTAAAAGGATGCCCAAAAGGATGATGTGGGAAATCAAGAAAAAGTGGGAGCTATCAAAAATGGGAAATCCTCGGAGTTTAATTTTAATGAAGAAGGAATTGTTCGGTTTGGGAAAAGACTATGTGTTCCATCATGTCTGAAGCTGAAGAAGGAACTTTTGGATGATGCACATAGTTCAAATTTCTCTATTCACCCAGGGAGCACAATGATGTATTCAGATCTCCGAGAAAACTTTTGGTGGGATAATATGAAGAAGGAGATTGCTGAATATACATCAAAGTTCCTGGTGTGTCAGCATGTGAATGAAGAGAGGCAGAAGTCTAAGGGGATGATGCAAGCATTTCCCATACCAGAATGGAAATGGGAAGACATCACCATGGACTTTTTCACCAGACTTTCGAGGACATCCAAAGGCAACAATGCAATATGGGTTGTTCTGGATTGTCTTACAAAGACTGCACACTTCATTGCTATTCGGTAGAATTTCTTATTGGATCAATTGGCACAGATATATATCATGGAAGTGGTAAGGTTTCATGGAGTACCACTATCTATTGTGTCTAACCGAGATCCAAGATTCGCCTCTATGATTTGGAAGAGTCTACAACATGCTCTAAATACTGAATTGAACTTTAGTACATCCTATCATCCTCAAAATGAAGGCCAATCCCAGCGGGCTATCCAAACACTTGAGGATATGTTGAGAGCGTGCTCAATGGACTTTAAAGGAAGATGGGATCAACATCTTCCTCTAGTTGAGTTCTCTTATAATAACAGTTTCCACTCGGGAATCCAAATGGAAACATATGAGGCCCTGTATGGGAAAAGGTGCAGAATACAGGCATGTTGGGATGAGGTCGGTGAACGTAATCTGCTTGGACCAGAAATGGTTGAGGAAATGGTGGAGAAGGTGACAAGCATTCAGCAGCATATCAAGGCAGCCCAGAGTTGACAGAAGTGTTATGCAGATAATCGTCGACGAGACCTTGAGTTTAAAGGTGGAGACAAGGTTTTTCTACGCATATCTCTGTGGAAGAAGTACATGAGGTTTGGAAATAAAGGCATGTTAAGTCCTATGTACATCAGCCCCTTCGAGATTCTTGATCTTGTCGGGGTTGTGGCATATCGACTAGCACTTCCTCCTACTATGGCCAAATTACCTGATGACTTTCATGTATCCCTCTTAAAGAAGTACATACTGGACCCTTCACATGTACTCTCTTCTGAGGTGGTACAATTGGAAGGTGATATTTCTTATGAGGAGCAACCAGTGAAGATCTTAAATCGTAGAGACAAAGTTCTACGAAATAAGACAATGCCCCTCATCATGGTGTTTTGGAGAAACCACAAGTTTGAATAAGAAACATGGGAATCAGAGGAAGTGATGAATCTGAGTTATACAAATCTATTTTAGTGTGGGAAAAGGAAAATTTCGAGGGTGAAATTTCTTAAGGGGGAATATTGTAACGACCCAAATTTTCAATAATGGAAAATCCCACTTGATCTTATTAAATTACTCTTTATATAGATTATTTTTATAAAATGTCAACTTCCTTGGTTTTATGATAAGAATTGTGACCATTACTTTTATAGTTGTTGAACAGTGATCACAAGATTAGTATAAATATAAGGCTTTAACACATCCAATTTTACTTAGACAAAGGAAGCGATGACCTCATCCAGTAGAATTGCCGCATATGAATCCCATTTATCGGAGCTCAGAAAAGAGGTGGAATCCTTGGGCTTCACTCTTGACCAATCCCAAGATGAGCTTCACCATGTCAAGCTTGAACTGGACCGTCTACGGGCGAAGTTGAAGTTGATAGAAATTACCACTCGAGCGATGTTATCCGAGCCACCCCAAGAGTCTGTCACCATCACACACCTTACCCTTAGGTCTTATGGGGATGTTTTAAGGGGTTATGTAACTAATATATAGTACTATGTTCATGTAAATTATTTTTGTATATAACAATGAATATAATTTCTTGCCATTATTGATTCATTGTAAATAGTTTTTCAAGTACAAATGGTGTTTTTAGTTATTATTTTATTAAGAAATATGTTTTATTAAATTAAGGGATTTTTGAATTAAATAATATTTTAATAAAATATTAATATTAGTATTATTGGATTAATTTTATTATATATAGATGATCATGTAATTGTATGAATGCAGTTATAATTTTTATTAAGGTTCGAAATCCATTTTTGTCAAAACCTGTGAATTTTTTATAAATGTTGGTTTTTATTTTAAAAGTGAAAATTATCATATTTATAAAATTATTTAGATAAAATAAATGTTATTTTTGTAATCAGGATGTCGAAATTATCGAAGGGTGAATTTTTCATAATTTTCTGAGATAGTCAAATTTTTGAGTAAAAATTAAATATCGTTTAAATATATAATGTGTTTTATGACATCATAATGTCCCAATAGTGATATAATAAAATACTATAATCTTCATGTTCGGCCAATATATGTTTTACTATTAAAATAATGTGATTTTGGTTTTGTTTGGATTACTTTTCAAAGCATTAATGGACCCCTCAAGACTTATTAAACACCTTGTCTTTTTAAATTAATTTCCATGGAAGTGTGACTGACCTCCACATAACCAAAACTAATATTTTAAGAAGTTCGGGCCTTGGCCTTATAAAATATAATTTTCCTATTCCCCTTTCCAAAGAACATGGGAAAAAACCAAGGGTTGGTTTGTGGTTTGGATTAATTTAATATAAGGGGTCCCAAACCTAAATAATAAAGAATTTCCTCACCTTTCCTATATAAACCCAACCAAGATCCCAATTCCTCCTCACTCAAAGCCTTTGGAGTTAGTCCAAACTCTTCCCTACTCTCTCTATAATCCTCCCAATGTGCCACAAGCTCCCAGGAAGCCTCTCAAAAGCCTCTCTCTAGCCTTTGTAAGCACACTTCCATGTAACGGTTTTTTCTTCCTTTCTCATTTTGTCCAATTTTCTTTAAGTTGTTTTTCCATTTTAATTTCAATTATGAATGTTGGGGTATGGTTTCAAACCTCCCTCATACTGCCCTATTTATGTTTGAATGATAGGATACCCTTTATCTCTCATTAAATTCCTCCAATGTACACCCATTACTATTTTGAAATTCCGAAAAGAACTTCTCTCTCCTCTTTTACATTCAAGAAATACTTTTGTATCATGAATATCAATTCCATTAAAATTGATGGTACATGTATCTCTATAACCTCATTACTGTACATTACATGTAAATATGATAATGAACCCCTTTCTCTCTCATCAACCATTTTTATGAATTCTTATGTCATGTCGTTACGCTGCCGAAATCGCACCGATTTTCTAAGCTAATGTCATTGTGTAGTGAATACCATGCCCATTTCTCCATCAAGGGTATTCACCTTTATACACATTTATTTATTAATTTTAATTTTTCATGTATGTATTCCACATTCCTTTATCGTGGAATAAATGATTATGTTTTATGAATCCATGTTTTATGATCCATGTGGGACACTTATGCATGAAATGAAATGTTTAAGAAGGGTGCGCCCTTATAGAGCTCCAATGCAGTTGGTAAAGTATAGTATCATGATACTTCATGTGCAATGAGTGTTTACTCATGCTAATTTAAGTGAAATGAGGGTTTACTCGTGCTTTATGTGCAATGGGTATTTACTCATGCTCCATGTGCAATGAAGTTTGGCTCATGCTAATTCCATTTAAGTGTTGTTGCCACATTTCCATGTTATGATTATCATGCTTTATCATGCCTTTATGTTCATGTTTTTATTATTCTATATTGATATTATTATTGTCTAACATGTATTGTACTACTCATGTTATTCCATGTGTATTCCCTTACTGGGCTCTATAGCTCACCCTTTTCGTATGCATGTCCTCAGGTTATCCCATGCAATGCTAAGTATGAGAGAATGTAGTGGTCATGTAAAGGATGTTTTCAATAAAGATATTGTATTTCGTGTTTTACGTTTTTATGTAATGATCCTAAGAACCAAGGACACTAAAACTCTCAATATTCTTTATTGTATCAAGTGATGTTTTATGTAATGAATCATGTTTAAGTTGTAATAAATAGCAAGGTTGTCATACAGAGCCACCATACTACCCCTCTAGAGTAACCTAGTACAAAATATGTTTCAAAACAGGACATTAGATCTCTATAATATTTATATTTTATAATTTAACATGGATTTAGAACTACTTCATTGTGGTATGACTTGGCTCGACTTGAGTTTTTGAACTCTTTGTGATAAATAGACATTTTTGGCTTGGCAATGTCAGATGCATGGGTAGGGAACAGACGAAGCCATCTAGCTTCACCAGACCACCGTTCAGCATGCGTAGTTCATAGTTAATAAATAAATTAGTTTTTTTATTAATAAATTTAGTACAAAATAAAAATAAAATACATTTTGAATAGTTTTAATACTAATATTTATATTAATATTATGATTATTATTATTATTGTCATTATTTTTTCATTTATATTTTAATTAGGATATTAATAAAAAGATATTTTCATAGTTATATAATTATTAACATATTATTAATAAAATTAATATTTTTTATATGAATAATTTAAGGTTGGATAAATATTTTTGTTAAGATTTCATTTTTTGTTTTTTCATTTTATATTAATATTTATTTCTCTCTTTTTTCCCACTTTTCTCCATTCCCCCCTCATCTCGTTGCGCATCAGCACATCCCCTCTAAATCGTAGCTGAGCTGCCCCACCCCTCCCACCATCTTATCGGACCACTCTCCTCCCCCACTTGGATATGAACTATGCCACCCAGCCCCCCTCTCTAGATTACTGCAGGCCTTCCTATCTGTTTCACACCGACTTGGCGAGCTACTATGCACCATCTGCACTATTCCTCCTCTCTTGGCTGGTCCTAGCAGCGACACACCATTAGCCACTCCACCTTGCACCAAAAACATCCCTTTGTGCAACCCTGCATTGCGCCATCCCTACCTCATCTAGATCTCTGGTGAGACCCCCTTACACTCTGTTTGAATTTTTTCCATGGTGCAACCCTGTGATAGCTACCCAATCATGGCCAAACCTTCTAGAAACTCCTATTACATGAAGCTCCTATTCTGGTGGCTTCCCCACAGTTTATTTTTATTTGGTGAATTTCTTCCCTTTAATTTTGTAGGGTTCTAGATTGGATTTTGAGTTTTTTTGGTTCAAAGATGATGTGATTGGTTTAATACTTGGTTTTTAGGGTCTCTTTGGCTAACATATGTGTGGTTGGAATACAATGGGTTTTTTCACACCAAATTCATGATGTTTTCCTACACTGAAGTAGGTGATTCCACATAAAAATATTAACTGATGAATTATCTTGTTTATTAAATTAATTTATAACATTTATAAATTAGTTTAAATTCTATAAAATTGGTTTTGATTGATTTTTGATGTGCACATTATTTTTTAGTAGTAGTTCAAAGTGATTTTAGTGAATTTTATTTTGAAAACCTACTTTGAACTATTTATTTTTGTTTTGTAAACTCTGCAGTGAGTGTGTTAGGAAGTGAGGATGAGGTAGTTTATGTTTTGTTGTGGTGTCAAAATTTGATTTGTCTTGAAAAATGTTTTGAGTAAACTTTTTAATTTAAAATTTTGTGACATGTTTGGAAACTGCATAATAAATTTTCTAACTGGTTTTCATAATTATATATGCACCTTTTTAACCATGCTGCTGGTTTTATTTAAGGTCCATGCAGTGCATATTAGGTTCTAAAAATATTTTGGTTTGCGTATGGTTTTAAAGGAGGGTTTCAATGTGAAAATTTTGTTTTTTCATGTGTAAGCACTTTTTTGGACTTCATATATTAATGTGACATGTGATGTGAATATAAAATTTAAATTAGCACAAAGATAGATATCCTGGGTTATTAGGTGCTGTAAATAGGATGAGTGGGATATTGTTACGGATGTGGCTTCAGACCAGTTTCAATATTAGGATTGATGATTACAACACTAACTAAACATATGAATGATTGAGGGTCATGGATTCTAAGACAACGTTACAGCGTTTCATGGTTTTTAATCCACATTTTCAATGGGTCATGGTTTCTAAGGAACGTTTCACCGAGACACAACCTCCTAGGGTCCCACCTATTTCTAAGACATATAAGGACTCTCCAATCTCTTGGTGCTCCTGGTTACTTTTTTCACATTGATTACACCTTATGTGTCCCATGATATACTATAGATGAAAAGGTTTTTTTTGTTTAAAACAACTTTTATTTGTTGTTATTTCCCTCAAAACTCTTTTAATTAATTTTGTCTGAGAATTTATTTTATTTCTTTATTTATTATTGAAAATTTACTTGTCTTTTAATACTTGTGAATAGAATATTTTCTTGGTGGAATCTTGCTAGGTGAATAATCACTCCCTATATACTATTTTGGGTGTAAATAGATTTAGTTTTGTTCGATGTAGGTAAAGGTAATGTTTTTGGAATTAGTGGTTTAGGTTTCTAGCTATTTTCTTCGCCCAACATTGTGGGGATGGCTAGAGGGAAGTGTCTACATTGCAGGTGGTGGTTTTTGAGTTGGTTTTTGGTAATAACACTTTATAGTGTTATTTGGGATTTAGTGTTACATGTAACACCAAATTTGGTTTTGGATAAAGGATTGTTTGGTTTTGACTTTTACTTTTGGTTTAGTTTATATTGTTGGTTGTTTTATATTTGTGAAAATTTAGGTAAATCGTTATTAACTATAATCTTGAAAGCCAGGCACTTATTCAAGACCGTGGGGATCTGGAACGCCCTTTGGGCATTGTTACAGACTAGGTTGGGCATTTCTACAGACTAGGTTGGGCATCAATCGGATGACGAAGCAATTTGGTTCATGACAAAATGGTATCAGATGATGGTTTTATTCCATGGAGACATTTTTTTGGAATGATTTTTGTTAGACATGAGATAAGAATGTCAAGACTCATAGTTCTAGTTGCAAGTAAAGTGTATGTCCTGAAAACCTCATTATAGACCTTGAGTCTCCATCAGATGTCAGGATTGTTTTTTTGACTTCTCTTCCTGGTGATATGTGCAAGCTGCATACTTCATATAGAAATCGGGTGGGGGAGAAGTCGTTTGGTCAATGTGTTTCTATGACATGTTTGGATTCTAAATTCTTGTTGTCCCTACTGAAACATTACTTTTTAACTGGATGTATTGATGATGTTAATTATTGACTGTTGATTCATGTAAAAACAAGCCTCCATGAAGAACATTTGTGCATCGAATGGAAGAAACCAGAGTTTTTTCCCCTCACTACTTGATTAGATGGTGGTGGAAGCTGTGGTTCAGGCTGTTTAGGCTCCATGATAGTGAACTAATTTTTCTCATGTTCCCCCTCCAATAATAGAAGTTTAATTATTCCCTATGAAGGATAAATCATAGAAATTATTAAAGAAAAAACCTCATTTATTCTTATTCATCTTGAAAACTCGTGAGGTAGAGGAATGACTTGAGAAGATAGAATGCACTATCCAGTTCCATGTAACACATGAGGAGGTCAATTTGAAATGTGAACCATTCCTTCTAGAGGGTCCCATTCGTAGGTGGTGGGAATCCTTGCATCAAAATGGGATGAATGAGAAGATGGGTTGGGAAGATATCAAGACCACCTTAAATGAGATGTATTGTCTAGAATTCCTAACTTATGGTAGATCATTGGGGTTCATTAGCCTTTAAAAAGGATATCATTCTTTAATTGGTTAGGATAACAACATTTTTGAGCTAGTGCACTGTGTTCTAGAGTTTGTTTCCAGAGAACATCTAAAATATCAGATGATCTAAAAGGGTCTACAACATGATATTTACACTTAGGTACTATTGATCATGTTGGGGACTTATGTTGAGGTAGTTGATTGTGCATTCATGGTTGAGATTGATGAGAAGGGATATTTTGGGTTTTCTGTAGTTATGTCCATAGTGGGAAGTGGTAGTTCATCCGAGAAAAAGAGGAAGCATGATGAGTAAGGGAAGAAGGTTGACAACAAGTGAAGCCATCATTCTAGGAAGTCATACTCTATATATTCTAATAGAATGTCCATTGTGTGCCATCAGTGTGGAAGGGTGGGGGCCATCTGACCTGTATGACCATACCCTCATAGCTCTTTCTATGGGTGTGGTGTTATGGGACATCTACAATTTTTTTGCAAGACCATATACCCTTATCTGAGTGGGGAAAGATTTGTGGAATCCCGAGGAGTTCCATTTCAATTAGAGTCATCTAGAATGATGGGATCTCAGTTTGGTGATCGTGAAACAGAGGTTGGATTGTCTCTTGAGAAGTGTCAGATTATGGTAAAGACACATGCAAGTAGTTTTTCTCAGGCAGGGACAGAGCCACTTATTGTTGTGGAGCCTGTACCAGTGGGACCAAGTGCTAACCTTCGACTATTAGAGGTTCCATACAAATGTCATTGTCTTTAGATATCGATACATTTTATACTAGATTATCTTTTTATTGTAATTCTTCCTGATTTAGAAATGTGTTGAATTATCCATCTGAGTTTTCACCTTTTTCAAAAAAATTAGTGACGCTATTGGGTAAGATGAAAGGGAAAGGTCTTAGGTACCCAGGGTGTATGATATCTATGTCAGGGGTTGGGATAGAGTGGGATCCTCTGTTGTGTAGTTTCAGACATCTACTCTTGGTGTTGGGTAGTTTTTATTTTCTTGGTCTTCATGAATAGGGTCTCCCACTAATATGATGACTCCAACCTCGAGGTATTTATATATGAAGTTTTAGATTAATTTGGAATCAAGGAAATGAATAAGTATTATTTTTGGATCATGCTAGGAACTCTGCAGGATTATCTCTTTTTTGCAACATTGTCCGAATGAACTTTTTGGATCATGTAATTTAAGAAGAAGACATTTTAGCGGTCCCTGAGAAGGTGTCATGGGAATGTGGTGGATGATGCCTTGATTAAAATGGTTCTAGGGAATGATTTAAAGAAGTCAATTGATAAATGAATTTTTATGGGGATCATAGCCCAGATGAACATCAGAACTAAGTGGAATAGTGTATGTGTATTCTTGGAAGGTGTTCAATTGACATTTTTATTTTATAACAGGTTTAGTGGGACCGGCCTTGTGGTAAGTTGTGTAAAAGAAAAATATAGTTTCTTCATGGTGGGGTGACTCCCTCTGATTAGTTATTGTATTCTTAATGAATTATATTTTTCAAGTTTCCTTTCATGGTGCTGTTAACATTGAGGATGGTAGAATACAGGTTATCTCATCTTTCTTAGTTTATTTAAACTCGTGACATGTTTCAAGTATATCATTTGAAAAAGAATAATCTAGATGGGTCTCATGTGTTAAATTGGGAATAATTGGGGGTAGTGCCTAATTTATCAGTGCTTGAGTGAGTAGCGTGGATAGTGAATTTGAAAGAGAAGATCCATTAGGGAATGTCTATCCTATCAGTATATATCCATGGGTATCATGGGGATGATAAGTATTAGAATTGGGAGGGGTAGTCATGGGTTTACTAGTAGTACCCATTTTAGTCTCTGATCAGGATCCGAGTCTACTTCCTAAGTGTGGGAATTTTCAGGTTGGGGAGAATTTCCACACCCAAACATTAGACCAAACTAATATTTTTTTATTTATATTTTATAATTTAACATGGCATTATAATTTCTTCACTGACATGTGGTCTAGGATCAACATGAGTTTTTTTCGCTCTCATTGATAAACATATGGTCTTGGATTGGCAATGTCTATTTCATGGGTAGGGAACGGGCGAAGCCATGTGTATTTTCCAGACCACCCTACGGCCTACCCATTTCACATTTAATAAATTAATTAATCAGATGGAAAATAAATCCAACACCAAAAAATTATATTATACATATTTTAATAATAATAATAATAATAATAATATTAATATTATTATTATTATTATTATTATTATTATTATTATCATTGATATTTTAATCTTGATACTAATAAAAAATATTATCGTTGTTATAAAATTATTAACATGTTATTATTAGCATTATTTTTTTTTGTAAATATCTATAGGTTGGTTTAAGATTTTTGTTTCGGTTTCATTTTTTTTCTATTTTGTTTCCTTATTTTCACTCGTTTTCCCCTAATATCCTCCTTTATATCCATCACCCTATCACATAGTTTCCCCTCCCCTCTAAACTAGAGCTGCACAGACCCATCCCTCCCTCCACCTTGTCAGACCACTCCCCTCCCCTTGTCAAACAGGAACTGCACCGCCCTACCTCCCTCTACTAATAGTTGTGCACCGCCCTATCCATTTTTCACCAACCTAGTGAGCCATTGCACACTATCCGCACAAGACCTCCACAATTAGATGGTCCTAGATACGTTACACTAGCAACTGCTCCACCTTACCTTGCTAACCTTCCCTCGTGCAACCCTATAATGTGCCTCCCCTACCACGGTCGGATCTTTAGTGTGACCCCCTGACCCTCTGATCATATTTTTGGTAAGGTGCAACCATGCGATGGCTTCCCCTTCTCAGACGAACCATCTGGTGACTCCCACTATGCGTGGATACCATTCTAGTGTCTTTCCTGTAATGAGTTTTGTTTCGGTGAATTTATTTCCCTTATTTATGTAGGGATATGGTTAGGATGTTTATTTCTATTTTTCTCAACATTTATGGAAATGGTTTAATACATTTTTTAGTTGTGTGGTTGGAATGCAGCAGCTTTTTCACACCAAATTCACGATGTTTTCCAACACTGAGTTATGTGATTCTATATAAAAATATTGACTAATGAATTAGCATGTTTATATAATTAATTTAGCACATTTTTTAATTAGTTTACATCATGTGCAATTGTTTTTGACTGGGTTATAATGTGAAATTAATTTTTTAGTAGAATTTCAAAGTGATGTTTGTGAATTTTATTAGGGAAACCCACATTGAATTATTTATCAGTGTTTTGTAAACTCTATAGTGAGTCTGTTTGAAAATAAATATGATTTAGTTTATGTTTTGGCATGGTTTCAAAATTTTCATTTTCTATAAAAATATTTTGAGTGATCATTTGACATTAAAATTTTACGATATGTTTGGAAACTGGTTAAGTAATTCTTATAGGGGTTTTCTCAATTATAAAATTTCTTTTTTAAACTATAAATTTGGTTTAATTTATGGTGTAAGAGATCAAAAATATGTTATAAAAAATTTTGGTGTGTGTATGGTTTTAAAAGAGGGTTTTGGTGTAAAAATGGTTTCTTTTTGTGTAAGCACCATTTTTGGATTTCATGTATTAACATGTCATGTGATGTGAACATGGAATTTAAATGAGCACAAATAGGGAAGACTGGGTTATTAGGTGGGTGAACTAAGACTAGTGGGATAGTGTTCTGGAGGTGGATTCGGCCCAATTTCACTAGTAGGTTTATCTATTAAAACACTATATAAACATATGAATGACTCAGGGTTGTGGTTTCTAATCCATGGTTACTGAGGGTCGTTGTTTCTAATCCTTTTTTTTATTGGCTGTGTTGTATAAGCTATGTTTCACTGAGACATGACATCCAAGGGTCCCACTTGATTCTAATACCTATAGGGCCTCACCAATCTCTTGGTTCTCTTGATTACCTTTTCTACACCAATGACACATGATGTAATACTTGACATACTACACATGAAAATGTTTTTTGTTTAAAACTTCATTTCATTAACGTTTTTTTCATGAAATATATTTCAATAAATGTTTATTAAAGAATTTATTTCATTACATTATCTATTATTTCAAATGTATTGGTATTTTAATCCTTGTGCCAAGAATATTTTTTCTGTGGAATCCTTCTAGGAAATTTCTCACACCATACATACACCTTTGGGTGTATGTGGATTTGGTTATGTCTGATACAGGTAAAGGTAATGTTTTTGAATGCAGTGGTTTAGGTTTCTAGCTATTTTCTTGACTCGTCATTGTGGGGATGGCTAGGGTGTACTATTTCATGGTGGATGTTTTTTAGTTTTTTTTTGGTCACCAAACTTTATAGTGTTGTTTGGGTTTTGGTTTTACATGTAACAAAAATCTGGTTTTGGTTAAAGGCATGTTTGATGGTGACTTTTACTTTTGTTTTTTATTATATTTTTGGTTGTTTTATAGTTTTTCATATTCGGTTATATCATTCCAAAATTTACACTTGATACTTGGGCACTTGTGCCATCCCCTGAGGATTGAGGATGCCCATGGGGCATTGCCGTGGATTGGGTCGGGTGTCGAGCGGATGATGACCCAATTTTGTTTGCAACAATATGGATGTTCAAATAATTACTCTAATAAATCTCATCAATATTATGAAATATACCAATATGAACATGATTCCATGGTATTTGTGTCAGACATTGAAATGATCCAAAATAGAATACCCATCCTTTGATCTGGCTCCCTAATTTGTGATTTCTACCTTAAATTTGAATTTTGGGCTTTAATTCATTTTATTACTTTTGATATTGACATAATATTGTGAATACACAGATGTCATTTTCAAGGCCATTTTTAGATTAAATAAGGTGTTAGTGTTTTGAAATACATGCTACATCGATCAGATCCTATTTTAGTATAATCAAATGCCTATTAGTTTTGGAACGTTCATAATGAAAATGATGATGCATTTAAAATGAACATATCTACGAATTCTAAGGTACAACATTGGATGAACAATGAATACCCACTTCTTCATCAATAAAAATAAAAAACAATAAATAAATACCCATCAATATCAAAAAATTATTCTTGATGGACTTTAGCTTTATCTATGACCTAAAACATATAGGATCTCAGTCATAGTTGATGAATGTCAATGTATCCCAAATGAAGCTCTTTTAATCATTAATTCTAAAATTCGAAAGACCACTGTAAAAATTAATCATCTATACAATCCAAATGAGATTGGTTCTTCAACATTAATTGAATTCACCACTTTATTCGTTGAAAACAATTAAAAGGATCAAACATGGGCTTCCCCAGGTTCATATGGAATGACCTTACATCAGACCAACAATAAGACTACAATCCTTAATAAACCATAACAAAAACATGTATATATAGGGCATAAATAACCATAATATATCATTGTTGGAAAACACAATCTTGTATTCACCATAAATACTCTATTTAATTCATCTGTGATCGGATTGGAATAACAATTCAAAATAGAACTAAATTACCTGACATCAATTCCTAGATGTTATCCTCTTCTGGCGTATCTTCATTTAGATCCCCCTTTTAATAGATTATATCAGGCTCAAATACCCTTATTCAATTGGTTCCATCATTATATAGGATTGATGATTTCATCCTAAATAGGATTCCACAATGACATATTGGGAAACAAATTTCCCTACCTCAATGTCTTCTTTAGAGTAGGTTTAGGCTCTTATGATTAGTTCTTCATTTCAGCTACCTTAATTCATTCAAGATCATTCAACCTCCATCAAGGAAACATGTTCATTTAAATATATGATTAATGTGAAAATAATACCATTCTATGGTTGGAATCAAATTAATGAAAAATGGATGAGTGGAAATAGACATAAAATTTTATCTCAAGTGGTCAGTCTAGGTGTTACGGGCTATAGATTTTAAATTGGGTATGATCAAAAAAAAATTAGCCACATGGATGACTAGAAAATATGAAACATTAAATAATTTCCAATTAGAATTATCCCTATATCAATTATTAATGTGGTAATATTAATCTTGATCATTCAACATCTCATTAACTGCTGAATTTCTCACGCATAGTAGGTCCAAGGCATTGCAAAAAATGCAAACATGGATGATCGATCCACCACGATAGCTTCACAGTAGAGATATCAATCACACATAAAAAAATAAATTATTAATAAAATAACTCTAAATTATAAATCAAATAAATTAAAACATTTAACCAATTATTATCAAAATCAAAAAATAAAAAATATAATTATTTAAAAATTAAAAAAATAGATGAATATATTTCTATAAAAATAATTATCAGTTAAAAACAATATAAAATTGAAATTCGAAATAAAATAAGTGTAAAATCATATCCTGAATATTTTGTTATTATTTAAATATTATATTTAATATTAAAAAACCCAACAGTCAATACTTTACTATTTATCAAAAAATAAATCATAACACTATAATTATCCGTATAAGTATATATTTTAGAATTATGTAAATAGTTTATGCAAATATAAACTGATGTGTTAAAATGAATCATATAAATTCCACTAGACATAGAATATTTTTTTCATTATTTAATCTATAATTCTTATTCCATAGTAAAAAAATAACAATATTGAAGAAAGTTGATATTCCATAAGTAATTTGTTTTCAAAAAGATTAACCAGAAAAATTCATTTATGTAGATTGTTGTTATTACCTTGTTGAATAAAGATGATTCCTATGTAAGGTTGGTTATAGTATAAAATATTATTGAAATTGAATTATTTGAGGATATTTTATGACACACCAATTTTTATTCAATTAAAATACAAAACATATATTTATCTCATGGGGAATATAATCATATAATTAAATATATAAAATTATATAGACACACCATTGGATGAGGAAGATGAAAATTTTATTGGTGGAATAAATATATCGTAATACTATTTATGATTAAAGAATAAAGAAATAAAGTATAAATATTTTAACCTTTATATTTGTTTTTCATATTCCATAAGGATTCATCTCATAATGATAAATTCAAATTATAAAGTTAAAATTAAATGACGATTATATAACATTATCCCAATGATTTATAAAAATTTATTTTTAATCATGAGGGGAATAAATATGATTATCAAACTCAATTAATAATGTAAAAAATATAAATCACCTCATAGTAGATTAATAGAAGTAAAAAATAATAAGTAAATTTTTTCCAGTGACGATTTTCATGTTCCACATTAAAATGAGATATTCAAAAAATAGCAGTTTTAAGTGTTTATAACGATATAGATAAAATACTCCTCTCCCACAGAAAAAACAGTTAATAATTTAATTTTTCAATCTAATAGTTATATAAATATCCAAAAAATTGAGTTTATTAAAATTTAGAAATGTTTTTATGTGTAAAATCATGTTTTGTGGGGTAAGAAAAAAGTTCTAAAATCAATTTTCCAAAAAAAAAAGAAATTTAATTTTTTTTAAAACATGCACAATATTTATACTAGAATATAACTAATTATTCAACCACAAAATAATAATTTCCAAAATATTACACACAAAATGTGATATCATTAAAAAATTTCAATGGTATAAAAACACTACATGTAATTCAATCATTTCACAAAATAAATTCATACAATGATAATGGCTAATGTGAATTTTATATAGATTTTTTATGTATAGAATTATAATAAAATAGAAAATTTAAATGAATAATAAAAAACAGAAACCCCTAGTATATAGAATCCTTTTTCATTATTATTTGACAAGTGTTTCCTTCATTACATCATAGTAATTGTTTCTTATCTAAATGTTAAATCTTCTAAAAAATGAATATATCATAACGAGTCTATATAATTTTGTGTTCAATAATGAGTACAACCAAATATGGAATAGGGAGAAGTGTTATATAGTTGTATCCTAATATAATATTTTTCATCCCATGAATTTCAAAATGACACTTCCAATTGTACGTAGTTCTTGCAATCATCCATTCTCTCTTCTATTGGTAAGAATAACTAAAATATGTTGAATTAAATTATGGAATTAAAAATTCAAGGAACAATAAGACCAAATCAGACTAGATAGTCAATTGACCCTAAGGAATAAATTTAACATCTATCATCATTGTTTCACACCTTTACTCTTCCAGTTTAGTAAAAAAATTAAAAAATATGTAAATTATAAAATCCATTTTATCAGAATCATAAAAATAAAACTCAACATTGGTGAGAGTGTGTAGAATTGATGCATAAATTTTTAATTATTCACAATAATGGGGATATAATACAAATGAGTGAGGTAATTTATTATAAACAAAAACTATGAAATATAATTTTAATTATGGGGTTTGTCCCGGTTGAGAAGTAGTTTCTGAGTCATCCGCAAAAAATACCCTCCAAAAATTCATTCCCATATTTTACAATTGGAATTAATCCTTTAAAACTTTGGATATAGTATTTAATGAAATTTGATAATTTACTCACTAAATTTATAAATCACCATATTAAAAATAGTTATATATTAATATTATAATGTTATAGTGATAAGCCTATTTTTAGAAGAAGCTTCATGACCTAAAATGTTAATTGATGAATCTATGATGTTAGATTAAAATACAAATATTTCATTAATGTGGAAATATTTAATCCCAAAATGATCCCCAATGAATGACGAAGTAATGATATAAGGAAGGTTGTAAATTATTCAACAACCTACTCATAATAAAAAATAATCTCATGTTCTACTTATTAGTGTGGAATTGGAGTGGAATCCCACAACTCAAATAATAACTCCTTATGATTACAGATAAATAAATTCATCATTAAAGAAACCATTTTTATTAATTCCATATATTCTACAATCATATATAAAACCACAATGATTATAAAATTCTACAATCTATTTAGTTTGGGATGACTTTTTATCAAATTCAATATGGATATGACAATCCACATACTTTATATTATCCTCTAAACATTTCATTTCAGTAAAAAATGTAAATTTAATAGATTTACACTTCTTATATTCTACAAAATATGAAGCTAAAACTACGTTGGGAACTAGTGGAGAGTGTGAATATTGATAAACATCCTAAAATATTGTTACCAAAAGAATGCATGGTTTGGAATGGAACAGTTCATGGTCCTCATTAATTATTCTTATAATATATCTCTCAGACCTCACTAATCATTCCATATTCTATTGGGAATAAAATTCAACATAAAATTAATTTAAATTCATAAAAATATATTACTTGATTATGTCATTATAAAAGTGATAATTTATTTCCTATAATATGCTCTAAATAACTCCTCATTAACATTAATTTGTTTATAACTCAAAACAAGTGTAGAATCATTAAAACATAAAATATTTCTTGATTATCACCACCATACAGTATTAGTTTACCCATAAAACTTCTACAAATCCCCTTCAGTGGATTATAAGGGTGTTTATAGGATGATTACAATGTTTTCTCAAAATCTATTTATTATTGTTAAAATCAATGGTAGTGTGGATTTTCCTGCATTAACTAACAAATTATGAAATAGTTCATAAGGATATTAAAGTGATATATCATCTTAATATATTGAAACAGAAGTTGGTTTCAATTCAATAAAACCCTGTATAGAAAATAAGGTTTAATCCACAAGGTTTATTCCAGATCCTAAATTAGAAATATAGTTTATTCCACTATTTATTGATATTAAACAAGATCTAAAAATGTATCCAAGGTCTTTAGATTTTGGAGATAACATATTTTGGTCAATTACACTACAAACCATAGTGAGATTATTTCTTGCGTTATATAAAAAATATCTCTTATTGGATAGAAACATCATATAAACATTAATACATGATTTTATTTAATAGTTATGAAAATGGTGTATTTTAATGAATTGTTCTATACAAATGATGGAATATAAATTTGTAAGGTTCATCAAAATTTTAAACACTCTTGGGGAAAGGTGTTAGAAGGGAATAAATAGTCAATATAGGATAATTATTCTCCTCATCATCATACAAAACCCCATTATTTTCCTCTTTGATATATTCATATTTATTTTATTTTTTATCATTAAATTTTTCAGTTTAGGATTCACTGATTAGTTCATGATTGAAATTTCCCTCTAGATTTTATGTTTTGGTATTTTCGAGGTTTTAATTTCTAGATTCTGCCATATATTCATGTTCATTTTCCATTATATATTTTGGAAATTTTTTTGTATTTTATGCCACTCCTTGTTGATATATCCCTGTAGTTTTTGATTTTATTTGGTTCTATTATGATGTGATATTTCCCATTACCTCTAAATGTAAAAATCTATATAAATTTAAATTATTTATAGTTATAGTTTATTGAACCCCGCAAGAAAAACCACTGATAAAATATAATGATTCCCCTATTTGTATGTGATTGATGAATTCATGTATGGATATGGTCAATTACATTATTTTCTAGTTCATAGAACTAAGGGTAAGCCTTATACATGAAATATTGGTAGACACCGAATATAACTGAAACATAAAAAAGCCTTAGTTTGTCATGGTCTAGAGATATTTGTCAGATATGATTCATGTTTTGGTTATGATTTTAGCTCTCTAAACAAACATATTATATATATAACAATTTTTTATGAAGGTAAATATAATGTTTTTAAGTGTAGAATTATTGTTTAAGGTTTTGGAGATGCTGGTGTGGCCCTAGAAATCATACATAGTGAAATTCATCTTTTATAAAAAAACACAGAACATATCATAGGAATCTATTTTTGAATATATTTTTTATAATATTCAAATTTTTGAATGTTTTTTACATGGTTTCATGTTCCCTCCCTACAAATGATGCAAACATTTATACCAAATGATCATTTAAATATATATTTTCATTTATTTACTAATTAACCTAGTATGGTTTTTGAGTAGGGTTTTTTATACATATATATGGATTAATAGTTGTCTCTAAAAAAAGATTAAAATAAAATACAATGACCTAAAAACATTGAAGGTGTGGAAATTGACGAAGTGAATGTATGGTGATTTAATAAAAAAATGACTAAAAATTGGTGAAAATTAATGTTGAGGGTGTTGCAAAAGTGAGGTTACAATGGATATTTAGTGGTTGAAAACTCTAGAAAGATTAGACTTTCCTAAATTTATTGATTTCTTGTGTTTATACTCATGTGAATAAAAATTAAGTAATTTCATGGAGAAATTCATTAAATCACTAATATCTCCTTCAGTGTTCAACAAAAAGTAGTGATGTTTTTGTTGGGAAAACCTCGAAATATTCACACATGAATTTATTTTTTCAATAATAGAGAATATATAACCAAAATTTTATAATTTTTGTTATGTTTATTAATTTTCAAAAGTTAATTTTCAACTACCATCACTTTTCAGTTCAATGATAGTGTTGAATTGATTCTTTTTATGACCATAAATGACATCACTAATATTAAAATCATACTAACAGAATTATGGGTTAAATATAATTTTATATCAAATATTAAAATTCATTATGCTATAATTCCCATATATATTTATTTACATATATTAGAATCATGAAAATAATAATATTCAAAATAATGAAATAAACAATAGTATAAAAAAAACTAATGAAATAACAGAAAAATATTATTTATTATGATTTATTCCTCTATCCAACATCAAATTGACAATATTTAACTTCAAGTCCCATAAATCTATAGGTTCTGGATCTCTTTCTTGTTGTGTGTTACCCTTTGATGTCGGTATGACCTTCTATATAAAAATATGTATCTATTCATTTATGTTTAATTATGATACTAGAATCATAATAACTTTCACTTGACTACCCTAATAGAGTCACTATGTGGAATTATATAATTGTTCAACTTAAGAATCCATCTATTTATTCAATAGAATGAAACATACCCATGGAAATATTTTTGCAAATAAGTATGTTGAATCTTGATGATTCCTAAATAGAATAATATTCTTCCAGATGGGATTCCTTATCCATTATATCTATCATCAATTAGAAATTTTTTAATTATGTGATTTAATTAATTTATTTCCAGATACAATATCAGGCCATCAAATATTTCATTTTCATTGTCCAATGTAGAGTGGCCTAGGTGTTGAATCTGTAAATATTTATATATATTGATCATATCATCTCTATGATTACTTACATGCCTCCCAATTTCAACACATCCATGATGTGAATAATCGATCAAGTAGAATAAGAATCCTATTCCACTATTAGGATGCATTATTTGATGAATAATGAGTCCCCACTTCCTTCATCAATGGAACTAATAATTGATTACATAAACTGGTGTAAAATAAAAGACCTTATTAATAATAATTAGATCAAACATGAATGTAATAATTTTTTGTTCTCATGCTTGGTTTTTTAAGGTCAATAAAACCTCAAAAATGACCTAATCATCATTATATATTATATTTGAAACACATTTTGCAAATATCATATTTTTCTCAATCTACAATCCGTTAGTTGTTCGAAAAAAATAAATTTCTTCTATCTAGTATAATTACTTAAAATCCAAATCATAGGCTTCACCTTGGTTCATCAGAAACAACCATACATTAAAAACACACTGAGACTACAAACATTAGTACACCTAATAAAAACATTATACATTGGAATCTCATCCACCCATGATTTCAACATTGTTCAATTATATACTATATGATCTCAAATGACTACATCTTTTATGAGTTTCAAATAAAAGTTCTTAATTGTAAATAATCATCCAATTTTGATCCTTTGAAATTATCTTCTTCTAGTTCATATTCCTTTAAGCTCTCCTTTATGATTGATTTCATTATTATCCAATACACCTCTCCAATAATTTTCATAATTCTACCTCATCGTTTTCATTTTTTCAACAATAATCAACAATTAAAATTAAAGGAATAAAAATTTGGAGCATTGGTGTTTTATTTATTCTATGGTTCTATTTCCTTTTAGTGGTTATTTATTTCAATGACCTGATTTTATTAAATCTTTTTCGAACTCCTTCAATGACACATGTTCATCTCATCATTGATTGAATGTGAAAATACCACCAAGCCTCCTTAGGAATCCAATTGAAGGAGGACCATAAATGAGAGGCCACATAATATAAATTTCATTTCATGTGGTTTCTCTAGGTATCAATCATGGCCTATTTGAGAAAGAAAAAGACAGATTAAATTTTACGTATATATACAATTGGAAAAAAGGCACAATGGATCATGTATTTTCAAATATCAATGTTTCTCGTATTCATTATATATCTTACATCTTTGTTGTGTGGAATTTATTTTATTATTGGAATTTCCATTAATGGTTGGACTATGATTTTTCAAAAAATCCACTTTCGATCGATCCATAATCCTTGAAATAATAACACCAGTTAGATTGACCACCCAAGGAAAATAAAATAATAATAATTAGTTAATTAATTAAAATTTGAATAATTTAAGATAATATACCAACGATGAAACCCCTATTCAGATATTACTAATTTAATTATAAATAAACGAAATAAAACTAAGGAATTGGCTTCCTAAAAAGTAAAAAAACATAATATTAACATTTTAAAATTATAATTTAAAGTGAAAAAAATAAAAAATCAATTCATAACACATTTTTATTATTTAGACATTAAATTCATCATTTTTAACAAAGTATTAAATAGTTTACTATTTAACAAAAAATAAATTCAAAAACTATATTTTTTCTACTTAAAAACATAAATTATTAATGAATACCTAGTTTATAAAAGAAATGTATTTTAAAAAATGAATCAAATAAATAAATCATCAGCATGTTATGGGATATAATTATAGGAAAAACAACATAACTGCTCCTCGATATATGTATAATATATACCAAATAAAAATCATCATGACCAAATACAATTATTTCTTTTAGAATGTCAACAAATAATAATAAATAGGGTTGATTTCCATGAGGATTTACCATCACACTATTAAAAATGATCTGTTAGGTGTTTATAAATATCATAGTTGTAAAGAATGTACACTTCTAGTTAAAATGTATCACCTTTCCCCCATAATTTTTGTATGATCTTCAAGATTCCTCATTGCTGGAAATACCATTTTATTATGAACAATGTATTTTTATCAATTGTATTATGATTTTTATTAATAATTAATTTTGTTTATTTAAAATGATATGAAATAATCATAGAAATTAATTAAATAAAATAGTTATATAAATAATTTTTAGTCTTATGCATGGATTATATACATCATATATCAATGTAAACATATTAAATTATATATTACTAATAAATTAATTAATAGAAGGAAAATTTTAATGAATGGAATAAATAATTAATATTTTTATATTTAAATCTAAATTATTTTCTGAAACATATCACTATTAATAAAACATTATCAAAGTGGTATATATTAATATTTCAAAAAAATTGTCAAATATTTCATCATATTATCTTATTATATATAAATTATTAGAAAATTTACTCAAGTTGAATATTAATAAATTATTGGATGTATTTGTTGAAAAACATGTTGGATAAGTTTATGAGTTGATACGACTATGATTAATTCTTGAATGGAATTATCTACATGATTTTGACGCATGTTAAATAATATTTTTTATAAATTTTAAAAAAAAAAAAATTACATTCACAGAATGTGAATGATCATGAAAGCGAAGTTTCATGAAATCAGTGATGTTCATGATCATGGATTGAAGTGTTTTAATGAATTTTGTAATGGTTATATGACACATGTTTTTCAGATATATTTTTCCTATTAATAGGAAACGGATCTCATTATTTTTAAAGTTAGATGATATATCATGATATATAATTTTTTTTATATGATACATATGTAAATATTTTCATTGTGTAATGTAATTTACATGAATAATATATTCATAATGAAAACATATTAGAAAAATTTTAATTTCGGAGAACCTAAATTGTAACAACCTGAGATTTTAGTAATTTTTTTAAAAGAATAATCTTTTTGATATAGTGAAAAACACACAACCATGAGTCTAAATAAACCATAATATAGAATACTATTATAACCAGGAAGTTAAATTAATTATTATTTATTATATTGACTAATTTTGAATAATTTTTTGATTACACATGTCTAAAATAATTCTTTTTGATATCAATTTATTTGAAATAAGACAATTAAATCATTTCAAATAAAAAAGATATTTTCTAAATAAATTATGTTTTATGCACGATATATATGTTTACTTTAATAAATTAAATTTATATTTTCTAATGGGATTATCGAGTTAATATATGTTAGAACTATGAGTTAGGGTCACTATTTTTTATAAACATTATATTAGATATATGAAATTCATTTTTTCACCTAATTCAAGAAATTTAATTTTTTAGGATACACTTTTCCATGAGAATTAACTATATAATATTTAATGTGAAGAATGTTAAAAAAATGTTAGTTTCATAGTTTTAGATATAACATATTTGTTTATATCTGGAAAAAATCGTCCACATAAAGAATATTACTGTTAATTTTTTTAATTATTAAATTGTGTTAATAATGGTAATTTATGTTTAGTTTTATTATTAAATAATTACCTTAAATTATTACACGATATTAAATTAGAATTTATTCCATTAAAAAAAGAATAAAATAAATTATTTTAAAAATATTTAATGAAATAAAATTTGAATAATTTAAAGTGTTCAATGGGTTTTTTAGAAAAAATATAACATATTAGTGCTGATTATAAGGATTATATTTTAATTTCAACTATTTCATTATTACATTAACGACAAATAAAATGAGAATTTTGGAAATTTACATTAATGATATTTTATAATAAATAAAATGTTATTAAATTATCTATAAGACGTAAAATTATTATATTTCTTCATGTGAATGGAATATGGTTTAATATAACATTCATGGTCTATTTATGAGTCAAACATCTATTTATTTTAAATTTCATAACATATTATTATTTATTTATTTTTTAATGGAATTAAGTTAAATTTTTTAACAAAGGTATTGTTGAAAAAATAAGTGTTAAAATGGAACCAAAACCTATCTATATTTTATTTTATTATTTCATTTAAACTCTATTCACATTTTATTTGAATTAATGGCCATATAGAAGCATATTTCTAGAGAATTACTTTATTATATTTTAATATTTTATGAATTATCATGGGTTTACTCTCACTCCCCTATGAAAAGGAAATTCCACCTTAATCTTCCTTTCAACAAATTGAGCCATCTATCTTTACCATACCCTATAAAAACCCCTTCTAAAAAATGATGTAACCCCCTTCACTGATAAATTTCATATTTTAATTATTCATTACATCATATCCATATCTGGTATTTTTCAAAAAATATTAACATTAGTATGATAAATATACTAATATGTTATTATGATAGTTATATTATATTATGAACCATCCTTCCTCTAAAATGGTAATTGAAAGTATTTATCATGAATATGTATAGAGTACCATATCCCCATAGTGATGCAATTCCTGTTACCCCGCTATATTTCATGGATGGTTATTATGACGGTTTTAATGATTATATATGATACTTGTGAAATAATTGTCATTATATAATTACAATACCTCATATACCTTTATATAATCCTACCTATTAGAAAATAATAATGTTGTTCAGGTGTTCATGTGTATATGTGGACAACCACCTATACAATGTGATGTGAATTTTTTTTCATTCATGCTTTTCATGCATAGTAATTAGGATATATTTAATGAATATATATGATATATATGATATAATAAATATTATTAAAAGGTTGTTTATCATTTTTATTTCTTTTATTCCATTTATTGGAAAATGAAAATGGCGTTCATCCTTAAATAGGACATGTCATCTACATGAATGATATAATTCATTTTTATATCAATAACACTCATGGATGACTATAAATTTGTATATAGTGAATATATATGTTATTTATATTATTAATAAAATTATTTAAAAATAGGAACCATGGTTGAAGTATAAGGACTAAAACTCTCGAACCAAAACATAAATAGAAAATGAAGGATTTACCTACTGATAAAATGATTTTAATGACAAATTATTAATAAAAAAGTGATAATTTATTATAATTGAATCATATATGTTAAGTTATATATAATTATGGTTTTTTATTGATATATAATAAATATATATTTATTATATTGTATTTTTGGAAATAGATGAATAATGTAGAACCCAAGATAATTGTTTATTTCCCAACCTCATCATTATTCAATATTTCATATATTGATGTTTACAGTATGGGAATTTTTTGATATTAATATCCTAAAACTAATATATTTTCCAATATTATAGATATTTAATTAAATAAGATGTTTTCCTTTTATTTTAAACTATTTATGTAATCATGATACTAAAACCATGTTTTTATAGAAAACAAAAAAAAATCAACTTGAATAGGAATATTTTTCATCCATATACATATATTTTTTAAATGATTTCAATAATATTTTATTAGTATACAATGATTTATTAAATTCATGTTTCCCGATGTCTTACTTTTATTAAATCGCTTAGAAGAAATCTTCTTATCATTTCTGATTAAATAGTTTTTTAATTTTCTTACAAAAATTTAAATGAAATGTTTTTTAAATTATATGATATGAATGGAATTTACTATAATCATGAACACTTAACATTTTTAGTATTCAATTAAAATTTTATTATTTTCTTGAAGGAAATATTTTTCCTTAATACATGTATTTTTTTAAAATTGAAAAGTATATCATCCTCAAGAAAACTTACAATAATCATTTAATGTATATTAACCATTGTGACCATTAATTAGAAAATATTGTGATATACTGTGGATTAAATATTTTAATACCATTATATATATTATTATTTTTGGATTATGGTTATTTTTATTTATTTTGAATTTATGAAAATTTCATAGTCTAGTTTTCCAATATTAATGTTTCTGTTAATTTCGTGTCATCTCATTCATATGATGAATTCTTTGGACATAGTATGTGATGCAAGGGACCCTATATTTCCCCTAAGGGAATCAAAATGCATTACGAGATAAACTAATTTTGTAGTTGTTTGTATACCTTCATTGAAAATGCATGTTTTCCTCACAGAATTCCTTGAATGTAAAACCATGATGTCCGACATTATGGATTCTATCATTATGAAACTAGTTATTATTATCAACGTGATTATTTATGTAATTATTTTATAAATAGTTTTTTTCATCTTTTTATGGTATTATTTATATATAATATTTTATTACTATTTTTATTAACCATATTATTCATGTTTTATATACATTGTGTTTGTTTATAATGTACACATAGCCTTACTAAGCATTTGATCTCACACATTTTTTGTGTTTCCTTTCCCCAAGATTCCAAGAAGTGTATGATGATTGATATTTAGGGATACTCTAAATGTAATAATGGTGTTATAATATAAAATAATATATTTTATTTTGAATTTAAAATTTAATTTGATATTAATTTATGTATCATGTTTCCCATGACAACTAAACTACTCAGTCTTTTGGGATGTGAATGCTTTTTTCTAGTACCAATGCAATAATGTACCGAATGACTCTTAGATGTGAGGGTCAGGTGATTATAGTTGGTGTCATAGAATGTTTTGTATAAACATTGGGAATATTAGTTAGGAAAAATTTTATTAGGGAACATAACCCTAATACGAAATTTGATAATATTACTAATGAAACATGATTTTGATTTTGATATTATTTATACATATATTTTAAATTTATGTTTTTTTACTAATCTTGAAATAATATATTATGATTCAAAATTATATGAACTAATTTAGTATATTCCATTTTTCATAAATGGATCATATAATGTGTAATGAAAATAGTATTAATGCACATAGTGCATGTAGGGATTTCCCTCTTGGGTAAGATAATGATGTCGACGATGGAACAACTGATGGATCTAAACAAATTAAATTTTTTTTGAGATTATTATATTTTTGACCAATAATATGGCTTTAAGGTATTATATTAACTAAAAAACAATAAGGTGTAAAAATGATAGACACTTTCATGCATCAACAATCACCTTCACGAAATGGAACTTCAAATCCATTTGAAGCTGAGAGTAATATATGTTCCTTAGAGATTTTATTCTCAATTTGGGTGGTAATGAATGAGATAATGATTTCATGGTAGTTTATCTTCTCTCAAGGTATATAAATTAATTGTTGTTGTTGATTCAAAATGCTAACAGTGACTGAGAAATACTGAGAATGGAATGTAAAAAATATATGGAACTTTTGATGAAACAAATTTCCTAATGAAAAATGAGTATATATGAATAGAAAATTATTGAGTCTAAGATCAATAAATGAGGAAAATGTTATTAATTATGAATCCAAATTTACAAGGTTATAATGAAATGTTTGCAGATGACACATGTAATCAAAAAAGTAAGATTACACATTTCTTTTATGGGATAAAATAAATGCTTCAATGATCACTAGTCTCTCTAAATTTTTTTATTATATGAGGTTTTAATATAATGTATTATAAATATATGAATATAATTATACGAGAATCATGAACTAAATGTAATGAAACGAAAAAGTGTGGATAAGAACTATAGAAAAGGAAATATAGAAAAAGGGTAGATGGGAAGGTTAGAATTTCCAACATGTAATAAGTGTTGATAGGACTAGAATAGAACATTCTCACTTTGAATGATAGTTATCTTCATGTTTGGAGGTAAATGTAACCACATAATTAATTTCAATGTTAATAATGAAGCTATAGTTGTTCAATGCTCCTACTGTAAGGAGATGGGAAACTATGAAAATTATTTTCCAATGTGTCGATTAAATTAACTCTATGAAAGAAATTATGATCAAGTACATATTTATGTGATGAAAAAAATGAGTTTTATGATCATATATATGTGTTATAATTTACTACGATTATATCCCCAAATTTAGATAAGGCATTATTTTATTAGGTATCTTCACACACTTTTATAACGTCCATGTTTTTCAAGAAAATTAGATATTTCCCTATAACTATTAGAAGTGAGTTATATGTAATGACTAATAATGGGTTTGTCAATAAAAAATGATGTTTAATTCAATTACCATAATGAAAAAACTGTGTATTTTTGCACCAAATCATTCAGGATGCTAAGAATTTTCTTCATTTGGGTAAACTAAAGCCACCATATGACTCAGCTGAACATTCTAGTAAATCCATGGAAGGGAATAACATGTTTTGAGGATTCTATAAAAGAAATAAATCCATACGGTAGACACATTCATGCCTAATTGGATGTAAAGTTTGAATCTTTATCACTAAAAACATGAATGAATAAGAAAGGTTAAGACAAGAGGACTGTAATTCATGTAAGCCTCTAGGTTGTGTGAAAGACTCTTTCATGCGTAATGTGACATAAAACATTCCTTTCTGTGATCTTTTTGCTACAGCTAAGGCGATATCTTCACAAAAAGATTCATCCGTTACCAAAAAATATCATACTATTATTAAAGGCTTCTTATATAAATTGAAGGCTTCATATATATATATATATATATATTTAAGTTCATCCCCCTTCATCAATTCAATTCTCCATAAGTCTATCCACTACTCTTCAACGTGTGATTACTATTTATGGATAATCATGAAATTCATGGAACCCTTGAGGTAGAGATGTTGCGTAATAGGTTTCTCTATGGATCTGATTTTGAGTGATCCTAGAGTATTGTAATCCTTGCCCCAATTATTTCAACCCATGTAGAGTGTGTGCGAAGAATCCCCTTTCACACACCATTGGTCTTACAATCATTCCAATACTTGAACTCCAACCTACAACTTGTGAGAAAGCCTCCAATATTGCATGAAATCATTCATAGAATGTATAAGGATTTTCTATATCTGAAATAAACATGTCTGAGAACCTCTCACATGAAACACCAATGCCTTGTGTGTACCTCTACCATCCAATGCACTAAGATTGCATTTAAAAACTTCTTGACCCCTCGTGAGATGTCCAATATACCCAATTTTCATGTCTTTCAATACATTTTTATTCTCATAATAGGTACACCGACACCCCTTTATTTTAATCATATGGATGGTAACAAGGACCTCATGATGAACTAATCCTCCAAACCATTGAATCCTAGAATTACTCGAGCCATTTCCCACCCAGGGGATCATATACAATGATTATTTAAGCCTATAGGGTAAGAAGGGAGTCTCCTATGTCTACATTGCATAAAGTAAAAATATTGATCAACATCATCTAAAATTATGATGCTAAAAAATGAACATACCCCATAAAAAGTAGTGGTTTGATCTATGTATGAGTGACAAGGAATGAGATCCTCCTCACAAAGAATGAGATCTTTCTTGGGTATCTTCCATGCGTAAGCCCCAAAGTATCACTCAATGGTTCATCATTCAAGGCACTAAGTTTAGGTATACTATTTCATATTTTTTCTCATATAGATCATTATTCACATGGGAAAAGAGGTTGGAAGTGATCATGATATAAGATCCCCACCATCGGCTTCTTCTATGTGTAACCCCCAATCATGTCCCATCCACCAAGCCACCTCCTTAGGTCTATGCCCCAATCATACTCATGTTTATCATGTTGAAAATATGTATAACCCCAATTACATCATGTCCCCTCATGGAATCATCCATTCATAAGCCACAACCATATAATCAAATTACATAGGACTCCTCCTAGTGTGCAATCCCTAAGGCCCCTTCTGAATAGAGAAACCATTGATTAACAACTAACTGGGATATGTAGGAAGCCTCACTAATGTTCCAAACCTCCAATCCAACACTCTATCCTTTCCATACCTTCCGCCCAAAACTCCATCTATAATCCATGAGGATGTTACTATAAGGACCCGGCCATAAAACATTACATAATCTTTAATTAAATGAATAATTCACATTGAGGTTCTTTTCAGGTTTAGAGTTTTAGAGAATTAGGACACAACTATTACATATCAAAAGATTAAAAAGTAGACACTTCTACACAGTTTTCATTTTTTTAGAAAACATGAACTCTTGAAAAAAAAGTTTCATGACTAGTTCCAGGTTTTTAGATAGTGTGACTTTTCCTTGATCCCATCCTTGACCCCAATCATCTTTACATCCTGTGAAAAACATTCCAAAAACATGGGATAAGCATAAAAAGATCAGTAAGAGATACAGAAAGAAGGAAAACTGTTAGTTTTTCAAAACAACAAGTAAACCATGAATACTTTAACATAGGTAATTCGTTCCACCTTTATGAGGTATTGAATACTGTTCACTAAATAAAAGATCATAACTTAGAATTTTTTAACCTAATGATTACCATAAAACCCATATAAAGAACACATCACATATAAAGGTAACATGGGACATAGACATACTTAAATGGAATAACCATATGGTCGACATCCACACATATCAATAAATGGAATAGCCATATAGCCAACTTCCATACCCAATACATTGGAGGTTATAACATAACCACCTATCCTGGTATTCATTGAACCACCCATCAATTGTTTTATCTCGTAACCACCCGACAAATGTCAAAGTAGCAATATAAACTCTATAGACATAAAACAAATATAAAGGAAAGAAAACATTTCCTCATTTCAATCACAATATATCACATTTATATATTGAAATAACAAATCCATTATCATAAACATTTTCAATACCAAAATACATAATAGAGTATATGGTATTTATTTTTCCTTTAAAAACATTATGGATTGTTGAGGAAGCCAAACATCAAATAATTCTCGTGGTGGCGGAAAAGGTCATTTTCACCACTTACGTTAAAAGGATTTTTTTTTGTTTTTTAGTAAAACGCTTCATAGGAAAATATTACGTTTGAAACTTGAAGGGTGTTTATATAGCGTATAAAATAATGTCATGTATTAAAATAAAATATGCCTCGATGAAAGGAGATTGAGACGAAGTCCCTTACCTCATGTCTGACATGACTCGATCGTTCTTTAATCTCCTGAATAATAAACTAAAGATAAATTATACTTTCTTAAGAACCTTTTTCAAGTTTATTATACTTTCTATATAAATTATTACCATTTTATAATTATTATGTAATCATTTAAGTTAATAATGTTCATTTTGTTGATATTTGGTACTTGAGTCAAAAATGAACACCTTATATTTACAAGTTGCCCATGTGGTCAACAGTTCATTATATCCATAATGATATTCATGATTTAGATATCATATATATCATATATATCCAGTATACAAATATATTTATAGTAGTACATAACGTTTTAAGGTATGAAATGAAATGCACCGTTCAAGGAGACGGTAAGCCGTATGTACGCATGAATGCTACTATCATTTCTATTTCGTATTTTTATGGAATTAAAGGATAATGATACATAGTTATATTATAATTATAGTATAATATCATATATAATATCATTAATGATATCCTTTATACATCCCACATAAGGCATTAACGAGTCACATCACTATGAGGGGTGGTAGTCCGGACTTTCTCAAATGAGATTATCGTATTTACCCACAGTGGAAACCATAAAGGCGTGATGTAAATGGAACATACAGAAGCATAAAGAAAACATAAACATAATATATATCATATATAAATAAATTTACATCATAATGGCCACCATGAGAGGTGGTAGAAGATAATTGAACAATCATCGTTTCGTGAGGCGTTAGTTTTCCATCCACAGAAACATTATGTTCTTCATCCATTAGATAGAGGTGTGTGTTTATGTAGTTCAAAAAAATTTCATAACAACATCCTAGTATATTAATGATATTGTTGTTGTTACAAAAGAAAGGAATCAAAATGATTTTAGGTGTTGGAGAAGTAAAATAAAAGAAAACAATTTAAGAGAAACTGTTGCCTTTAATTTGGGTAACTCCCATTGGTTTGAACCGAAGGACTTCTTGAAGTGCCTAATGAATAAGTTAAGTCTTATAAAGGGATTATATAGATGTAGGGAGCTTAATTGGGTAGTTTTTGGAAGATCCAAATGGCTTTAGAGGTGTGTGGAATTAGTTTGAAGTGGTCTCCTTTTATAAGGGGGAGGAGGGGCTATTTAGGAAAGTGTGATAACAATGTTTTATTATAAAATTATATTCGGTTTATAATTATAAGGCCCCAGACTTAAACCTTACTTAATCTTGAGTTATTACAAGATTACACAATGAAGATCTTTTCAGGTTTAGAGTTTTAGAGAATTAGATCATGAAACTTGCATTACATTCCACATTTAAACAAGGTGGTTACATAAAAGACAGTATTCATTCTTCCCATCAACGGAAACATATTGAAAATAAAACATGGATTCTTTCTTGACACATCCTTGACACTATCATCACATCATGTACCTTTCCCTTGACCTGTGAAAAACATTTCAAAAACATGGTATGAGCATAAAAAGCTCAGTAAGGGTTATAAAAATATGGAATGGAAACATGAGTTCATATATACATAAGAATGAAATCATACTTTACCCATAAAACATATACACTTTAACATAACTCATCAAACCAGGAATAAATCATAGAAATCATAAGACATAAAGGTAACTTGAGGCATTCATAACATTCTTACGTAGGGAGTAACCCTCTTGGTTACGTTTGGAATACCCATCACAGTATATTCCCTAAATCTCTTCGGAGAAACCTTAATGTTTCACTCCATCGCGTTACCCAATGCATTGGAGAGCTATATCGGGCTCACCCGCCCTTAGTTTATCACAGAACTACTCGTCTTCATAATAATACCCAAGAACATCAACATAATCGTATCACATAAAACATGCATAAAGGAAACATAACATTTCCACCTTTCAATCACAAGATATCAATACAACACATTGATATAAAAACATTATGAAAACCATTTTCAATACCAAAATAAAAGAAAAGTAAAACATGGTATTTATGTTTCTTTTAAAAAAAGGTATGGCTTGTAGAGGAAGCCGAAACTCAAATAACGGTCACGGCGGCGGAAATTCGTTGTCACCGCATATGTATGACAAAAACATTCCGTTTTGTCGTTTAGTAAAACACTTTGTATAAAAAAATATTCCTTTTGGATAAACGTAAAATTCAAAGGGGTTTATACACCGTATAAAAGAAGGTTTTGTATAAAACAAAATATGCCTCAATGAAAGAAGATTGAGACGAAGTCCCATATGAAGATGGTATCCTTGGATTAAGGATAAATCAATTACATAATTATGTGTGACAAACTAATACACCAAATATAAGTGGGTATTAAGTGTAAAACAATCAGAGGTTATTCACACATATTCATAGAACGACATATTCAAGCAGTACAAGCTTATCCCAATGAATCGAAATTGGGTTAAGAAGTTCCCTTGCAATAATTAGACAGCCTAACGGCGTCACTTCAAAATTCAGAAAAAGATTTGATGAGAGATAAAAAGGGTATCTCATCACTTGGACATAAAATTTACATCAATAAGGATATAGAATAACATACCCCAAAATAATATTATGTGAGTTAAAATACATAACGAAATAAGTCTCTTAAAAAGAGGAGGGTGAAAGGTTCCCTTACCGACATGGGTATCTTTCGAAACATACGCCCCGTGAAAGAAGGACAATACATCATTTATGTAAATACTCATAAATGAAATAATATTACACAATGTGTAAAAAAATGGTCAGTACATACACCACTCAACAGAAATTGTGTCAAATGTAGCATAAATCTCACGGGAATAAAAGTGAGATGAAAAATCCCTTACAAAAACTCGGCAGCCTAACGACGCCACTTAATACTTCCAAAAATGGATTGATGAGATCAAATAGGGTATCTCATCACATTAAAATAAAATTTACAACAAGAGGAACATAAAAGGACATCCCCAATCATAACAAAGAGGAGCTTAAAATAAGTGACATAAAGGGGAGTACTTAAAGAGAAAGAGAGAGGTTAGATCTCTTACGAAAATTCTGCAACCTAACGGCGCCACTCAAAACTTCCAAAATGGATTGATGAGAGGGAATAGGGTCTCTCATCATACGAACATAAAAATTACAGTAAGAGTAATATAAAAGAACATCCCAATAACAAGAAAGATGAGCTTAGGAGGAATGACATAAAAGAGTGTACTTAAAAAGAAAGAGAGGAGTAGGATCCCTTACCTCAAGTCCAACTTGTCTTGTTCGTTTCTTTATATTCCTGAATAATAAACTTTTGTCAATTAATAATTGCCTATGTAACTCCTTTATAGATTATTATTCAGTTCATATCACATATTATAATGTTATAATAATTGTTTAATAATGTTAGTTCATATCAGACGTTTTTGCCGATGTTTGGTACATGAGTCAAAAATGAACTTGTTTGAAAAAAAGATTGCCCATGTAGTTATAAGTAAATAATTTCCAGAATAGTATTAATGATTAAAATATAATATATATCAAGTAAATATTCATTTCATAATATTCCATATCAAAACAAAAAGCACCGTTAATGGAGACGGTAGGCCGTATGTACGCATGAACGCTACTTTCATTTTTTTCATATTAATGGAATTAAAACAAAATGAGAGAGATATATATCTGTTATAATTTCAGATTGATATCCATAATTTTGATGTAATATATTACATATATATCCATTATATATATGTACTTATAATATTACATAACATTTTGAGATAAGAAATGAAATGTACCGTTCATGGAGACGGTAAGCCGTACGTACGCATGAACGCTACTTCCATTTCTATTTCATATTTAATGGAATTAAAATATAATGATAAATAATATTATTTTAATTACAGTATGGTATCATATATAATATCATTAAATATATCCTTTATACATACCACATATGGTATTAATGAATCAAATCACATTGAGGGGGCGGTAGTCCGCACTTCCTTAAATGAAGATATCGCGTTTACCCATAATGGAAACCATAAAGGTATGCCCAAAATGAAAAATACATAATCTTAAGGAAAACATAAACATATTATATATCATATATAAATATAGTGTCATCTTAATGTCCACCTTTGAAGGTGTTAAAAAAATGTTGAACAATCATCGTTTCGGGAGGCCGAAATTCGCCATCCACGGAAACAGTATGTTCTGTAAACATTAGATGTAGGTGTGTGAAAGTGTAGCTCGAATACTTCTTATAAAAACATCATAGTATATTTATGATACTGTATTTGTTACAAAAGAAATGAATAAAAAGAGTTTAGGGGGTTGGAGAAGCAAAATAATACAAAAGGACTCATGTGAAGACATTACCTTAAAATCGGGTAACTCCCTTTTTTTGAGCTCAAAAGATTCCTTGGGAAGACTTATGAAAAAATTGAGGCTTCAAGGAGTAAGAGAGGGAAGTGGAGAGACAAAATGGGCAGAGGTTGGCCGAGCCAAAGGCTTTTGGAGTGTGGGTAAGGAGGTTGAAGTGGGGGCCTTTTATAAGAAGAGAGGAGGGGCACTCTTGGATGGTAAAGAAAAATCACTTTATTTTAAAATGGAATTCGGATTTAAGAGGTCCCACATTGATGTGTTTCAAGTATAAGGTGATACGGGTTTGAAATCCACTCATCCAATAGGTTTTGGACATGTTTAGGGCTTAGATATTACATTATCTTTCCATTTTATTTAAATCGTTAAATAATGAGGTCATCGCTGCATCATCATGATGTCATAAATAATTTATTTTATTTAATGTCTAAAAATTGTAAAAAAAAATACTATGATGTAGGAAGTCGTTTTAGATTTCCAATTAATATTTATAGTCAAAAATCGGATTTTTATAACCCCATGTAAATATTGTTTTAGTAAAACATTTCATGTTTGTCTCATTTTTACATTAACTTTAAATAAAAAGATATTAATGTAATTTTCCAACCAAAGTGGCTTCATGGGGTCTCGAAGTTGACCCATGGGTTGTCTTGGTCGGCCCTGACACATCCAATGAGGTTAGTACATGTTTCAAGTTCATTTCATATTATTAAAACATAATTTTTACCTTAAACTACACTAATTACTTCTAACCGCGATTAAAAACTTAATAAGTTACTATTCACCAAAAAATTATTTTTATCCCATTGAACCACATTTTACTTCTTAATGACAACCATGTATGTCAGATTTTTGAAATTCAAAACACAAAGATGGCAAAATTTCATTTAAACTGAAAAAATCTGTTTTTATAAGTACCACTTAGTGGTTTCACTATTCATCAAAAATTGAAGTTTTTCAGAAAAATCCCAAAAATTCACCCTAAGATATATTTGATATTCCTAATTCAAAAATTTAGTCTATTTTAAAAAATTCAAAACATATAAGTCACATTAATTAATTTAATAATTAATTCCCACTGTCAGAGCAAATATCGGGTTTTTATGAAACAATAAGTTTCAAAAGATTGACACTAGTTTAAGTCTGATTTCAAAGTGAAATTAATTCCAACGTCCACTATTGGATTTAATGATAAAAATATATTCTAATTTAACTTTAAAACCAGTTCAAAATATAATCCAATCATATAAATAAATTAGATTAAAAAGAGGTTTTGAATTAAAATACAACATTTTACACTATTCATTAAAAAATGAACTTTATCAGAAAGAGACCAAAAATTTACACAAAGTAAATTTTGATGTCCCAATTCTTAATAAGAGTTTTATTTGGTACAAAAGGATGTATAAGAGTGAACAAAACTATATTTAATGACAGTTCTCCATCAAAAGGCGATAAGTGAACCTTTAGTGAAAACTAGGGCATATACGCCTAAAATTGAATTATTTCCGTATTTTATGCCTTTATCTTTTATTGGATAAATTTAAAAACATTTAAAAACATATATAATCATATTTTAGTTATTTATATCCATTCCTGCCAATACAACAGTTACATGTTAACTACCATTTAAAATAATATTATTTTATTATTAGAGTGCAACGTAAGATTCCTAAAAAACTCGTTGTTGCGTGCTGGGTACGCCATCAAGAATAGCGTCCCATTTAAAGTAATATTAATATTTTATTCACAAATATAGATATATATGAAAATTTCATATTCTTTATTTACCTGGGGTGTGACATCTTTCCCCCATTTTGGGAATTGCGTTCTCGCAATTTCTAAAATTGAGCTTGGAAACATCCTTGAACGTCCCACATCGGAACAAGAGTCGGTAAAACAATCACTTTAAAATAAATTAAGATAAGTACAGAGGTCACCCGAGTTAACACATATGTAGAAAAACATGGAAATGGAAGAAAAAGAAAAGGGTCATGTTCTTGAGGGAGAGTGATAGTAAACATGTCTAGGAGAAAGTTAACCATAAGAAAATCACAAACTTGTGATGGGTTAAACGGTATTAGATTTCCTAGTAGGAAAAGTTAATAGACAACATTTTTGTTTTAAGATACTTTTTATTGAGGAATTTATTCATAAGGAAACATAATCACTTATCATGTTGACTTTCAACTTTTTCTAGATTCCTTAATCAAACTCATATTTTTTTCCAAAAGATGAGTATTTAGGGAGACTTGTTCGCATTAAGAGTACTATAATCAACTTCTAGAGAATCACCTAATCCAACAAAGAGAACTATATACTTCCCATTTCGTTAGGATTTAACCAAAATCAAAACCAAAATGTTAGTACAAGGTCAGATAATCCACAAAAGGATAACCCCTTAAAAAAATATGCTTAATCTGCAAAATTTGTCCAACAAAACCCAAAGTTCAATGAGGACCATTTGATAAACAATTTGTCCATAAAATTCTTCAAAGTAAACCAATCTAAGATTGAAACCCAAATATTTGAAGGATTTAGTCACATAGTCTTCCAAGTTAAATCATATCATTTATCTCCAAACAACATCGGTTGCTCCTAAAGCCTCGTATTGAAAAGTAATTAACCTAATCACATATCTTCCATGATAGGTTAATAATTTTCATAAATAACCCAAAATCAACTTACTCTTAATTCATAAAATAATATAAGGGAAAAGAATCAGTCAAACTAACCAGGGACTTCATGTAGTCCAATGGTAGGCGATAAATACCAGTCGCACTTTGGTTGTGGGTTCGATTCCCGCAGCTTTGTCCGATGCGACGGGTAGTCACACGGTCCGCGTGTTGTCCTTTTTCCAAAACTATATAATTCTCAAATAATTCCCCAAAAAGGGATAAAATCATCAAAAATAACCATAACATAATTTAACCTCAATTTTATCTCATGCCTTTCACTTCAATCATAACATATAGTAACCCATAATTACCTCAAAAGTAAGGATCATATAAACCCAAACGGTTCTTTATAACTATGTCCAGAAAAGAAAATATAACTATTCCTTGAATAAAATTTTCCTATATTAAACATCAGGGTTACACATAATATAAAAAGTCTTCTAATGTAACCCCATCATCAAAAGAGACTTGATACTCTTAAGAATTTCACCATAACTCTTGAAGCCCTTATATGTTGACATATTACTCATTCAACATTCTTCATGATCCATTAACCATTCCTTTCCATATTATTCTAAAAAACCTCTTTCCTACAAACAAAATCATGAATCATATCCTAAGATTCCAAAATAGAAAAAAAATAGTCATGAAATAATACATACCTTTGATTGGTCATTGTCAGTTTCTTCATCCTCAATCGGAATGGCAGTAGGTATTGGTAAACAAACATTTGTACGCTCTTGGTGATCCCATTAATGAAACTTCTTCATAGGACATGTGTTTGCATAATGACCATGCACACCACATTTAAATCATTCAATTGATCCCTCAGAAAGAACTTCTTTCCCTTTCCTCGAGTCAACTAGATGCTTCATTTTTCCATTGCAGGTTCTTGCTTTATGACCTTCATTTCCACATCTATAGCATATTTCTGTCCCTTTGAAACATTTTCCTAGGTGTTTCTTTCCATATCTTCGACACATAGGGTTTTCAACACACTTACCTTTATAATTATTACCTGTACTTCCGTAGGGATTTGTTTCTCGCATATATGATGCCTTAGAGAAATCACCAAGGTTTAGGTGGTCAATCATGACTACAAATAGTTGGTTGAGGATAATCACAAGATTTCTCATTGCAGCTCCCATATCATTCAGTTGCTTGCTCAAAAAACTGTCACAGTTTCCTTCACATCCACTGTTACTTTGGTGCCTGCTAGATCCAGCCATTTACTAAAACCAAAAAGGTCAGTATGAGTATATCAAAAAAACATCATGTACTAATGAGGAAGATAAACACTAAGATATACTTACTCATTCACTTTATCTAAAACTAGGACTCTTTATGAAATCCTTACCATTATGGTAATTCCACTTATGCTTAAAGAATACCCTAACCTCTAAAGTTCTCTAATCCTCCCTATGATACCAACTATAAGGCCCCTGCCTTAATCCTTAATTAATCTTGAGTTATTACAAGATTACACATTGAGGATCTTTTCAGGATTAGAGTTTTAGGGAATTAGATCATGAAACTTGCATTACGTTCCACATTTAAACAAGGTGGTTACATAAAAAATAGTATTCATACATCCCATCAACGGAAACATATTGAAAATAAAACAGGGATTCTTTCTTGACACATCCTTGAAACTATCATCACATCATGTACCTTTCCCTTGACCTGTGAAAAACATTTCAAAACCTTGGGATGAGCATAAAAAGCTCAGTAAGGGTTATAAAAATATGGAAAGGAAACATGAGTTCATATATACATAAGAATGAAATCATTCTTTACCCATAAAACATAGGCACGTTAACATACCTCATCAAACCATGAATAAATCATAGAAATCATAAGACATAAAGGTAACTTGAGGCATTCATAACATTCTTACATAGGGAGTAACCCTCTTGGTTACGTTTGTAATATCCATCACAGTATATTCCCTAAATCTCTTCGGAGAAACCTTAACGTTTCACTCCTTCGCGTTACCCAATGCATTGGAGAGATATATCGGGCTCACCCTCCCTTAGTTTATCACAAAACCACCCGTCTTCATAATAATGCCCAAGAACCTCAACATAATTGTATCACATAAAACATGCATAAAGGAAACATAACATTTCCACCTTTCAATTACAAGATATCAATACAACACATTGATATAAAAACATTATGAAAACTATTTTCAATGCAAAAATAAAATAAAAGTAAAACATGGTATTTATTTTTCTTTTAAAAAAAAGGTATGACTTGTAGAGGAAGCCGAGACTCAAATAACGGTCACTACGGCGGAGAAGTCATTGTCGCCGCATATGTACGACAAAAACATTCCCTTTTGTCGTTTAGTAAAAAACTTTTTATAAAAAAAGATTTCTTTCGGATAAACGTAAAATTCAAAGGGGTTTATACACCGTATAAAAGAGGGTTGTGTATAAAACAAAAATGCCTCAATGAAAGGATATTGAGACGAAGTCCCATAGAAAGACGGTATCCTTGGATTAAGGATAAATCAATTACATAATTATGTGTGACAAAAAAATACATGAAATATAAGTGGATATTAAGTGTAAAACAATCAGAGTTTATTCACACATATTCATAGAACGACATATTCAAGGAGTACAAGATTATCCCAAAGAATCGAAGTTGGGTTAAGAAGTTCCCTTGCAATAATTAGACAGTCTAACGGCGTCACTTCAAAATTCAAAAAAAGAGTTGATGAGAGATAAAAAGGGTATATCATCACTTGGACATAAAATTTACATCAATAAGGATATATAATAACATACCCCAAATAATATTATGTGAGTTAAAATACATAACAAAACAAGTCTCTTAAAAAGAGGAGGGTGAAAGGTTCCCTTACCGACATGGGTATCTTTCGAAACATACGCCCCATGAAAGAAGGACAATACATCATTTATGTAAATACTCATAAATGAAAGAATATTACACAATGTGTTAAATAATGGTCAGTACATACACCACTCAACAGAAATTGTGGCAAATGTAGCATAAATCTCACGGGAATAAAAGTGAGATGAAAAATCCCTTACAAAAACTCGGCAACCTAACAGTGCCACTTAATACTTCCAAAAATGGATTGATGAGATCAAATAGGGTATCTCATCACATTAAAATAAAATGTACAACAATAGGAATATAAAAGAACATCCCCAATCATAACAAAGAGGAGCTTAAAAGAAGTGACATAAAGGGGAGTACTTAAAGAGAAAGAGAGAGGTTAGATCTCTTACGAAAATTCAACAGCCTAACGGCGCCACTCAAAACATCCAAAATGGATTGATGAGAGATAATAGGGTCTCTCATCATACGAACATAAAAATTACAGTAAGAGTAATATAAAATAACATCCCAATAACAAGAAAGATGAGCTTAGGATGAATGAAATAAAAGAGTGTACTTAAAAAGAAAGAGAGGAGTAGGATCCCTTACCTCAAGTCCAACTTGTCTTGTTCGTTTCTTTATATTCCTGAATAATAAACTTTTGTCAATTAATAATTGCCTAAGTAACTCCTTTATAGATTATTATTCAGTTCATATCACATACTATAATGTTATAATAATTGTTTAATAATGTTAGTTCATATCAGATGTTTTTGCCGATGTTTGGTACATGAGTCAAAAATGAACTTGTTTGAAAAAAAAGATTTCCCATGTAGTTATAAGTAAATAATTTCCAGAATAGTATTAATGATTAAAATATCATATATATCAAGTAAATATTCATTTCATAAAATTTCATATCAAAACTAAAAGCACCGTTCATGGAGACGGTAGGCCGTATGTACGCATGAACGCTACTTTCATTTTTTTTTCATATTAATGGAATTAAAACAAAATGAGAGAGATATAAATATTTTATAATTCCAGAATTATATCCATAATTTTGATGTAATATATTACATATATATCCATTATATATATGTACTTATAATATTACATAACATTTTGAGATAAGAAATGAAATGTACCGTTCATGGAGAGGGTAAGCCGTACGTACGCATGAACGCTACTTCCATTTCTATTTCATATTTAATGGAATTAAAACATAATTATACATAATATTATTTTAATTCCATTATTTTATCATATATAATATCATTAAATATATCCTTTATACGTACCACATATGGTATTAACGAATCAAATCACTTTGAGGGGGCGGTAGTCCGCACTTCCTTAAATGAAGATATCACATTTACCCATAATGGAAACCATAAAGGTATTCCCAAAATGAAAAATAAAGAAGCTTAAGGAAAAAATAAAGATATTATATATCATATATAAATATAGTGTCATCTTAATGGCCACCTTTGAAGGTGTTAAAAGAATGTTGAACAATCATCGTTTCGTGAGGCCGAAATTCGCCATCCACGGAAACAGTATGTTCTGTAACCATTAGATGTAGGTGTGTGAAAGTGTAGCTCAAATCCTTCTTATAACAACATCCTAGTATATTTATTATTCTGTATTTGTTACAAAATAAATGAATAAAAAGATTTTAGGGGGTTGGAGAAGCAAAATAAAACAAAAGGACTCAAGTGAAGACATTAACTTAAAATCGGGTAACTCCATTTGGTTTGAGCTCAAAGGATTCCTTGGGAAGATTTCTTCCCAATGTGAGGCTTAAAGGAGTAATAGAGGGAAGTGGAGAGACAAAATGGGCAGAGGTTGGCCGAGCCAAAGGCTTTGGGTGTGTGGGTAAGGAGGTAGAGGTGGGGGCCTTTTATAAGAGGAGAGGAGGGGCACTCTTGGAAGGTAAAGAAACGTCACTTTATTTTAAAATGGTATTCAGATTTAAGAGATCCCAAATTGATGTGCTTCAAGGATAAGGTGATAAGGGTTCTAAATGAACTCATACAATAGGTTTTGGACATGTGTAAGTCTTAGATATTACATTATCATTCCATTTTATTTAAATCGTTAAATAATGAGGTCATCGCTGCATCATCATGAAGTCATAAATAATTTAATTTATTTAATGTATAAAAATTATAAAAAAATACTATGATGTAGGAAATCGTATTATCTTTCCAATTAATATTTATAGTCAAAAATATGATTTGTATAACCCCATGTAAAAATTGTTTTAGTAAAACATTTCATGTTTGTCTCATTTTTTCTTTAACTTTAAATAAAAAGATATTAATGTCATTTTCCAACCAAAGTGGCTTCATGGGGTCCCCAAGTTGACCCATGGGTTGTCTTGGTCTTCCATGACCCATACAATGAAGATAGGACACGTGTCAAGTTCATTTCATATTATTAAAACATTATTTTACCTTAAACTGCACTAATTACTTCTAATCACGATTAAAAACATAATAAGTTACTATTCACCAAAAAATTATTTTTATCCCATTGAACCACATTTTACTTCTTAATGACAACCATGTATGTCCGATTTTTGAAATTCAAAACACCAAGATGGGAAAATTTCATTTAAACAGAAAAAATCAGTTTTTATAAGTACCACTTATTGGTTTCACTATTCATCAAAAATTGAAGTTTTTCAGAAAAATCCCAAATATTCACCCTAAGATATATTTGATATTCCGAATTAAAAAATGAATTCTATTTTAAAAAATTCAAAACATATAATTCAGATTATTTAATTTAATAATTAATTCCCGCTGTCAGAGAAAATAGCGTGTTTTTATGAAACAATAAGTATCAAAAGATTGACACTAGTTTAAGTCTGATTTCAAAGTGAAATTAATTCCAACGACCACTATTGGATTTAATGGTAAAAATATATTCTAATTTAACTTTAAAACCAGTTCAAAAGATTATATAATAATATAAATAAATTAGATTAAAAGGAGGTTTTGAATTAAAATACAACATTTTATACTATTCATTAAAAATGACCTTTATTAGAAAGATACCAAAAATTTATACAAAGTAAATTTTGATGTCCCAATTCTTAAGAAGAGTTTTATTTGGTCCAAAAGGATTTATAAGAGTGAACAAAACTATATTTAATGACGGTTCTCCATCAAAAGGTGATAAGTGAACCTTTAGTAAAAACTAGGGCATATACGCCTAAAATTGAATTTTTTTCCGTATTTTATGCCTTTATCTTTTTTTGGATAAATTTAAAATGATTTAAAAACATATATAATCATATTTTAGTTATTTCTATCCATTCCCGCCAATACAATGGCTTCATGTTAACTACCATTTAAAATAATATTATTTTATTATTAGAGTGCAACGTAAGATTCCTAAGAAACTCGTTGTTGCGTGTTGGGTACGCCATCGAGCATTGCATCCCCTTTAAAGTCATATTAATATTTTATTCACAAATATGGATAAATATGAAAATGTCATATTCTTTATTTACCTGGGGTGTTACAATAATGGTCCAAAAATCATTAAAAATATATATATGATGACTCATGGTAGAAATAAAATCATCCAATTAGAACTGTACATGTTTGGGATAATATTTTAATCATTATAATCTTTTTTATTTATATCATTTATTTATGAGTTAAACACTGCATCATTATTGTGTTATAAATAATTTTATTTATTAGATGACTAAAAATTATAAAAAAACCATGATGTAAGAAATATTATTATATTTCCAATGAATATTAATAGTCGAATATAGGACTTATATAACACTATATAAAAATTATTTATTAAAATATTTTTCTTACTGTCAATTTTGACATTACATTAAATTAATTAATCTAAATTGTCATTATCACTTCCATGTAAATCAAAGGGGTCCCCGAATCGACCAAAAGATGTCCATGGTCATAAATGACTCAAACAATATAATTAGGACATGTTTAAGGGTAATTTAATATTATTATAATATTATTTTTTACCATAATTTACCTGATTTACCCTTTAACCACGTTAAATAAAATATTTACTGATGTAAATATTTATAATGTTTAAAAATAAAAGTTACCTATTTACACAATTTGGACCTCCGGATTCCAAATATGGAAAACATTTTTCCAAATTCAGAACACAGAAGTGGCAGAAATTAATTTAAAATTAATTACCGCTATCAAAAAAAAGTGTGTTTCTATGAATTAATAACTATCAAAAGATGAACTATTGATGAAGTACAATTTTAAAGAGAAATTGCTTCCAATGACCAAAATTTTAATAAATGGTAAAAATATATTCTAATTATACATTAAAATCAATTAAAAAACTAATCTATCCATATAAATAAATTAGATTAAAAGACACCTTTGAATTAAAATATGGTATTTTTAACTATTCATTTAAAAATGAACTTTATCCGAAAAATATAAAACAATTACCCAATGTAAAATTTTATGTCCCAAATCTAATGAAAAATTTTATTTGGTCAAATACAACATATAAAAATGACCAAAACAAGATTTAAATAGGGTTCTCCATTAAAAGGCGGTAAATCGACCTTTTAATGTAAATTTTGCATAAAATTAGATTCATTCATATTTTAAGCCTCTAACTCTTTATTGGATAAATGTAAATAAATTTAACGAAAATTTATAATCATATTGTAGTTAGTTTTGTTCATTCCTGCCAATACAATGGCTTGGAGTTAGCTACCATTTAAAATACTAATATTATTTTATTAGTGTGCAACGTATGATTTCAAGGAAACTCGTTGTTACGTATTAGGTATGCTATCGAACATTGAAACCCCTTTAAAGTAAAACTAATATTAAATTAACCAATATTAATAAATACGAAATATTTCTTATTCATTATTTACCTTGGATGTTACATCCTTCCCCCCTTTTGGGAATTGCGTCCTTGCAATTTTTATTCACTTATCAAAATAAGTGGGGGTATTTATCCTTCAAAGCATTTTCAGATTCTCATGTTGCCTCTTTAACCATATGGTTTTTCCACAAATCCTTTACCTGGTGAAATGCTTTATTCCACAACACTTGCTCTCTATGGTCAAGAATGCTGACTGTTTGTTCTTTATAAGAGTGATTCTCTTCCAACTGAACTACCTCTAGGCTCAAAACATGAGATGGATCTGGCATATACTTTCTCAACATAAAAAAATAAAAAACATTGTGTACCTGGGATAAACATGGAGGTAAAGACACTCTTTACGCAACTGATCCAACTTTTTCGAGAATTTCATAAGGTCCAATAATCATCGGACTCAACTTTCCATTCTTACAAAAACGCATCACACTTTTCCATGGAGAAACTTTGAGAAAGATATGATCACCTAACTTAAAATAAAGATCCTTCCTCCAGTTATCTGCATAACTTTTCTATCTACTATGAGCCGTTCTCATGTGCTTCTAAATCAACTAAACTTTCTCTACCATTTCTTCTACCAATTCTTGTCCAATCATCTTTAATTCACCTACTTAAAAACAAAAAGATGGAGTTCGGTAATGCTTTCCATATAATGCCTCAAATGGAGCCATTTTTACACTTCAATGAAAACCATTATTATAAGAAAATTCAACCAAAGAAAGATGTTGGTCTATACTTTCCTGATAATCTATCGAGAAAGCACGTAACATATCCTCCATGGTCTGAATTGTTCGTTCTAATTTCACATCTGATTGAGGATGAAAAGTTGTACTAAAATTTAGTTCAGTACCCAATGACTTTTGAAGGCCTTTCCAAAAGTTTTAAGTAACCTGGGATCACAATTAGATAAAATAGAGAAGGTAAATACATGTAACCTAACTATCTCTTTAACATAAAATCGAGCAAGTTGATCTAGAGAAAAAATATATCGAATAGGAAAGAAATGAGCAGTTTAGTCAATCGATAAAAAATAAATATGATTGCATTATTTCCTCGAGATGTATTCGGTAATCCCACAATGAAGTCCATGGATATATTTTCCAATTTCCACTCTGGAACCGGTAGAGGCTGAAACATTCCTTTTGGTAACTACCACTATGTCTTAACCTTCTGACAAGTTAAACACTTTAGAGTAAAATCAACAATATCTCTTTTCATTACAACCCACCAGTAATACTCCCAAAGATCTATGTATATCTTATTACTCCCAGGATGAATTGAAAACGGAGAACTCTGAGCTTCACATAACAAATCATTCTTCAACTGTGAATCACAATCCACACATAATCTCTTCCCAAATCTCAAAACACGATCATTATCAAGATTAAAATCAAGAAACTTACCCTTCTGAACCAAATCTACCTTTTTTTGCAACTCACTGTCTTTTTTCTACGCTAGATTTATTCAATTTGATAGAGTTGATCTCACTGACACCTGGTACAAAATAGAAGAATTTCCTGCACAAAAAACTTCTATGCCAATGTTCATCAAATCAAAAACCAAAGGATCTCATTCCAAACATAATATGGTTAATGAAGCAATACTTTTTCGACTCAAAGCATTAGCCACTTTATTTTATTTTCCCATATGGTAATCGATCGTGCAATCATAATCCTTGATTAATTCCTACCATCTCCTCTCTCTCATGTTCAATTATTTTTGAGTTACTATATATTTTAAACTTTTGTGATCAGTATATATTTCCCATTTTACTCCATAAAAATTGTTCCTCAACATTTTTAAAGCAAAAACAATAGTAGATAATTCCAAATCATGTGTAGGGTAATTTAACTCATGAGGATTCAACTGACGTGAAGCATAAACAATTACCTGATCATTCTGCATAAGGACACATCCAAATCCTTTCAACGAAGAATCACTATAGATAACAAACTCACCATTTTTGGATGGTAATGCCAAAACTAGTGCATTCACCAATATTCTTTTCAATTCCTAAAAACAATCATTACATTATTTTATCCAAATGATCTTAACACCTTTTCGAGTTAACATAGTCATTGGACTAGAAAATCGTGAAAAGGTTTCAACAAACCTCCGGTAATAAACTACCAATCCATGAAAACTATGAATCTCGGTTATATTTGTGGTTCATGACCATTCTTCAAGAACTTTTGTTTTAGCAGGATCAATGGTTATGCCATTTATTAAACAATGTGACCAAGGAAAGAAATTTTTTGTAACCCAAACTCACACATGCTGAATTTCCCAAACAGTTTCTTTCCTTATAAGTTTTGGAAGATAAACCTTAAATGAATTTCATGTTCCTCCTTACTTTTAGAATAAACCAAAATATCAAAAATGAACACAACCATGAACTTATCTAAGAACTCATGGGAAATTCTATTTATATGATCCATGAATATAGCAGGTGCATTGGTTAAAACAAAAGGCATAACTACAAATTCATAATGGCCATATCTAGTATGAAAAGCAATCTTCAGAATGTCTTCTTCCTTTACTTTCAACTGATGGTACCCCGATCTCAATTCAATATTCGAAAAATACTGAGCTCCTTGGAGATGATCAAACAAATCATCGATATGAGGAAAAGGATACTTATTCTTGAAACTAATATTATAAAATGCTCTATAATCAATGAAAATTATCATTGAACCATCATTCTTTTTAACAAATAAGAAATGAGTACCCCATGGTTATGTGTTAGGTCGAATGAAGCCTTTATCTAATAACACCTACAATTACTTCTTTAACTATAAAAGTTCAATTTGAGCCATTTGATAAGGGTGTTTTGAAATTGGCTTAGCATCAGAAACTGAGTAAATGGTAAATTCAACTTCCCGATTATGTATAATACGAGTCAACTCAATAGAAACAACATCATGGTAATCATTTCCCACTGGAACATCATTAATCAGAACAATTCCTTTATTTTCAACAGTATGAGCGAGGTAACATTCATTTCCATCTTTTACTAGTTTCTTAGCTTCCTTATATGTTATCAACAGAATGGGTTAATTTTTGTATACAAATAAAAAATCATTCTGAAAAGAAACCTCTTTAGCTATGTAGTCAATCTTAGCATGATAAATAGATAACCAATCCATGCCAAAAATTACATCAAACCCTACTAGAGGCAAAACAATAAGGGTTGCAGGTAGATTCATTACACACATAAGGATAGGAAGGTTCTTATGTTTTCTTTTTGTCTCAACATTTCCTCCCAGTGTTTTTACCATAATTTATGTATTCATATCTTGAGATTTAATTCCCAATTTATTTGAAAACTTCTCAGAAATGAATGAGTGTGTAGACCCTGAATCAAACAACACATTGGCATAATTTTAACAAACAAAAAGTGTACCTGATTCTACTTCATTTGATAGCCCAGAATCTGCTGAAGTAGTTGCAAAGGATTTTACCACCCCTTTCTGCTTGTAGTCTAGTAGTTTCCTTCATTTGAGTTCTTCGTGGGACACTCATTTTCATAATGAACCATTTCATTGCACTTAAAACATCTTAATGTTTGTTATTCATTCCGTAATTGATCATATTATTTACAGTTATGAGCAATATGACCAGACATACCACGCCAGAAGCACTTTCCATACTTCGATAAAAATTCTCCAGGATTCTTTTTACCATAATTCTCATAAGTGGGATATTTAATTTTCTTACCTCCAGGCTTCTTTGAGAAATACTTCCCCTTTACCTGCCAACTGGACCTATTATTCTGTTGTTTTTCAAGGAACACCTGATCATCATCAAACTCCATTTCCACCTTCTCCACACATCGAAATTTTTTTTCATAACTATTGAACTCACGAGAGGATAATGTTATTCAATATCATGGCTTCAGACCTATGTAAAATCAATTTATCTTACTATCAAGATCTCAGATGAAATTTGGTGCATACCTTGCCAGATGAGTAAACTTTTCTTCATAAGTGGACACTGAGTCATCCTCCTGCCTCAATTCGAGGAATTGTTTTTCCATCCTATGATGAACCACCTTAGGAAAATATTTCTCAAGAAACATACCTTTGAATTAATCCCAAACAAGTGTGTCAATTTCCTCGATATCCCTGATATTTTTCACAATCAACCACCACTGATCAGCTTCACCATCAAAATCATAAACAACAAGACTAACCTTTTGATGTTCTCAACAACCCAGGACATTGAAAATCTTTTCCAGTGCTTTAATCAACCCTTCTGCTAGCACCAGATCAGATGATCCTCTGAATAATGGGGGATGTTGCCTCATGAAATGCTCCACTATTGACAGGTTCCTCTGTAGTTGATCTGGATGATCTCATGCATGGATACCACAACAATTTATATCCTGATTCAACCATTCCATCACTACCACAAACTATTCAGTTCCTATTCTGACCATCTCAGGATACTAATTTGGAAGGTTTTATTCGTCCTGATTTCGTCCCAATATAGAGGCCTTATTTCCTCTGTGGAAAACCATTCTGAACACAAAAATATATTAGGTGAAGAAACATGGTAATCTGCAAATGATATATGATTAAATTACTCTATGGATATGAATTTTAACAATACCTTAACTCCTAATGTTATCTAAACTGACCTCTGATACCAGCTATATGGACCCAGACTTAAAACATTACATAATCTTGAATTAAATGAATAATTCACATTGAGGATATTTTCAAGTTTAGAGTTTTAGAGGATTAGTACAGAAATATTACGTATCAAAAGATTACAATGTAGACACTTCTACATAGTTAAGATTTTTTTACTAAACATGAACTCTTGAAAAAAATATTCATGTCTAGTTCCAGGTTTTTAGATAGCATGAATTTTCCTTGATTCCATCCTTGACCCTAAAATTCATTAAATCCTGTGAAAAACATTTCAAAAACATGGGATGATCATAAAAAACTCAGTAAGGGATACACAAAGAAGGAAAACTAATAGTTTTTCAAAACAACAAGTAAACCATGAATATTGTAACATAAGTAATACATTTCACCATTATGAATTAGTGAATAATCTTCACTAAATAAAAGCTCATTACATAACCTTTTGTAACAAAAATATTACCGTAAATCCCATATAAAGAACACATCACATTTAATGGTTACTTGGGACATACAGATACTTAAATGGAATAACAATACAGTCAACTTCCACACATATCACTAAATAGAATAGCCATATGGCTGACATCCATACCCAATGAATTGAAGGTTATAATGTAACCACCCGTCCCGGTATTCATGGCACCACCCATTATTTGGATTATCATGTAACCACCCTTCAAATGTCCAACTACGATTATAAAATCATAAGACATAAAATAAATATATAGGAAAGAAAACATTTACACATTTCAATCAAAATATATCACATAAATATATTGACATAAAAAATTCATTATCAAAACCATTTTCAATACCAAAATACATAAAATAGTATATGTTAATTATTGTCTTTTAAAAACATTACAACTAGTTGAGGAATCCAAACATCAAATAATAATCATGGTAGTGGAAAAGGTCGTTGTCACTACTTACGTTAAAAGGAACATTATTTTTTTGTCATTTAGTAAAATGCTTCATAGGAAAATATTCCCATTGAAAATTCAAGGGTGTTTATACAGAGTATAAAAGAATGTCGTCTATTAAAATAAAATATTCCTCAATGAAAGGAGATTGAGATGAAGACCCTTACCTCATGTCTAACACGACTCAATCATCATTTAATCTATTGAACAAATAACTAAAGATAATTTCTACTTGCTTAAGAACATTTTTCATGTTTATTATTCTTTTTATATCACTCATTATCATGTTATAAACATTATATAATCATTTACGTTAAAAACGTGCATTTTGTCAATATTCGATACTTGAGTCAAAAATGAACACCTTATATTTACAAGTTGTCCATATGGTCAATATTCTATTATATCCACAATTATATTCATGATTTAGATATCATATATATCATATATATCTAGTATATACATGTATTTATAATAGTACATAACATTTGGAGGTAAGAAATGAAATGCACCGTTAATGGAGACGGTAAGCTGTATGTATGCATGGACGCTACTTTCATTTCTATTTATTATATTTATGGAATTAAAGCATAATTATACATAGGTATATTATTATTATATTATAATATCATATATAATATCATTATGTCCATCCTTTATACATCCCACATACGGCATTGACGAGTTACATCACTTTGAGGGGGCGGTAGTCCACACATCCTCAAATGAGATTATCATATTTACCCACTATGGAAACCATATAAGTGAGCTATAAATTAAAAATATAGAAGAATAATGAAAAAATAAACATAATATATCTCATATATAAATACTGTTCTATCATAATAGCCTCCATGAGAGGTGGTCGGAGATAATCAAACAATCATTGTTTTGTGAGGCTTTAGTTTTTCATCCACAAAAACATTATGTTATTCATACATTTGATAGAGGTGTGTGTATGTGTAGTTATAATCCTTCTCATAACAACATACTAGTATATTTAGGATACTGTTGTTGTTAAAAAGAAATGGAATAAAAAAGATTCTAGGGGTTTGAGAAGTAAAATAATAGAAAACAATTTAAGTGAAACGGTTACCTTTAATTTGGGTAACTCCCTCTAGTTTGATCCAAAGGACTTCTTGAAGTGCTTTATTCCCAAGGTAAGGCTTTTAAGATGATGATAGGGATGTATGGAGCTTAATTGGTCAGATTTTTGATGAGGCATATGGCTTTAGAGGTGTTTGGAAATGGTTATAATCGTTCTCCTTTTATAAGCGGGAGGAGGGGCACTTTATGAATGTGTGATAATATTATTTTATTATAAAATTATATTCTGTTTTTAATGGTCCAAAAATCATTAAATATGAAGAACAAATGACTCATTGTCGAAATAAAATCATCCAATCAGAATTTGACATGTTTTGGATAATGTTTTAATCATTATAATCTTATTTATTTAAATCATTTTTTATGAGGTAAACACTACATCATTATTGTGTCATAAGGAATTTATTTTATTAGATGTCTAAAAATTATAAAAAAAATAATTATGTAGGAAATCATTTAGCTTTCAAATTTATATTTATAGTCAAAAATAGGACTTATATAACACCATATAATAATTTATTACTAATAGATTTTTGTTAATGTCAATTTTGTCTTTACATTAAATTAATTAATCTAAATTGTCATTATCACTTCCAATTGGATCAAAGGGGTCCCAAAATCGACCCAAATATGCCCGTGGTCGTAAATGACTCAACTAATAGTATTAGGACACGTTTACGGATAATTTAATGTAATTATAATTTGATTTTGTTTCTTATTTACCTGATTTACCCTTTAACAATGTTAAATAAAATATTTACTGAAGTAAATATTTAAAATGTCTAAAAATAAAAGTTACCTATTTACACAATTGAAGCCTCATAATTCCAAATATGGAAACCATATTCGAAATTCAATACAAAGAAGTGGAAAAAAATAATTTAATATTAATTCCCGCTGTCAAAACAAAAGGCGTGTTTTTACGAATTAATAACTATCAAAAGATGGACTATTGATTAAGTACAATTTAAATGTGAAATTGCTTCCAATGACCAAAATTGGATTAAATGGTAAAAATATATTCTAATTACACTTTAAAACCAATTAAAAAGATAATATAACCATATAAATATATTAGATTAAAAGGCAACATTGAATTAAAATATAGTATTTTCCACTATTCATTTAAAAAATGAAATTTATCCGAAAAATACCAAAAAATTACCCAAAGTAAAATTTGATGTCCCAAATCTAAAGAAGAATTTTATTTGGTCAAATAGAATATATAAAAATTACCAAAACTTTATTTAAAGTGGGTTCACTATTAAAAGGTGGAAAATCGACCTTTTAATGTAAATTATGCTTAAAATTAGATTCATTCAGATTTTAAGCCTCTAACATTTTATTGGAAAAATGTAAATACATTTAACAAACATGTATAATCTTATTTTAGTTATTTTCATTCATTCTCGCCAATACAATGGCTAGGAGTTATCTACTATTTAAAATAATAATATTATATTATTATTGGGAAACATAAGATTTCAAAGAAACCCGTTGTTGGGTATCGGGTATGATATCGAACATAGAAACCCCATTAAAGTAAAATTAATATTTAATTCACCAATATTAATAAATATGAATTATGTCTAATTCATTATTTACCCGAGATGTTATAGTTACAGTTTCTTCTAAATCAAGGATACATCATTCCACACACTTAGGGAACTCATATATGTTATCCCCAACCACTCTATCATTGTTCCTAGCTGCACATAGGAAGAATACATGAGTAATTAGAACACAATCATACCAAGAAAAATCCTCTTGTAATGGTAACCTCACATGTGTAAGCCCTAAAAAACTAATAAAACTATGTGAGTTTTGAACCCTATATTGTAAATAGGGTACTTATGATGAATCTATAAGGTTCAATCAAAACCAACATCAAACATTAGGGCCTACCTCATAGTGGTTTCTCTCATTGATCCATCTCCAAGTTTTTTTAGATCAACATTAATATTGTTTTATCATCATTTTATGGGACACACCTCATAGATATTCCTTTATATAGTGCTCTGATCCATCCATAGATAAACCTTTAAGTTGTTCTCTCATATGGATAATACTCTTTGATCTACCTCTATGGTGAATTTTGATCAGCCTTACTCTATCTCTGCAATATGTTAAACTAATAACACATCTCATGATTCTTCCATAAGATAAACATGGGATTTCTAAGATCAAGGAATTATAAGATATTACTTCAGTCATAGATACCTCAAGATAAATATTGTATTCCTTAGGATTTGTTCCTAAATTATCCTCAATGAGATTCCCTATTATGGGGAAGAATATGGGTAACCAATGTTACCAGTATCCTAACATGACAGTGATGCCCAAAAACACAAATCTCATTACCTATGTTAGATTCCATTTTAAGGCTCCATGGATTGACCATACAGAAGTAGTGTAATTAAAGGGAACCCATAATGATATGGATCCAAGAATTATTTTCATGAAAATATATTAATATATAAGGTGGACCAAAATTAGAAGATGAGTTTCAAGGAGGAATAGATGGAATGAGGAACTAACATCACATCATCCTATTTCAATCAAGGACTAATCATCACTTTTAAATGTGATGGATTTCATATATCTTTTAATAGTGGTAATTCAAGGTAATAATTCATCCCAGTGGAAAATAACACACAATGCGGGGTGCTCTAGTGAAAGAATAAAAAACTAGAATCATGAAATGAAGGTAAAACTCTAATCCTCAACACAGGGACTAGTAGTGTTTGATACATTAGTATATTATCATGCCACTAGATCTGGGTATCATTTTCTTGGAGTCACTAATCAAATAAGGGCCTACCATGGAACTTTCCTCAAATTGGGGAACTAAAACATTTGGAATTCTATTCTACATCATTTTCATCATTGACCTCACTATCCAATTATAGAATATTAGAGGATGCTGGGTAATTTGTAGTTTATTTCCTAAAATCTTGCGGATAGCTGAATCTTCCTACTTAGCTAAACCTATTCTATAGAAAAATAAGAATCCAATACCCAAAGATATTTGTTCAGTAGTGAAATCAATGCAGAAATCTAGAAAGACCCTACCTCCTCCACAACATCAGTAGATACCATGGCTACCATGAATCCATTCCATTTATCACCCACAAAAATAATTCATAAGATGGTGATAAATACACTCGTATGTAATAATGAGTAGGGGAGTCATTATTGTGACTGAAATGGCTCTCGAAGACCTGTAGTCTTGCTCGCCTCATTGACATTATCTCCCCTAGGGGCCATCCAGGGATCAATTTCTCCCCACTCAAATGTGGAAGTCCTTCAAGAGCATTTATCTAGTGAGATAATAGAAAAAAAGTAACCATGTTAAATATATAGGGTATCATAATGTATCCTCATATGTGACAAATAATTGGAATCCACCAAGGAGGGCTCCCACCAGGCCTCGTCAGCACTGATAGTGATCAGCCCTACTAGCCAAGTAACAAAAATACTATTCCCCTGCTCTGTTGGTCGTGGTCTGAATAACCTGATTCCAATATTCTGTGCAAGTTGTCACGGAAGCCAAAAATGTAGGATAACCATCAACAGACCTAGTGGCTTCTATGACTCTGAAACATTTTTCCATATCTAGGTAACTATAGAGAAGAGTCTCATCAATGACTAGTTGGTATCGATACCTCAGGTGCCCCATGGGTAGGTTGGGATGACTCAGTCAAGCATTGATGCCTCTAGAATACATTACAGGATGATCATTGATGATGAGATCTAGTACAGAGGCCCACCCTATATGATTTCCAACTAGAGTGACGGTCACCCCCTATAATAATCTATATGAATTTCCTCACCATGTTCCCATCATCGGTTAAAGAGAAGGCCCCCTTGCTTCATCGTAATCCAGTGTGGAGGTCCCCCATACATATGGTTCCTGAAACATAGGTCCTCCACATAATATTAAAAATAATGAGAAGGTTCTCACAGTGACAAAACCCACTAGGTGGTTGCCTTAGCCACTAATATGATTGTAAACATGGATGCCATCTCCATATTTTAACTAGCTGCAATGGTGGACCTCCCCAAGAATCTTGAAACCAGTGTGGTAGTCCTCAACATAGTCATTATTCTCAATAAGTTGGTCCTCCCCCTATCAATTTTCATCAGTTATAGATACTTCCTCACACATCAACCCACTAAATAAAAGGCCCTCCCCACTATCAAAACCAACATGGTGGCCCGTCCCATGTTCCGACAGACTGTATAATAGGTCCTCCCTACTACGTCAACACCCAAAGTGGAGGTATTACCCACTCCCACAACATTAAATGTGGAGGTCCTCCCTACTATGTTGATAGTCGATATGGAGGACCTCAATATACCGAAAACTATAACATCCCTAATGAATCATCTGGGGGTAGAAGGTTAATCCATCGAAACTAAAAGAAATGTTCTGGGAAGCACCAAGTCATTGTGAAACCTGTTCACTTGTTAGACTCTAAAGCATAATCTGATTCAATATTAGAGATTTCACCCAACTAATCTACATTATGTCTAGGGCAGGAACTCGATAGGTGATATTCTTCATCATTGAAGGTTATATCCAAAAAATTAATGTATCACATCTTAGGTACATGAAGGTGGAGTATGATTTTCTCCATTCTATAGTTGTATAGTGAAGTCATCCCTGTCATTTCCAGTGTCATTATCTACCTCTACCTAAGATCACCAAGATTTATTCATGAGTTTGGTAGACGAAAAGAATCTTGTTGACCCAAAATTTACATCTAATACCCTCACAGATGAGGTAATGATGATAAAATAGTCTTACATTGATGTGATGATGTGTTCGCCACCTCCCCCAAGAGATAAACCGATATATAGTTATCAGTCAACACGTGAATCTAATCTTCCAGCTTCCTATACACCATCGCATCAATCCACATATTTGTATCCACTTGTTTGAAAACCAACACAGATCAATGTTTTTCTAACCATGATCCATGACCCTCCGTTGAATAAGGAAGCCTGTGCGATATAGTGGCCACTGAACAACTGTGTGCGGTGTTCTAAAAAGATATAGTTTCGATATTGACATCCCAAAGTCTCTCACCAAGGAACATGTCAAGTGCATTCACTAAAAAATTAATGTGATGTTTTTTCACCTCAATGACTATTAGTTGGTCTATCCATGGATCTGGTAGCACTTTGATGACATCGATCCACAATGCCTCATGGTTTATTTGGAAAAAAAACTAATGGCCAAGCATCATCCATCACTTGGATACTACCTGGCCCTTCAACAGATATGAATTCAAGGAATTAGATTTCCCTATAGATTTATTAAGGATGAATATACATACATAACAATCTATATGTTATGGGAATTATGATACTCTCTAATTCAGTCATGTCCTATGACATCTGGAATTAGTGTTTGAAATATCGGATACACCCTCATGTTCCACCACGATGAATATGGGTGTCCCAAAATACATAAATATGGGGAAATTTGTGTATCATTTGATGGATAACACCCACCCCCTGGGGAATAATAGTATTAGGTAGACCCTCATACGGGTGATCTCAAACTTCTCCAAATAGAGTCACTCATTCTTAGTGTTCCCTCTATATTATTGTCCATCAGTTCAAATAACAACAAGGGTAAGGAAAATTTTGGGACTTCTATGCCCTCAAATCCATCTAATTTCACATAGAAGTCTGATTCTCCTTGAAATATCACCACCTTGAAATTGAAGAGAACATATTAAAATATGAGCTTCAGTAATCTCTATATAGAGTGGCACTTGGTATTTTGTGATCTTGAATAGGATACCGTTACTACTCAACTAGAGGTGTAGGGGAAACCAAAATCCATTCATTTCCAGTTACCCCAAGAAGAGCCTAGTTATCCCACACATAAATGTATATAATAATTTATATTTCAATTAAAAAACAATGATATACATTTCCAATTTAACTGGAGTAGCTTGAGAACCTTACTAAAGATCTGGATGAAGTATCTCCACAAGTCCTATCCCGATCCACCAAGAATGCATATCATGTACATGATACTGTCGATGCACTAGTGTCCCAGAATCCTCACCACGATAAGAACCCTTTTTAGGATGGGCTAATAGCCACTCTAACTATACATCTCAAATCTGTGGTAATACGACCTATAGAAATTCTACCTAATATCAATCTATATCTTTTATGGTTGATGGAAATGCATGCACCATGAGATTTTGGGAATTATATTTTCTCCCAATACAAAAGGATGGTAATATCACTGTACCATCTATCCCACATCATCTAAATGTGTTTACCCTTGTAGGGGATCCCCGGACAGCTCGATTCCACCAATATTTTATGTTTTATTCAGGTTCTAGAAGTGCTTTCTTTTTCCTTGTACAACCAGTACCCATTAGGTCCATCGCTAGTTAGGAGGACCTTCACTTGTTGTTTTTCTAAAAGTTTGGATCCAAAATTTTCAAAACAAGTAATTATGACCCCTTCAAGTTCAAGAACCTTTTATATGATCTTTTATTTTTTACAAGTTGAAGGCCCTCACGTACTCACTCAAATTTCCACTAACCCAAGAGAATCTACTGACGATGTGTGTGGGGAATGTCATACTAAACTAGTCCCTTATCTCACTACTCTAAACATTCATGTGGGTTTCAGGATTTCTCGGATAGTGTTTAGTTAATTGATTAATCCTTTCAACATGCTATGTAGTCACATCAATTTCATCTTCTTGTTCCATCAATAAGACTATCCACAACAAAACCCACATTCATAGTGCATGTTGAGGACCCAGTGATACTAGAGCTTTTTCAAGTAGAACATTTCCAAGAGAAACCTTAGAAAGTGTTGTAGCCTCATCATGCACTATCATTACTAGTGTAAAATTGGAAGTCATCTCCTTATAATGCACGATAGTGTATGGTAGATATTATGTCCCTATCTCTCCTATTATAAGGCTTTATCTCTCATTAGGGTTAATCTCCTAGTGATCCATTCTTATATACAAGAATATAAACTAACTCCTTAAAATAAGAGCATTTTCCTTGTTACTTCATCAAGGACATGGAAAAAGGGGTTCTAAAGCTGGCCAAGTGAATGAAACCTCATGAGGATGAGCTCGCTGATCACCCTGACAATTTCCCATACCATAGAATCCATAGAGATACAATAATGTAAGGCTATGTGTTCATGGATTTATTCTGGAAACATGTGGATAATTGTTTGATCCAGTTGGGCGATGTCTTGGCATAGGTGGAACACATCTCTTCCAAACACAAGATTTCCATTGAGGGTTATTTTTATTGATAATGGGTTTCCAATCCTATGACATAGAAGTATGATGACTGGTTGGATAACATGGTAGTTACTCTGACCCATGGAATCATTTCTTACCACATAGGACAGTCGTATCCTCTTCAAATTTTTATTCCTTTCCCGATTGATGCCTCTATTTATTTATTACATCCTTCTAAATCTCAAAATAGTTGGTACCGATGGATAAAGGGAAATAAAATTTCTTCACTAGTGCCGAATCCTTCCATTTCCCTTAGTGACTTCATGCCTCCAAAAATAGAAATTACATGCATGGTCTACCCAACATTGGAATAATCATCTAAGGATGACCATGAGTATGCCTCTATGAACACCATTGAACTAGTGGACCCCTACACGGTCCTCAATGATGAGGAATATATAGGAATCTCTCATAATTATGCTGGATGAAATCCTAAATGAAGAAGTCAAGGTAAATACAATCATTGGAATTCTTAGTCTAGTGCTTCAATCTAGGTCATTCAAGAAACCATGACCAGATATCAGTTAATGTATAATGCTCAGTGAGAATAGTCCTCTTAGTCTGTTTTCTAGAGTCACCTCCACCAATAACCAATCTAATCGACTGGGAAGAATATTTTTGACCACAACATGATTAGAAGAATCAATTAAATATTATGACCCCAAAAAATAACAATCATAAAAAAATTCAATGTAAATTTTTTTAGGGGAAGTATGCTATTTTAATTACCATTTAGAATCTTATGGTTTAGCCAATAGTTCTGGACCACCTAATACTAAATAAAAATTCCATGGGGGAAGAAATTTCTTCCTCAAACAGAAGTAAAATTTGATGAAGCACCCCATCATCATTCTTGAAAATCTATTGATCCTCAAGGTCCACTACCTATATGAAGAAATATGTGAGGTCCTTGAATATTCTCTTAAATACCCCCACTAGTTAGAAACTAATTTATTATACATAGATACATTCTACATGGAAGAAGTTGGGAGAGAAGAATGTAAATCCATGGTTTATTTGTCCATGTATGAATAGGTATCCCTCAGGTAGGGACACATATTCCAACTGTACATCACTTAAATTATAAATGAATAAGAAATCCATTACTATCTAGTTAACATAGGTTCTGGGTTAAATTTTATCCCGACTCAAACAATACATAGGTTGGGACTAACTGAAGTAGATCTTTTCCGTTATCACGTGATGACCTAGATATATGATAGTAATAAGTAGAGACAGTTTCACAAGATCCTTTTGAAGACCAAATTTTGTTGATTGGTAGAAACGTATAATTTATGGTTGTCTCATAGGGTACAAAACAAAATGAATTAAGGGGTAGTTATGGTATCCATATGTATGTAGCAGTTCTATCCTCGTATCAATAATTCCTCATGTAATCACAAAATAGTTGAGTAGGCATGATAAAAAGTGATGCACCTCCATTTTAATCATTTAAATCCTTCTATATGGATGTCAGATAAGAAAATAGTAAGAAAAATATGTTTTAGACCATTGAGTTCAAGAACCCCACAAAGTATCTAGCTCATGGATAAATTTGAATGATACATTCATCCTATGGATTCACTAGTTGGAGGACAGAACATCAGAACTGGAAAATTTCTTTGTTATTTCTGAGAGAAGTTGGTTTTGTGTCCCTAAGTACATGAACATTATAAGATTAGATTGTACACCTTTACTCACCAGTATTGGGTGATACCATAACCCTCCACCCCTTTCTGGTATTGACATGTTAACTAATGGCTACAGTTGTGAATCACAACTTATTGTTCCACTGATCTGGGTTGAACCAACAAAATCCAACCCATCACCAATACATTGATATCAAGTAAGGATGCCATGGAAGATGACCTGATGGAATTACAATAACAGAATTTATCTCCAAGGTTTAAAAAATGTAGGAATCCCCTAGTGAAGTTTCAACCACCAAACACAGAACCCTCCTCACCGAGAAGAATGGTGAAGGAATGAAAAATCGTTTATACAATCTCAGACATAAGATCCTAAACACGGAGTCTAGATACTGTCCTATAGAGAAAAGATTTCTCACACATATTTTCATTGTTCATATGTTGTGTAACAATTTACAATATCAGGTGTAACGTGGGGATACACTAATGTATATCATAAACCACCTCTTGTTAATAGTCTAGCTAGCACACTGGGTTGTGATACATCAACAGTTCAACAACATGTTCATTATGCCGAAAGCAGTCAAGGGTCTTGAATTTAAAAATTTTCATGCCACCCATATGGACCCTAATGAAGTTCCTTAAGATATGGATATCCCAAATGGGGGCATAGTCTTAGTGGACCAATCCTTGTCATATTAGAAGATACATTTTGATGGCATATCCCAGTTCAAAATTGGTATGATAATCAGTGATTCCAAGATCAATAGGTTAATCTTGAGTAATATTTTCATAACGCCAACATAATATTTTATTCCCGACTCTTTCTTATTTTTATAATGTTTCATCATCATTGATAAGAAGTATCAATATCTCATTATTGGTCTCTATTTGGCCCTTGTGATTGATGTTACCCTCTTGCATGTGAAAGGAGACTCCAAGTATGAAATCAAGGAGATCAATGTTGATAATATCATGAGGAATCCATAACTTGTTCCCTTTCTTAATAAAACATTATAGATATTGTCCTAGTATAATATTCTGGCCTGAATAACCACTAAAATATTACTTGAACTAGTAGGTCAATGGTCTCAAGCATGCCCCCCATACACCTAAGGCTTCTGACATGCAGCGATGGTGAATGATAGTGATAACAGGGAGACTATGCACATATCAAAGTAGAAAAATGGTTTTTCTGATAATAAAAAATTAAAAAGTGAGAAAATAGTATAATCAAGTGGATGAAAATTGTAATATCAATGGAATTAATGTTTCCAAATACAATTTAAAATGAGGAATGTATGATAGATGATGCTACAAGTAAAAGAAGATAAAATTTAATATAGAAATACAGTGTAAGAAAAGAAAAACTACCAGAAACTATATCCATGAGAATATCAGGATCCCTATATGTTTTTGCTCCAAACTCTTAGGTTCAATCTAAATATCACAATCAATCAACCAAGGTCCTACAAATATCAAGTCTAATGAGGTACCCCATTGTAATAGCTACTAGAGTATGGTGTATGATAATAATCTTAGTATGCAGACATCCACATTTTGTAGTGCAATCTATTTTGTCAAATATATATTATGAAGTGTGTATGAAATATAAAAAATAAATAATAATGAAATAATAACACAAGCCGGCTTAAGATTCAATTTGTCACCTAACCAAATCTTCTTGATTCATCTCGCATAAAAAAATAATTTCTAAATAATGACTATATATATAGTAATACATAGATATTGTTCACTTATATATTGAATCCACCAATATGACCCATGTATGTTAAAACACCTAATAAACATATACCTAGAATAATAGTGCTAGATGGATTATCATATAACTTCCTTTTCCATGATTAGTAAAACAATCTTAAAAGACCATGCAATGGGGAACATTCCCTATATCCAGATAGATTGGGGGATGTATTGACCATCACTCAAAATGGGGTACGAGCCTCCATGGAAACACTATAATAATGGTATGTGGAGCTTCATCCAAACACCCATATCATTTCACAAGAATGAGTTTTCATTCAACACAATTGATGTAAGGGAGTTTGATAGTACTAGACTCAATGAGATTATTAATATCATATCTCATTATATGTATATTCCACATTAATATAAATAATAAATTTCCATGATGAAAAACCTCTAATTCCTAAAATTTATCGACCCAACATAATGGAATCATCATATTTATAATGGAACCCATGCGGAATGAAATTTCATGATTTCAATGTTAGATAATTCATTATAATAAAGGGAATCGAAATTATAAAAATTCAATATACGAAATGATTATTTAATTGTCACAATAGGCATGGTTGTAAAACGATATTCAATTACATTTCAATTATTCGAGTTAATAAAATCAGGAAATAAGAGCCATCAGGAGAAATATATTTGATATAATACATTCTATTGAGTCAATAAAATGAGTCATTCTGTTTTACATGGAATAAGGAGAACTTTGGATATGCCTTAAAAAATGTGCGTATTTTTTACATGGGAAATATCTTTTATAATTCTGGCCAAACCCTTAAGATGTGATTCGGTTTAATAATAATTTACATCAATGAGAGAATTTTTATTTAATGTCATTTATTAAGACCATGTCCTAAGATTCCATTTAGAAGTACTAACACAAAGTCATAGGGAAAACATAAATTTTATATCTAAATAATGACTTAAACTACTTATCATCTATTTTCTGTTTAGAACTAAATGAAAAAATTCAAGATGTTTTATTATAAAATGAAGAAATTTCTTCTAAAATTGTTATTTAACTATAAAGAATAATAGAATAATAAATTCTGAGCCTAAATCTCAATTAGAAAAATTTACTCTAAAAACATACAACAATAACTAAAATGATAATAAATTGAAAAAAGAGATCAATTAAACACATATTAGATAAATGGGAAAAATAAATGGGATCCTACCCTAAGTGAAGAAGGCCAAGATGAATAATTAGGCTCTTTATGTTCTCATTGAAAATCACATGAAGCTGTATATACCACCTTTTTTCTTATTCACCATCCCATATACATAAGGACAATTATCCCATATGTATATATTCACATGGCCATGAATATGTACAGGGGGATCCTTAAATACATGACTATACATGCGTCTACCCATTTACACATACACTTGTAATCATTTTCTTTGCATATACAAAGGAACACCTATCCCCATATATATATATTCAATAAGATGTTTTTATATACATGTAATAAGAGAACATACATTGATATTTTCCTACCAATGCATACTTGGTAAGTCGTATTTGACTCTGGTGACTCAAACCCACCTAAAAGATGAATAAAACAAACTATATTTAAACTAAGAAATCAAAACAAAAAAATACCATTTATAAAATTGGGAAAAAGGTACAATAGAAGGAAACCAACCTCAAAACAGCAAAAACAGACTGAAATGAACCAAAGTAATTCACCTTCAGTGGAGTATGTCAAAAAACAAATGATTCAAACCCAAGAGACTCACTGAATTCCATGGAAACAATATATTCCTAAAACATAGGCATAATAGAAACCCTAGGGTTCAAATAATTAAATTATGGGAAAAAAGAGAGGATAACCTCTAAAAAGATGGAGAAGTGGGAGCCAGACACCTTACCTTGAAAGATTGAGCGAGAATCAAAAAGGAAATATGGTGGATCAACATACATTGAATGATAAGTGAGAGGGGAATAGTGTTTGACTATATAGTTCAAGGGTGGGGGTGTAATACCTCGATATTATGAGAATTATTTTTTTGAAATAATTAATTCTTTTTTATATTTTTCATTCCATGCAACACTGAAAATTGTTATTGTATATATATTTATGAAATAAGTTATTCTCAAATTATATGAAATTTTATGTCAATAATGCACTAAAAACAACATAAATTTTAGATTTTACTATGAAAAATAGTGATGATAGGTTGTGTTATCGGAAAAAATAACTTTCCTTGATGGCTTGCGTAGCACACAAGAACAAGTGTAACCGAACAATAATATATTATTAATAATACATTACCAAAAAATTAAATTATATTTTATTAATAGTTCTATCTAAATTATTTAATAGTATGGATTTCCAAAAATATTAAATTAATTAATTAGTTACATATTATTTAGAAATAAATATAAATTACAGTTGAAAACAGAGGGAGTATTTTTATTGAAAATATTATTATTTTAACAAAGTTGTTTTAATCCCAATGAATTAAATTAATTAAAATTAGTATTTAATTTTAAATTAATATATATGTTGTATATTTAATTAAATATTACTTTTTATTTATACAATATATTATATAAGCATAAGATATGAATAAAACCAATTTAACTCATAAAACCCAATATTCTTATTATGGTAGTTTAACCTTTGTTTAATTAAAAACCTTTTTAAAATAATATTATTGAAATGTATATAGATATAATATGTTAAATAAAACTTCATATTTTCAATATAAATATAAAAATTATGTTAGGATAATTTTTTTTGGTATTTTTCCATAAGATATAATTTTTGAATGAATTTTTAAAAATACGTTATTTTTGTTCATAACGGTTTTCTCATATAATTTAATTATAAGTCTAAGTAATATTATTAATGGGTTTAAATATTTAAATATATAGTATTTTTATGAAATAATTCAATGAATATCATTGTAATAAATTTCACTTTGAAATTTACAATAAAAATATAGTAATCATTAAGATGTTTTTACATTAAAACTTTGTATTGTCGACCTACTGGTGGGATTAATTTTCATTAAATTTATGACAGTTATATTATTGGAATTTAAAAAATTGGATTTGATATTTAGATTAATTATAATTTATAATGTCTAAAAATGACAAAATATTTTTTTACCAAAATGATTAGTGAAGGTAATTAAATTAGATTTCACCGATTATGGTTAAATTAAGATTAATTTGGGAATAAACTCTAATAATAAGGCCTATAAAGGCTTATATACTTATCTAGAATACATTTTCTAGACATAATTGAACTGTATCCTTCCTTTTCATTACTTTGGATCATTAACAGTCAACATGAATTTTTTTGTGGGACTCCTTTCTTATAAAATATTACATGATATTCCTCTCCTCTATTTTTAAAGGCCTCTTTCATTTCCACATCCTCACACCACTCAAGACCCATATGTCTGACCAAAATCTGTCCAAATAGATCAATAAATTAACACCGTTTTATCATTAATCATCTACTAAATAATAAATAAATCCAAGGGATTCTTTTAGCTCAAACGAAAAGGAGTTACCCGATTAAGTGGCAACACCCTTCCTCAAACTTATTTCTTTTATGGTCTTTATCCAATCACTCAAATATTCGTATACCATGATAATATAAAAAAAATATTATAATAAATATAAAATTATTCAGTTGTGTTATACGTTAGACTTTCACTTACACACACATTCACCTATTTGGTAACAAACATACTATTTATGTGTAGGCGGACTACAACCTCGCTAAACAAAGATTTATCAATTTTCCTTTATCAGATCTCATTTAGTCCATTATCATGGAAATCTTGTTTATATATTTTATATATAATATTTATTATTCCTTTGACTTGTTTAATTATTTTACAACACACATATTTATACTTTCCATTTTATGTTAATACTATAGTATTTTATGAGGAGGTGTTGACTACCACAGCCTCAATGTGATGTGATTCATTCATACACTACATGAAATGTATTAATGATATATTTAATTAGTATATATGATATATATGATATAATAATGTTAATTTAATAATGATATATATATACACGTATTTACATATATTGGTCTTCTACTTCCTTTCCATCAACACGACAATTAAACGGAAATAACATTCATGCATATGTATAGCTTACCGTCTCCAAAAACGGAGTATTATGATTCATAATTATATACTATATTAATTATTAAAATGAAAATACAATAGATATAATTTATATTTATATCATTTTTTTCAATTTTATAATCATGATATAATTATAAGGATCAGTAATATAAAAAATGTAAGACACATGTGAAAAACAATGAGAATACTATCTAAAGTGAAACCATAACATAAAATGGATAACAAGTTGGTAATATAAGGTCATAATGAAACTATATATGGTATAAGATATAATAATATGGTTATATAAATTATGTATTATAAATTTATATTTATTATACAGGTGGTTTGAATGAGTATGATGAGATTCATGACTAAAGGTTAGGGTATTTAATCTCACTTTTTATTTTTGTGAGATACATGATCTATTCATTACCCATTTATTTTGAGTGGTGTGTATAATTCCCATGGATGTAATATATTATTGATATAATTATATTTATGGGTATTTACATATCTATTAAATGATACATATTTCATGATATTCATGTTTCAAAAGTCACCAAATTAGAAAAGCAATTTCATCTAAATTTCCCTTCTTTTAGATACATGCCATGTTACACAGTTACATTTTTAAATAAGGTTTATTTACTATATTTGAAATTTTATTTAACGATTATTATTTTTTTAATAATAATTAAAGAATCATTTAATTTATTTTTCTTACATGTGGAGTGTTATTCAATGTTACCAAGTGATAGTATATTTACTGAACTAATCTCATCATTTATGAATATTTTTTCTGGTTTATTCTATCATGGATGAAATTTTATCATATATCTCTCAAGAACACTCATATAATTCCATATAATATTTTTATTAAATATATATCTATGTATTGGTACCATTTTTTTAATCGTTGGAACTTAATATAATTAAGAAAACATTTTTAAGAAAATATGATTATGTCTCCCTCTTTAATTAGAAATCTATTTTATTTTACACTGATAAAAAAATTGTGATCACATATGGTTAAATATTACCATGCATCATCCTTCTGTATAATGTAAATGTGTGTGCCTATAATCCAAATTTACATGAAATAAAACTAGAAAATGTCTTGGTCACTCACTGGTGAGGTCCTCTTCCTCAATGCGGGCCATCTTCTGCATTGTTCCTTTTTCATCTATCACTCGACATATGAGGTAGTCATTCCCTAGAAGATGGGAATGATATTTGTTTAAACCAATTTTCCTATACCATTATGATCAAATACATAGTGGGGTGATTCCAATAGTGTTGGAATTCATTCAGACATTCCAACACTCAACTTCTACACTTCACGCGCCCCTTATTTGGATGTTCCTTATCTTCCATGTCTAAATGGGTCGCTAAATGGAATAATCCAATGCCATTTTTGGAACACCTACCATCATGGGATAAGGTTCCCAAAGAGTTCATATGAAAGTATGAGATAATTTCCATGTTTTGAGCATTCTCATTGGTTAACACTAGTTTTTACCCCATTCTAGAATACCAATACAGATAATATGTTTCGAACATGGTTAGTAGTTATCCCAATCACCATGCCATTCATGTTGTGTTCCAGATTTTGGGCATTGTGATTCATACACTTCATTACACTTTATTTAGATAGATTATAATTCCCTTGGTATTATCATGTCTTTTCACTAGAAAATTTTAGAAAATCATGTTGGATATTCTAAGATCCCTATTCTCTATCCGTTGCCTCTTCATCATGGACAATCTTGATGGATAGTCAATAAAACCATACCTATAGTGTTCAATTGTTATGAAACTCCCTCATACAAAAATAAATTATTTTTTCATCCCTCGTTTATCACATGGGGAACCAACCATATTTTATAAGGTATTTCTCATCAGTTGTAACACATATATGTTTGATGTGTGATAATTAAACCATGTGAAAAATGATTCCATGCATGTAGGAAGACTCAGAACTAGAAAAAAAAGTTGTAGGAAGCATTGTAAATCCACAGGATATATCCTCTCATGATTCTTGGAAAAAATATCACTTATGAATCTTACTCAGTGATTGAGAACTTCAACTCTTCCAAACTCAGATGAGTGGACTCTCAGATTTCCTACCTCCTCCCAAGATTTTCTTCCTCATCATGTGCCACCAAAATGTTTATCAGACCTTCTCTATACTCGACCACACTAAAGTTGGATATTGGAAAATTTAGTTGTTTGTTAATTCATTTGGTTCTCATAAAACTATAGTTGATCCCTTGAATTTATAATGTTCTCTGATTGAGTCCTAAGGAAGGAGACACTAACACAAACATTCCCCTTCAGATGCTGAATCTCTAGGTTGACTTAAAAAGATTTTTTATATTTTATCCTTCCCCTGTAACATAGTGAAATTCATATTCTAACACCCCTTCGACATTTCTTCAAAAATATAATCTCATATTAGTTCACAAAGACAACGAGAATCCACCCCACTAGTAAACAAATTATACAATCTGTTGTGAAAAGACCCCATCTGGGCAACCAACTTCTGTTTCAGAGATTGGTCTATGAAGTGTTTGATGAATTTCTATGCACTATGTTAGATTATGAAATTATATTCATTGTAGTAGGGTAATAATCCTCATAGAAATTTTGATATCCAATCTCATATTCATGATATTCCATTATATGTTCTGTAGTAGGATCATCATCTAGTATCATTTCTAATAGTCTAGGATCCAAATCATAGGGTGTCCATGTTTTCATGATTATCACTCCATATATTTTTTCTCCTCCAAATTTTAGTTCCACCCACCATTGGAGTTAATCATAGCCACCACCACTTGTTTATCAGGAACTACAAAAATAGGATCAGTTTGGATGACCAAATCCTCATGAACTTGAATGGACATTAGTAGCAATTACCCAAATACAAAAACAGGTTCCACTCTTATTCCCAAGAAATCCTCAGAGAACTACATGGAATAATATAACATAAATCAATATAATTAGTAAATTACATGTAATAATCTGTGAAGGATAATACTTACAAGAGATGAGTACTTCCAGGTTGAGCTGCTGAGTCACAACATGTAATTCTCTAGAGGGAGAACATTCAGTACTGGTCAGTTTGGTGATTTTTATAAGTTCGAATCATGTAATTTGGGTAGAAATTGTATGTAATAGGAAAATATGTTATGGTGATTCTCTGTAATAAATTATAACTATCTAATTTAGTATATTTTGTTACCATATAGAGGGTGGGTTCGATGATGAGCCACCAATGGTGCGCCACCTTCCTAGTAATGGGTGACACTATAAGGATGAAAGGATGTGCCCCCCCGTAAATTATAGGAAGGGCCAGGGCTCTGAATTTTCCACCTCGACCTCCACATTTGGACAACCACTAGATGATTCATTCTTCAATGTAATCCCCAGGACGTGATCATCTGTACTAGTTGGTACACATTAAACCCTTATAGTGGGGGCCCCTTATGTATTAACGAGGTGATTATATTCTAGACAAGATTTAGTTATTGAATCATGATTATAAAGGGGAAAGGTAAAATATATATATGAGAGGGTTAAGTCATACATCATGTTACTCTGTCAAGTCATCTTGAGAGACTACAATCTCACAATTCTCTTATGGACCCCTTTGATGAGTGGATGTTCCCTATGATTCCATATCATCAAAATCCTCCTCCTCCCCATCTTATTCTTCATCAATTTGTTCCTCAGGTTGATTCTCCTCTCAATACAATTCATGACCAATAATCACCATTACCAGGGTTGGGTTTCTCATACTGTCCCTACTTATATGTATAAACATAAATGACTATCACTTAATAATTTTTTCAATTTAAGTCCACCTTCTCCATAAACGAAATGTTCCAGACATTCAAAAACTCTATTCCACCCTTCATAAGCTTCTACCATTGGTCCTCTATCATCAGCTAAGTCTGAAATGTCTTCAAGAAAGACCATAAGGAATGAAAGATAGATTGAGAATTATGTTGAAAGAAGATATCTCAACTTCTTCCCAGGAGCCTCATTTCCAGTCTGTCGAGTTACTTCTAAAACTAGTACCCTATTGAAGGTGGGGGTACAACTGCACCATTTGATGACCCAACAAATAAATTTTTAGATTGATAAGTGGTTACAATTTGTTCCTGATTTTCAACCTAGAAAATATTATTTCTACTTCCTCAATGATATGCCTCACATTTGACTAGCTCAATAACCTAATTATTCATACAAATGATCTCTTTAAGATATTATTCTACCCAATTATGGCATATTATATAAATAGGCCAACATAAACATTTGTCTGTGGTATCATGAAGGTTTCACCGGAGCTCATGATAGCCAACATGTATAATAATTGGAAGAGAATATAGTGGTGTCTCTCTTTCTATACCCCTATTTAAACCCTCTTATCCATCCATTTAAGTCTTCTAAACTACCTGACAGAATAGGAAAATGTGTACTACTCATAAAACACCTTGTTTTCAAACTAATCCACTAGCACTCCAACCTAGAAACAATGAAGGTACTCCCTTTACTTCGACACGCCATGAAGTTTTCCCGATATTGGACAAACTAAATTTGAAAAGGGGTAGAATTTTATGTTTTCATGGTTTCGGATCTGATGTACGATTCTAACCTCATCAAGGGTCATCATCTGAACTCCAAAAATGTTCAGCATGGACTTTTTTGGACCAGAATTTGTTGTATAGATGAAAACTGGGAATTAATAGCCCCTTAGATGCACAATAATACAATCATGCATAACCTATAATGGACCACTAATTCTTATTGGTGTGTTTCCCATTATGATGTGGCCTGTGATTCTATAGTGTGTCTTCAATATAAGCACTCAATGGTTGGCCTTATTTACATTTTATTGGATTTACACAATTACCAACATTCATGGGTGGATTCACATCCTTATGTCCCTTATTAGTAGCATCCACCCACATTGAATGGGAGAATTGATGGAATTGTAGAGAACTAGTGGGTCCCAGCCCCTGACCATGTTGTACGCCTAGTTCTGATAAATCGTATATTCTATAATAAACCGATAGGATCCTTCCATTCCCCTCTATGATTTTATCAAACACTATTTCCATCATCATGAAACCCTAACATTTGGATCAGTCTTCATAAATAAGTCAAACCATTCTTAAAACATGATATAAATTTGGGAAGTGGTTGCGATTTTTAGCTTCTCCTTATGCATTTTAAGAATATATTTCACCATGATAGGAGTCCAATAAAAATCTCCCTATGTATTCTGTGGCAGTAGGAATTGGTCTTAATGGGAACCATCTAGTGGGTTTCCTTTTATATAGTTTATGTTTCCACAAGTTGATTCCTACTTCCTTGTGGTGGAGATGGAATGTGTTCATGTCTGGTGACCAACAGTTACGGAGCTCTTGCGCTAGCTCCAGTTGAAGGTAGAAGTGGAACTATAACCTCCATACCACCTCATATACCTCAATGTTTCACAAATATACTCCATACTATTGGAATTTATAGTACACCAAGTATTCCCATGACCATTTAATGTGGGAATTCCTACTGAACCTCGGGTCCTAGTAATTATACAATCCATTGTTGTGGTATCTCATGATACTTTGGAACGTAGTGGAATAATGGGAATGAAACCATTATATCTCTATCTTGCACCCTAGGTCCCTCTTGGTCTTCCAATTAAGAAAATAATTAGTAATTTTCCAATGATATCATATGGTGTCACATAGGATTGTGATATACCATCATTGAAGAACATTTTCTTGTGTGAACCATGACTTCGCTGAACCAACACTAGATGATGGGATGATCTCTTCATTCAGTAACTCAAATATTTACATGGGATGATAATCACTCCTGAAAAAAATATTTTTTAAATTTAAAAATAATGACCAACAGAATCTATTTTTCCCATAAAAGTCACATAGATTGATGGATATAGGGGTTTCCAATAATTATATCTTACTATGTAGTAGTAATATCTTCAATCTAACAAACATAATTATTTTTTTCCAATTTCAATGTCTCGGAACAACCTAAATACAAACAAAAAATGATTTTAGAATCCTTTTTAAATAAGTAATGTCTCATTCAATATATAATGTTGGATGTGAAAAATGAGGATATTTTTACAAATTCCAAATTAAAAAAAATGCAGAAGTTATGCAAATGAAGCGGGAAAAAATCTATTATACATACAGGATATTTGATCTTATGCACACATGAGAATTAAAATCCAATCTCATTGAATGTTATGAATATATATTTTTCATCCCCAATAAATTATAATCATCAATTGGGTCTTTCATGCACATGAAAGGATGTTTATGCTCCCACGTATGAGTTTTTTATGCACCAGTTGGAATCAACTAGGAACCTCAGCGCTTTCCTCAAAACCCAACCTTCTATCCCCCTTTTCACTTAGATTCTAATGGTGGGAATTTTATTATGGTGAAAAATTCAATAATATGACTCAAAAGTCCATATTTGGGTAAACATAATCCACCATCCGACTCAATGTAACATTTCAGGAAATCCAATCAAGGAACACATATATTTTGAGGATTACACTAATGATCAAATTCTGTGTGCAGGTATCTGGTATGTCCAATGTGATTTCAAATGTTCATATTCAATGCTTACCAGTCAAATAGATAAGGGAGGTTCACAACAAAGTACTATGATGCGGGTAATTCCCAAGGACATGAAAAATAGTCTTTTGCTCCCAATGTGACGTCAAACATCGCCTTGCATTCTCATTTGATGTAACATTGGAAACCACTATTCATAATTCCTCTTTTGTGACTATAATATTATGTGTCATCACTTAAGGCATCATCTATATATTAAATTCCATCACCATTCCTCTTGGTGATTATCTGGAAATCAAATTTCTACTCTAGTTCTCAAAATAATGATCTTCGATGATATCGTGAAAGGCATAGAACCCCCGAGATATAAATCATGTTCAATTGGATCCAATTTGGTCCTCCTAGGAGTTGGCCCACAATTGTATAATCATTTCCAAAACCCTTTCAACCCAATTTTGGTGCACCCAAATCCTCTTCTTGTGCACCCACCAGGTATTGCGCACAACCCACTCTTTTTCTCAATACTTCCTCTTGCACATAAGCCTTAAATATTACACACACTCATTGACTGAATCTATATGTCTTGTAACTATCCAAAAGAACCTATGTTGATAACTTATCATGCACAAATCATATTTATTGGGTTCACCTATACCGCATGACCCTCCATGACTATGCGAAGAAATTTCTTGGTCCCCCATGATACGTACCCTATGAATCTAATGGATGTGTCTCCATATAATTTTCTTCTCAACATGGGTAAAAAAATATTTCAATCATCCCAACATAGGGACACAAATTTTGTTCTCGTTACTAACCACTCCTCAACACCATTGAAACCTAGAATTTTCGAATCCATGTACCACCCAGTAGTGCATGTGCGACCATTATGTAATCCTATGGGATATGTATTGAGACCCATATGTTTATGTGGCATGACATAAATCTTCCTGGAAACATACTTCTCAGAAAATGTCATTAAAATATTACCAGAACCAATGTGATAGGTGTGGGATATTCCTTGTTTGAGTGTCAAGGAATGAGATCCTCCTCAAATAGAATGATATCATATTTGGGTAGCTTCCCAGCATAAACCCCACACTATAACTCAATGACACATATTCCACAATATGACTATCATGTCTACTACGTCCTCTTATTTCTCACTCCGAGCATGAATCACATGGGATTAAAGGTCAGCATCAATCATGATATCTGGTCTCCACCATGGCCCGATCCTTCGCATATCTCCCCCACATTAACCATCGAATGGGCCTCCTCTATAGGTGTAAGCCCCAATTATACTCATGTTTCTTTGTAATAACTCTTGTTTAATCTCTAATCATTTCATTCCCCCTCAAGAAAACATCAAAGTATAATCCCAAACTATATAATCCATTTCCACGAGCCTCCTCCTCTGGAATAAGCCCCCAATCACCTTTTGAACGACATGGGATTTGATTCCCAACTGACTTCGATACATTGGAAGCCTATTTGAGTTCCAAAAGAAGCATCCCAACATTAAATTCATTCCATCCCTTCAACTCAAAACTCCATCCATAATCTACACGAATATTACCTAGGCCTCCACATCCTAGTGAGATCATTCCACCAATTTGGGTTTCTCCTATTCTTAATCCAAAGCCACTCCATCTCTACTCATAGTAGTACATGAGAAGCTTCAATTTTTAATAAATCTACAACCCAACCAAGATAAATCATCTTATTACATGCTAATCACATGTCTAAGAACACCAACACTCATCAAACAGTGTGGGTCATGTTCTGGGTATCTTATGTAGGATATGTAGGACACCTCTACAAAGTTCAATAACGAACAACGAAAAACCATTGTGCCCCCTTGTGGATGTGAATCATTCTTGATCCACCTTCAAGGGTCTCAAGAAAATAATTCATGGTGTGACATATTCCCTTTGTGGTCCAAATATCTCATATCATCCTTCATAGGAAAATCTAATCCATCCATATATAAACCATTCAGGTGTTATCTCCTAGGTATAAAATCCCTTGACCATCCTCTAAGATTTTTTATCAAAAAGATTTTGTATTTGTGAGATGATAATCTCACAACCAATATCATGATGTTACCTCATAATAAACATAGGATTACTAAGGTTAATTCTTGGAATATATGCTCCAATAAAATCTCCTACCACGTGAAAAATGTGGGGAGAATGATGTGAATGTAATGAAACAGATTTGTTAGGAATCATATACCTCATTATCGACATAAGAAACCATGGATATGCACCTAATGATGTCTACATAAGATTCCCTCATACGAGGAAGACTATGGGTGAAAATGTTCTTAGAATCTAGACGTACCAGCAATGGACAATGTGACTACTCTCCTAATCAAAGGTTTATTCCCTATCAATTACCCTTGGAATGTATAAATAGAAACAACCTAATTAATCAGAGTCTATATACATATTGAATAGGGAATGAGTTTTGTGAACATGTCTAAATCTATGAGGGAGACATGGACTAAGAAATGAGTTCTATAGAGGAATATATATAAGGATGAATTGACTTCCCATCAACTTATTTAGATCAAGGAGAATACATCACTGTTGAATGTGATGAAATCTACCAACCATTAGAAAGCATAAATGCAAGGTAATAAGAATATCAACACGTAATAAGTCATAAGGTGGGGAACCCTAGTGAATGTGTCATAAATAATTTCCTATTTTGTGACTTCATTATTATTCCTAATGTGGGTTTTTTTATGATCATTGGAATAAAATGGATATTAAAATATGTTGAAAACATTTATTATAAAGAGAACTATATTATGATTTGTGATGAACATTTTGGATTACATAACATTATATGGTAGACGTTATCATCATATTCTCATTTAGATCCTCACCTAGTAGCTCTTCAAAATGAAATTATAAGAGAAGATAATAAGACAAAACATTTAAATGGAAAATGTATTCTAAAAATTGATTATATATGTATTGTACAAGAATACATTGATTTTTATTATAAGTAATTACATAGACACCCACCAATGTGTGAGGTTTAATTTTAAATTTATTTAATCTCTAATATAAGACCTATATCGTAGACATCTAATAGAATAGACACTGTAGAATTAGTGTAATTTCAACAATAACTAGGAGATCAATATAATAAGGGATTTATACACACTTGTGTTTAACATTAGGGAGGCCCTATTATTTACATTAATAATATTTAAATATCAATTATGTTGTGTATTTATTATATGGAAATTAATGATATTACGATAAAAAATTTAACTCTTACATGAAATGATGACTTACTTGGTCAACTTCCTGGAGATTTATATTTTTTTAATGAATGAAATTTATCTCGATTATAATAAATTGTGAGTAAATATGGAATTTTTTCTGATGGAAATATTTCAATCAAGTTATGGACATTACATGCATACATTAATTTTCTTTTGATCAACTAATTCACCAATTTCCTTGGATCTTATAATAAAATATTTCAAGGAATATATTTTAAATTTTTATGTGGTATTTATTGAGTATATATTTGTATAAGGGCCATAAGAATCACCTACAGACCATTCTTTAGACCCTTATAAAAAAATATTTTTATGTGAAATTTTGAGAGTGGGAATTATGGATTTGAAAATCTTATTTTATTTCCCATATTATCTCTAAGTATGAACTCCCAGTTAAACATATAATGAAAAAGGCATTACATAAACATCATACACCAAAAAACATTATTATGTTACATAGTTTCATTGGTCTAGTAGGTTACTATCAGTGATTTGGTCAAAAAACAATTATCGATTGGGTATCCCATTATTTAGAATTTCTCGTAGAGGGTTTTATTAATAAGGTAAATGAAATGTAAATAATGATTTGACGAATTAAATAATATATTGGTGAATGATCTAATCATGAATATACATTTTGAAAATGATGTATTTGAGTTATATAGGGATACATCAAATATGATACATGGTTGTGTTCTTATATATAATGATAATGATATTTACAATGAATTAATGTAGTTAAAGAATAATGAAAAAGTTTATCCATCTCATGAACTTGTGTTTTCAGCCTTAATAATTATTTTTATGATATGAGTAAATTATCTCTATGGAGAAAGTTGTGAGATATACATAGATAAAAAGTGTTTAAAATACTTATGTTCATTGAATGACCTCAATATGAGACAGGGTAGATGGTTTGAGATACTAAAATATTATAATTTCTCAATACCCTAAAAACTACGGATGGAAACTAAAGTTGAAGATGCATTGATCAAAAAAGAGTATGGATTCATGAAAACAAGGATTGATAGGGATCATATGATAACAGATTTATTATATATGGATTTGGGAAATATTAGGGATAATTAAACATCACTCCTTTTTCAAATTATTAAAAATACATATTTATTAGAAAAGGAAAATTGTTCTTAGTATGATGATGTCAAATTTTGAAATAAAACTAAGGTCACATCTGATGGGAAATAGGAAAACATCATATATGGATATGGACTTTTAAAATTTGGAAATAGAAATTTTTTTCCATCAATACATTATGTAAAATGGTAATTAATAGGAAATTAATATATAATTAATTTTTCAATACACCTAACACCAATATTTATTGATATTTGAAGTAATATTTTGTGTGGGATAATGTTATGAAAAAAATTATGGATTATGTGTTAAGATTTTTGTTTAATCAATTACTGTAGGTTGGGGAAAATCAAAAAGGAGTCAAGAAATATATAACTATTATTACATGGAAATGTGATGAAATAATTATATAATTTTTTTATTATATTACCAAGGAATCCCAAAAATAATGACGCAATATGGTTTAACATTGATTAACTAACAAAATATGAACATTTCATCCCTATAGGAGCATATTATTAATATGATTTCATTACACAGCTCTATATTAAATAAGTTGTAAGAAAAAATAGAATGAATTATTATTTTATATCAGATCTTGATCTAGGATTTAATTCTTAATTCTAGAATAATATACAGAATCCTCTTCATTATGAGATTCACTTGAGAACAACTTATTATCCTCATATTGATGGGTATTTGGAAAGGGATATAAAAACATTAGAATAAATTTTGTGGTTGCAATCACTTGACATTCAATGAATTTGGGATCAATATTTGTCTTTGGTAAAGTATTCTTATAATAATTTCTTCGATTCAAGTATAAAATTTTCATCCTATGAAGAATTAAATGTAATTAGAGTTCATACTCCAACTTATTAGGATAATGATAGTTAAAAGAATACTTCAATCCCATAACATGTTTATTATATAATTAAAAAGATAAGTACTCTTCAAACTCATATTAATGTAGCTCAAATCTAAAAAATGATCTTTGCTGATAGCCTTATGGGTGATTTAGAATTTCAATAGGAATATCATGTTTTCAATAATGTTTCTCCATGTAAGGTTGTAATAAGAGTTTTTATGAAAGGAATAAAATCAGACTCAGACATTCTAGATCTTTTAATATTTTAGAAGGAATTAGGGATTTGGAATATAATTTGGAAATTCCTATTAGCCAACCTAAATTTCATCATATATTATGTATCTCTTAATAAAATAAATAAATGATATAATAAATGCGTGTTATAAAATTTTAAGAAATGACATATAACCTCATATTTTATAGATGGAATATCCCTTTATGATTCTTGATTCTAATGAACATGAATCTAGGAATTGGATGACTCAACTGATAAATGTACTTTGTAAAAAATCATATGATAGATGAGGTGATGTGGGATCCTAAAGAAATAATGATGAAGCTTTTTTCAATTTCTTCATGAGGTGAAATTATTGAAATTTTAATTTTGAAATTTTATGATGGAGTTAATAATTAAAGAACACGAGATTGTACAATTTATCTACTTTTCAAAAATTTTAATATCATCAATACCATGTGAAGCACACAACCCCGAGCCTAAATAATCATTAATATATTATAAACCTATAAAATAAACATTAAATATATGGGTATGAATTTAATTAGATAATTTTAAACAAACTAATGGTTTACACATGTGTAAAATAAATTTTTTATCTATTAATTATAAATAGGATAATGAAATCAATTGAAGGACAAAGAGATGTTTTATAATTAAATTTTTCTTGTGCAAGAAATATATTTATATATTAATAAATTAAATTAACAAAAAACAGTGAATGATTTTAATAAAACATATATATTATATATTGAATCAAATTTTTTGACCTGAATTAATTGTTTTTACTATGAATTGGATAAAAATACATCTAGTTATATGGATAAAATTTGTATTTTTTCAGAAAATCAGTTTTCATCTCATTTTGAACACTTAATTTAATATTGGTTTTCCACATATAGGTATTGAATTTGGTAAAAAATATTACATATTTGGAACCAAAAAAATCAAATTTAGTATCTAAGTCCCTTTTACTTTTAGAAATTTTGAATAGTAGTTGGGTTAAAATTTATCAATGTTATAGAGGGTGAATAATGGAAATCATGGAAAATTCTAAGTGTTATGGTTACTGTTTTTTATTTTAATTCTTATTGGATGAATATAACTCAATATTTATAACCTTATTCATGAATTTTTTTAATGAGACACTAGTCTATAAAAATTCCCTATCTAATATTGAATACAGGTATATATATATAATGTCAATTTCTTAGATTTAAATATATCTTTTGTGTTCACATAAGGAAAAAAGGATTTAGAAAATGAATATTGATGTAATTTTATGAATAATTTATTTCAATTATAAATGGTAATTTATTTTTAATTTTTTTGGATTATGTAATTAACATAATGTATTTTTTAATATGAATTTAGTATATATTAAATTAATAAAAAATTAAAATCTTGGATTTTTAAATTAAAAAAACTAATTTGATTTTGTTGATTAATAGTGCATCATGAATTTTTTTCATAAGTATAATATATTAAAATTGATTAAATGTAATATATTTGTATTTTAAAATTTTATTGGTGTATTTTAAGATGAATTAATCTAATAGTTCCCAAATTTTCATAAGTAATATTTTAAAAAAAAATATTTTTAACTGATATCAAATTAATAAAAAAAATTGAAACATCCATGTGAATTTAGTATGATTCAAAAAAAAATCTACTGTTGATTTTTTAGTTTCATTTATATTTATGGAATCATTATCAACCTTTTATAATTAAATTTTTTTTGTCACAGTTAACGTAAAAAATAATTAGCAATGGGTTGAATAGAAATAATAATGTTTAAAATGGAACAAAAAACACTATATATTTCATTTGATTATGTTATTTAAACCATAAATAGATTTTATTTGAAATCATTTCTATTTTCAAACATTTTTCACGAGAATGAATTTATTTTTATTTTAATGGTCTATGAAATTCCATGTTTTTCCACTCCATCCCTTATAAAATTACTTCCCTCATTCCTCTCACATACAACAAACTATGCCATATATCTCAACCATACCTTAAAAACCCTTTATCAAATTTTATAGACACATTATATGGGTGATTTTCATCCTAAAATACCAACCCTAAAACCCTTAAGAGGATATCTAAAAGTGTTCATTCAATGAATATGTAATAACTTATATAATAACTTTCTTTTTTAATTCGTTGTTACATACTCAAAATATATTTTATTTATAAAAAAATCATAAATTTAGTTTTATAAATAAAGTTAAATGTTTTTATTATTTATAAATCACCATTATTGTCCATCGTTCCCATCAAATGGGAAGTAAACGTATTTCTAGTTTATTCATATGACTTGTTGTCTCTATATAGGGATACTATTCATTTTTCAACCCCATATTTTAAGGATGGTAATTATGACGGTTTTAATGATTATATATGATATATATGATATAATTATAATTATGAATTTCTAATTTCAAACAAACCTTAACACCTTATAATTAGATGGAATACTATTATGTCTTTTGTCTGTATGTGTAGAAAACCACCTCTATAAAGCAATGTTAATTGTTTTTATTTTCTATGTTATTTGGATTGAAATAAGGATATATTTAATCTATTTATATTTCACATATTTCATAATAATCATTATAGAGAGGTTAATTGGTATTACCTTGATTTCATCAATGCTTGAAAAAATGAAAATAATGTTCAAGCATATGTATGACCTACCATCTCCTTAAACAATGTAACTAATATTCCATTCTATAACACATATTCATGACTATAAATATGTATATAATAAATTTATCTGATATTTCTATTATTATTATAATTATATAGATGAAGGAACTCTGATAAAAATTTCATTATTGAAACTATTGAACCATAATATATATGGAAAACAATGTTTTTATCACCAAGAATAATGAATTTTAAAATTTTACTTTTACTAAATAGGTGATAAAATGTTATAATAATATAATATGTTGTATGATATATTTTCCTATGGTTATGGAATACATATATTATATACAAATATTTATTATGATAGAGGTTTATATGCATATAATTTAATTCAAACCTATGATAGGGGTCTATTTTACAATATAATCATTATTCTGGATTGTTTATGTTAAAGTCTCCCCTTGGAGAATTATTTTATAATTACATATTAAAGAAAATTTTTTCGTATCCTCTAGTTTTTATGTATATTACATGTATAATTTTCATTTTCACCTGTTCATATACATTATATACATATACTATAGTTTTTTTAAGGAATACCAACTTTTACGCATGTTTAACATTTAGAAAATGGGTTAAATGTATTCTCCCTTTAATTTTTTGAATGAGGTGTATTTAGAATTTCCATAAAAAATAATGAATGAATGTTTTTCATAAAAATTATATATCATGAAATACATTTCCCACCATCCTTACCACTTAATTTCTTTAATATTCCATTATAAGTTTACAATGATCATTCCATGAAATTTATTTCCTCAATATTTGGGAAATTTTTTTTCGAAAAAGGATATCTTTCTCAAGAAAAATTCTAGTGATATTTTTAATGTATATTAATATATTCCAACATTATTTGGTGAATATAATTATTTACAATTGGTTAACTATTTTGATAATAATCTTTATATTACTATAGATGGTTTAAGGGAATATTTATTTATTTAGGTAATTCTTAACATTGTTTTAATATTTATTAATAAAAAAATTTATATTGATTATGACTCATCAATTTAAAATGATGAATAAATAGGAATTAGTTTTTGATGGTCAGGGTACATTATAGCCCTCATATTCATTGTAGCTCTATTGAAACAAACTATTTTGGATATTTGAAATATGTCATAGCCATTTATTTAAGTTGTCTTGGAAAAATTTATTTAATATTAATAGTATGATGTTCTTAATTATCCATTTAAAAATTATGTATCTAATTATTATTATCATTTTTATTATTTATATTTATCAATAGATTTAATTCCTTATTATATGTTATTTTTTAAATGTAATATAAGATTATTGTTTATCTCATCCATCTTATTTTTGTATTAACTACTTTGTTTTAGTTTCCATTATCCGAATACCCATAATGAGAAACTGTGCTTACCCTTTATTTTTGTTTCCTTTATATAGTATTCTAGGATATTTATTTTGATTGATATACATGCATATTATAAGTTTAAATATGGTCTAATCAAATAGAATATGATATCGTATTTTTGGTTTTCAAAATTAATGTGAGATTCAATTGAATATATATTTTTTGAAGACTAATAATCTACTATATCATTTGGGAGGATTTTTATTTTTTCATATAAAAATGTAACAAACTAACCACTAAACATAGGATTCTAGGTTAGTTTCCTTACAAATTTTATATGGAAATCTATTAAACTAAAAACTTGATTTCCCCAACCATAAGAATATTTAACATAATTTCTATAGTAAAGTGGATTTCATCATTTTGATAAATGAACAGTTTCATGATATACAAATTATAATGCATGTAACACAAAATATGTTCTTATATTGAATGTTTTAAAGGAATATTTTATTTTCAGCAGAAGGTTAGAACACATAGTTCCCAAATTTTGATGGGTTATTACCTCTGGGGTCCATAGATTCAATCAGATCATTATTAAAAAAATTAATTTAGATGATTTTATAAAACAACACATAACCATTATATTATATTTTTATGTAGCCTATGTTGTGGGAAATAAGTAAAAAATATATCTCTCTCTCATTATTTAATATCAATCATTCATTTTTTTATGATAATGATAGTAGAAAATTTCATCTCATAATAGAAAAATATCAGAATGGGGATTGATTTATTCATCCACACCTTGATCCCCCTGGGGTATTATATCCCATGTGCGGTCAATAATTTGTTTCAAATAAGAAGGTATACATTAGTCTAATTATTATGTAAATCAATGACATAATAGTAGTAAATTAGAATGGGATTATGATCTTATATGGAAATAACATAGAAAATTTTGAGAATCGAACGATTAACTATTTCTTATAAACTAGTATAGATTATTTAAAAATAATATTTTATAATATTAGATAGTATTTATAGTAGACTCCTATCATAAAGGGATAAAAAATAGTTGGTTGTAAACACAAATGGTATCAATGTGTTAAAGGAAGATTTTTCTAAAATAATATATATTAAGGTGATTTAATGAAAATACTAAGACACCCGGGGGAAAAACTACTTAATATCCAATAATATGACATTAAAGTATGAGAAATTATATTTTAGGTCCTACAGAAATAATATAAGGACAAGAGTATTGATTCATTTCCTAAAAGTTATATTCTAATTTATTTATCATGAAAATAATAAATCACATCATATTGTCCATGATGTAACATGAAGGAGTTTATTTATTTGATATATATATATATATATATTAAATATAAATTATATTTCCAGGATAAGATGATTCTCAATAGTGAATTTCAAGAAAAGTAGAATTCATCTGAACATCATTAAACAGAATTCATAGGGATATATTCCCTGTTTATTGAAAGGTGGTAACTATGATAAGAGTATATAGAGATTACCAATAGTTTTTTGTTACACCTAATGCCTATGAATATTATAATAGTTCTACAAGTAAGATATATTGTCTCATACTAATGTGTTGAATTTTTAAAGAGTTCACTACTTTAGTGACTTTATGGATTCTGATTATTTTTCTTTACAATGTGATCGTAGATGAGTATATGTGAGGACACTCATTTTAAAATAAATTAGTTTAATATTATAATTATATACTTCCATTCCCATGTTATCTATAATTCCCAAAATCTAAAGGCACTAAAATGATTCCACTGGATAGTTTTCTTTGGGGACTGAACTGTTCCTCCTCGTATTCTAGAGGATGGTAACAAGTAGTGGGGTTATAATGGTAGTAAAATAGAAAGACTATACCCTCAAGATCAAAGTGGTGAAAAAAAATTCTATAATAGATAAATGAAAAAATTAATAAATAATAATAAAATTGAATAAAAAGTTAAAACTAACTAATAATCCTCCCATATCCAAATAAATAACCAAGCATGAAGTTGTTTAGTAAAATGAATGACAGAAAAAAATTTCAACATGGAATATAAAAAACACAGTTAGATTGAAAAAAATAATAAATAAATAAAATCCTACATTGGAAGGAATCCCGTGTAGATTCTCATCCTCTAATCCCAATATTCCATGTCATGTTATAGTTCATAATGAATAACAACACATGGAATTGCCTAGAACTTAACCTGTAACACCCCAAGATCTTAAATGAATGATATTTTATTTGGCAGTGTACCTAACACACAAGACCTTACATCAAAGTGTATATAATATCACATGAATTTATGATATTTTAATTTTTATATTATAAGTACAATAAAGGTGTTTCAGATTCATCTAATATATTTATAGATACATGTTAACAAAAAATCATTTTTTAAGCCGAAAGGCTAGATTTTTCTAAAGCTAGTTTTGTCCCCTTTCAAAGGTGAAACTATTTTAAAACAAATATATTACAATATTATAAATTGATTTTTAAAAATAATTATTACTTTTAAATTAATACTGTAAAAATGAAAATTGTGTGATTTTTTGGATTTTTTTGAAAATAATCATTTTTATGGTGAATTGTGAAAATATTGCATTTTAATTATAAAGTTAAATTTTATTTAAATAATTAATAATGTTAAATTATATATTAAATTTATTTTAAAGTCACAATATAATAATAATAAATCTATTAATCCAATTTGGTTCACTAGAAAAATATTTAAATTTAATATATCGATAAAAACATCATGACCTTCTAAACATTTTCACATTAAAAATTCTCATTCTCACCACTTCTATGGGATTAGAGTTACCTTTTTTATTTCGACCTCTATGAATTAATTATGTAAAAATAGATTTACTTTGTTGGAATTAGTATAATATTTATAATCTTATATGATCATCGAATTTTTTACAATAATAATTAGTGGAAACAGTTAAAATTAAGTATGGTGAATAAGGTATAAATGAGTTTACATAGTCATAATCATAAATCATATTGAAAAAATTACATAGAAACATGTCCAATACCCATTTATGGACTTATTTCTACCCTTGTAACCTTATAATCTAATTTTATTACTTTTTGAGACAATATTTCATGAAACTTATATATCTAATAAGTTATGTAATGAAATATAAAAAATGAACCTCTTTTACTTTAATATCAATAATGATTTGTTATAGGGAAAAATAATAATTTGGTTTGGTTGTAAATATTATTATAAAATATAAATTAGATATTTTCATCACAATAGTTGCCTATAATTTTTATAAATGAATTAGTTATGTAAAATTATTAAGAAACTCTAACACTGTAATAATTTAGTTAATAATTTTTTAGAATATATGATACTAAAAATATTAAAACTGATGTATATTGACTGAATTATAATCATAGACTAATTTTTTAGATTTATATATAATGATTAATATGTGTGAATTTAAATGATTAAAATTCAATTATTATCTTGATATTTTTAAAATTAAATTAATTAAATAAGGTCAGAATTTATATTTATTTAACTTTATAATAAATGATTTTATATTAAATGGTTTAAAATTACTAAAAATTATATATTATAAAAAATTGATTTTTTTATTGTTATTGAATATAAAATTTTGTCTATTTATGGTCTAATTGGACTTTATAATGAACATATTTACCCATAAATAGCCAAAATATTATTATCATGGTTCAGGTTAAAGTTATTTTTTTACACATTACATGCTCTTTTGGTATAATTAACTTCCAACCCGCATGGGTTTTTTATTTTGAAAAATTGAAATAATATTTATAATTATGTGGGTATATATTTTCTATTCAACGTCACTTTAATTTATTCTTAATGGTAATATTATGAATGCTAGAAAACTGATTACCCTAGCAAAAACATAAAAAGGTATAAAATGGAAAACATATAATTTAAAGTACAAAATGAAAAAAATACATTTTTTGTTGGTGTGTGAGGGGATTCTCTACCAAAAAATAACATTAATACATTTTTTCAATTTTTGATGCACATTATGTATTCTACACCACTCAATAGTGTTTACCTTGTGGTATTTACAAGAATTCAACTCCCCATCCTCTCTAATAAGAAATCCCCCCAATATATTCACACCTATTTGGATACTTTAATCATTCATAATCTATGAAAATGAACTCAAAAAATCCATCCCATCATCCTAGAAGCCTGATATTTTGTCATAAATCAAACCAATGATTAGTTTTGGTATAAACCAAAAGGAGTTACACAAATAAGAGGTAACGTTATTCAGAGAGCACTTTTGTTTTACTTATTTAGAAAATCCTTCAATAATTTTTTTCATCATTATATATTATCATTAATATAATTATTATACTAATATTTTTTATGTTAATATTAAGAGATATAACTTCTCACACTCCCACCAAATGGGTTATATAAGAATCGTTCATGTGTCATGCAGACTACCACCTCACTAACTGTTGTAGTTTATTCTTTCACTTCCACCTTTCAAAGTTGGGAATAATTATGGATTTATAGCTTATTTATAATATATATTAATTTTTTAATTTATTTATGCTCTTGAAATTATTATTTAACATATACGTTAATTCTTTCAATTTTTTGGGAAGATGATAAAATTGATTGTGGATGTGTATACTACCTCCTCCTTAAAGAAATGTGATTCATTCATTGATTACATTGAAATTTATTAATAAGGGTTTAATAAAAATATGTGATTTGTATTGGATAAATATGAAACTATAAATATAATATAAATATATATCATTTACATTTCTTTCTTTCAATTTGAAAATAAAATGGAAACATCATTCATGCATACATACGACCAACCATCTCCATGATCGGTGTATTCCATTTCCTTTAACTAAATATTAATAATTAATATAAAAACATATATACTGTATATATATGAAAAAATTAAATTATTTTGATATTCATGAAAAAAAATTCTTCTATGATAATATTATATATCATTTTTATTATTACCCTTTCACACATGAAAAAAGTGAAAATGTTTTTCATAGACGTGTGAACTACCACCACCTAAAAGTGATGTGATTATTTTTGCATCAAAATAACTCTATATAAAAGTAAATAATAGTATATAATATGGTATTTAATATTTAATTATCCAAATTAAAGGATAAATGTTACTCTTCTTATTTCCATAAAGATAAATGAATAATAGAAATGTTACTCATGCATACATAAAACTTATTGTCTACATGATTGTCATGTTAGTTCATTTTACATAAATATATTTCATGATTGGTTTGAAAAGTATAATTTATGTATTATTATGATAATATTTTCTCTATTATTATTCTATTTTTGTTTATATAATGACCCCTTTGACCATAGTCTACCAACCAATGTCGTTTTTGACACATAAACTTATCGTGGATAAAACATTTAACATAAACCTATTTGATTGTGTAATTTAATATAACTTCATAATAAGATAAATAAAATTAATAATAAAAATTATAAATTTCATCATAAATTTAAATAAATAGCATCAGTTTATTATTAATAGATATAGGGACACACGAGAGAAGTCATTCTCAAGGTAAGGGATTCTTATATTACTTTTTACATCTAGGAGATAAATGTCATATTAATTATTAATTTTTGGTATCTACTTCTCATTTTTTTTATATTATATCACGAATCTATTAATATTCATTCTATTTGAGGATTAATTTGGATTATCTATTACTAGGGGTCTTTAAATGGAAATTATCAACTACTAGAATTTATCTTACAGTATCACTTTCCTTTTTGATTGTTAAATTTATCACAAGCATTTTTCAGTGTACATTATAATTCAATATTATATCCATATTATTGTATGATGGATATGATAATTCCACAAACCATATAAAATTTTATATACATTTTTAACTTTTAATGAAATTTTATTTACTGGGGATATATTGAAAAATCAGAATCCTTTACTCAATACAAATATATGATAAGGATGTTTTTTTATGAATATAAATATATTATTAGATATATGATAAATTCGTTTTAAATAAAATTCATTGGTTTGGGACTGGTTTATTCAATCCCTCAAATGCATTGGCAGTTTCATGGGATGTATTTTGTTTGATTAACCCATCACATATGAATATTGTATATTTTAAACAGTATTGTGAATTTTCTTTACAGTTGAGTAAAGGTTGTCAAAACAAATTCAGTTTTTACCCATTAATTTTTTCACCATCTTGTGAATTTTCTTTTTTAATGGTTTTGGGTAATTTTGATTCATGGAATCAAACATTTAAGAATTTACAATATTCAAAATTGAGTAATTATAAACCATGATATTTTGAATATGAAAAAATATATGTATGAACTTCATTATCAGTTTATTGGTTGAATGGAATGAGTTATCAGTTATTTACCTTTCAATATTTATTATTTTCATTAATTATTTATTTATTCCTCAAAACATACCCATTACAAATCATTTTATCTTACCCTTATTTTCTTACAATTCACTATGTTATGAAGAAGTGATCTTTGAATGATTTTCCAAGGATACTAATAATTTTATTTTATTACGTATTATGTTTATTTTTTCCTAATGAGAAATTGGTATAATATATATATTATGGTACTCCAAAACTAATAAAATATTAGTTATTTGAGATTTTATTCATTATAATAATTCAAATGTAATATATTAATACGCTAACTCCTTTCATATTGGGTATGGGGTGTTATAATTGGTATAAGATTCTATTTATTAGAATCCTTGGAAACAATATTTATAAAAACATAGATGATATAATATAACCCTACGATAAAAATTGAGTATATGTATATAATATTTACCCAAATAAATAATGTTTATGATTCTGAGATTAGATATACATAAAAGATTCAATTTATATTACATATTTCACAAGTTTTGATATTATACATTTTTTTCCATAATGATATGACTTAATATACATTACATCACCATATATCTATTGAACATAGAAAAAGTGATGAGAACCTTACCAATGTAAGTGGTCCATAGAGTGATAAGGATTATATTTTGTTCCTTATACTGATATTTTGAAGTGAACTATTCTCCCCAAAATGATATTCATATGTTAACATAATATCATGTGATAAAGTGAAAGAGAAAAAATATCTAAGTAATATGGATTCATAGGGAAGCCCATGATAAAAAGGATATCTTGGTAAAATATCAATAAAGGTAATAAGTGAAAGAATGATATTCCCACATGTGATAAATGCAGAAATAAAAACCATGGAATTTTATTAAAGGTAATTAGATTTTGTTATATGTGTATAGATAGAGTATATATTTTCAAATAATAAAAAAGTAGGAATAAAATGTTTTTATTCAGTGTTACATCTACAATGAGATGGGGAAAATTTCAAATTAATACACCACGTTTCAAGAGAATACACCTCAAAATAAGAAAATGGATCATGGTAAATCTTATTCTATTAAAATAGGTGAAGATGAATTATTAATGTCCTCAAATTTGAATTAATGAATTTAGTTATGTGATTATTTAATCAGTGACGTTGTGGTTATGATAGTTATTAAATATATTTGGATTTCACTGTATTGGTTTTTTATTAAGGATTTGAAAGCCTAATTTTAACAATATCGATGAACAAGAAAAATTATTCATTGAAAAGTTGAACATCATGGAAAACAAATTATAGGGTTAAATATAATAATTAAAATGTTCATAATGTTGAGATAATGATGTTTGGATAAATAGATGATTGATATTGATAATGTAAATTGGATATTATTTATTATATTGAAAATGATTAATAAATTATTGTATATGTAGTTATGTAATCATTGATGGGGTTTAAAATGTTATGGATTTACAGAACGTATCCAATAACATATATTTTAAATTTATAATAATAATGAATACATTTTTTCAATAAATTATTATTTAAATAAAAGTTATTAACATGTGTCAAGATAATATATGATTAATGTATTCACAATTTTACATGTGATGATTAAGAAGTACTTAATATCATTTAGTTATGTGATGATAATTAAAATTTATAAATTCAATTATGTTATTTATAATTTTTTGGATAATAATATTTAGGAAGGTTCATATTGTTAACCATTTATGAAATATTTTAAATTGAACATCAGAAAATGTTTTTGATGCAATTGTATCACTTCACCAGATAATGCAACATGTCCTAAGAGATGAATTAGAAATAGTTCACGTAACAACCAATAGATAAGATTGGGTTTATGAAATAGAAATTTATATTTACTTATATCCATTGATAGTGAAATAATTCTTGATGTTTAGGAAAAGGATTTTGAAATAAAAATGTTATCATATTGCATTCATATCTGATGAATAAAATTGTACTTTATAAAATCACATATCTCTATTTTTTTGGTACTAAAAATTCCATTGATCACATAAATTCATAGGATCAATGACTATATTTATTCATAATTTTATTACATTAAAATGTTTTCATTTCCAACATATGTTCACCTTTTTGGGATCTGAGCTATGTGATATTTTTATTTGCTTTATTTATTATTAAGATGTTTTTATTAAATCTTTTAAAATATAGTATTATTGAAAATGGAATTATCAAATATAAGAACACATATCACTAATATATTGTTTTTATTTCAATGATGCAATTTCATTAAGAATAGGAGAATGTAACAGCCCAATATTATTAAAGAAAAATATTATTTTTGATAGTCGATATTACAAGAAAGTCTGAGGATAGAAGTGTATATAAAATAAAGAATCATAATGATATATTTATGTTTATATTAAATTTATATTAAATTTTTTTATATTAATCCAATATATTTTATAGATATATGATTAGAAAAAAGAAATTTTAAGTTGAAAAAGATACATTTTTAAAGGCGGGTTTGCATCTTTTAGTGGAACCCCAATTTGAAAAAAAAATTCTTATCATTTATAAATTTTAATTGTAAATATAACTTACATTTTAAATTATTAATGTCAAAATTATATTTTGTAAAATAGATTTTATTTTTCTAGGATGTTTAATGTTTTTATTCATAGTAACTATAGATCATTTTAGATGAAAAATTCATTTTAGATTAAAATATTATTAATATTATATTTGTTTCCAAATTTTTTAATAAAGTCATAATGGATAGTTAATACATATCTTAATATAATATAGGTTATTTTAGACATTTTAATATCTAATTTAAAAATAAAAATTGTGTGCACTTATCAACATTTTCACTCTAAAACCATGTTTTTTCGCCACGTCTCTGAGATTAGCATTAAATTTAAGTTCTCTACATTTTTGTATTTAATTTTGTAAAATTGATATAATTATTTATAATAATTATAATATTTCTGGTCTAATAATATCAACTTCATATTTTACCATAATAATTAGTGAAATATGTTAAAATTGTATAGAGAAATTAAGGTAAAAATGAGTTTACTTAGTGGTTAGTCATTAATCCTTGGGAAAAAATGAAATATATAATTTTAAAATTCCCATTTATATAAATAATTTTACCATTTTAACCTTAATTTTTTATTTTATGAAATATTGATACAATATCGCTTGAAATTTACCTATATAATATGTTCAGCAAAGAAAAAAGACAAAAAAAAGAACCTCACTTGAGTTTAATATCAATAAAGATATTGGAAAGGAAAAAAACCCTAGTTAAAATATAAAATTTATTCTTTAAGTTAAAATATCTATTTTAGTCAGAATAATTTATCAATAGTATTTAGACATGAATTTTTTGCTTAAAATTCTAAAGAAACTCAAAAAGAGTAATTATTTAGTTAATAATAAAATAAAATAAATGAAATTAAAATTTTCACATGTGATGAAAATTATTATAATTATTATATTCCATTAATTTTTATATTAAAATATAATTTTAAATATTATTTAAATTAATATATTCTTATTACATCATTATCTGCATTTTTTTAATATTAAAGTGAGTAAGTATTGCCCAAATTAACATTAATGCTATTTTATAATAAATGGTATTTTATTAAAGGATTTAAAATTAATAAAATACCAATATGATCCAAATATACATTAAAAAGTAACAAAAATAAAATGTGGCCTATTTATGGACTACCATATCTTTTATAATGAATGTATTGACCCATAACTAATAAAACATTGTTAGCACAGTTCGGGTTGAAGGAGTGTTTTTGTGTGTTACATACAATTCTATGAAATCTAATTTACAACCCACAAAATCCTATTATTATGAAAATTATATATTATATTTATATTTAATTAGGAATAAATTTTATAATAAATCTCAATTTATGTTAGTCCATATTTATAAATTACCTAGGTTAAAAAATTAATTACCATTACGAAAACCCAAAATGGTAAAAGTTTGGAAACATATATGTTAAGGAAATTTTATTTAAAAATAATTTATTTTTTGTATTTTGGATGTCTATATCAAAAATAAATTAAAATTAATCCCATAGTTTTCATTTTTGGAGGTATATTATGTAAGAAAGACCTCTCAATAATGTTTACGTTTTTATATTAACAATAATGACACTTCTCCTCAAATATAAACGGAATTTACTCCCATCACTTATTAACAACTTGAATGAATTTTGGACCATAAACAACAATCCAATATAAGTTAAAAAAATCCATCCCTTCATCATATAATCCCCACATTGGTCAGAACAGAATCCAACCAAAAAGAGTTTCCTAAATAAGAAGCAACATTCTTTAATTAGAACAATTTTATTTCCTCTATACTAATTATATGTTAATAATATAATTATTATATAAGAAATATAGTTTCAAAAATATTGTTGTATTTATTATACTAATATTATTATCTACTACATCATAGACTTCCATCAATTTGAATACATAATCATTATAGATATGTATAGTTGACTACCGTCTCACAAACTGATGTTATTCGTTCTTCCATTTCCACCATCCAAGATTGATACTTATGATGGATTTAGATATTATATATGATATATATGATATTTATAATGTATTTATTCTTATTTAAATAGTCTAAAACACATTATTTTATTTATTTCATTTTTTGAAAATATGATAACTTCATTTGTGGACGTGTGAACTACTGCATCCTCAATGAAATGTGATTTGTTCACACTGTAAAATGAATGTATTAAGTATGGGTTTAATAAAACTATGTGACAAATATTACATAAAAATAATGCTTAAATTATAATATACATATATACTATTACTTTTTTTCTTTTCAATACAACCTGAATTTGGAAACATCATTCATGCGTACAAACATCCTAACCCCTCCGTAAACAATGTATTCCATTTTATACCATTAAATATTATAGATTTATCTAAGTATATATATAGTATATATATTATATATATTAAATAAATATTATATTCATGAAAAAATACTTTTATGATAATATAATATATCATTTTCATTAATAACGTTTCACACATGGAAGAAGTGGTAACGTCATTCGTGGATGTGTGTATTACTGCCACCTCGATGTGATGTGAATCATTTTGAATTAAAATAATTATATATAACTGTATATATGGATAAATAATATTGTATTTATGATATAATGATCATTCTAGAATTATAAATGTTACTTTCCTTCCTTCCATAATTATCATTGAAAAATGGAAACATTAGTCATTCATACGTGTAGACAATTGTCTCAATGATCGCAACATTAGGTCATTTTAACTGACAATAATAAGTGATTGTTTTTAAAAGAATAATTTATGTATTAAAATTTTAATTATTTAATTATTTTTATAATATATATGTTTTAATAATGACCCCTTTGATCATATTCTACTTGCCAATGTTGTTTTTAACACTAAAACAGAAAATGGTCAGAACGTTCAACTTGAACATAATTAAATATAAAATTGTGTATAAAATGTAAATAGGTAAAATATTACAAATAATAAACATATAAACGGTTCTTAAACAAGTAAATATCTTTCATTATTTTATTATTAGTGAATACAGAGACATAAATGACAACTTGGACTCAAGGTTAGGGATTATCATCTAAATTTTTACATATATGATATAAATGTCATATTCAATAATTATATTATGTGGTGTATCTACTTCTAAATTTGATATATTATATCAAGAATCCTTTTAAATTAATTTTATAGGGTTTTTTAGTTTTAATTATCTCATTTGAGGGGTTTGTTCTTGAAAATTACAAACATGTAAAACTTATCATGCAATCTCACTTTGTTTTTTGATATTTTTTACTTTATTTTAAGACAATCACATTATAATAATGATTTTTAATTTTAAAGTATATTTATTTTTGATATAAAAATTATTTTGTTATGGATATTATTATTTCTTAAATATTATACATTTTTTTACAAATGTTCTTTACTTTGATTGATATTTTTTTACTAGGAAAATATTAATCAATTTGTAACCATTATACAATATGTATATTTAATAAAGATCTTTGTTTTTTAAATTTAAATTTATTATTTGATAAAAATGAATTATTTCAACAAGAGATACATGGTTTGGGTAACTTTTACTGAAATAACATTGGTGAATAAATAATATCATGGAATGAATTTAGATTCATAAACCCATCACATTTGTAACCAGTATATTTTAAACAGTCTTGTGAAAGGTCTTAACAGTAGTGTTATAGTTGGACCAACCAACTAAGGTTTTACCCATTATGTTTTAAATATTATTGTGAAACTTATTGTTGGTAATGACTTATGTACCTATGAAACATGGTAGAAAATATTTAATAAATTCTTATATTCAGAATATAGATTTTATTATCCAAGATATTTTCACTATGAAAAAAATATATCGATAAACTTCATTATCAGTATATTAATTAAACATCATGTGTTCTGAATCATTTAGCATTTAATTTTTATTATGTTAATTAATTGGTTGTTACTTCTATAGTTCATAACCCTTATTAAGAATTTTAGGTCTCCCTTATTTTTTTCCTTTCCCCATATTATGATGAAATGATAAGTGAATTTGTTTTCAAGAATGATAATTATTTTGCTTTCTGATTTTTGACATCTCATTTACTATTTCAAAATGTAAAATGATCATAATGTATTTAATATAGATTTCAAATTTTTTTAAAATTTATGTCCTTAGGATTTTATACTATGTAATAATGAATATATAATAATTCCAGGCACTAGATTTGGGCATATTGGGGTTGAGGCGATATATAAAAAATTATCAGGATATCATTTCGGGTGCTTGCCGGCAGCCCAAACACAACATGAGATATAGTTAATAGGCCAACACCAATGTTTTATAATGAAATATATTCTATGATTATATAATGAAGTAGTGTTAATGAATAGAAATAAGGACGTGAAAAATAAATATAATCAATTCAGGCTTAAGGTCCTCAAGGACACCTATGTGACCATACATACTTCATCCTAAGCGGGAATGTCTCAAAACCTTCCATCATGAATATTTCAATATATGTATAAACATATATATGTATAGAAATACATGCACTATACTGTAACCATGGAATAAGAACAAGGAATCTATATATAATAATAATAACAAGAGTGTCCCATTATTTAAACATGGGTACCAAACCAAGTGTCTGAACATTCCATACAAAGTGTTGTGCCTAAAAATCCCCATGATTGATATATTGTGTCACTTCCAACATCCTAATAATGGGTATAAAGCATCAATTATAACATCTCAAAATTATTTTATGTATAATTACCAACATTATAGACTAATGGGGTGGAACATCATGTCCAATAAATCTAACTAAGTCCTCTTTATATTAATCATGTGTAAAATGATCCCACATTCACTATGATCTCATGATGAAGGTAATCCTTATAGAGAAACCTAGTAACACTCAAGGAAAATATTTTCTGATCTAACATATTACTGATAACAAGTTATTCCTACACAAAAATAACATTTCTTCATAATGAATAATAATTTTTTTTACTCTTTTTAGTCACATAATTTGTAGAGGATGATGCATGCATAATGTAAGGAGTGATAATTGGCCAGGTGGACATTCCATAAATATTCCCACCATATATTAATAAATTTATAACTTAACCCATGAGAATATCCATGCCATAATATATGTCAAATATAAAATTATACAAATTAATTTATAATAAAAAAACAAGGCCATGATAAGTACCAATTATTCTAGAGAATTCTTCATTCATTTAATTATTTCAGTTACAAAATCACTCAAAAGTGATATAAGGGAAAATCCTAGAATAAAAAACATTACAAAACCAAATTCAATTAGCACAATTAATTAATTCATAAATATCAATAATTATTCTAATGATTAAGGAAAATTTTTTGTTCCCCATTTAATTCATTTAGAAATTTGACAAGATTGGTCATGCTCAAAACACCTGTATGGGTGGTCTGGTATAGTATAAAACAAATATAATTTAAAAAATTTAATCTAACTCTCCTTAAGAGGTGGTTAAATTAGATTTCATCAAACTATATCCATGTTAAGAGGACATAAGAGCATCACAATTTTGATTTATAAATTTAATTTCTAGCAACTCATATTATAAGAGAAATTCGTGGAAGATCTAGAATGTGGAATGATTGAAATTTTTATAAATGACCCATAAATGAGGGAAAATAAATTATGTGACCTAAAAGATACTCAGGTTACTTGAATCATTTAGTATCAGTCTTTTGTTTGAGCTAAAAAGAGTAAAAATATAATAATTATCAAACATGATGAATAATAGTACATATTTTCATGAATAATGATCGCATAAAATGAATTACGAAAAAGAAATAAAAGAGGAAATATGAGTTTCAAAATTACCATTATGATTCCAACACTCCCAAATGATGCATGGATCAGACTAAGATAGAGGTATAAATACCATGAAAGAGGATTGATGGGAGGATTTTTGTGGGGTGGGGGAACCTAATTAAACAAGGGAGGAGAAGGGGAAAACCTTTTTAAATTTAATAGGGGATAAATGAAAAATTTGACATTCTTGATCAAGTAATGCTCTGGATGCAGTGTCAAGAAAACCATGTTCCAACCATGTGGTGACACTACCTAAATAACCTCTATGCTTCTTGGTTTCCTCAAATGGTTTACCAATAGTGTTCCAACCATTGGGTGCTAATTTCCATGCACACCCCTACCCTTCATGGATGGAGCACACATTTAGTAAAATTTGTGGAAAACATGTGTGGTTACTCATTGTACCTCCAAAAAGCTATATAGTTTCCCCTAGGTATCATATTATTTCATCAAAATTTAACCCTATAAAAATTTTGTTTCACATTTTTTTCTGCATCGTTAACACTAAACATAAACCAACCGTTCACCCTTTTCTATTTCTCTGAAAACTATGTTTTTTGAGCCGTCATATTTTAGAACTCATATGATCACATAATTCACCTCTCAGTCTATAAACCACCTAAAAACATTTAATATTTATAACTCTCATAATTCCAATTATAATATCAGTTTATGTTTTTTCCCATTATCCAAATAAAAATTCATTTAATTTGTAATTTTCAACCCAATATAAAATACAGTACATTACAACCTCAACACATTTTAATTTATTGTCTATAGGAAATATTTATGTGAATAACTTCAACTGGTTAGGTTAGAAATTTCCATTAAAATGACCACATTCTATTTTGAATTCTCAATGCACCTATAATAACTGCATTAAAATTTTGATATATAATAATTAAATATAGATACAATGATTGTGGAGACCATGAAAAATGTGTATAGTCCTTACATAATCCTATATATCACGGGACATGAACATCTCATTTTCAATTTCATTACTCAATATTTGGTGATCCCCACCATATATATTATCATTTAATAGCTAATTTAGAGGACTACTACATGAATTTTTGTAACTACCTATTTAAATATATCCTTAAAATCCGAGATATTATATTTTAACACATTTCAATTTTATCATATTAGTAAAAATTTAATTGAACAAACTCACAATGGTTGAACAAGGGTTTCCATGAAAATATTTGGTACACTTTAGAATGCACAAATCTAAACCCAATATCATGACTTATATATTTCGTCATCAAATGCAGAAATCTATTTAAAAATTATCTGATTAAAACATATTTTTTAGAAAATTTCTAAAGACTGATTGGTTACTCAAACAAAATTTTAGTAAGACATGATTCAAAAGTTGTATCCCAAAGTGTACTAAGATCATTCTCAACATGGTCAACAAAGCCTCCATCCAAATACTGTTTATGCCTCCATTGACAAAAAATCCCTTATTTCATCTATCATCATGTTATAATATAAAATAGGTATGTTCATGAACTATGATATATGTATCATTATAAGATATTATCGACATAATAACCACACTAAGCCATCTCCCATGAATGTGTTTTAACCAATACCTGACACACATCGATGAATCCAGCAGTACTCGATTCCATTTAACAAAACACTCAAAATTTGAAACTACTATGAAATGATCATAAAATTATATATTAAAATGAAATGGGTTACCCTCCAATATAAAATTTTAGGAATACACAATATAATTCTTTAATCACATCACTCCTCGAGTTCAGATCCTAAGGAAACTATCAATTTAGAATAAATCCAATAGCTTTAATTATTTAGCAAGTCCTATATCCAGTGATCTCTCAGGGTACCAAATATGATTTCAATATATTGGACATGATCTCAACAAGACTAGGAGTACACCAAGTTTTTACACATTACAACTTATTGATCCATGTAATTAGAACATGTTATTTTCCAAATAATTTATCAATAGGTGTGCATAGCTATCTCAAGACATGCCCCATTAAAAGAGGCTTTTCATTCCTTAAAAAAACCCCTAGAACCATATCTCCTAGAAATGTGTGACTAAGTTCAACTATAGCTCAACCACCTCACCACAATTTAAAACCAATATTATACCGATATGATTCATTATTAAGGTTCATCACCAAAAACAAACAAGAAAATTTTGACATGATGAAAAAAATGTTGTCTCAGCTCTTCAAAAATATTTAATCATGAAACATCAGTCAATACACTCCAAAAAAGCATATTTTAGAGATTCATATCATAATATTTGATGTTTTAATAAAAAATTTGGAGCATTCTACCTTATATACCATGTAAACCAAGATCGTTCAAGAACAACCACTAATGTCCACCCTAACTCTCGGTTTTAATCTATGGTTGGGTACTCAACTTTCCACGTCACCAAAGTGTTTCCATGAAAAGAAAAACACACTAATAACCCATCAGATGTGTGGACATTTTATTCACTCCATGCTTTAATCTACCATACAAACTAGGTTTAACCTCACAAATGAGTTTTGAAACTCATCATTATTTCTAATATTTAAAATCATGAATTTAGAAACATACCTGCATCTAGAATACATTCTTAACATTTCAAATTAGTTCATTTTAATTGTATTACCCCATCATATAAGGAATAATTCCTGTAGAATAGTTTAATTCTTCCCACCTCATATGTTTCCTAGGTGTTAGTTTATCGGCTATTAGAACTCATCCCACATCACACACTCCATCTCTCATTGAACATGGTTCCGAGAGGTTTCCAACATGCTTATACCAAGCACTAACATGAAAATAGAGGAACCCAGTTGTTTATAAGAACTATTGTACATGTTTAATCATAGATGCATGTAAGAAAATCATCCTAATTCTTTTTAACACACATATTTAAGATAAGGCATACAAGTAAAAACTAATCATGATTAATGGTGTTATTTAACCTGATCCATTTTACAACATCATCTTGAATCATTTGGACAATTTAGATTCCCATTATCTTCATTTAAGCTGTAATAATCTCAATAAGAACTCAACTACCAATTCACTCTACCTTGAGATTAACTCCGCATGTATTCTTCTTGTACTCATAAATATTTCCCTGTAATATTGAAAAAAAATATATTTAAATTTACTATACAACCTCATCACTCAAACTACATATTATTTATTTCCTCACTGCTTAACTCGATGGAAAAAATGTGTAAAAATACATGGTACTACAAAAGAAAAATTTTACAAAAAATGTTACCGTAACATTCAATTAATAGGCCTAATGACACTACATATCCTAGAATTTTATTATATCTCGTGAATATAAATAGGAAATTTAATTTTAATGTTTTCTATCAAGAAGGAGAAAAGATCACATGACCATCTAGGTGGTCGACCATTCCCTAAAAATGTATTACCGACATAACTAGATAATTACATGATGATCCTACCCTTTATAAGGATCAACTTACTGAACTTCCACTAGTCTACTGGCGGGTGTCTTCTAATATCTACAAGTCCTACTTGAGATAGACGATGCCAAAACACAACCTCACATTTGAAACTATTAATAGGAATATAGAAATGAATTAATTTATAAGGGAACTACTAATACTAGTATATCACCATAATCATAAAAGGAATCAACCCTAAAAAAATAAATTCATGAGATGGTCCCTATGACATATATCCTAACATCTACATCCAAAAAAACATTTTGAAAACTTTTGAGCGGTCCATGGAATTGATCACATTTCTGTTCAAGGAAACTCTCATGAGAATAATTAAAAATTACCATAATATGAGGTTCTATTATATGATTACATCTACTAGGTTTCACATTAATTTATTTGATTGAAAATCATTTATTACAAAAATTAAATAATCTCACATATATAAGAGATTTTAAGTTCCTATTACAAAGGAAAACTGTATTATTCATTTGATTTTGAAAAATCCATAAATCTGTTATAGTAAAATACTATCATAATTTTCTTTTTAGAACATTTAATTTATCCATATGTTCTCACATATAGTTTATTAAAAATCATTTCTAATATATTCTATAGAACAACCTTAAGGTTGTTACTGGAATTTTAGTTAACTAATTCCACATAAAAACAAGGCTTTGAATGAAACCAATAGTCTTTAACATTTAATAGGTAATGGGTTGGTAACTTGATACCAAAAATATACACAATATACCTTCATTTTTTATACTGACACATTAAATAAAAAGCCTATAAATATTAGACAAATACCCACCAAGGGGATATGTACCATGTCATAATAAGGTAGTGGAAACAAATGGGGGTCCATTCAGTCCAACCTCGACTGATTAAAAAAACAAATAATAATTAATTTATTAAAAGATTGAAGACACCCATAGTGGGTTTATCACTTTTGAATATCATTACAAGACAATCCTATTTGGTTCAAGACTAGTTTATCTCATAAGAAAAAACACCATGATCGACCTAGTAGGTTCGAGTCCGGTCTATGATCTTGGGGAAATCGAATCATTTGATGAATCAGATTTTTCCAATTTTTTTATTTATAGAACGTTTCAAATAGATGAATTAGTAATCTTGTGTTATAAAGGCATAGAATTTATGATTTATAATTTTATTTATTATAACTATAAAATGGTTTGCACTTTTGGTCTCAAAGTATTACAAAATCTATATATGATGGATCCATTATATGGGTCACCCTATCTAATTTATAAAGGACCATACACATTTTAAATTACCATTGGAACCCATTTAATCATTACCTAATATGATTCAACCCTATAAACCAATGTTTTATGGATAATAAATTCCTCCAGTAGTTAATTAAGGTTCCACCATCATTCTATATGGTAAAACACAATTTTTTATGAACAAAACACATTAATAACCATCTAGACATTATACAATTATAAGGAATTCTATCATTGATTATAGAATACATGCATGTAAGTAATTAATCGTAAAGTCAAGGTATATATATGCATGATATATTTCTTGTGAATTCTATGAAAATCAAATGATGCATCAATGAACCACAAATCTTGACATACTAAGCCAATGAATGGTAAATAACTTAAATAAGAATGCAATATAGTGTCCACCAATAACTCAAGGTTAATTGATTATCAATTATAATAACAATATCCAGAATAATCCAATCCTTGGAAACCTAATCATTCCAAATTATTGGGATGGATATACATATACATGAGATATTTACCATGTATAAACATGTTTCTAGTCTCCATTTTTACTATTCAAAATAGTAATATAGTAGAAAAAAATCTCCAATCCCACTTGTAATGGATCAACCCAAGTGCTTCAAAAATAGTAACCTGAGAGAGTTTTCTATATTACCTCAAGTATAACACCCTATATACTTGAAGCATCATACTAGTATCGAAGGATTAATAATGTTTTAATAGGTAGGCTATACCCCCATGATCAGAGTGTATCATAATTGTACATAATTGAAAAAAATTGGCATAAATCATATTAAAAAAACAATAGAAAAACATAAGAGTAATAAATAGCCAGGCCATAAAAAATTAAATAACAGTGCATGAAAATAATTAGTGACAATTAAAGATAACCAAACATATAACATGCAATAAAATAAACATGGGATGACTATAAAAATTATTTAACATATAAAAGACTACACTTAGAATGGAAGCCCATGTATATGTATAACCCCTATTCTAAATCTCACATGTCCAGTAGTAGTCCATAATAAAAAAAATAGAAATAATTATAGATCGTGACATTAAATCAAGAAATATATTTGGGTAAAAATCAAAATACTGAATAGACTGTGATATATAATCATTAAGAGGCTACTAATGGCATCTAATTCAATATAGTCTATGAGTATAAAATAAAATAAATAATTTATAATAACAAGGTATATAATATAAAAATGTCATCACAACAGGATTTGGTTCCTCAAGAAAAAATGGCTAACCATATCTTCTTTAATTAAATATGGAATATATCAGAACATTAAGTCAAGTATATATATGAATATTTGTAACCATATATATGTATAGATATACTTTCACTAAAGAAGAGCCGATTTGTTTTACCAATAAATCCATAATATAATATTAATAATCATAACACTCACAATAATCATAATAATCATATTAATAATAATAAGGGGGTATCATTTCTTATATGTGGGAACTAGGACATGCATATGAATAGGGGATATAGAGGCCCATGCCTTACAATTCCAAATAATTATGTGAGGTGTCACGTCTAACAACTTAATCATCAGTGTGATGCATCATGTTAGACAAACCAAAATTATGTAAAGCATCATGTAAAATATCATAGACTAAGGGGGTGTTGACCTTCATGTTGAACCCCCCTTACCAAGCCTTATTAGTGATAATCATTTATACGATGATCCCACATTCCTTATGATACTTTAACCAAGGTGTTTTGTATATAGGAGCTCAGTATCTCTCATCCTGTTGTGTATCCCATATAAGATATTAGACCCTCCATAGTATTACTACTTGGTAATCTATGGTTTTTACTACGGGAAAAATATTTAAATTATCCATTTTCAGTCACATCTTTCATAACAGATAACCCATTCATAATATAATGATTGATAAGGGGTTGGATGAACTATATATAATCGTTGTCACCATACAAGAAAAAAGGTACATCATAATCCATGAGAATATCCATGCCATAATATATAAGTCAATAATAAAATTAGAACAATTACTTTATAAGTAAAAATGAATTCAATGGGATGAACTAATGCCTCAATAAATTTCAATCTGATTTAAATTATTTCAATTAAAAAATAATCAATATGTGAAAAGATGGCCAGACATATAATTATTTTCATACAAAAATCCTATTCAATTAATATTATTAATTGGTTCATAGCATTGAATTATTAATATAGGTTTTGAGACCAATGGTATTTCTATCCAATTAATTCATTTAGAAATTTAATAGAAAGGTTTATTATCAACACTCCAATAGTATTGGTTTGGTAATGAATGTAACAATGATCATTTTAAAATTTTAATTAAAATGACATTATGTGGTAGTTCAGGTTGAGGTCATTGACTACAAACCATTTTATGGTGTCTATATAGAATTTGGGTTGTGGTTTAAGTATTTAATTTATTGTATCTCATAATTTAGTAGAATCGGACAAAAATGTCTAGTTCACAACATAACAATTCATGTTATAAAGGAAACAACATTTAGGGAGAAGATTATAAACCGAAAACCTCATACATAAATAGATTTAATCATCTATTATTGGGATTTTATTTTATAAATAATGAGAGAAAATGGAATATTTGATAAATGCTTCGAAAAATTGAGTATATTATAATGCATAATGATTTCATCAAAATAAATAAGTGGTGTTTTTAAAATGAATGAGGAGTTATAGACACATTTATTCACATCCAATGAATCTAAAACACATTAATTGAACCAATAATAGGGATAAAACCAATTAAGATGGATAGAGAGAATAGGGGGGGCATGTGGGACCAACCTAGACAAATGTAGGATGATACTGGGTGAGAAATATTTAAGGTATATGGGGAAATAATGATGTTTATTTTTTTTAATGAGAATCAAAGTTAGTAAAACCATTCCACAACCATGTTATAAAACATTAAAATGATACTAGAATCTGTATGGTTGGATTCCATAGTTTACTAACCTTGCACTAACCATGTGGTATTACTACAAAATCATAACCCTACCACATACATTTTTAACAAACTATTAGTTAAACTATGCACCAACAATTCATGGTTCCTCTAAACACTATTACCATGTAGAATGGTTTCCCTTGGTGTAACACAGTTTCATCATACTATTTTTTAATCTAATAATATGCAAGGTTTTTACTACATGGTAAGAATTAACTATGTGCCTAACCTTTTCCAACCATGCACCCCTATCTGTTTCTCCCAATGTTGAGTTTTCCAAACCTAGAAACATTCAATCCACCTCTAATCACACTATAAATCTATCATGCTATAAATAATCAAAAAAATCATTTTAAAATTCATATCTCATGGAAATAATATTCTATGATCAGTGCATGTTTGGGACTATCCACCAAATGAAAATTCATTTCTTTATGAATTTCTAACACCATCCAAAACACTAGAAGTTGCATGATTAAAAAATGTTGTGGATAAGAATTTGTGATTTATTCAATTATTTCAGTATAGGAATTATTTCTGATTATCTGATTGACGTGGGTCTCATGGATATATAACCTTATCACTGATTTTTTTGATGAAGTTTATGTACAAAATGTTTGATTATGATTATTTAGTTTAATGAATGTTTTGTAAATGTAGAATCATTGGATATTTTAATTCATACTCGTAATTGTTAGGATTGAAATAGAATAGTTCTAATGACTAGAAATTTTATATTCTTTAATAATATATTTTAAAATAGTTTATGCATTTTTATTTAGAAATACATTTCATCATTAAATTTTGTGTTCTTTCAAATTTTTTGTTTTATTAACCTTTTCTATGTGTTAAATACATTTTTTGTATTTATGTTGTGTTATTTAGTAGTCACTGTAATAATTTTTTATTTATGACTTATGATGTAATTACTTCTTTGTTTGTGGGAATATTGTAACTTTCCAAAAACTCAAGATCTCCCCCACATGAATCATTCTTATTGAGACATAATTTAGTATCTAATCTTGTTTCTGTATTTATATTGTTAAAAAATGGTTAGTATATATAATATTTTATATGAAATGTTTTCTTCAACATAGATAATTATTGAATTTAAATATGAATCAATCACATTTCATTAACAGTGTGGATTATGATTGTTGTAGAGATAGGATGAAATTTTTATTCCCTAACACTGGATTTGTAAAATATTTCATGTTGGTAGGTGATAGAGCACTGTTGTGGGCGCCCTCAAATGATTAATGTGATTTTGGGGTACTTAGGTGCATCAGAGTGGCTGACCAAGGTCGTCTCTTAAAGGAGGAAGTGAATTTAACAACATATTAAAGGTATTATAAAAATAAAATAAAAGAGAATAAAATAAAAACACTACTTTAAAGGATTGGGGTTTTAGTATAGTTTATGAATCTAGAAGTTGTTTGCTGGAAGATGATTGTATATTTTTTTGTTTTTAGTTTTTAAGTGAATTTCGATTAAAATGACACAATAAGAAGTTGTTTTTTTTAGAAATCTATTTTAAAAGGCGTAATCGATCTAACTCTACCTCTTCATTATATTATTAATCATTATCATTTAAATCAATATCCAATTAATTATGATCCCCTAATTTTGATTCCTCGAACCATACGAGAGTTAACTTAACCACAAAGATTAAATTACTTAAACCCTAGGCTAGCTTCAGAACACGCAATCTGAGCACCCTACTTTGATTATTGTTATAAGGTTAGCTTATGGTAAGTGGTTAATTAGGGCACATATCTATTCTGGAAATGATGATGAATTGTGCTTTGGGATTATATTTGAACTCTACAAATTTATCCTGTGTGGTCTTGTATTACCGATAAAGATTACGCTCTCACAATTTACACAAAATCCCAACCTCGCGTGGTTTTATGTTAATTGTTCAATTTCTTTCATAGTTTCTTTTAATTTAAAAAACATAATTCATGGATCATATTATGTGAATTACAGTATCTCATTGATTCAAAATAATTAAATTAATAGGGTAGAAGATAGATCGATTACTAAAAGACTACTCTTCCATGGGTGGCGTAATCATCGTAGAAGCGTTTTTCATGTGCAAAGGTTTATAATGGGTATAACCCAATAACGCTTCTACTCAAGAATTCCAGACCAAAGAGGAAGATTAATAGAAGATGAAATTTAAACAAAACAGAAGAAAATAGAAGAAATAAAAGAAGAAAAAAGGAGTTTATTACACAAACAAAATCATTACTACATGAAGGAGAAGAAGAAGGCTTCGTCGAAGGGATCCTTTCTTAAAGAGTTACCTTTATTGAAATGGTTGGATAATTGAAGTGGATTAACTTCTCCCCTTTCCTCAACTTCCCAATGCACATCCCAACCCCTCCAAATGAGAAAAACTAAAATTTATAGAGGGGAGGGGAAGAGAGGTTACAAGTGGTTTCAAGTGTGAATGTGGAAATTCAGCAAAATATTTTATTCCAAATTATACCAACCGTTTTACCACCAAAACGCGTGACATATCCGTCCTTACAAAAGAATGATTTGTGCCAAATCATGTACCCGAGATTTCCTCAAAATTTTGGCTTACCCTAAGCCTGGATGAAGAAGATATGACCCAAATACAGAACCCATGTCCATTCTGCCGAGTCCATCCCACCATTGGATTAGTTACCCCTTTACTCCATTCAAATTCACTCTTTAGCTCTAGTTTCCTGAATAAAAGTTGTAGAAAATAAAGTTAGGAACACTGTTACAAAATCTCAAATAAAAATAATAAATATAAAAATATGAATCATCGAAATACTACAGTGCACTATTATGGGTAAAACTGGAATATTCACCAAATATTCAAATGAATGATCATATTCCAAATATATTATAAATAAACATATTTAACACAATGTGAGGAAATTATATCATTTATTATCAACAAAATATTCAAAAAAATAGTGTTTTATCAACTCCCCCACACTTACCCTTTTGCACTCCTGGGGAAAAGCTCATATCAAGTAAACATCAATATCAAATCAAAGCCAATTTTAAATCACATATCATTGGAATCCGTCAATTCCGCACCAAGAATCAAAAGATATCATGCCTCATAAAAAACCTTATTTCATTTTCTCTATTAATATCATTCAATATATTTCCAATTCATTTATCCTCCAATGCACAAAACACTTAACTCGCTTGAATTTTCATTCATCACTCAAATATCAATTTTTTTTGCAATGTCTTTCTCATCCAAACTCATACAAGGGTCACCATAAGCTTGATAGATTCGTACATCGCCACCCGATGTGAGTCAAGGAAATTTGTTTATCATGAAGGCTTTTCAAAATTGTTCTGTGGATTTCGGTTGGTAGGATTTTGATGTGAAAATTTTTGCGGCTAAATGAGGAGGGATTGACTCTTTTTGAAGAAAAATTGTATTAATCTAATTTTCACTTAAATATAGTCTTCTCCTCAATCCCCATAGTATCAATTAAGCTCCATCGTCATGAAAAGTCATGAAAGGTTTACACCATTCATCATTTTATCATCAAAAATTTCCATCATCTCAATCATGATTTCTTGAAAGCTCCAGATGGGCACAACTTACCACCTCAATTAGAAGCTCAAGAAAATGCACAACTTCACTTGTCAGGAAAGCTCTAGAAAAGGAACAACATTTAATATAATTACATTTTTTAGTATAAAACACATCTCTTCCGAATTTAATTTTCTACCCAAAGTATCACAGAATTTGGTGGCACAACACAAGATAGATTCCCCCACACTTAAGCTCAACTAGATTATGCAATTTCCCTTCAAGAGTTGGTTGGATAGGGAAAATTGGCTTGTAATGTGGCTAACCTAACAGACTGTGCATGGATTCTAAGGGATACAAGGATTAAATATTCAAGGTTGGCCATTTAAAAAGGATTCTTTGAAATATGGTCTTTAATACCAAACAAATGCCTCAATCATTTAAACATAAGTACCTCAAACCCTCAAGTTTTGACAGGAATAGATCAAATTCTGGTTAAATAAAGCATGGTTTGGTTCTCTCAATAAGTGAGGTGAATGTAAAGAATATGAAAATAATGGTTCAGAAGCCTCAGAGGAATGTGATTTCAAATATAAAGACAGTGATATGTGGCATGGGATTCAAAATTCAGTGTACTTTTCATGAAATTACTAAATATTTGAACTTGAAACAAAGTCATTTCAACATTAATTTAAGCTCAGTTTATTGGGATAAATTTTTTCAGTCATTGATATGCATTTCAAAATTGTGATGAGAATCATTTCATCTCAAAAATTTCAAAAACACACAGAAAATTGAAAAATAAACACACAAAATTTGAAAAACACACATTTTTTTGTTTTTTTAAACAGGAAAACAATTGAAATTACTAAACTAAAAGGTTCCCTCCCCCACACTTAAAATATTTCATTATCCTCAATGTGAACCCATGAGATGATATATGCACATGAAATGCAGAATTTATAAATAGGAAAAAATATTATAAATGTGAAAGGGTTAGGAACAGCCTGATGCGCTCAAGTGATGATGGGGTCATGCAGTGTGATAAAGTCCACTACATCAGTAGGAAGCCCCTCAAGGTATCTCTTAAAAAGTTGCCCATTGACTGTAAAGCTCCTTCCAGTGTCCTCTTGTGTGATCTCCACTACACCATAAGGAAACAATTAGTCACAATATAAGGACCTAACAATCTGGAACGCAACTTACCAGGCATCAACTGGAGTCGTTAACTATAGAGAAGGAATTTCTCTCCAACATGAAACTGCCTTTGTTGGATCATTTTGTTATGAGCTGCTTTTGATCTTTCCTTGTAGAGCCTTGAGTTCTCATATGATGACAGTCGAATCTCCTCAAGATCTTGAATTTGCAACTTCCTTTGAATTCCATCTTGGGCCAAATCCATGTTGCATTTCTTTATATCCTAATATTCCCGATTCTAAACTTCCTCTGGGAGATGACATGATTTCACAAAAACAATCCAAAATGGGGACATACCAATGGGTGTCTTGTATGGTGTCCTATAAGCCCACAATGCATCATTCAAGTTCTTTCTCCAATCCTTCCTATTTGGATGCACGGTTTTCTCTAATATTTGTTTCATCTCACGATTTTAAATCTCAGCCTGGCCATTTGTTTGGGGGTGGTATGGTGTTGATGTTTTCTGTGTCACCCGATACTTCTGAAGGAGGGAAGCAAAATTCCTATTGCAAATGTGTGCCCCTTGGTCACTGATGATGTCCTTTGGTACTCCAAACCTGAGATGGAATAAAGATGCTCATCGGGGAAAGTGTATAGAATTGGTAACTAGTCTATGGTTTTATCCTCTAGTGTGTGAGTAAGCCTACTCATGTGGTTTGCCACCAAATTCTCTGAACCCTTCTTATCCTTTATCTCAATATCAAATTACTGAAGAAGGAGCATACATCGAATCAATCTGGGCTTTGCATCTGGCTTCTTTAGGAGGTACCTCAAAGCTGCATGGTCAGAAAAAACAATTACTTTAGAGCCCAATAAATATGAACAGAATTTATCTAAAGCAAATATGACTTCAAGAAACTCCTTTTCCATGGTAGTGTAGTTTTATTGGGCTGAATCTAGTGTCCTTGATGCATAGGCGATCACATTTGAACGTCCCTCCACCCTCTGAGATAAGACAGCTCCAACAATAATGTGGGAGGCGTCACACATAAGCTCAAAAGGAATCTCCCACCGTGGGGGCTGTATGATCAGTGGAGTGGTTATACAGTTCTTTAACTCATCAAATGATACCACGCACGAACCATCAAAATTGAAGTCAATATCTTTTTGAAGCAATCGAGATAAGGGTAGAGCGATATTACTAAAGTCTCTGATGAAGCGTCGGTAACATCCAGCATGTGCAAGGAATGATCGAACATCACGCACACATGTAGGATATGGAAGGGATGAAATAATTTCTACCTTAGATTTATCAACTTCAATGCCATGTTGTGAGACTATATGACCTAAGACAATTCCCTTTTCGACCATGAAATGAAATTTTTCAAAATTTAAGACCAGATTCTTCTCAATACAACGATGCAACACAACACCCAAACTATAGAGACATTCATCCAATGAGGACCCATAAACTGTAAAATCATCCATAAATACCTCCATGCAGGTCTCAATGAAATCTGAGAAAATACTCACCATGCATATCTAGAAGGTACCTGGGGCACTGCAAAGTCCAAATGGCATCCTTCGGTAAGCAAAGGTACCGAATGGGCTGGTGAATTTCATCTTCTCCTGGTCCTCTACTGCAATGGGAACCTAAAAATAGCCAGGAAATCCATCCATGAAACAATAGTGTGTCTTCCCAGCTAGTCTCTCAAGCATCTGATCAATAAATGGGAGGGGAAATGGTCTTTGCAAGTGGAATGATTTAGTTTCCTATAATCAATACACACACACCAACTGTTTTGTACCCTCATTGGAAATAATTCATCTTTCTCATTTTTAACAACAGTAACCCCAGTTTTCTTAGGTATAACCTGGACAGGGCTAACCCATTGTGAGTCAGAAATAGGGTAAATTATACCTGCCTCGAGCAATTTTTCAACCTCTTTTTTAACAACCTCTAGAAGGGTTGGATTGAGTCTCATGTGTGGTTGCCTCACCGGTTTAGCCCCATCCACCAAGAGAATACTATGCATGCAAATGGAGGGGCTAATACCTGATATTTCTGCCAATGTCCAACCAATTTCCCTAATGTTATCTCTCAAAAGATTCAAAAGTTTTTCTTCATGTTCAAAAGAGTGGTTGTTAGCAATGATAACAGGTAATCTATCACCACTCATCAAGTATGCATATTTAAGATTTGGGGGCAATGGCTTGTGTTCCAATGTAGGGGGGTGATGTATGGATGGAGAAATTGATGAAACAGACATATCTGCACAATGAACATCTGTATCAGAATAGAAATCATCATAATCAGACAATAAAGCACCAAATCCATCAACATACTCAATATCCATGTCATAATCAGAGTTCACGTGATCAAGATCAGAATATGAATCCATTTCAAAATCAAATCATAGAGAGTCTTGTTAATTAGAAATAGGTTTGGAAGTTCTCTTAGACATTAAACTAGAACCAATACTCATAATCTCCCTAAGCATAGGACAATCAAAATCCATGGAGTTTTTACTTGGTGGATCAAAATGAGAGATAACAAAAGAAGAATGGTCCTCAGAGGGGTACTTCATGGAGTCCATAACATTAAATATCACAACTTCATCCCCAAATTCCATGGAAAGTGTACCCTCATTGACATTTATGATATTTTTTTCAGTTTTGAGGAAGAGTCTACTTAAGATAATGGGGGCATGTGAACTTACCTGATCGTCCTCCATGTTGAGAACATAAAAATCCACTGGAAAGATCACGTCTCTTACCCGAACAAGTACATCCTCATGAACTCCCGCTAGATATGCCATAACTCTATTCGCCAACTGCACCACTACCCTTGTCGGCTTCAACTCACCAACCTGTAAAGAAGAGAATACAGAGTGAGGCATCACATTTTTTGAAGCTTCTAAATCACAAAGAGCATCATAGAAGTGCAACTCCCATATGGTACATGGGATGGTGAATGTCCCGAGATCCTTGCACTTTGTTGGCATTGCTAGAGTTAGTGTAATGAGTGTTGAGACATTCCTTCCAAGGTTGATCCTCTCATTTCTCTTGAGCCCTCTTCGATTGGTACAATGTTCTTTTAAGAATTTTTCATACCTTCGAATTTTCTTAATGGCTTCAAGTAGAGGAATGTTGATCTCCACACGCTTGAATGTGTCCAAAACCTCCTTTTGCATTGCTTCTTCAGCCATCTTCTTGGTTTGAACAACCCTGTTGGGAAAATGATGGTGTTTAGAAGGAACACCATCAATCTTTTTCTTACCTTTATCATTCTCCGTGGATTGATCATCAGTTGGTTTAGAATGTGGATTCTCCGGAGTTGAAGTGAATCCCTGTGGAATGGTAGGTACAGATGTATTGTTCATTTTCTTCCCACTTCTCAATGTGATGATATGACATCCCCCTTTGGATTTGGAGTGGGTTGGGAAGGTATATTTCCGGAATTCTTACTTACATGTTCATGGAGGGCGGTGGCAATTTGGCTCATTTCAGTCTTCAACTCCCTCAGCTCCAAACCATGACTCTTTAGCTCATTCTATTGATTAAGAACAATTTGCTTCAAAAGGTCATCAATGTTAGAATCTACCTTGGGTGGGGGATTCCCTTGTTGCTGGATTTCTGATGATTGGGATTCAAATCTCCTTTAGGGTTGTTGTAAACCCTACTGGTAAGGCGGAGGCTGCTGGAAGTTTTGTTGAAAGGGTGGCCTTTGTTTTTGTCTAGATCCATAACTCATGTCCGGTTGATCTTTCCACCCTTGGTTGTATGTTGGAGCAAATTAATCAAACTTCTTTTGGGGATATGGTTGTTGTTGTTGATGAAATGGTCTCCCTGGGAATACTACTGCACAATCTTCTGTTTCTTGTAGTTGGGGGAAACAGTCAGTTGGATGGCTTGTATCAGTGCAAATACCACAAGGCCTTGAAGGAGGGGATAGAGATGTGTTTTGTGACAATGAAATTTTCCACACCATAGTTGTCAATTCTTCTAACTTGGTATCAATCAAATGACTCTCAAGAGAAGAAGGACTTACCTAATGTACTCCCCTGATATGTGGTGTACCTCGATCACCAAATTTTTGGGAGTTTTGGGCCATCTTGTCGATCAATGCACATGCGTCTGCTGGTGTCTTGTCCACCAATGCTCCTCCAGATGAAGCATCCAACATGATACTCTCCATGGGTGTGAGTCCTTCATAGAAGTATTGGATGAAGAGTTTCTCACTGATTTGGTGATGCGGACAGCTTGCGCACAACTTCTTGAATCTCTCCCTATACGCATACATTGACTCTCCTTGTTCTCGCTTGATCCCTGAGATCTCCTTACGAATGGAAGTGGTCCTTGATGCTGGAAAAAATATCTGCAATAAAAGAAGTTCCAAATCATTCTAACAAGTTACATCTTCAGGTTGTAAATAATACATCCAATATTCTGCAACTCCAAAAAGTGAGAATGGGAATGCTCTTAATTTAATTTGATTTTCAGAAACATTTCTTGGTTTTAAAGTTGACCAAACCACATTAAATTCTTTAAAATGTTTATTGGGATCCTCACCAGAGAGGCCATGAAACTTTGGAAGTAAGTGAATTAACCCAGATTTTAGTTCAAAGTCCTATTCAAGATTTTGGTATGCAATACGATTTGGTTGATAGTTAATATTAGGTGCAACCAATTCTTGAATGGTTATATTGAGTTCATTTCCATTATTTACAGCCATTGGTTGCTCTTTTATGTTTGAATTTGAATTTATTCCAATTTCTATGTTTCCAGAAGAGAGGAATTCACCATCTGGTTGAATATTGAAACTTCCTATAGACTGATAATGTCTGATTCGAGCCCTAAGACTACGTTCAATCTCAGGGTCAATATCTAAGAGATCTTTGGGATTAGTTCGTGTCATAAATCAAATAAAAATGTAAAGAATGATAGTGGACCATAGTTAAATAAAAATTAGAAGTTTAAGTTGATGGTCCAAAAATAAGTAGAAGAAAATAAAAGAATAATAAGAAAAATCAGATTGGGTAAAGAAAGAAGAAAGAAGAGAGGAATAGAATAAAATGTAAAATAAAATAAATACCTCTAGTTGGTTGAAATAATTACTTGCCTCCCCAGAAATGGCGCCAATTTGATAGAGCGCTGTCGTGGGTGCCCTCAAATGATTAATGTGATTTTGGGGTACTTAGGTTCAGCAGAGTGGCTGACCAAGGTCGTCTCTCAAAGGAGAAGTGAATTTATCAACTTATTAAAGGTACTCTAAAAATAAAATAAAAGAGAATAAAATAAAATCACTACTTTAAAGGATTGGGTTTTTTTTATTGTTTATGAATCTAGAGGATGTTTGCTGAAGAAGATTGTATATTTTTTTGTTTTTTGTTTTGAAGTGAATTTCGATTAAAATGACACAACCATAAGATGTTTTTTTAGAAATCTATTTTAAAAGGCGTAATCGATCTAACTCTACCTCTTCATTAACTTATTAATCATTATCATTTAAATCAATATCCAATTAATTATGATCCCCTAATTTTTTATCCCTCGAACACTACGAGAGTTATCTTAACCACAAAGATGAAATTACTTAAACCCTAGGCTAGCTTCGGAACATGCAATCGCAGCACCCTGCTTTGATTGTTGTTCTAAGGTTAGCTTATGGTCAGTGTTCAATTAGGGAACATATCCATTCTGTAAAAGAAGATTATTTTGATTTGGGATTATATTTTAACTCTACAAATTTATCGTGTGTGGTCTTGTATTACCGATTAAGATTACACTCTCACAATTTACACAAAATACCGACCTCACGTGTTTTGGTGTTAATTGTTCAATTTCTTTCTTAGATTCTTGTAATTTAAAAACACAATTAATGAATCATATTATGTGAATTACAGTAGCTCATTGATTCAAAATAATTAAATGAAGAGGGTAGAAGATAGATCGATTACTAAAAGACTACTCTTCCATGTGTGGCGTAATCATCGTAGAAGCGTTTTGCATGTGCAAAGGTTTATAATGTGTATAAACCAATAATGCTTCTACTCAATAATTCCAGACCAAAGAGGAAGATTAATAGAAGAAGAAATTTAAACAAAACTTAAGAAAAGAGAAGAAATAAAAGAAGAACAAAGAAGTTTATTACACAATCAAAATCATTATAACATGAAGGAGAAGAAGAAGGCTTCGTCGAAGGGATCCTTGCTTCAAGAGCTACCCTTATTTAAATGGTTGGAGAATTTGAGTGGATCTACTTCTCCTCTGCCCTCAAATTCCCAAAGCACGTCCCAACCCCTCCAAATGAGAAAAATTCCAATTTATAGAGGGGAGGGAGGAGAGGTTACAAGTGGTTTCAAGTGTGAATGTGGAAATTCGGCCAAATATTTTATTCCACATTTCACCGCCCATTTTACACCAAAACGCGCGAAATGTCCATCCTTTACAGAATGGTGATTTGTTCCAAATCCTTTCCCCGAGCTTTCATCAAAATTTGGGTTTAATCAAAACCCTGATGAAGATGAAATGGCCCAAATACAGAACCCATGTCCATTCTGCCGAGTCCAGCCCCCCATTGGATTAATGACCCATTTACTCCATTCAAATGCACTTTTTAGCTCTAAATTCATTAATAAAAGTTGTAGAAATTTAAGTGAAAAACACTTTTACAAAATTTAAAATTAAAATTATAAACATAAAAATATTTTACATCGAAATACAACAGTGCACTATTAAGGGTAAAACATGAATTTTCACCAAATTTTCAAATGAATGATCAAATCCCAAATATTTTATAAATAAACATATTTATCACAATTTGAGGAAATTATATCATTTATTATAAATAAAATATTCAATAAAATATTATTTTATCAAAAGGAAACTAGAATATTCTATATGCCATGCCAGATTATATTGATATTATTTTGTGAAAGGTGGGTTCAATTTATATTTCCCTATAATACATTAGGTAATGAGATGTTTCTCATGATATAATGTGTATTATTTTGGAACATGATGATAGATTCATTTAGAATCATGATTATATTATTATTCTCATATTTTATACGTTAACATTATGGTATCATTGTTCGCCACTATGTGTGGTATTTGACCACTATGACATAATGTTTCATTTTCTTGTATTTCTACATTTCATACCTTTATCACATTTTCCCCTATGACGTTTTTGATGATCTTATCTTCATGATTTTTTTAGGATTATTATTCTCCCACATGTTATATTGATTCATTTACCATATCCATCCTCTTATAGGGATTTTAGCTCACTCCATTCATTGATGTATACCCTTAGGTAATTACATGCATTAAAGATATCCAGAGGGAAAATAATTGGATAGAGAAGAAGGAATTAAATAATTTTTCAGTCTTATTAATTTTAATTTAATGTTTGAGACTAATTAATTAAATATACAACATCTTTTGGATCCTAGATTGTACCACTACTGTGTTTTTTATCATAAAAATGATTCAATTGTTTGGTAATGAAAAATTCATGTCTCTATATTAACACATGAACCAATTATATGGGATTATTATAATTTTTCCATAATACTAAATTGGTATAAATGTTGACCATTTGGAGCCATATGGTTACATTAAGTCCATTATGGTTTTTTATTTACCGAAATGTCATACACGCCAAACTATGGTTTTTAATAAGTGTAAAAATTTTAATAGGTGGTAATCAAAAAGCTATGATAAACTATAAATAGACTATTAAAACATAAAATATTTTTAATCATCATCATAATTTAGTTTTAATTTTTATGGAAATAAAATTACCCTAAATCTTGTATAACATTGATACAATAATTTTTTAATTAATGAAAAAATGCAATAAAATATATTTAAATATTAATATAAATAAAATTTCTTATAATTATTTTGATCCATTAATTTTCTAGAATACATTGACATGTTTATGATGTTGTAAAATATTTGTTTTGAATTATTTTTATTTTAGTGAAGTTTTTAATGTCAATTTAATAAGTAGCATTAAATTTGACAAAATTTATATTATATGGAATTTCTATTTTATTAAATTATTAAAAAATTAAAAAATAATAAATAAGCCAAAATGGGATATAATATGGTATAAAAGATCAAACCCTATAAATTTATATTCCTTTTCTAACTCTTTTTCTCTATAATAGCGTTATTATATTTCAATATTTTAAGAATTTCCAAAAGTGCCTCTCACCTAAATTATAGAAAGGAAAATCATCCCTCATTTCTTCACACCACATTGAGAATTATATCTTAATGTAAAATAGTACATTTATCTTCTTATCTTCATATCCATGTTTTTTATTTCCAGGTCTGCCACAAAGGCCATCACCATATCTCTTAATATGGTATTTAAAGGATGTTTTCTGAAAAAAAGAAGTAATCATTTTTACCAACTCATTAAAGATCATTTCTTCTTCTACTTAATCATAATATATTGTATCTATATAAAATTAACAAAATAAATTATCTTAAATATTCCTAGATTTTTTTATTATGTTACTATCATAAAGTCGATTTTATCCACCATAAAAAAACAAATGCATCGCTAGTGTGTACGTGTGATATAATGTCTCAATGTAGCGGTGTAATTTGATTACCAACATCACATTGCATGGATAATTATAACGATGAAAAATAATGGATATAGAAAATAATTATGAAATTATATTGTCTACTTTAAATTAATATATCATCAATTTTCTTATCCATTCACCATTAAGGTAATGTTAATGTCTATCGTGCGTATGTATGACCTACCGTCTCCATGAAGTGATGAGATTTTTTTCCATGATCAATGTTAAATAATGGTTTAAAATATATATTTATTTGTTTAATATCATATTTATAACATTAATATCATTCTAGATATAATTTATCTATATCATATTCATTATAATTAGGACCTTCATTTCAAAACATGAATGAGAAAACAACGTAATTAACACCCAAAACATTGAAAATAATGATATGTTATTAATGAATTGGTGGAAATATGTAATAAAATGATCATATAAGATATTATATAAAAATATGGATCCAAAATAATTTAATAATATTTTTAAAACCATTATACAAGTGTTCATAACCATTTTAATAAAGTCAAACCGGAGGTAAGGGTTTCCAATTTCACCTTTATTTTAGGGAGACATGTCATATTCAATGCTTATTTTTTTATTATATAAATGACCTATTAGGAATATATATATCAGTAATATACTTGTTCTCATGGTATATAAAATTTCATTCCTATTTTTTTAATTATTTGGTATTATGATTCAAAATATACCAATGTGGTAAGACTTTATTTCAAAATCTCAACATTATTCGAGATTGTTTATTTTCAAGACACCACTGCTTAATATTTATCTTTCTTCAGATGTTTTATAAAAATTAATTCAAAAATGTTTCTAAAATTCTATTATTATTATCTATAATCATTTTCACCCATTATTTAATTTTTTCAAATAAATAATTTAATGATATATTGGTTTCGTCTTCTAAATGAGGTACTTTGTGTTTTCTCGAGAAAAATACAAATAAATTGTATCTTAAAAGTTCATGGAATTATAGTATTTTCACAATGTAATGAAACATATATGTTTTTAAGATTACGTTTAGTTTTTATAAATTTATTTTCAATGAAAATTATTTCATTATTATCTCTTTAGTTTTGTGATTTCAATAAATATTTTTGATGTAAAAAATAGAATTTTACTCAATAAATATTCTAGTAATATCTGCAATGTATTTTCACCTATGTCAACATCCTTGTTTGATATTATGTTAGAGAAGAAATCAACTGAAACTATTCAACATATTTTTTTGGATATATTATGATCATTTAGATTGTAGAATGTATTGATGTTTATTATGATAATTTCATATTATATGAAATTTTATAGAATTTTTTATGTCATGCTAATTAAGTTGTATTATATTTTCATATGAATAATTCATTGGCCTTATTAAGTGATGGGTGAGGCCCACTATATCCCCCCGATTCATCTATAGGTATCATTAGATAAATCAAAATGGGTTATTGGATAAGGGTATACCTATTTATTTTTAGATATCTTTCCCAAGGAGTCGATGATATTTTTAGATGTCAGGGAAAATGCCTCAATGATTACTTTAAAAAGTATTATATTTTGAATATATTCATTTTCATTTCAACTATTGATTATTTTATTTTTAATGAAATCAAGGAATGATTTTACAGATTATGGGATTATTTTATATAGAATATTTTGGCCATATTTTATTTGTATCATATCATTTATTCCTCACTATATTTAATTGTACGCAAGACCTTATTGAGCATATTGGATCACCCATTTACTATATTTGTTTTCTCCATGATTCTATGAAATTTAATTTGTTTTACATGAAGGGTTATTCTAAATTAAAATGGTGTTATATTTTATTTTATATTTTCAAATGTAATGTGTAATTTATGTATATATATAGTTCTCTTATAAAACTAAACTATTCAGTAATTTGGGATGAATTCTCTTATATCATGTTTAAATGTAATAATGTAACAACCAACTTTTGGATACTAGATTCCGAGTCTTTACACATGATCCCCATAGGATCTCAATAAAGAGGATGCTCCACTCAGAATATAGATGACTTCTACCCTCTTTAGAATATGGGAGTATCGAATCAACCATTATATACTATATAGGGGAACATATGACCTGGTGAGTTAAGAGAGTACCTATACATACATATATCCACTGATCAAACCCAATCACATCTACCAGACATGTATCTATACACGGATAATCCCACTCATTTCATTAAAAATTATATCTCTAATGAAAACATAATGGATTACATCAAATCCTATGCCACATTCTACTAAAACTTTTTTATAAGTGAGCACAAATATGATTCCTAAAGATAATGATATGAAATATACGATATTATGGGAAATGTAAAAAACATGTTTATAGAGGCACATGGTATGTTGAACTTCATGATGACCTTGGAGTTTTCATCTCTATAGATAGTCTGTCTGGACATGTTCCTCTACAAAGTATGTCTGTATTAGGACATAACAAGTTTGATCACCTGAGGTACCGAACATGCACTCACCACACACAGCTTGTTCACCTTAGTAGTGCCACACAGTACATAGGGCCATCAACATTGTTTATTATATTTAACTCAATCATAACCCTAAATATTAAGATATCCATAATACATGGTGTTTGTTCATTTGGAATACACGATGTTTAGTTGTGATTTTCATAGAATCCCTTTATTCCATTTAATGAATCAATTTGTCTACTAATGTCTCAAAAAAATATTTTTGAGTCACCCAATCTATCATAATTAATGGTAAATCCCCAATTACATATATTTTTAGCCTATGGTTTCTAAAATCACGATTATATTTGTCTACACATGATCATTCAATCCTTTTATCACCAAAATGGTCTCTTGGTGCCCTGAATCATCAACTGGGACTAGTAACTTCTCTTAGATCCATTTGTAAAGAATAGTTTCCAAGGTATTACATGTATATGTTATATTTATAGTGGTCTTATCATGCTAAAACCTGTCTAATAGATTAATATTGTTGACCCCATGTGTTAATTATGATAAATTTGAACAATGGAGGTGGGAGTGGCATAAAAACAAGGTGATATTATCATTATTTATTATGATCCCAACCAATGGCCATAATCATGTAACCAAAATGTAGTGTAAAACATTAGCACAATAAGAAATGAAAATATTTTACTATGTTTAGAAATACCAATTAAATTATTTTTTAATAAGATGAATGAAATTCAATGAATTTAATAGATTTTCAATCCATTCTCAATAATGACGAATTTAAGGAATAAAATCCATAGAGTATTGAAACCTACCTTTTTAACATATTGAAAACTAGTTAAGAACACATTCACTAGATGACCTATTTATGATTCCAATTTGTTCATCATTTGTCCCCTAAGTCTCCTCAATTGTTCTGCATCAATCTGTGATCCCGATATCATAAATTCCAACAACTGATCTCCTCCTCCTACAGCATAATCCCCCATGGGTCTCTTTCTAAACCTTGTCGTTTTCTATTGTATAATATATGCAGAGGATGCATTAAATTTTTTTATTTAATAAATTAAATAAAATAATAATATTATTTATTTAATGTAGTCTCTATCAAAATAATTCTACTAAACATACAACACTGAACAATATTATATCACACCTAGGGTAAACCCCATGTTCTATAAACAATAATGGACTCTGTTTTTCATTCTAAGGTCACGATCAATGAGAATTTCCATAATTAAAAAATTATGTGTTTTTTTGTGAGTTTAATTATATATAATATTTCTAATGTTTTAATTCTATGGTCCTGCAGCTCTCAAAACCCTACTTGATCACTAAAGAAAATACTAGTGATACTGAAATTAATTTTAACAACATAAAATTCTAAAAAATTAAGTTGTTTAATATTAATTTAATTCAAATGTATGGGGGGTTTTTCACATGTATTTTTCTATTTCATTTTTATTTTTTTAATTCCTTTCCTCGGTAGGGAACTATTATGATATGAATAGTTCTCTTGTTATGATATTGTGAACCCTGTCGATGGATTGATAAACCCTTTTTAATCCTTGATTTAACCCACCACTTATTTAATGATAAACATCTATATACTACTAAAGAATCCATTTTGTGTAGATGATGAAGTTGTTTATAAGTAAAACTAAAAGGTATGATATATAATTGTGAAATCCCTTTTCAATTACTTATCATTTTTGTATGATTCAAAATCAAATGATGTGTGTGTTTGATATATTTATTTTTATCTTTTGTGTTTATGTGGGATGCGTTGTATTTCTAAGATGAGTGTGGTGCCCAATTCAAATGTGGGATATGTCAGTGGATTCCTATAGTGATTGGGTTATGTGGATGTGTCCTAGTTGGATTGTGGTTATAATTATGAGAATGTTGGATTGTGTTCCTGGCTTTGGCAAGAGTTTCGTTGTTACTATTTTAAGGTGAAAAGACTAGTGTTAGATTCACTCTGGTCTATTCCCTATAATAATATAATATAATACTATTAATAATGTAATTTAAAATGTTACATATGTATATTATATATTATTAGAGGAGTTTTTTTATTAATTATTTAATTTTTTATATATTTATGAATTCATTGGTTTTAATCAAAAAATGTTAGAGTTATTTTTCATTAAATTTGATATTATTTATCTTTATTAATTATCAGTTGAGGGTAATATTCTATAATGTGAATTAATATTTAATTAAAATAAAGGAAACTATTTGTGGTGTGTGGCTATTTGGTTTGGTTATTTTTCATTTATTAGTGGTAGGATGTGGTAAGGATTGTATGTGGTTGATAATAGATAGTGGTAATTAATTATTGATGTGAATACTTTAGTTTGGTATTGTGTGATGTGTGTGTGTATATATTATTTTATTTCTATTTTACTTTTATATGAACCCACCATCTTCAAGTAATAATCATTAAAATCCAAAAACAATTGTACGGTGTTTTCCCAAAAATATGGATAGTGTGGGATATGGGATTATTACCCTCACTTCCCCACTCTTCCTTATGCAGTATTACATGTCAGAATTACTCAGTTGGTGGAGAGTATCAAATTATTATGGTATAGTTAGTATATAATCCTAATTATGAGAATATCATATATTTAATGAGGGCTAGAAATCATAAGAGGATGGAATGAGGATGATGTCTTTCATGATCATTATATCATTCTACCTAGGATGTGAGGTTCTATAGAGTTATGCGATGATGCATATTGTGATGTTAAATGAGAATGTGAGATGTGTATTATGATATTTATGACAACATATAATGTTTTTCAACTCAAGAGGATTGGGTATATGGGGTTTCTACCCAACCCACATCAAATATTTCCAGATTTTGGGAGATAAGATAACATGAATGGGATGATAGCACCCGACCTTTTATGTTTTTTAATGAAAGTGGAAACTCAATAGGGGTTTTGGATATATTTCCCTTTATCTATGATATATGTATATTATTTTAAAACATTATAATGATATTTTTGGAGTGAGTTATGGTGAGGTTGGGATGGATAGTTACCCTATTTAGGCACTTGTTGGTTCTAGTGTTTGTTTAATGGTGATTTTGAATTATCAATTCACATTTTTAAGGGATAACATTGTTATAATCCTAGTTATTACATATTTTATTCTCTACTTATATATATGAATTATTTTTAATGTTTTCATGAGGTATATAGGGCTTAATATACCTATTATTAGCCTGATTGTAATAGTTATTATACAGTTTTTGTTGTTGTGGGTTTTTCATTGGTTTTATTTTATAGAGTTTTATATGTATTTACTATAAAATAAATGTTTATTTTTATTTTATATTAAATAATGTTATATATTTTCTTAGATATTTTTCATATTTTCCCTCAATTCATTTCATAATTGACGGTAATAAATCATGTTTGAATGTTTTAGACCATTTGTGCAAGTCTCTAAACTGAGTCTTTCTACAGGTGGGGCGTGAGTGTAACATAAATTCACTAATAGACTGGAAGGGGTACAATTAGAGGGGGTGATTACATAGTGGTATAAATGTTTTTGGTTTATTAATAGGATTATTCTAGGAGTTAGGCACTATTGTACCTTACATGGGAATTCTAGAGAAACAATGATTTTCGAAACAAAGTGTGTGATTTGGTACAAGAGTCCGACTGGGACACATGAATTTCCCCATAATTTCCAATTCAAGTAAAATAATATTATTTGTCATAAATTTTTTTTATTCATTGTTGAATAGGATATAATCATTCACCTTTGTTACACCATCCTTAGTCCATGTGTTTATACTAAACATTGAGAAGATTTCTGTCCCCTAGGTATTACCCATGTCATTTAGTGGTTATGAATACTTATTTGATGTATTTTTAAGATTTGAAATATTAATGGGGAAACATAATATGGTGTGGGTTTATTATTTTTATAGATACATCCATATAATTTCATAGTTGTCATATTTTGATTTTACCTCATTCATGGAGTAGTCAATTTCATTAAGATGAGACAAATTTTCTCTAATAGAAGGCCAGTGCATTATGTTTACTGGGGAGAAGAGTTTTCATATGGGTAAAAAGTGTATATTTACCATCCAACAAGAGTAGGTGATGTATTTTGTGGATTATATATTATTGGAGGTTCCCATATTTATTTGAGTACTTCCAAGATGTATTTATTGTTTTGGTTGTTACATTACACCATTGACGTGATATCATGATTAAGATATAGTTTCCAAAAGGTAACTATAAAATATTTATGGATTCCTTTTTGTAATGAATCCATGAAGTTTGGTGAGTTATGACACCAGATCAATGACTTGTAGTATAATGGTTTAAACCATCATATTTTATGTCCTTTTTTATATATCGTGTTGTTCACCAAGAATACAGATAGAAGTGTGAGGATGTATGTGAACTGTTGAAATTTGTATTTGGTGACAGTCATTTATCCCTTCCCCTTTTCAAGGAGAGATTATATTTTTGATTATTTTAATATTAAAATTGGATTTTAAATATATATTTGTTCTCGGGTTATCACCAAATTAGTATTAAAGATGGGGTTGTCATGAAGTCTACTATCTGGTGCATGTATGTACACTTTGAGTTCATCGTAATGTCGTTTGGATTCAAGAGATCACCAAATATGTTTGCAGGGATCATTTGTATGATATTATATGAGGTAATAGAACATTTACTAGTATTTTTCATTGAATACATATGTAGATACTCAATGATAAAGGAGGAGAATTCCAAAATTATTAGAGTAGTATCCCCGGTTCCTTGACACAATTAAATATTTTACAAGCTATATATATGAATGTTTTAAATATAAGAGGTACACTCACCTAGAAATATGGTGTTCCCATGGACCAATTAATTAAAAGGGATGTTTTTTGTTGTCATGAACCAAAGAACATAGTATGTGTTCAAGACATCCATAGTCTTGTTGGATAATACATGTGTTCTGTGTCCCATTTTTGCAATATTTAATTCATATTAAACACAATGCGTTAGAAGGATCAGGATTTTATTTGGTCTTATAAATTGTATATTTCTTTTGAATAACTAATGTATATATAATTTAGTGCCTCAATGCTTCAGATAATAGACTAAGGGAGATGTTCATGTTATTTTTTAATGATTGATGTCTTGTCTGGGGATATATTTTCAAAAAAAATTAAAATGATATATTATTGGTATAGGAAGTTATATGTAAATGACTGTGACTATTACAATCATGGAATATAGTTGTAGTAGTGGTTATACCTTGAATTTTAAGTGATATTTGTAACAGCCCGAGATTTTATGAAAAATATTTTATTAATTTCTTGTGTTATACGCTACACCAAAAGGAGCTTTCACAATACACATCTCTGACCTGGCTTGAATTATACGCAATCGCGACCTTCCACGATAGCGTGTGTTGTACGCAACACCGAGTTTCGCTAAACAACGATATGCTATTAATATATTATTAAAACTAGCCGTTATGAATAGTAATAACCAATTTTCTAAATTTTCTAAATTTTATTTTTCAAAATGGAATTCATTTTTGGATTCGTAATATCGATATTAGCTTAGGGTGAAATTTTGGTACTTTTCGGATAACTTTCATATTCTGATGACTAGTGAAAATTACTAAATTTTAATTAAAAACAACTTTTTTTAGTCGAAATAATTAATAGTGCTAAATTATTAATTTGAGTGGTTTTAAAGTATATTTAGAATATATTTTTACAATTTAATAAATTTTTGGTCATTGGATGTAATTTCACATTTAAACCAGTTATAAACTAGTGTCAATCTTTTGATAGTTATTATCTCTTAAAAACACGCTATTTGTTTTGATGACGAGAATTAATTTTTAAATTAGTTAATGCAACTGATATGTTTTGAATTTGGTAAAATAGACATCATTTTTGAGTTCATAATATCAAATATAGCTTAGGCCTATTTTTTGGTATTTTTCTGAAAGCTTTCAATTTTCGATGAATAGTGAAACCACTAAGTGGTAGGTTAAAAACTGAATTTTGCATAAAACTTAATTTTACCGCTTCTGTGAATGGAATTTCGAAAATCTGACAGACACGGTTAATATCAAGGACTAAAATGTGGTTCAATGAGATGAAATTAATTTTTGGTGAATAGTAACTTTTTACATTTTTTTACCACGGTTAATAGTAAATAGGGTAACTAAGGGTAAATATGATATTACTATTACCCTAACACATGTCCTAATTCTATTGGATAAGTGTAATTAGACCAAAAACAACCTTATGAATATAATATGACCATTTAGGTCCACTTGGATTAGATTATGACATTTATTATTAATTTATTTAATGAATAGTTAAAATAGTTAAAATCAATGTTTAATAACTAAAACATTTTTAATATGTGGTTATACATAAGATAAATTCGACTATAAATATTCATTAGAAAGCTAAAAATATTTCCTACATAATTATATTTTATTTATAATTTTTAAACTTTATATAAATTAATTTATTTATGACACAACGATGATGCAGTAATTACCCTTTTAAGGAAATATTAACATAATTGAAGTTATAAATGCTCAAATGAATGTAATTTGAGCCTTTTTATGAATTCCACTAATTTTATAGGTTACTATGATATATTAGTGTTGATTTAATCAACTTGGTTTGAACATATAATTCTGTTATGACTTTCACAAAAATCATATATCAAATAGTGTCAAAATTGACACAAAATAGTTTTTAAATCAAATATTATATTATTAATTGTTATTTTATTCCTAAAAATCTAAGATTCTTCCAAATGACTTAGATAAGGATATATATATTACTAATGAACAATTTGGGGTTCTTTTTTCATGTTATAGTAAGTGTATTAACCATATAGTGAAAGAAAACAAAAAGACATGGTAAAAGATAAATTATTTAACTTAGAGTTAAATCTAATTGATAAGGTTAAAATAATACCCTAAACTTATCTAAATCATATTGGTTGATAGGATTTCGACCCATCCCCACTTTAGCTTCGAAATAAGACCCTTTGGAACCATTATAAACCAATTTTGACATTAATATAAAATAATATTTTGAGGTATTCCTAAGGTGCCCCTCTCCTCCCTTATAAAAGGACACCTCCTCCCCCTCCTCCACACACCAATTTGATCACTCAAGCTCGGCCAACCCCTGCCAAAATCTCTTCTCCAATTCCCTAGAAACATCCTAGAGGTTCTGTTCTTCCTCAAAGACCAATTTTAGTGCCCTAAGAGGAGGTCTCAAAGAGGCGCTTCAAAGAAGAGGTAATTACCGTTACCAATTCTTTCATCTTTATTTCTTCTTCCACTTCTTATTCTTAGGTTGTTTCATTATGAAGTAATAACATCAGTATAACTTATATACTGATATGTTATTATAAATATGAAACAACTCTAATTCACCTTCTATCCATCCTACGGAAAAATGAAATCACCGCGAGTGCGTACGTACGGAATAGCGTCTCCACGCCGTGGTGTAATATATTTTCCATCACCACCTTAATTGGTTTGGAATAATGGTGTAATGAGTAACTATATATGATTATTATAAAGTGATATTGATACTGAAATAGTATACATACACTTCAACACAATTCCACGACCATGGGAACGATATCATCGCTCGTGCGTACGTACGGACTACCGTCTCCACAACGCGATGAGATTCATTCTCCATGTTAACCATTTAAGAATGATTAAAAAGTATATATAAGAAATAATAATTAAATATATGACATTATAAATCTACTGGATTTATGTATATATGTATATGTATGTCATCTACTTACTTTCATTCAAGACAATAAGGAAAGGAAAACAGTGTTCATGCGTACGTACGGACTACCGTCTCCATGAACGGTGTTTTTCATTTCATTTATCTATCTTATATATATATATACACTGAATATATATGATATATAAATCATATTTTATATTCTGGAAGTAATTAAATCATGATATAAGTAATAATAATGTCAAGAACAACAAGTCAAAACACCTACGATAAATGAAACGAATTTACCCAAAACGCTTCTTTAACATGGAATTTACAAAAGAACGGGTAATATAAAGTCATTAGTGAACCATATATGATATCATAACAATGAATATGATTTTTTAATAAGTCAATGACATTTTTTAAATCATTATACAGGAGGTTCGGACACATACGAAGCAAATGGGACCTAAGGTAAGGGAAATATCACAATCTCATTTTTATCTGAGATTGTTTATTCGTAATTATTTACTGGGGTGTATTTTATCATCCACATCCATGTTTCCTCAATATGTAACATTTATATCTTTATAAAATAGTTTATATCCAATTTTACCCTTCGGTGAGTTTTTATTAAAATATATGAAAGGAATCTTTTGTCGTTTTTCGTACGAGGTACTTTTTGACTTTTCCGACAAAAGTACGAGAAGAATATTTTTTTAACTTATACGACATGAATGGATTTTTAAAAAACTTCCTTTACAATTTTTCAAGTTTATTTTTAATCAAATTATTTTATTTTAAAGCTGTATGACATGTTATGAAAGGAAAAAAAATTTTGAAGTAGAAATGATATTTTCCTCAAGAATGGAGTTCAAGTATTTTATCAAAATTATTTTCCATATAAGATAATAAAAGGGTTCTGTTTTGATCCCTATTATTAAATTGGTTTGATTATGTTGTGATTGAAATATTTTTATGAATTCCTTTATCTTATATAAATTCTTTTATGATGTCATGTTGTTTAAGAATCCCATTTTTATTACATTGGTTACGCTATGGTGTATGGTTTACGATTATGTGGCACACATAAGAAAGGATTCATTATAAGATGGGTGGGACCTATATCTCCCTCCAATGAATTGGGTAAAGATTTTATATCTCATGAGATAGACATGGCTGGAATGGTAGGTTATACCGGTTCAGTGAAACAGGACTGAAACGAGGGTTACTCCATTCAGAAATGGACTTTTTCCACTAAGATAGTCTTGGCAATGAGTCTTGACTAACAAGAAATGACTCTCTATGATTATGTGTGAATGCCACAAAGTTTCTTGTTTTATGTTATGATTATTTTGATTACATTTCACTACCATGATTTATCCCATGTTATGAAATTATGCTCTTTTTTGCAGGTTAAGATTTCCAAAATGTTATGTTCTTATGAATACGATGTGATTGATATTTCTTTTGTTTACCCTTACTGAGCATTTGAGCTCACCCTTTTATGTTTTCTTTTCCCCAGGATATAAAGAATGGTTTTAGGTAAAAAAAAGGATGATCTTTATAGGAGATGTTGAAGATCTTTCACCACGATTAGAAGATTACGTTCCGTGTTTCCAAAGACACTAAACTATTACGATCCTTGTGTGTGTGTTTTTGTTATGTACTAAGTACTCCGCAAATATAATGTAATGTCCATGTACGTCAGGCTTCGGGTCTCTAAAGTTGGTATCAGAGGAAAGGTTTAGTCAACCTTTGGAAACTAGGATGCGAGAACGTTAGTAAGATCCCTAGAGATGTTTCTACGGTATGTCTAGGGATGTCCCTAAGGATAAGTATACGTATAGGATACAGTCCTAGAACTACGGTAACGATCATAGAATTTAACCTAAGATGTTAGATATTGAGGATACTCCACCTTTATTATGTTGTTTTCTCTAGCATGATTTTTTCCTCTCACAATATTCTTTTTGTGTTTTAGTTAATGGAGGGAACCCGAAGGAATTCGGTTAACATTGAATCCAATGGACAAATTGGTGACTATGAGGAACAAAATTGTGTAATTCCTAGAGAGAAAGATATTGTGATTATGCCAAATCAGTCATCGCGATATATGATTAACAAGGTGAAATTTAGTGGTATGCCTAATTCATCAAAGAAGAGGAAGATAAACTATTATTCATGTTCTCATGTTGAGGAGCATAAAGAAAGGATGATTGAGATTTCTAAATAAGGGAAGAAGAACCTTGAAGAATACCTCAAATGGAGGGACCGATGTTATATGTGTGGAGAAAAGGGTCATAGAGTGACAGACTGTTATGGAGTTCAATGTCTTATTTGTGGAGAACATGGGCATTACCCAACTCAATGCCCGAACCTAAAAAGGTACTTCTAAATCAAGGAAGGACTTATTCCAGGACAATAATTGAAGTGGATGGACTGATGTGTTTATGTATTGGTACTCAAGAATAATGTTGTTGAGGTACTTTTATGGTGTATTGAAATATTTATGTATTGGTCTATTGTGGTTTTCAATAATTTTAAGGTACCGGTAACCATGAAAAGTGATTCAAATATTTTGGAAAGAAGATGATATGCGCATAATGAAGGGATAAGGAGAAAATGAAATGTTTGACAGTATTCATGAGCTCATGATTGATATAAGGACTAAGTAATATCATGGTTTGAGTATATAGAATTTTGAGGATTTTGGTATGTGGAAAGTGTTAACTTTAAACTGCATTCATGTTTTCACTAAGGTATTCAAGAGAATACATGATTAAGGACTTTGAATGTTTGGAATGTGACCAACAAAACATATCTTATGATATATGGGGATCAATGATGGTATTAAATCTCTGGTAATCGTTTTCACTATGTTATGAGAGTGGACTGCAGTATTGTGGATAAGCCTAAAGATTGAAATGGATTATGTTGGACATAAGTGAGTATTGTTTAAGGATAGAAATTTTTTTCGATATTATTGAGGGGATGTTATAGTAATGTAGTTTTAGAAAAATGACAACCTGCAGGACGGGCGACAGCCCATCGCTTCGGACAAGGCTGTGGGAATCGAACCCACAACCAAAGTGCGACTGGCCTTTATCGCCTACCACTGGCCTACAGGAAGTCCCTGTTTAGTAGAAACTAGTTTTATTATATTAAGTAGTATGATATATGAAGTATAAGTCCATTTTAGGAAGCATATGTGATTAATCTCACTATAGATCGACTTATGTATATAATTTTTTCTAACCTTTTTTTTGAGACAGATGGAATGACCCGTCATTCTATCACATGATCTGCTAACACTTCACGAATAACAAATTCAACTTCATTTATTTAATAGATGAAGTGGAAATTGTTCAAGGCATGAAAAACAGTGAGATTGTACCAATATAAAGAAAGTATTTATTCTAATTCAAATTTTCAACTTTAGGGAAATGATCTTGAAAACCAAAAATGTTGTCCTAGTGATATTATACCTGATGAATCATATGGTACTTTAGATCATCACAAATTTATGGATTTGTGATTACTGGATTTTCCATAGCCATGTTCTCTACCACTCTCCATCAAGAACATGATGGTTAGATTTCTCTTCCATATTCATATTTTCACCTATGTGGAAACCCAGTGATTAGTTTATTTGGGTAATCGTTACATTTCATACTTTAGTTTTTAAAGCCAAGTTTTGGTATTCCTTTTTACTATGTGGGTTTCTATTAAAGAAACTTTCGAATAGTAAACCATTTATAACCCCGACGAACTTCGAGGGCGAAATTCATTTTAAGGGGGGTAGAATGTAACAGCCCGAGATTTTATGAAAAATATTTTATTAATGTCTTGTGTTATACGCTACACCAAAAGGAGCTTTCACAATACACATCTCTGACCTGGCTTGAATTATACGCAATCGCGACCTTCCACGATAGCGTGTGTTGTACGCAACACCGAGTTTCGCTAAACAACGATATACTATTAAGATATTATTAAAACTAGCCGTTATGAATAGTAATAACCAATTTTTGAAATTTTGTAAATTTTATTTTTCAAAATGGAATTCATTTTTGGATTCGTAATATCAAAATTAGCTTAGGGTGAAATTTTGCTACTTTTCGGATAACTTTCATATTCTGATGAATAGTGAAAATTACTAAATTTTAATTAAAAACAACTTTTTTTAATCGAAATAATTAATAGTGATAAATTATTAATTTGAGTGGTTTTAAAGTATATTTAGAATATATTTTTACAATTTAATACAATGTTGGTCATTGGATGTAATTTCACATTTAAACCAGTTATAAACTAGTGTCAATCTTTTGATAGTTATTATCTCTTAAAAACACGCTATTTGTTTTGACGACGAGAATTAATTTTTAAATTAGTTAATGCAACTGATATGTTTTGAATTTGGTAAAATAGACATCATTTTTGAGTTCATAATATCAAATATAGCTTAGGCCTAATTTTTGGTATTTTTCTGAAAACTTTCAATTTTCGATGAATAGTGAAACCACTAAGTGGTAGGTTAAAAACTGAATTTTGCATAAAACATAATTTTACCGCTTCTGTGAATGAAATTTCAAAAATCCGACAGACACGGTTAATATCAAGGACTAAAATGTGGTTCAATGAGATGAAAATAATTTTTGGTGAATAGTAACTTTTTACTTTTTTTTACCACGGTTAATAGTAAATAAGGTAACTAAGGGTAAATATGATATTACTATTACCCTAACACATGTCCTAATTCTATTGGATAAGTGTAATTCGACCAAAAACAACCTTATGAATATAATATGACCATTTAGGTCCACTTGGATTAGATTATGACATTTATTATTAATTTATTTAATGAATAGTTAAAATAGTTAAAATCAATGTTTAATAACTAAAACATTTCTAATATGGGGTTATACATAAGATAAATTCGACTATAAATATTCATTAGAAAGATAAAAAAATTTCCTACATAATTATAGTTTATTTATAAATTTTAAACTTTAAATAAATTAATTTATTTATGACTCAACGATGATGCAGTAATTACCCTTTTAAGGAAATATTAACATAATTGATGTCATAAATGCTCAAATGAATGTAATTTGAGACGTTTTATGAATTACAATAATTTTCTAGGTTACTATGATATATTAGTGTTGATTTAATCAACTTGGTTCGAACATATAATTCTGTTATGACTTTCACAAAAATCATATATCAAATAGTGTCAAAATTGACACAAAATAGTTTTTAAATCAAATATTATATTATTAATTGTTATTTTATTCATAAAAATCTAAATTTCGGCCAAATGACTTAGATAATGATATATATATTAATATTAAACAATTTGGGGTTCGTTTGGCATGTTATAGTAAGTGTATTAACCATATAGTGAAAGAAAACAAAAAGACACGGTAAAAGTTAAATTATTTAACTTAGAGTTAAATCTATTTGATAAGGATAAAATAACACCCTAAACTTGTCTAAATCCTATTGGTTGATAGTATTTCGACCCATCCCCACTTTAGCTTCGAAATAAGACCCTTTGGAACCATTATAAACCGATTTTGACATTAATATAAAATAATATTTTGAGGTATTCCTATGGTGCCCCTCTCCTCCCTTATAAAAGGACACCTCCTCTCCCTCCTCCACACACCAATTTGAGCACTCAAGCTCGGCCAACCCCTTCCAAAATCTCTTCTCCAATTCCCTAGAAACATCCTAGAGGTTCTGGTATTCCTCAAAGACCAATTTTAGAGCCCTAAGAGGAGGTCTCAAAGAGGCGCTTCAAAGAAGAGGTAATTACCGTTACCAATTCAGTCATCTTTATTTCTTCTTCCACTTCTTCTTCATAGGTTGTTTCATTATGAAGTAATAACATCAGTATCAATTATATACTGATATGTTATTATAAATATGAAACAAATCTAATTCACCTTCAATCCATCCTACGGAAAAATGAAATCACCGCGCGTGCGTACGTACGGAATACCGTCTCCACGCCGTGGTGTAATATATTTTCCGTCACCACCTTAATTGGCTTGGTATAATGGTGTAATGAGTAACTATATATGATTATTATAAATTTATATTGATACTGAAATAGTATACATATACTTCAACACAATTCCACGACCATGGGAACGATATCATCGCTCGTGCGTACGTACGGACTACCGTCTCCACGACGCGATGAGATTCATTCTCCATGTTAACCATTTAAGAATGATTAAAAAGTATATATATGAAATAATAATGAAATATATGACATTATAAAGATACTGGATTTATGTATATATGTATATGTATGTCATCTACTTACTTCCATTCAAGACAATAAGGAAAGGAAAACAGCGTTCATGCGTACGTACGGACTACCGTCTCCATAAACGGTGTTTTTCATTTCATTTATCTATCTTATATATATATATACTGAATATATATGATATATAAATCATATTTTATATTATGGAAGTAATTAAATAATGATATAAGTAATAATAATGTCACGAACAACAAGTCAAAACACCTACGATAAATGAAACGATTTTACCCAAAACGCTTCTTTAACATGGAATTTACAAAAGAACGGGTAATATAAAGTCATAAGTGAACCATATATGATATCATAACAATGAATATGATTTTTTAATAAGTCAATTACATTATTTAAATCATTATACAGGAGGTTCGGACACATACGAAGCAAATGGGACCTAAGGTAAGGGAAATATCACAATCTCATTTTTATCCGAGATTGTTTATTTGTAAGTATTTACTGGGGTGTATTTTATCATCCACATCCATGTTTCCTCAATATGTAACATTTATATCTTTCTAAAATAGTTTATATCCAATTTTACCCTTCGGTGAGTTTTTAGTAAAAGATATGAAAGGAATCTTTTGTTGTTTTTCGTACGAGGTACTTTTTGACTTTTCCGACAAAAGTACGAGAAGAATATTTTTTTAACTTATACGGCGTGAATGGATTTTTAAGAAACTTCCTTTAAATTTTTCAAGTTTATTTTTAATCAACTTATTTTATTTTAAAGCCGTATGACATGTTTTGAAAGGAAAAATGTTTTTGAAGTAGAAAGGATATTTTCCTCAAGAATGGAGTTTAAGTATTTTATCAAAATTATTTTCCATCTATGATAATAAAAGGGTTCTGTTTTTATCCCTATTATTACATTGGTTTGATTATGTTGCGATGGAAATATTTTTATGAATTCCTTTATCTTAAATGAATTGTTTTATGATGTCATGTTGTTTAAGAATCCCATTTTTATTACATTGGTTACGCTATGGTGTATGGATTATGATTATGTGGCACACATAAGAAAGGATTCATTATAAGATGGGTGGGACCTATATCTCCCTCCAATGCATTGGGTAAAGATTTTATATCTCATGAGATAGACATGGCTGGAATGGTAGGTTATACCGGTTCAGTGAAACAGGACTGAAACGAGGGTTACTCGATTCAGAAAGGGACTTTGTCCACTAAGATAGTCTTGGCAATGAGTCTTGACTAACAAGAAATGATTCTCTATGATTATGTGTGAATGCCACAAAGTTTCATTTTTTAAGTTATGATTATTGTGATTACATTTCACTGCCATGATTTATCCCATGTTATGAAATTATGCTCTCTTTTGCAGGTTAAGATTTCCATAATGTTATGTTCTTATGAATACGATGTGATTGATACTTCTTTTGTTTACCCTTACTGGGCATTTGATCTCACCCTTTTATGTTTTCTTTTCCCCATGATATAAAGAAATGTTTTAGGTAAAAAAAGGATGATCTTTATAGGAGATGTTGAAGATCTTTCACCACGATTAGAATATTACGTTCCGAGTTTCCAAAGACACTAAACTATTACGATCCTTGTGTGTGTGTTTTTGTTATGTAATAAGTATTCCGCAAATGTAATGTAATGTCCATGTACGTCAGGCTTTGGGTCTCTACAATATTACATAAACAGTGAGTTCATTGTGGTCATTATGGACCAGAAAATCATGAATTACATTTTCTATTTTAGAGACCTAAACCTACTTCATTAGAGGTAGATGGATATTTTATAGGAATAAATTTTTATTATATCCTACATCCTAGGAATGGTGAAAATGGGCTTTAACATCTAATTTTTAAGTCATGAAGATATATTATTTGAGATCATGATGACGTTTTAAAGTGGATAAAAGAGATTATAGAAATAAATATTAATGTGGAGTATTTCAATGGAATAATATTCTTTTATTAGATGAAATTTAAATAATATCTGATGTGGAAGGTGGAAGTGTATCATTGGGGTGACTCAGAGGTGGAGGTGATAAAAAATAAGGTATGTGATGATTATTCTCTAGAGTGGTGGTATGAGTGTAGTGAAAATTGGTTATTTTTCTAGAAAAAGGATATTTTTTCCGTTGGGATTGGATGAGGGTGTTATCTATATGTTTCATAAAATTCATTTAAAACAACATTTGGGTGTATTTATGATATACCATTTCTTGAGGAGGGAACATTTGTGGCATTATATGAAACGGTCAATGGAGATGATTGTTGGGCATTTTTTTCTTTTCAATTGGTGAAATGAAAGTAAAATGTTTTTTGCAGTTTGTTTCTATACATGAATGTACCTGAGTGGATGTGGTAGTAAATCTCAATGGATTTAATCCTTGAGTTACCCTGTTTTCAAGGGTGTTGTGATTCCATTTTTATAATCGTGGACATACAAAGAGAGTTTTTTATATTATAGAGACCAATTATTTTAGTGTTTAAGATGTTCTGGATAGGCAGTACATGGATGAGGTGGTGAGAATCCATGGAATATAACAGTCAATTGTATCTAAATGAAGTTATAGTTTCAACTCAAGTGTTTGTAGCATATTTATGCATGATTTGGTCACTTAGTTATGCATTAGAATTACACAATACAACTATAATGAAAGGTGGTCATAGAAAATCATTCCAATATTGGAGGATATATTGCGGGCTTACATAATAGAAATTAGAAAATCATGGATAATGAACTTAACGTTTATTTATTTTTTATATAACAATATTTATCAATCATGCAATGATATGGGTGAGATTGAATCATTTTATGGGTGTCTATTTAACTCTCTTTTGTGCCAGATTTTGTTTGGGGAGTCATCAGTCCATGGTCCTAACATGGTGTAAATCATGATAGAATTGATTTAGATAGTATGAGAGTCGAAAAATTAGCTACAAGGCCATTATAAGGCATATGAATATTGTGAAAAGATGACCCTAGATTTTGAGGATAGAGACCATGTGTTCTCAAGGTATTCCTATATTCAAGGGAAATAAAGGTTCAATGGTGGGAGTACGCTCTATACCTAGTTATTTAGATGAATCAAGTTAGTTGAGAGCATTAGAAAACTGTCTTAGAAGTCTGTCCTTTCACCGTGGCTGAACAAGAATAGTGATGGCTTCCATGTATAAATAAGACAATAGTATCTTCCTAAAGTCTCTCATGACATTAATTATTCATATTTGGACATCGAAGATAAATATTTTTTTGTAATTGTTGATTAAGATCTAGGATCATTGAGAGAATGTGTTCTTCGGGAAATTTATCCCATTAATTCATGTGAAATAGAGGGATGTCAGTTTTGAGGAGAGAACATGGGAATGTGAGTCACAAATCCGAGCTGAATACCTTAAATTATATCGATTTCTTATGTATTTCCTTTTAGTCGAGATGATATGAGTGATCATATTTTGATATATCAGTATTACTTATTTCCATGATGATGATTTATTTGGATATAAGATTGGATTTTAGGATGTGTGGTAATCTTCTTGATATAGAGATATACTTGGGATGTATATCCAGGGCTTATTGTGTGGAGGCCTCCTCATTCATCTGGGACCTATATTGATTATCATGTATGATAACTATTTGATATGTGTCTTATTTAATGTTTTGGGTTATAAAAAGCCATGGATTTGTGTTTTCTATAGTCTTAGAAGTGTCAATAAGGTGATCATGGTCATTTCCCTTATAAATTATGATGGTTGTTACCATGGTTGATTGACTGACCATGCAATCAGGGATTTGGTTCATTAGTAACTTTGGATGGTCAAATGGTACATTTTTTCTTTCAGATAGTCACTTCATATATAATGTGGTCAATGATTTCCTTCAACCAGTTTGTCAGTCCATACTTGTAGTCACGTGAATTGGTCATGTGGTCGATTTGTTCACTTGTACAATTTCTTATTCCAATAAGTGGTTTTTAGAGACCCAAAGATTGTCGTACATGGAAATTAAATTACTTTTGTGGAATACTTAATACATAACAAAAACAAACACCGAATGACAGTAATAGTTTAGTGTCTTGGAAACTCGGAACATAATATTCTAATCGTGGTGAAAGATATTCAACATCTCCCATAAAGATCTTACCCTTTTGTTTTCTTACATAAAACCTTTCATTATATCCTGGGGAAAATAAACCATATAGAGGGTGAGCTCAAATTCTTAGTAAGGGTATTCATGTATAAAATAAAACAAACCATTTACATTTGAACATAAAATCATGAACCTGTTGTTTAAACATCAAAATCTTGAGCAATGACATAAAAAATGGCAGTACGTAAGGTATAGATCATAATGGAACATAAATCATGATGAAATATCATGGGAATAAAACATGTAATTGGGGCAACCATTAAGCACAAGTTATGATTTCCATAGTAGACAAGGCATTACTGCGAAGACCATCTTAGTGGACAAAGTCCCTTTCTGAATTGAGCTCACTCCTCGTTTCAGTCCAGTAACACTGAACCAGATTAACTTACCATTCCAACCATGTCTATATCATGAGAAATAAATCTCTACCCAATGAATTGGAGGGAGATATAGGTCCCTCCCATCTCATAATGAAATCATTCTTACTTGTGCCACAACATAAACATAAACCATTCATCATAACCCAAAGAATAAAATGGGTTCCATAAATATCATCCCATCATAACATAATCATTAAAAACCAAATGGATATCATTTCATCATAAGAAAAGTGAAACCATGTAAATCATAGAAACATTATATTTGAAACATAAAAATATTAAATAATGTCATCTTAGATGGAAAAATGGTTTTTCTAAAACACTTGAAATGATTTCTTGAGGAAAATATCTTTTCTTCTTCAAAAGCATTTTATTTTCACAAAATGCCATGACATTTTAAAAGAAAAGGAATTTTTAAAATATTCATGCAATATATTAAATTAAGCTTCTTGAAAATAATGCGTTATAAAACCGTACAAATCCATTCATGCCGTATAAGTTAAAAAAATATTCTTCTCATTCTTTTGTCAGAAAAGTCAAAAAGTACCTTGTGTGGTAAAAAAAAGAAAGATTCTTTACATACCATGTAGTAAAAGTAAAAAATTCGTAAAAGGACTTTAAACATACATGAAACCAATTTTTTAGAAAATAGGGACATGGATGATAAATATAAGCCCAGTAAATACTTATGAATAAACAATCTCTAATGAGAACGAGACTGGAATAATTATCCCTTACCTTAGGTCTGATATGCTTTATACGTATCCAAAACTCATGTATAATGATTTAATTAATATCATTTACTTATTAAATAACCATATTCATTGTTATTATATCATATATGGTTCACTTATGACATCATATTACCCGTTATTTTGTAAATTCCAGGTTAAAGCAGCATTGTGGGTAAAATCGTTTTATTTATCGTACTTGTTTGGACTAGTTGTTCTTAATATTATTATTACATATATCAATATTTACTTACATACAAAATTTAAATCATGATTTATATATCATATATATTATGTATATATATATATATAATAGATAGATGAATGGAATGAAATACACCGTTCATGGAGAGGGTAGGTCGTACAAATGCATGAACGTTGTTTTCATTTCCTCATTGACGTGAATGGATGTATGTAGATGAAATATATATATATATACCTAAATTAATTATATTAATTATTTCATATATTTCATTGTCATTCATTATATACACATTATAATCATTCTTGAAGGGTTAACATGGAGAATGAATGTCATCGTGTCGTGGAGACGGTAATCCGTACGTACGCACGAGCGATGATATCGTTCCCATAATTATTGAATGGAATTGGAGTGGATGATTTAATAACTTAGAATCATTATGATGTTATAATTACCATATATAGTTTTTCATTACACCATTATACCAATCCATGTTAGGTGGTGGTGGAAAAACTGATTACACCACGGCGTGGAGACAGTACTCCGTACGTACACATGCGTGATGATTTTGTTTTCCATAGGATGGATAGAAGGTGAAATGGGGTTTTTTTATATTTATAATAACATATCAGTATATTAATGATACTGATGTTACTACTTTATAATGAAACAACTAAAGAAGAAGATTTTGAAGAAGAAAGAAAACCTGAAAGAATCGGTAGAAGAGATTACCTCTTCCTCAACACACCTCCATTAAACATCTTCATAGGGAACTAGAGTTGGACTTTTGAGAAGACGAGAACCTATATGACATAACTAGATAGGTTTAGAAGAGTAATTGGCAGGGGTTTCCTAAGCTTCAAGTCTCAAAAGGGTGTGAAGAGAAGAGGGAAGGGGTGCCCTTTTTATAAGGGAGGAGAGGGGCACCTAAGGAAAACCTAATATTGTATTTTACAATAAAGTCATATTCGGATTATAATTGAAAAAATCGATTTATTTCAAATATATGGTGGGGATGGGACGAAATAGTCTCAACCAATATGTTTTAGACAAGTTTAGGTTACTATTTTATCCTTATCATTTAGATTTAACTCTATGTTAAATAATTTAACATTTACCGTGTCTTTTTGTTTTCTTACACTACATGGTTAATAAACATACTGTGATAAGACAAACAAATCCCAACTGGTTCATTATTAATATATATATCCATATCAAATTCATTTGGCCGAACGATATATTTTTAGGAATAAAATAACAATTAATAATATAATACTTATTTTAAAAACTATTTTATGTCAATTTTGACACTATTTGGTACATGATTTTTGTGAAAATCCTAAAAGCGTTATTAGTTAAAAAAAAGGTATTTAAATTAATAATAACATGTCATATTAACCTAGAAAGTTATTTTAATTAATAAAAAATATAAAATTACATTTATTTGGGTATCTAAAACATCAATTCTGTTAATAATCATTAATATGGTAATAACAACATCATCATTGTGTCATAAATAAATTAAATTATTTAGTGTCTAAAAATTATAAATAAAATAAAATTACGTAGGAAATATTTTTATATTTCTAATTAATATTTATAGTAGAATTTATCTTATGTATATCCCTATATTAAAAATGTTTTAGTTATTAAACATTGATTTTAACTATTTTAATTCTTCTTTAAATAAAATAATAATAAATGTCCTAATCTAATCCAAGTAGAACTAAAGGTTAATTTGTTATCCCTAAGGTTGTTATTGGTCTAACTAAACATATCCAATAGAATTAGGACATGTGTTAGGGTAATAATAATATCATTTTTACCCTTAATTATCCTATTTACTTTTAACCATGGTAAATAAAAGTAAAAAAGTTACTATTCACCAAAAATTATTTTTATCTTATTGAACCACATTTTACTCCTTGATATTAACCGTGTCTCTCAGATTTTTGAAATTCCATTCATAGAAGCGGTAAAATTACGTTTTATATAAATTTTCAAACTCTCCTAAGAGGTGGGTAAAAGAGAGTGAAAAGTTCAATACAATTTTTATATGTATAAAATTATTATAAAATGAATCAAAGGAATTACATTGAGATTATATAGATATTATGTATCAATTTTGGCCTAAAATAAATTTAAATAAAATAAATAATTATTTATATAAAAAGTCTGTTTTTAAATAGTAACCCAGTGTTTTCACTATTCATCAAAAATTGAATGTTTTCAGAAAAATACCAAAAATTCACCCTAGGCTAATTTCAATAATCTGAATCCAAAAATTAAGTCCATTTTGAAAGATAAAATTTATTAAATTTTAAAAAGTGGGTATTACATTTAATAATGGCTATTTTTAATAATATTCTAATAGCATATTATTGTTTAGTGATACTCGGTATTGCGTACAACGCAAGCTATCGAGGAAGGTGGAGATTGCATGTAAAGCAAGCCAAGCTAGTGTTGTTTGTAGTGAAAGATTCCTTTGATGATGTATAAAATGATATATCGTTTAGTGAAACTCGGTATTGCGTACTACACACGCTATCGAGGAAGGTCTTGATTACATGTAATGCAAGCCAAGTCAGGAATGTGTGTAGTGAAAGCTCCGTTTGGTGTTTCATATAACATAATCAAAACATATTTCATTTATACATTAAACAATATCTATACTTTATGTTTTATAAAATAATTTCCACAAAACAAACTTGAAATTGTGTGTAACACGAGCCAAGAATAGTGTTGCGTATACTGCAAGCTAAAATGGTGTTGTGTATAGTGCAAGCTAATTTTGGTGTAGCATACCACACAAGACATCAATGAAATTAAAAAAGAATTATTCTCATAAAATATCAGGTGGTTACATTCTACCCTCCTTAAAAATAATTTCTCCCTCAAAATTCTTCCGGGTTATAAATGGTTTATTACTTGAAATCTTCTTTCATAGAAACCCACGTCGTAAAAAGGAATACCAAAACTGAACTTTAAAAACTAAATTATGGAATGTAATAGATACCCAAATTAACAAATCACTAGGTTTCCACATAGAAGAACGTAGGTGAAAATATGGATGTGGAGAAAAAATCTAACCATCATGTTCTGATGAAGAGTGGTAGACGACCTGACTATGAAAAACCAAACAATCACAAAGCCATGAATTTGTGATGATCTAAGGTACCATCTGATTCATCGGATTTAAGGGCAGTAGGACAACATTTTTGGGTTTCAAGATGATTTCCCTAATGTTGAAGAATTTGAATTAGATGAAATAATTACTTTATTTCAGTTTAATCTAACCGTTTTTTGTGCCTTGAACAATTTCGACTTCATCTATTAAAGAAATGAAGTTTAATTTTTCATTTGTGAAGTGTTAGAAGATCATGTGATGGAATTATGGGTCACTCCATATGTCCCAAAATTTTTTTTAACAAAAGTTATCAAATATACATAAGTCCATCTATGGTGAGGTTAAACGTATATGACTCCAAAAATAGACATATACTTCATCTATCATAATGATTAATAAAACTAGTTTCTACTAACCAGTAACTTCATGTAGGACAGTGGTAGGAGATAAAGGCTTGTCACACTATGGTTGTGGGTTTGATTCCCACAGCATTGTCCGATGCGACGGGTTGTCGCCCGTCCTTCATGTTTTCCCTTTTTCTAAAACTACACTGTAATAACATTCCTACAATAAAATAGAAAAAAGTATTAGCCTTAAACAATATTATCGTATGTCTAACTTAATTCATTCTAATATTTAGGATTATCCAAAATAAGTCTATCCATGTTCATAGTAAAAAGAAAACAATTACCAGAAATGTCATCTACAGAGCATGTGAATACCATCATTTATCCCCCATATATCATATGATATATCTTGTTGGTCACATTCCAAACATGTGAATACCTTAATCATGTATTCTCTTGAACCATAGTGAAAACATGAATTTTGTCACATGGTAAGTATTTCCAAATACCAAAATCCCAACAATTCTATATACTCAAACCATGATATCACTTTTTTCCTTATATTAGTCATGAGCTCATTAATACTATCAAACATTTCATTATCTCCTTATCCCATCATTATGTACATATTAGGTGCTCTCCAAAAATATCTGAATAACATTTCATGGTTACCGGTACCATTCAACATATACTTTCAAAACTCAATCAAAGGCAATAGTGTAACAACCGTTAGATTTTTCCTTATTCCATAGTACCATACATTATTCTTGATAAACATAAAATCATTACACTACCTTCTTAAACTACTGACTGAGGTTCATCATTTCTTCCATCTCATATATCATTTGTAGTCTCTTCATCATCATCCACATAAATACTACCCATATGACCATGCTGATTCTCTTTATGAGATTTTCCAATAGGGCATTGGTTTGTATAATGCTCGTACATTCCACATTTAAAACACTTCCCCATTGTTGATGTCTTAGTAATACCATTATCCTTGTCCATGGTGTTAACTAAAACTTTTCATTTACAATTACTAGTTTTGTGTCCTTCTTTTCCACACCCAAAGCATCTTCCAGTTCCTTTGAATCATTCACCCCGATTCCTCTTCCCACATGATTTACATGAGAGAAATTGAACGTTATTTACTCTATGATCATCATGAAACTCCATCATTCTCTTATTAGCTGAGTCGGGAAACATACCAAAGTTGATATTATTGGTCATATTATGATATTTATGATGAGGCATAATAATGATATGTGGACTTCCAGATCCAATTTTATTTGGTTTCTCATGAATAATATCGTTCCATTGTCCATCATATCCTGCATTATCATGAATCTTCCTATTTCCAGCCATTTTCTAAAACCCAAAAAGAATTGTGTGAGAGTCCAAAATCATATTCAAGGGGGATTAACATCAATATAAAACATCTTAGGTTTAATTCCAATATCGTTACTGTAATTATAGGACTATAACCTATACTTATACTTATCCTTAAGGACATCCCTAGACATACGTTATAAATATCTATAGGGATCTCACTAAAGTTATCACATCCTAGTTTCCAAAGGTTGACTAAACAAATCCTCTGATACCAACTGTAGATACCCAAAGATTGACATACATGGAAATTACATTACTTTTGCGGAATACTTATTACATAACAAAAACAAACACCGAAGGACCGTAATAGTTTAATATCTTTGGAAACTCAGAACATAATCTTCTAATCATGGTGAAAGATCTTCAATATCTCCCATAAAGATCATCCCTTTTTGTTTTATTACCTAAAACCTTTCTTTATATCCTGGAAAAAATAAAACATATAAATGGTGATCTGAAAATCTCAGTAATGTTAAGCATGGATAAAATAAAAAAACCATATACATTTGAACATAAAAAATGAACCTAATGTTTAAACATCAAAATCTTGAGCAATGACATAAAAAATAGTAGTATGTATGGCATAGATCATAATGGAACATCAATCCTGATAAAATATCATTGGAATAAAACATGTAATTGTGGAAACCATTAAGAACATGTTATGATTTCTATAGTATCCAAGGCATTTCTTCCAAAACCATCTTAGTGGGAAAAACCCCTTTCTGAATCAATTTCACTCCTCATTTCAGTCCTCTAACACTGAACCAGATTAACTTACCATTCCAGAAATGTATATCTCATGAGATATAAATCATTACCCAATGCATTGGAGGAGATATAGGTCCCACCCATCTCCTAATGAAATCATTCTTACTTGTGCCACAACATAAACATAAACCATTCATCATAACCCAAAGAATAAAATGGGTTTCATAATCATCATCCCATCATAAAATATTCCGTATAAAACAAATGGATATCCATCCATAGTAAGAGAATTGAAACCATGTAAATCATAGAGACATTATAATTTAAATATACACATATGAAATAATGTCATCTTAGATGGAAAAATGGTTTTGATAAAACACTTGAAATGAATTGTTGAGGAACATATCCTTTCTTCATCAAAATCATTTTCTTTTCACATAAAGCCATGAAATTTTAAAAGGAAATGATTTTGTTGAAAATAGTAATGAAATCTTGTAGAGTATGCTTCATTAAAATAAGGCGTTATAAAACCGTAAAAATCCGTTCATGCCGTATAAGTTAAAAAAATATTATTCTCGTACTTTTGTCGGAAAAGTCAAAAAGTACCTCGTATGTCAAACAAAATAAAGATTCCTTACATACCAAGCAGTAAATGTAAAAAATGGGTAAAAAGGACTTTAAACGTACACAAAACCATTTTTTTAGAAAACAGGGACATGGATGATAAATATAAGCCCAGTAAATACTTACGAATAAACAATCTCAGATAAGAATGAGATTGGAATAATTATCCCTTACCTTACGTACGATATGCTTCGTACATATCCAAAACTCTTATATAATGATTTAAATAATGTCATTTACTTATTATAGAATCATATTCATTGTTATTATATCATATATGGTTCACTTATGACTTTATATTACCTGTTCTTTTGTAAATTCCATGTTAAAGCACTGTTTTGGGTAAAATCGTTTTATATATCGTACTTGTTTGGACTTGTTGTTCTTGATATTATTATTACATATATCATGATTTACTTACTTAAATATTGTAATCATGATTTATATATCTTATATATTAAGTATATATATATATAATAGATAGATGAATGAAATGAAATACACCGTTCATGGAGACGGTAGGTCGTACGTACGGATGAACGCTGTATTCCTTTTCTTATTGACATGAATGGAAGTAAGTAGATGAAATATATATATATATACATAAATTAAGTAGATTTATTATTTCATATAATTCAATATTATTCATTATATATACATTGTAATCATTCTTGAATGGTTAACAGGGAGAATGAATCTCATCGCGTCGTGGAGACTGTAATCCATTCATACGCACGAGTGATGATATCGTTCCTATAACTATTGAATGGAATTGGAGTGGATGATATAATACCTCAGAATCATTATGATTTTATAATAACCATATATAGTTATTATTTACACCATTTTACCCATCCACGTAAGGTGGTGGTGGAAAAACTGATTACACCACGATGTGGAGAGAGTATTTCGTACGTACACACACGCGGTGATTTCATTTTCCATAGGATGTATAGAAGGTGAAATGGGGTTGTCTCATATTATGATAACATATAATTATATTAGTGATACATATGTTATTACTATTTAATGAAACAACTAAAGAAGAAGAAGTTGAAGAAGAAAAAAACTTGAAAGAATCGATAGAAGAGATTACCTCTTCATCGATGCACCTCCATTAAACTTCTTCATAGGGCACTAGAATTGGTATTTTGAGAAGAAAAGATCCTATATGATATAACTATATAGGTTTAGAAGAGGAATTGGTAGGGTTTTTATGAGTGTAATGGCTCAAAAGGGAGTGAAGTGAAGAGGGAAGGGGTTCCCTTTTTATAAGGGAGGAGAGGGGAACCTTAAGATAAATTAAAGTATTATTTTATAATAAAGACATATTTGGTTTTTTATAGCTCAAAATTGATTTATTTTGAAGATAAGGTGTGTATGGATCGATATACTCTCATCAAATAGGTTTTAGACATGTTAGGGTACCATTTTATCCTTATCATTTAGATTTAACTCTAAGTTAAATAATTTAACTTTTACCGTGTCTTTTTGTTTTCTTACAATATATGGTTAATAAACATACTATCACAATTCAAACGAACCCCAATTGGTTCATTATTAATATATATATATCCTTATATAAGTCATTTTCCATAACCTTATATTTTGAGGAATAAATTAACAATTGATAATATAATATATTTTTAAAAAACTATTTTATGTCAACTTTGACACTATTTGGTACTTGAATTTTGTGAAAATCATAATAACATGATTAGTTCAAAAAAATTTAATTAAATAAATAATTTCATGTCATATTAACCAATAAAATTAGCATAATTCAAAAAGTCTAAAATTACATTTATATGGGTATTCATAACATCAATTATGTTAATATTTCATTAATAAGGTAATTACTGCATCATCATTGTGTCATAAATAAATTAAATTATCTAATGTCTAAAAATTATAAATAAAATACCATTAGGTAGGAAATATTTTTTTCTTTCTAATGAATATTTATTGTCTACTTTATCTTATGTAAACCGCTATATTAAAAATGTTTACTTATTGAACATTGATTTTAACTATTTTAATTCTTCTTTAAATAAAATAATAATAAATGTCATAATCTAATCCAAGTGGACCTAAAGGATAATATTTTATCCCTATGGTGGTTTTTGGTCGAACTACACTTATCCAATAGAATGAGGACATGTGTTAGGGTAATAATAATACCATATTCATCCTTAATTACCAAATTTACTTTTAACCGTGGTAAATAAAAGTAAAAAGTTATTATTCACCAAAAATTATGTTTATATTATTGAACCGAATTTTACACCTGGATATTAACCATGTTTCTCGGATTTGTGAAATTCCATTCATAGTAGTGGTAAAATTATGTTTTATGTAAATTTTCAAACTCTCCTATGAGGTGGGTAAAAGACGGTGAAAAGTTCAATAAAATTTTTAAATATCTAAAATTATAATAAAATTGTTCCAATGAATTACATTGAACTTATATAGGTATTATATAACAATTTTGAAGTAAAATAAAATAAAATTAAAGAAATAATTATTTATATAAAATGCCATTTTTTAAATAGTAACCTAGTGTTTTCAGTATTCATCAAAAATTGAATGTTTTCAGAAAAATAAAAAAAATTCACTCGAGGCTAATTTCGATATTTCGATTCCAAAAATGAAGTCTATTTTGAAAAATAAAATTGATAAAATTTCAAAAATTGGGTATTAGTATTCATAACGGCTAGTTCATAATAATATTATATTGATATATCGTTTATTGAAACGTTGTATTGCATACTACACACACTATCGAGGAAGATCTTGATTGCATGTAATGCAAGCCATGTCAGGAATGTGTGTAGTGAAAGCTCCGTTTGGTGTTGTGTATAACATAATCAAAACATTTTTCATTTATACATTAAACAAAATCATTACTTAATGTTGCATAAAATAATTTCCACAAAACAAACTTGAAATTGTGTGTAACACGAGCCAAGAATAGTGTTGCATATACTGCAAGCTAATACCGTGTTCTATATAGTGCAAGCTAATTCTGGTGAAGCGTACAACACAAGACATCAATGAAATTGAAAAGAATAAATCTCGTAAAATCTCGAGTTGTTACATGGTTAATATTTTTCCATATAGTCAATAGGTCCCTTCATAGAATAACATGGATTGGTCATATAATATGTCAGTTCCTTCATGCAATTGCATGTTCTTTTGTGTGTTCGATCATATCCTTTATATAATTTATTAGTTTAGTAATGTGGTCATTCAATTTAGATGTTTAGTAAATCAGTCATTATTACGATTAGTCACCTATTTCAGATGGTCTATCCTTCCAATAATTATCACATATGATCACTTAACCATTTCATATGGTCTATATCTACATTTAGTATCTTTTATATTTTAAATAATTTCAAATTTCCAAAATACCTATATTTTCATAAATTCCTTAAAATTTTGTTTAAATTTAAATAATGGTATTTTTGGATTACATAAATATTTTTAAATATGTTTTGAGTCTATTAAATATTTCCTTTCAATTCTGTGACATTATGGTATTTGAATTGGGATTAAATGGTTCATTCTAAGTATCTTTCATTATAATAAATTTAATGTTAAATTAAATGGTATACTTACTAGATTAAAATATTGAGGATTTTAAAATATATTATTTCCTACCATTTAATATATTTTTAGTTTACATTGTGTCCAAAGAACCAAGACCTTATTTTTATGCATTGAGGGTCATCTGACTTGACTCGAGCCCTTCCTTCTTACATGTTCAGGGCATGTTAAACATCCCCATTATTCAATTTTTCCTTATATCTTCATATTTCATTTTAGGTAGTGTTTTTACTTCACTATTTTCCCTTTTATCTCTTCATGTGTCTTGTTCCTAGTCGATCCATTACATTTATAAAATCCGAGTGACAATATCATCTTTTTTTCTCCTAATTTATTTGTTGTTTGTTTTAGAAATTCATTTCTTGTTTGGGGGTCTCAATTCTCTCATATTTTAATGAATTTGAGAAATTATCATGACTTTGTTTTTTAGTGTGGGGGTAGTTATAATTTATTATCCGATCAAACAAAATAGATTAAATTTAATTGGATGTGAGTTGGTGTTTCACATGTTTCATCTATTTCCTTTCTATTTCAGTTACGTTCATTCATAAATTAGAAACTACATAGATAGAAACATTGAATCCATTATGATATTTTGAACCATTTACATCAAATAAAAACTCTTACACTGAATCATTTATTAAACTGATCAATAATAAATATTTTACAACCTATGTATTACTAATGAATTGGTTGTGTATTATTTTGGAATGTCACAAACCAACCCACATGGTCCCCACCGGTCGATTAAAATATTAGAGGGACACCCCATGTCTGCTATAGATATGATAAGGAATGGATACAAGATTTGAGTAGGCAATGATAAAATGGGAGGCCTTACCCAATGTAATGGTTAACAAACACACACACACATACATATCTAAATCAATGAAATAATAAGGATATATAATAAAATAAATAAAATTTAGATTGTAAATAATTTATGGTATAACCTCTAGGATATAATGAAACTATGGAAGCATAGTATAGATTTATAATGTGTAAAAATAAACATTTAACATTAAATGAGGTTCCATACTAAAAAATAGAAATTGGGGAGAATTTAGGGAGCTAGGCTCATAATCTCTAATGTTGACCACTGAACATGGTTAGCTCCACTAGGTACAACTATGATCTTCTAAAACCTATTCCACTAATATCACTTTTGATATACCTATCATCTACATATTGATAAAAACTTGTGTCAAAATACCATTTAATGGTGACTATATACATATTAAATCAAATGACCAAAAAACCAAGAAGGGTGAAATCAAAAGATAAAATAGTAAGACCAACCCATAAGAAAGTGTATAATGAAACCCACCATATATTCTCAAAAATAATCCCAAGATAGAGAAAACGGGGATATCTATCTCCCTATCAAAACAATGAATTATGATTCATCCTTGAGTTCCAAATCTCTATCTTCGATTCCCATCACTTAGTAAAATAGAAAAATAATCTATTTGGAGGGTCGAAACCTCACCAGTGTGCTCCACAATCAAAGTTTCACTATATCTAGTGGAGGAATCTGTCACTTTTTAAGATCCAATATAGAGGGAACCACTCTATTGATAGAGGACCTTCTCCATTAGTATTGTTGGGGTGGGTGTTGGGGGTACCAACTCTACTTCTATGAAGATGTATGGGGACTTTTTCGCTGGTGTGATAATGGGGCATTGACCATATGATCTCTCTTATAACCAAACCTGATCACTATCATCTACAAACTATCATAGAAAGAAGAGTATCACTCATAACACCTCACGTCATATATCTGTTTCTAAAATGTAGGATATTGTCACACTCTACTAAAAAATTTGAACAACATGGGTTCTTTAAGACCCAATTCCGAGTCTCTTTTTTTGATATACACTAGGTTTAAGCATCATTGAATAGTATATTGGGTTTTAGGGTATATATGATGAGCCCTAAATATCTTTAATCATTCCATACCTTATATACCATGCCGATTTTCTTCATCTCAAACCCATGCACTATATACTTTACCATGTACAATTGTTTTTCCCATGTAAAACGGCCATTTCCGAGTACCCTAGATGTGTTAATGTATAAGGAAGTTCCTATTTACATTGTTTGTTCCCATATACATGGATGTGTCTATGCCCATATACTCATAGAGAACACTGTGGGATTCTATAAATGTGTCACACAATGTGTATGGGTCATACAAAAAATGTGCTATTTAACATTTCAAAATTCATAATAATAATAACAAGGGAACTATAGGACATGTTCTTCTAAAAAATACATATTATATATCTTTAATTTTGGAAAACTAAAAAACTCTTCATGTTTCTCTACCATGATGTATCCAATACAATCGTTTCCACCTCAAAATATACCAAGGATCCCATATTTAGGGATGAACATGATCAACCTATTGAGGGTGGCCTGATTCTAACCATTAAATCCTTATGAATAAAATTCATATCACACTGTGCAGCCTTGTCACATCAATAATTCGTGAAACCAAGAGATCTAAACACTAATCCATATTACCAACACCCACATCCAAACTCATACCCAAATTTATCCACAAAACCCTATTTTTTGTCATCTACTCACCCACATCAATTATTGGGGTTTTATCACACTGAAATATAGATTTTAAATGTTAAACCCCAACCATGTAGGCCGAAAATGAGGAAAAATAATAAAGTTGTGGAAATGTAGAAAAATGATGTGAAATCCCAATATGGGATAGCGTGGTTCCATTTTAAGATAACAGAACACTGATCAAATATGAAATCATGGGTGTATAATTTATGAACCCAAGGGTTCAAAAAATAAATTTATGGATGAGATCATGTGAGGAACCTAAATCATTAAACAGTAAATCATATTATAAATTTCTTCTTTATGAATAAATAAAGTATAACAAACTATGACATAACATTAACTACCAATATTGTATGTCAATTGATGATAAAGAATTTGTATGTGTCATTGTTTTTTGTGAGATCTAAGAAATTCATTGTTGGATATGAATCCTGTAATGAATGATATCATAATTTTGATCTATCATCCATCAATATATCTCCTCTTTAGCTTCTCTAATCTCTTTTGGTTATGTGGTTCATCTTGGGGATTCACCATAACATGTTATTTATAATGGATAAGTTAGTTTTAGGTTATGAAAGATATTTAAGGAAACAGTCATTTAATTTATTTAACGCACCAACCAATGATCATAATTAATAGGAGAAACCAAAGCTGACCAACTATATCTTTTACCTGGGGAAAATGACACATTCCAAAAAAATATATAAGTCTCTAATTTCCTATCAGAACTCTTATTCAGTGTGGAAAAGTTTTATTCTAAATGGATGGGAACAATTGATTTAATATTTTTTAATATTTTTTCATTTTAATTCCAATGTCCTATAACACCCAAGAACATTTAAAACTCCAATGAAAACTCCATATATGTAGAAAGAAATATTTAAAGGACTAAAAAACAAATATGATGACACTAAATTAACCGTCCATCATGGTTTTCCACCCTGAAAAGAACATGATACTCAAATAGGTGGGAGAAGAGAGTCCATATATGACAGGAACACTCCCATTATCTCTCTTACATGCTAAAATGTTTCCAATAAACTCAAACCAATGGAGTGGAACATCCATATAGGATAATCACTTTTTGATCGTCGATAACCACTGTGTAATCCATGCAGGTGGATTCATCCATGATGTTTATCATTCTCCATCCAAAGACCTATGATGGGTATGCACTTATCCTATAATCTTTGATACAAGGATGACAACATGCACTTAATCTAACTGTGGGGGAAATGCCAAGAGTTAATCAACATCGCCAACCATTTATATGATCTCGAATGACTTGATAAAACATTAGGATAATTTACTTTTCTAGCCAAATATCTAAAACCCTCATTGAGGGGAGAATATCATGTAAAAACTGTTCGGCTATTAATTTTGTTCCAACATTTCCCATATTCTTTATGATTGGATGGTCTTACATACCCTTCATATATTAATAATGTTTTTTATATGTAATTAATCAAGTTATTATTTATTGTTTCTCATAGTGTTGAAATTTTTATGTTTTCTATATTTTCGTAAAATTTTACAATGTATAATAATTTCACTACATGGGGTATTTGGATATATCAAGAAATGTATATATCATTAAATTAGTTACAAAAATTGTCTTTGTCAAATAACTTCATTTCCAAATCAGCATTGTAAAAATTACTTATATCGATGAATCACCTATATAAGAAACTAGACATATATCTAAACTGAATATTTGAATTGATAATGTGATCTAATTAGATATGGTATAGGGATACATGGTTAAATATTCTAGTTAGTTCTTAATGGATATATAATTCATTTAAATACATCAAATTTGAATGTGAGATTAAGAATACCACATGATTAAAATCTACTATGGGAAGAAGGCCTACACAAATTCAGTTATTTAGGTAAATCATCAATTTTAAATATAAACACATAGATCAATTGGTATATATAAATTAAAATCAGTAAAATTCAGCTACATGGTGATCTACAATCAGTTTTGTCATTCTGCAACAAAAACTATATTACCATTAGTGTACTTTCAGTGGGATTATTTTTTTCATGCATTCATTACATGTTGGATTAGTACATCATGATAAAATAATTACAAAAATAGGAATGTATCAAGAATGGAAAAACTACGGGTATAATTTTTTGGTAAATACTATTTTTTATTTTTATCAATAAAAATGATTTGTGGAATTTATGTTCCACTTTTGTTTTTTATGAATATGATTCATTGAGAATAAAAGTGAAGTTTTCAATGAAAATTAAGATAGTTAAATAGAAATTAATATACATAAGAATGAAATAACTTCATCAACTATTATATAACTCTTTAAAATATATATGTGTTTATATTTTTTTGTACAAGTAATATAAGATTAATAATTGATATACAACTACCATTTTCAATTTATCATTTCTATAGTTTGTAAGACCCTCCTATATCTTAAATTCATTAAAATAATATCTCCTAGATATTTATTATATTGTTTGGTTGTATATTACTACTACGAGACTTATTAATAAATAGTTTGTTTATTTTATTAAGGTTTGTGATGGTTTTTGTTGAAATGATATTGATGGTTGTTATTTGTAAAGCCTGGTAGGATCCTAATTGAAATACACTAATTCTATATAAAGTTTCAAGTTTTTGTAGTTTATCTTGTAGTCATTGAGAAAAGGGAGTGAATTTCCCAATAAAATGAAAAGTCAAATGAAAATCACAAAGATCAAAGAGTTGATCATTTTGTGAAGTGAACTATGAGATTTCTATTCCCTGGACTATAAAAAATTCAATGATTGAATTTTTTTTTCTTCACAATTTTAACATCTGTTATATTATTATGATAATAAATTATATGAAGTAAATAATATCTTAAAGATGGTGGTATATTCTATTAAAATAATTTGAATAACTCAATTCACCCACTCTTGAGTCTTCGTATTTTCAGTTTGGGATAACAATTGGTATCAGAGCTCATGAATTTTTGAGTTCTCATATTTCAAACAATTAATTTCAAAGATAATTTTTTAAATTGATACTAGGAATAAAAATAGATAAGAAATTTCAATAGAATGATAACTGTATATTACATTTGGGAAATATTTTTACTGAAAGCCATGAGTGATAATATATTTGAAAAACTATGTCTAATTTTTTATCTAAAATCAATAAAGCCTTATTAAATTACCAATACACAACATAGAACATGGTATGATAACAGTAAATCGAATTATTGTTTAATCTGTAAATATATGAATTATAAAATATGTAGACTTTGTGAATATTATTCTAACTGAGTGTGACAATGTGAAACGACTCAGGAAATGTGGACTTCTATTTTGGTAGCTTATAAAGGTTCATTAAATGTGTGATTTATTATATATAATACTACTATGATTATTTTAGATAGTTTTATAATGATGAATAAGAAATAATCACAGAGCTAAATGGAAGATAGACTAAGGTTTTAATTGATGATTTAGATTACGAGACATCTATTCCTAAACCAGAGCAATATTTTAAAATTATCATAATTAAACAACCTAGATAGATAGGAATATTGACTTCTATTAGAAAATAAATAGATGTCAAAATATGAAAAAGAATATCTTATAACAACTATTATATTATATAATAATTACATTTAAGATGAATCTAGATATAATATATTGATTAATATGGAGAATTATTCTTGGAATGTCTCTAGATCAAAATATGAAAAAAGAAATTTTATACAAATGGTTCTGTCATTATATGATGTTTCCTAAAATAGTTCATTCATAGACATTATTCATTCACACATTTATAGAAGTCTCATGATGTTATGTATAAATATATGAAGATTTAGTAAATTTTTTAAATAAGTTATAGATGAATGACAAAATCCCCAAAGATGTAAGATTCAATAAATTAATATCAAACCAAATTATCCACAACTACAAGACAACAAAAAGTATGAGAAAATATATTCTAAAAATGTTGAATATAATAATAAAGCTAAGAAACAAATTAATAAAACTTGGTATTCTTTTGAATATTATGGTAATGATATATATTCAATATGAAAATCCAAATATCAAAACAAATAGAAAAAATGTGTTTTTTCCAAACATAAAAATCAGGAACATTCTTAATATTCTTTTATGAATGATTCTGTATATAAAATTTGAAATTAATTTTATAAGTAATTAAATGTATATTTTACCATTATTGAAACCAAATATAAATACATCAAAAATAAATATAAAAAACTCAAAATTTTTATGATTTTATTGAAAATGAAAAGTATGACTTAAATAAACCAATATAAGATTTGAAACACACAATGTATTTTTTTTATTATTTTGATTAACATGGTTACAGGATATAAATGTTTTAAAAAATATGGTCATGGTTTTAAATATTTATCAAGTGTTTTCCAAATAGGTTGTAATTAGTTAAATCCAATTTTACGAAAAAATAATGCTCAAAAAAATTAAAATTTGAAAAGTAATTTACAGTGAAAAAATAAATCCATATAAAAATTATATTATTTTTAGTTATAAGAACAAAACTCCCCCTAATGTAACATTTTTCCCTATGGATAATAAGTGTACTATGTTGATATTTATAGTTTCTTAAGTCGCTATTTTTTTTGAAAATAAAAATTATTTTCTTATAAATGTATTAAAAAATTCAGTGTTAGATTTTCATTAAAGCACATATTGAATTGGCTTCCCAAATATTTAGTTTCCAACTATTTTGGACAGAAGAAAATAATGGAACCAATGTAATGTCTTTATTTTAATTGTCTTTATAATGAAAAAGTCATAATGAATGAACAAAAAAAGTACTTGTACAGTGGATGAAAAAGAAATATGAGTGGAAATTTTTTAAAATACCACTCCTTATAAAATAATGATAGAGTCGATATTATATATTTTTTGATAATTCCAAATGCATGATTATAGAAGTTGGACCAGTTTGAAATCTAAATTCTATTATTGTCAACAAAGTTCATTACGTGGAATGATTAAACTGCAATATGATAAGTATTTCACAATGTTGTGATATAGTTTATTATTTTATCTTTAAATAATGTATATTCTAAATTAAAAAGATGAAATTAATAAATTAAAGGTACCTTGATTGAGAAAAATTTATAATTTATATCTTAATTATTAGAGTCGAGAAAATGTGAATAACATAAATGTTGAAAAAGATGATTCTTGGATTTGGGAGAGAATAATATAATATTTTAATGTCTATTATTTGAGAAAATTTTCACCAAAAATACTTTTAGGATTACCAAAAATTAAATTGAACAAAATGATATTTTTTGATGCATCTATAATGGGAATGAAACAAAATACATATATTCATCTAACTAAGAAGGAATCTACATACAAACCCTTAGAACATATTCGTATTGATTTTTTTGGGCTATCTATAATTCATGATTAATAGAAAATTATTTATTTTATATGTTAATAGATGATTCTTTTATATTTACTTTTATATTATTTTTTTTGTTCTAAGAGTGAATCCTATTCTATTTGTAAATTTTTTTTAATTGGTTCAAAAAGGGAAAGTAACATAAATTATTACATTAATATGTGAAAATAGAGGATAATATAAAACATTGAGAATAATTATTATTATTCAAAATTTGGTATCAATTATACATTTTCATCCACCAACACTCCTCAATAGAATTGTGTTTTCTGAAGGAGGAATAATAAATTTCATAATATTGGTAGAACACTGCTTTGTGAATATAACCTGCCGAATCTTTTTGAGAAGAAGCTATAAATAAATCAAGTTAAGTCATGAACAGAGTTATAATAATGAATATTTTTAATATAACATCATATGACATATGGAATAATATAACACCAAAACATGGATACTTTAATGTGTTTGGATGCATAGATTATATTCTATACATAGTGGATAATCCTCATAAATTCAATCTAATGGATTATGAAGGAATCTCCCATAGGTATTATACTACTTCCCTAGAATATATAGTTTTCAAAATGGGTAAAAAATTATTGAATAATCAACACATGGGAAATTTTATGATATTAGTCATTTTCATCGACAAATGATTCAAGTTGATAATCTAATAGATTTTTTTTTAAACATGATAAGTAAGAAAATTTATAATATAAAGAATGATGATTTCGAACATCATTTTCTTGAAAATAATCCTAAAATCATGGATATTAATGAATTATAATGGTTGAAACCCTAATATCATATAACATTTAATAACAATACCTGTAAAATAGTTATAGCTATTTAGATAAATGTAATTAGACTGGAAGAAGTGTAGAAAATATTATACATTTTTATAAATTTTTATCCCAAATAAATTCTAAATATATATAGGAATCCCTAGTTGATTAGAGATGGGTTTTGTCAATTAAAAAATATTCAATTAAATTCATGAGGAATAAGTTATGAGAAATATTTTACATACCCTTTTACTATCCATTTATAGGAACAAAATGTATTTAGAGGAATAATATGAAAGATCCTAGTGTGATCATAAGGAAAATAATCTAGACTAGTAGCTAAATTTTATAATCAAGATTAATTTATATAATATAAAGAAATAAATTAATCTATCTCTAGATTAGAATCCATTATGATTTTTCGATCCTATTCATCACACATTAATTTTAAAATGTATCAGATAAATGTTAAATATTCCTTATTAAATGGTTTTCTTGGGGAGGAAGTTTATGTTGATAAACCTCCATGTATTTAAAATAATAATTTTCCATATTTCGATTTTAATCATAAAACCACATTATAAATATCGGCAAAAATTTTGATCATTGTATGAATGGTTATGATATTTTTCATCAAATTTACTTTTAGTGGGTGTTGAAAAATATTAATGATTTCAGTAGCTCAATAAATTATGGATGGTATCTTCATGGATACTTAAATGACATTATTAATTTATATGGCATTTTATTCATGGTAAAATAATCAACCTCATATAGATATTACAACGCTTGTGTTGAAAATTTTAGACTTCATTATGTTAACATGGTTTTTGAAAAATTCTGTTGGTAAAGGAAACATCTTTATAATATGGTGGAAAAAATATTAGATACGGTTTTGGTTAATGATTATACCATTGATAATAAGGCCTCCATTACTAGTACTAATATTGAGAATGTAAAATTTTTTCATCACCAATTTTTGAAAAAAAACATTCCACTTTAGATTTTAAATATCCATTTCCATTTAGATTTAATAATGCTTAGTTTTTATGTCAATATTGTAAAAAGATAGTGGAAGACACAAGGGATTATGAGAACTATAACTGTAATTTGCATTCCTATTTCCATATTTTTAATGTACTTAAAACAACAATTAATGATTATATTTGAGAGTGATTTAGTAACATGGATGAAAATATAACTCAGTTGGAATCCTTGCCTCAAAAAACTCAATAATTCTTCACTGAATGCTATTTTTTACAGGTCTTGAGTAGGAAAATAAGATCACACACAATCTCAATACACTTATTAATGTCAAAGAATAAATCAAAATGGAAATATATAATGTTAATTTTATCAAAGATAGTGATTAAAATACCAAGTTATTCATTATTCATCAGAAGTTCAATAAATAAATAGACTCATGGATATTACTTATAATAATGGGGATTTTTTTCATAATTTAGAGAAATTGGGTACTCATATAGTCTCTAAATATATTATCCTCTTTTATGGGAAAATCCCTTAAATTGGGATAATAAAATACATAATTCCTAGCCTTTTGAATCAGGCCTATAACATGAGTTTTACTTACATTACCCTCGAGCTCAGATCACCTTGGTCATATGGGTTTAAAAATTCTTTCCTTCAAAACATTTGGGAGGTCATACATAGTTATATCTACATACCTGTCAGTGATTTTTTCAAATGTGGTCATCTAACACATAGAATCAATGCTCACATTCATACAATCATTAAAAAAGTGTATAATGTGAATAATATTAATCTTTTTAGGAATCAATATATTTATATCACAAAATATAAACACGTTGTGAAAATGTGTACTGACATGTTTACAATTATTTCCAAAAGTATTGTTCCCCAAAAATAGTTAGGTTTCATAAATTTATTTACAATTCAACATATCTTTCTCAATTCTTCTGAATTTTTTAATCTTCTCAATAAATCGACCTTGTGGGGTAATGTTTCTCTCATAAATGATGTGAAATTTTTTATTGATACTCTATAATGGGTCTTCATTTTTATGGTTTTAACCATGTTTAGATACGTTGAGGATTTTATTAAATGGCTCGAAATCCATTTGAGGTTAGAACATATTTCAATTTTCATCAATCGATCTCTAAGGGATACATAATAGGTTCTAGGTCTATTTGAAAAAGTTATCCTCTTTAATAAATTAATTTTCTTATTATTCAATATAAGATCAAAATATTTTTTCAGAACATCGTTTATACAATAAATAAGATACATCAGAGAAGGAATTGTCATTTATTCTCCATGTAATTAGTTATATTCTAATTATATTATCATTTTTTCATGTGGGGTAAAATAAAAGTAAAATGACTAAAAAGTTATATTCTTCATTATGAAAAAGTCTTAGGGAATGACCTTTATTGAAAAACTCATATTTTTTCATTGTAAAAAAATATTAATGCATCTAGAAGAGTGGTTAACTAGTTGGGAATTAGGGAGGGATTGCTTCCTTTTATTTATCTTGATTGTCATTTGTTTTGCTGTAAACTATTTCTTCTCTCATTTTTCTCTCATTGTTATCCAGATTAAAAATAACATAGACCCATGTAAGGGAAATAAAATTTCAATGGTAGGGTGGATTATCCTAATGAAGGATATAATTATTTAAAAAAATCAGATAATATAAATTCCCTACATACCTCATCAATAATATGATAACATATCTAATAAATTTTTTATAGAGAAAAAGAATTCAATAGTGAAATATTTCCAAAATTCCATGGAATAAATGTTGTTATCCTTTTAAATATGGATGTCTTCATATTAAAAATATTATAATAATTAATCAATATTTATCGGAAAACTTCATGTGGAGTCTTGTCAATGGGAATTTTGAGGGAATAACCTTTCTATAGTGTAGAATCTTGTATACAGTGAAATATACAATTTTTCATAAAAATGAGTCTTTAATATATAATACGATCAAATATTCCAATATTAACATTTTTGTGATTTCCCACTGGCATGAAAAAATATAATCATCTATTAATTTTTGTCTATGCAACAAGATTGGTATGCCTCTTCTTAAAATTTTAAACTCTCCTGAACATCACATTAAATAAATTTTTCAATCAAATGGCTTGTTGTGAATTCCTTGGAAATACTTCCTATCGAAATCATTGAAATGGTTATTAATTGCAACATTATAAATGATGATGAATTCATTATTTTTGAACCTTAAATCAATTGATAGATCTCATATAAATAATTCAATTGGGAGTCTCTTCTAGGAAAAATGAATAGTATGGTTCTGGATTTGAATAATCATTAGAATCATCCATTCAGATTGTAATGTCCCGACGTGACTCACTACTAAACCGGTGGCTGGACTAGTCACCACATGACCTCAAGTGTGTATCCCCATATGCTAGAGGCTACTGACTAGAATCGAGGTTCTAAAGATAGTTGGTGGGAAGACTATACCATCTTATCAGAGTTGCACGGTGGTATATCAGTGTAGATAACAAAAAATAGTGGAAGCAGTATCTCATAAATGACAACCAACAGATGATAAATAATACACATTTTATAAATGTGGAAAATTCCAAATTATACAATTGATTCATGCATGACATGATAATTATTTAAAAGTAGAAAAACGTGAAAAAAACATCATGATTAATGTTCCAATACAGAAATAAATAAATAATCACTCAAAGCCCCAAGAAAAATCTCCTTGATGATCTCGAGCATTCGTTTGGTCCATTAATCCTATCTCCCATGTAAATGAAAACAACATAGTCCTTCAACGAAATAGAATATTCTCGGGTACCCAGTGCAATGGCGGCCCGAGTAGGGTGTGATATATAAATATCCATATGACGGGACCACTAGTTTCCACCCCAAATCCAAAAATTTAATAAATTATTTACAACACGTGACATCATGCATAAAATAAAGTATTCTGTACAACGTAACTATAGACTAATGAACCTTCTTCAACACTCAGATGGTGTTTGAACCTTCACTATTCATTAGCCATGAATAATCAACAGTCATTACATAATCATTTTTCACTTATCAATTACCCAAATCTTATTATAAAAGTCTTGAGTTTTTCCCTACACTCGACATCCCCCATTTATGTCACTCACCAGAGATGCATCTAGAGACCATCTATGTAATCAAACTAAAAACTTAATTCAAGCTTCTACTTTGGATTGGATAACGCGTCATAAGTTATTCAATTTAATCTTTCATATATTATGTCTAAGATTGTCCACTAAAATAGTGACTCACTCCTGGTTCTGTCTACAAATAGTGGTTCACCAAATTCATTAAGATGTCTAAACCCTTTCTCAAAATCAATTAAAAAATCATCATGTCACAATAACCTTCATTAACCAGTAACTCAATTTGGGCACGAACAATTGCACCCACAGTCCAATGTTAATTAATGGATGTAGAGCATCATGTCTATCACCCTCATGAGTATTCGGAGCATCGGTCCTAATATCACAACACATGGGTATTTGGAGCATCTGTCCCTATACAATAAAAGAATATTTTCTTACAAGCTAGGTGCAGAACGCCATGTCTAGCACCCCATGAGTATTGGGAGCATCAATCCCTGTCTCACAACCCATCTATCAATCATACATAAATATTTATCATTAGTGTAAAATACCATGTCTAACACCAAAATACCAATCCGTTAATTAATTCATCAACTAATTAACAACACAAAATGCTCTTCAGATCAGTCAACACTTTATTGAAAAAATTTCTTAACAAGTCTAAACCCATCCACTAAAATAGTGATTCATACAAGATTCTAACAATCTACAAGAACCCCATAATCATCACAAAACATGCTGAACAAATCCACGATATTTAGCAACTATCTCACGCAACATATCATATTTTCAATCAACTCCATCCAAGACAAGATAAGGCGTGAAAAACTAATACGCATCAAAAGATACTCCTGGGCAACAATCGTAACAAACAATAAAATCACAATCTTAATTGAATGCATGAAAATTAATTAATTCATCAATTAATAAATTAAATCTCATCTCTTTAACAAATCATCAATTAGTTCACCATATACCATTTAACATGTAAAAATTAATCCATCCAATAATTATTACCAAATTCCAAATTATACCCCGAACATGTCAAATATTCAATATTCCCAATAATTTGTAAAAGCCACAATCTTATCCCTACTCATGACTTGATAATTAATTATACAATTAATTATCCTATTACTCACTCTTCCCATTCAAATCATTCAATTGTTTAATCATATCACTTTAACTAAAATACCAACCCTTTCTTTAAATCGACACATGCTCAAGTCCTCATTTATCACATGTGGGTGAAATTATTTAATAACATCAAAAGGTCCATGAATCAACATATCATAATCAAGGAAACTAAAATTGTCAATTTATTAAAAGGAGTTGAAATCATCATATAAAGTGTTAATGATTTGGGACCCTACCTCGTGGATTTTATGGAAACCACAATGAACGATGAACCCTCAAGAGAAATAGTTTGATTCTTCAAAAAGCCACCTTAGATCACTTGTCCTAGAAAGACCAAGACCAAAACTCATCATACATGCCATCCAGACACATAGATTTACCCATAACAGGCGTAGATCTAAGAATCCGTGAGAAGAGGAGATGTAGATCTATGAAACCCAACAAGAACAAAGAAGAACATCTACCTACCACAAGAATTTGGCATTGATTTTCCAAGAGAAGCCTTTGGATCGCCTCCAAAAATCTTGGGAGAGGTTTTCCAACATTCATGAGAGAGTAATATCGAGTTATGGCTACATAGGAGAAAAAACAAGCCCTCTAGAGGCTTAAACATGTGAGATACACTTTTTTAGGATCTCACATATGTGCTCGCACGGTTAGACAAACCATGCGCTAAATATGCGTTAGATATTGCCTCGGCCACCCCTCTCGCACGACCTCATCGCATGGTCTCTCCTAACCATGTGCCAACCGTGTGGGAGCTACTGCCTCAAAACCTCAACTTTGAATGGTTTGGAAACATGGTTAGACAAACCCTACATCACTTGTAAGACATCCCTTTTACCTCAAAACTCTTATTAATGTTTGTGAAAATGACATATTTAGTTGTTCCAACACTCAAAATATAATTCCGGAGCTCTATTTAAAATGAAAGCCCCATTGATACACTGGAAACTAGTTTTAGAAACATTCGTAATTTTAACCGAGTTAAAAACATGGGATATTTCATTATACCCCCCTTAAAAACTTATCGTCCCCGAGAAGCCATCGGGAACCACTACTAAAACAACCGACCTACTAAGGTCATTTAATCTTGTTAGAAGTGACATGTTGTGTTCCCAATGCCAAACACACCTTTAACCATTCTCAAACCTAGTGGATCAGACTTATTAACTAGATCCAAATATTACTCTAAATATCAAATGTTGGAATAGATCTTATATATTAGGTCATTAGAAGGACCTTGTCAATGTAAAAGGTTGAACCTCGATCGAAAAACAGAATAGGTTTCACATGCTTCCCTAGAAGAAGTCACGGACCCAAAATCCACTTCCACCATGTATCTGAAGACGTGTCTTTAAAACAATTCCAAAACCATCCTCCAGTGTGACGAAGTCCATACAAAAAATCTACTGAAAATTACTAGTCAAGCCATCACAAATCTATTTTAAAAACAAATGTTCCCCAATACGAAACAAAATGTAGCCCAAAGAACCGACTCATTCCGCGTACTACCCAGATAAAAACTACTCCTCAAAACCAAAAACATTTAAACTATATCATGGCATAAGACCAAAACTATCTTACTATCTCCATGATGAAATCAAGATAGGGGACATGCTTGTCATGTCTAGAAGGGAACACTAAGAGTAAATAGAGGTCATGAAAAAGTTCAGTCAAACCATTACTGGACAACTCTGTTCTAAATGTTCGGCATCACCTACAAACACATTCATTGCCAACAAAGTGGAAATACCCACCATAATATTTCCGACGATATCTCAATAAAACATCAACAGCTCACCAGCGTGCTAGATTAACAACAAGATCGGCGTGTTAAAGCACCCGGGTCATTAAAAAATATTCTATGTATTGAATTAAAACTAATTCATTAAATCACAGGTCACTTTACATGGAGTTTACCAGAGACCATACTCAATAGTACAGAAAGACTTATTATGGAGTCATATTGCCTCATACGACCATTTTCCTCGACACGACATAACCAGTCATCTATTACTAAGAGGAAAGGGTCAAATGACCAACAAAGCATCTGACTATGCCCAAAGCATGTCTAACCAGCTGATAAAGAGCATTACTTAATGCTCAATACCACAACAATGTAATGAAACACATCACCTCCCATTCAAAAAAGGGTTTCATAGGAAACTGGAAGTCCTACCTGGGACAACAACACCCAACAACTACAAAGGAGTGAGAAATTCCACAGCGCTAGCAATGCATTTAAGTTCTGAGGGCGCTACAGAATGCAAGTTATCCCCTTATGAATAAATAAGTGTCAACCCTAAGCTGGTCACTTACAAAAAGACACTACGCTCAAAAGCCGAACATAAGGCCATTGATAAGGAGAATAACGGCTATGGAATTTACTCACACTTACATTCCAAGGCAACTCAAGAGAATCCAAACAAACCATTACATGAGGGTTTTAAATAGTGGACAACACAATAGGTTTCATTTCCATGCCTCTTATATTTAATAATATTTAATATCTAATCGTCAAACTATTTATTCAAAACATCGAAGTACCATTTTCAAAATTCCACAAGGAAAAACATACAAGTTTCCCAAAACTACCTTTTTAAAACATTTACCTTAGTTGACATCCCGTCATTTTTAAGAAACTTCTAATTGTAAAAATTTATTTAAGAAGATTAGGTGACCTATGATGATCCCATTATAACTATCCTGGATTCTCTATAAATCTACCCAATTGCAAGACACATGTATAAACAATTTAAACACCCAAATAGTTTATCTCATAAAAACACTCCCCAACTAACCTACTTTCGTATAATTGCATTTTGGAAACTAGACATTTGATTTCAGATCAATATTAAAAGTGTTTCACATTTATAAGCATTTTACACGACATCAAGTCCTCACATTTAATATGAGTTGTAATTTTCAAATTCATGAAGAACCCATGCCCTCCATGGATTTAAAACTGGCTCTCATTAATCGACACCAATGTCTATTTAGAAATAAACATGATCAACCTGATGATCCAAAATATATTGATGGCCACCTACCAATCGATAAGGCACCCATACTACTTATTGATGGATTTTCTCACCCATTTCAGACAATCAATATTTATTTAACATTTTATCTCTATCACCACTTTCAAAAATCAAAATTTCCATAACGAGTTATCATAAGAAGTAACACAACAACATGTTATAGCACAGAAGCATGTCACAATGACAAAACATGATAATAACTAAGGTAGTATGAAATATAATCACTCAAGCGCGTTAAATCTATCACTGTAACAAGCTATCTAGAGAGGCATGCTAAAGTAGATCTAACATGGCATTGCAACTAATGGAACACAATCCAAATTTGCAAGAATCCTACTAATGAAACTACATGGTATGTTATATGCATGATATGTGAATCTCTAAGTGCCTAAGATGATGCATGTATGAAAATTCCTTGCCATATGAGGCGAAGAAAACTATTCATTTCAAAATTCTCAAAATCAATAAATAGATGAAAATACACAAGTCAATCAATATGAAATCATATCAAATATAACCTCTAATGGTACAAATAGAAATTCCCATCATGGACCACGTCGTCATTTCCCGTACATGTGGTGATCCGTCCCAAGCATGGCTATTAACCCAAGTGCCGACACATTCCTAGTATCCTGTCTACCAACCCCAAAATAGTAAGACAAAGGAATAGAAAGAAATGTAAACCTCCCTTTGATTCCACTTTATAACATCCTGACCCATCTAACCACTAAACTAGTGGTCGGACCGGTCACCACATGACCTCAAGCGCATCTCCCCATATGCCAGAGGCTTCCAACTAGCAGCAACGGTCTAAGGATAGTTAGTGCAGAGACAATACCCTCATACCTGAGTCGCACAATGGTATATCAGTGTAGATAACAAACAATAGAAGAAGCAGTATCTCATAAATGAAAAACATCGGAAGACAAATAATACTCATATTATATAAGTGACCGAAGACAAATTATACAGGTGATGCATGCATGATATGCTGATGATATAAAAGTAGAAAATAGTGAACATAACAACACGCTTTACATTCCAATACAGAAATAAATAAATAATGACTCAAAGCCCCAAGGGCAATCTCCTTGAGCATCCCAAGCATCTGCTCGGTTCTTTACTGCTATCTCCCAAGAAAATGAAAACATAGTCCTGAAACCAAATGGAATCTACTCGGGTACCCAGTGCAATGGTGGCCCGAGTAGGGTGTCAGATTTAAATCTCTGTAGGATGGGACCACCGGTGTCTACCCCAAATCTAGAAATTTAATAAAGAATTTAGAACACATGATGGCATGCATGAAATTAATTAAGCAGTACAAAGTAACTATATACTCAAGTACCTTCTTCAGCACTCACCTGGTGTCTTAACCTGCACTATTCATCAGTCATGCATACTCAATAATCATTACATAATCATTATTAATTTATCAATTACTGAAATATTATTATGAAAGTCTTGAGATTTATCCTACACCCGACATCCCTCATATAAGTCACTGACAAGAGATTCCTCTAGAGACCATCTATGTAATCATCATAAAGACTGAATCCAAGCATGTGCTTTGGCATGGATAACATGTCCTAAGTTATTAAATTTAATATTTCATATATTATGTCTATGACAGTCCACTAAAATAGTGATTCTCTCCTAGGTATTTCCACTAACAGTGGTTAAATCAATTCATTAATATCCCTAAACCTTTTTTTATAGTCAATTCACAAATCATCATGTCACAATAGCCTTCATTAACCATTAAATTACTTCTTTCACAAACAATTAGCCCCACATTCCAATGTAAATTAATGGATCTAAAACATCATGTCTATCACCCTCGTGAGTATTTGGAGTGTCAGTCCTTGTCTCACTACCCATGGGTATTTGGAGCATCATTCCCTGTCCCAAAAAAGAATATTTTCTTGCAAGATGGGTGTAGAACGCCATGTCTATCACCCCGTGAGAATTTGGAGTATCAGTCCCTATCTCACTACCCATATATCAATCACACATACATATTTATCATTGGTGTATAATATCTATGTATAACACCATAAAAAAAATATGTCAATTAATTCAACAACTAATTAACAATGAAAAATTCTCTTCAGATTAGTCGACACTTAATTAACCAGATTCCTTAACAAGCCAGAACCCGTCCACTCAAACAGTGATTCTTCTAGGACATTGACAATCTAAAATAACCCCAAAATCATCACAAAACATGCAGATTAAAGCCATGATATTTAGAAACTATCTCACACAACATATAATATTTTTGAATAACTCCATCCAAGACAACTTAAGGAATGGAAAAAATTACGAATCAAAAGATACTCTTAGCCCACAATCGTAACAGACAATCAAATCACCGTATTAATTTCATGCATGAAAATTAATTAATTAAACAATTAATTAATTAATTATTATATCGTTTTCCAATAATCAATTAGATAACCATATACCATTTAACATGTAATAATTAATCGATCTATTAATTATTACCAGGTTCCAAATTATATCCCAAACATGTCAAATATTCAATATTCCCAATAAGCTGTAAAAGCCACAATCTAATCCCAACTCATGACTTGTTAATTAATTCTACAATTAATTATCATAATACTCATTTTTTCAATTCAAATCTTTCAATTTTTTAATAATATCAATTTAACTAAAATTGCAACCCATTCTTTAAATCAACACATGCTCAAGTACACATTTATCTCATGTGGGTGGAATTATTTAATCACATCAAATGTTCCATGCATCGACTTATCATAATCAAGGAATCTCACATTTATAATTTATCAAAAGGATCTCAAATTATCTTATAAAGTGTTAAATATTTGGGACCCTACCTCGGGGTTTTGACAGAAACCACAAAGGAAGAAGAACCCTAAAGAGAAACGGTTTGATTCTTCAAGAACCCACATTAGATCACTTATACTAAAAAGAACAAGACAAAAATCCATCATATGTGACATACACAAACATATATTTACCATATATGGGCGTATATCTGAGAAACCGTGAGAATAAGAGATTTAGATCTATGTAGATATAAGAAACTGAACAAGAACTAAGAAGAACATCCACTTACCTCAAGAATTCGGCTTCGATTCACCAAGAGAAGCCTTCAGATCACCTCCAAAATGCTTGGGAGGGGGTTTTCAACCTTCAAGGGAGATTAATCCAGAGTTATGGCTGCTTAGAAAAAAAGAACCATCTAGAGGATTAAACATGTGAGATCCACTTTTTAGGGTCTCGCATATGTGCCCGCATGGTTTGGTCACACGGTTAGAAAATCGTGCAGTAACCATGCATTTGCTACTTCCTCACCCACCCCTCTTACATGACCTCATCACACAGTATGTCCTAACCATGGGCCAATCATGTACGAGCTACTTCATAAAAACTTCACCTACACACGGTTTGGCTACACGGTTAGAAAAATTGTGCACCGCCCGTGCGACTTCCCTTTTCCCTCAAAAAATATATCAACGTTAGATAAAAACGATATCTTTAGGTGTTCCAACACTCGGAATAAAATTCTAGAGATCGATTTAAAAAGAACGACCCGTTGATAAACCAATAAAGAATTTCAAAAACATTCATAATTTTAACCTGGTTCAAAACATAGGATCTTACACATATACTCCTTTATTTGTAGGTTTAAAAATTAAAAAAATACCAATTGATATTTCTCTTCAATCTATTCGCACCCTCTTGTGTTTAGAATCTTCCCTATGAAATTTATATAGGGATGATATTAATGATATGTTTCATTTTTGTTCCACTACTTCACCACTATTGAAATCCACTACTACATTATTTTAAGTTAGTATACCTTATGAGTACAGTAAACATGTGTACCACATGTATTGTATAAAAACACTTATATCAAATTCTCTATTAGATCTTTTATTAGGGGTCTATTTAAAAATTAGACTCATTATTTGGGCCAGCAAAAAAAGTGGGTTTAAGAAAATTATACATTTCATTTAATGATGGACCTCTCATTAATCATAATTTCTATGAAAAATGAAAAAGTTTGCCAATAATTCTTTTGTGATAACATAATTCCTGATCATACTGTGTATAATCACATTGACATTAAAGGTAATTATCATCATACTTCTTGAATTGTAGAAGTCATGTGGTTCCCCCTTTTTAGGGTTGTATCAAATATAATGTAGATGAAGAATCAAGAAAGAATCGAGGACCATCAAGATAAGGTTTATTTTGTATAAATCACAATGTTGGTGTTATGGGAAGGCTCTATGGACCAAAAGGAATCATTACATACATTGATACTGAAATTATTAATTTAATCACAATATTTGAAGTCGAAATTCAGTGATAATATCTTAATTTGTGGGTCTAATGTGACTCTACCACTATGGATAAATCTTTTATGATTGACATAATTTATCTCTCATACAAGATTACTACTAAATGGTTGAAATTCATGGAGAATAGTGTGTCCATTAATTTTATTAGTGCACATACATATCAGGATGAAAATCATTAGGAATAAGGGATTGAAAACAATGGGTTTGATTCTATAGATTTAATATGGATAAAGGACGTTATTAATGAACTCCCTTCATTTATTCTAATGTATATTTTATAAAAATACCTTTTTAGACATCAATAAAATTACATTCATCACAAAAATTAGGCATTTTATTTCTATTGATGTTCTCAATTGTTAATAAAAACATCCTACATTATTTTATTAATTATATCTGTTATCACTTTGTGGAAGTAAAATTAATATATTATACTTAATTATTTAAATTAATCCATATTAGTTTTTAGAAAAATAATTTCATTCCTTAATTTCAATTATATATATTTATTATAAGTCAGAATCATGTAAAATTTCAAATTTGTGGTCATAACTCTTTGGGTTATTTGGTCAATGACCTAAATTCCATTCGAACCTCAACCTATTCATTTAGTCCCCTACATCTCTTCTATCATAAGACAAACCATCATCATATTTTACCTCCTCATCTCTCTTCATAACTTTTCAAAATTCTATTGATCATACTCCTTGGGATGGACAATGTATAAAGATGATGGATTCTCTATTTCTTTGAAGAAAAAAAAGTTTAGTGGTGCACCATGTAGGTTTATTTCTATAATATCATAAACATGGTTTGATTAAAGGATAAATAGATTCTACTAAAGTAAGTCCTTTAGTTTCACATTTGAGTATTTTTTATGATAATAATTCTAGTTTCTTATTTGAGGAATAAACGATTGAGTGTTTTCAGAATATTAAGTTATAGATTTATGGAACAGAGGATGTACTTTCTTATAATATAAGATGAATCGTCATATTAGATTCATCAATCATGTGGGTCTAACCCAATAATTTTCCCCATGAGGGGTAGTTTAATTTTAGTCATTCTCTAATTACTAAGAGTTAAGTGGGACCAACTAAAGCATTCATGTTTCTTTTTGGAACATCTTACACTATAAATATTCATATAAAGGACTTAGTGACTTAATTTATTGTTTTTTTAATATTGTTTGAGATGAGATTTTCATTGAATATAGTGAGATAGAAAAGGTGTAGTTTCATGTTTTTTATATCTTATGTATCCTAATTTATAATCTGAAGTAGAATCTTCTATGATACATTATGTGTTTTATTCATCATTATTGTAAGGGGAATGGTTGGTTTAATTATTACACCTACATCAGGCTTATATACCTACAAAATAAGTGGATCTAAATGAGTAATATATAGTGAGGTGTTATAAATGTAATACTCTTTCTATTATTTTTGTAAAAACCATTGGATATTATTGATAAACCATATAAAATTAATTGTGACATGTTTTTTAGGAAGGTGTTAATTAGGTGGAACCATCCCATTGCTCACCATATATAGATGTATCACCTGTTGAGATGGTAAATTTTTTTGAGGTGTAATAGAAATTTGGCTACAAAGAAGATAACTAGCTACCTAATGTCATTAATGCTATAATAAAGATAGCTCAGACTAAAGACTCATAAGTAGTTAAAGATAGTAAAGTAATTCATCATGTTTATCTAGTTTTTGAAGTAAAATTTTGTAGCTAATGGGGAATATCCATTTAAACTTCTGCCTAGTTCATAGGATACTGAAGGAAGACCTGAAGATATAGTTGAGAATTAGATGGATTATCAACTTCTACTTATATCACCATATGGGAGAGATATAGGTGGAGATTTGGTTATGTAGGTTGTTGAAAATTCTTTTATACCTCCCATCAATAATCTTCCCTTGTGCATAAGGATACACATTGTATATGTAAGATCTATGATAGTTATAAAATGAATTTTTTCCAAAACTATATTAATAGATTTTTCTAAAATTAGAGAAGATTAAAATAAGTTTAAAAATTAATTGATTTACTCAATGTATGTGATTAAATGACTCAATGGAAATTATATATCAAAATCCAATTTTAAAAATTTTGTTGGGATCTTGGAAAACCATTATGTTTTAAAAAATATCATTATAAATTTTCTTTAGTGAAATAACTTGTTTTGGGTGTATATTCAAAAGAATATGAAAAGTTTAATACTCATGTGACAAGGGTGAAAATGTTTATTTAAAAAAATTCATAGTTCAATGAGTTTGGAGTGTTAGTTTCATTATATAGATTCAATGTTTTAAAGCCTACAATGGTATAAGTTGACATGTTTTATTAGGTAGTTGTTGAAATTAATGGTTTTAAATATAAAATAATGGAATGATTGCATACTCAAAAAAGTGTAGTAGTATTTCAGTTTGAGTTCCATAATAGGTTTTAGTAAACACTAAATTCCATGTATTCTTATATTTATACTTGGTATGATATGTTCAAAATTGTTAATATTAAATATTTCTAGAATGATCTTTTGTGTCACTTCCAAGATAGTAAAGAAGTTGTTAGAGCGATTAGTGTTGTAATAGATGTTTATTTTAATAACATAATTGTTATCTAAAATAACCACTATGTGGATAACTAAATGTAATTCTGGAAGTATAAAAATCTACTCAGGTGTGATATTTATGTCAATTGGTAATATTACCATTAATCAATTTTGATTATTATATTTTCATGTAAATATTTATAAGGATGTTGAAGGTTTATACACTAAAGGGGATTCCAATTCAATATAATGAATTATAATTCCAGTAGTTCTATTTTCGTATACAATGTATTAGATTTTTTTTACCAGCCTCTAATATAATGACCCTAACCATTCGCATATAACATTACATGACTTTAAGTATAATTATTCATCAGTGTGAAATCATGTGATCATAATGTCTATTGTCTGGGAAGGATAGGTTTATAAAACAGAAAACATGGAACTAAATAAAAAATTTCTTTATTTAATCATCAAATTGAGATCCTAACATTCAATTTTCTCAAACATCTGTATAAGGAACCCTTGGGAACACATGAAAAAAGTGATGATCTAAATATCCCTATATGGGAATAACAATAAGAATAAATCATTAGCACATGGGATATAAGGAATGACATGATGGTATAAAAAGGAATTTAACATATGGAATCATAAAATATAAACATGGAATCATATAAACATGGAGTCATAAAAATGTGGAAAAAACATAAAACATGTCATTATAATGATTCAAGGCTATCCTCAAAGACTATTTCACATGGCAGAACAATCCATGGCTAACTACCAAGATCGTCGCACATGGTAGCACAAGCCAAGCCTAACTGCCAAGACTGTCGCACATGGTTGTAAAATCCAAGGGTATCCGCCATGAAATTCACACATAACGTCCCATGATACTCATAATTACCGAATGAATTGAAGTTCCATCTAGACTCTCTAATCTTAACTTTTCGTGAATATGTCTACCACATAATGAATCACAGATAATCAATCTTATATAAACATCAGGGTTACCTATGGAAAGAACTGGGTACCACAATCATATCAATATTTTTAAAAAATGGTTGTATCATAAAAGAATCCATGAAAGAAAGTAACTAAAATATAAATGGAAATTTATAATGGAAAATAATAATGTGTCATGGTATGTGACGTCAAGTCGAAGTGACAAATTATAAGAAATGTATTTAAGAAAATTTACCATTAAAACATTTATGTGTTGTTTTAAATAAAATACTAAAATGCCTTTAAAATAAAAAAGGGAACAATATTTTATATAAAAGAATATGTGAACCAATTAGGAATTCATAAAAAAACACTAATTTTATAAATACAATGGTGGGTTAAAATATAAGATACATTTCACATGAAATTGGGTAATAATTTGGGATGTTCCCTTAAAATATGTTTGTTAATCGAGAAGTATTGAAGAGGGAATCACTTAAAAACATGTCAATCCATGAAACAAAATGAGATATGGATCTTGAATCCTGAGTTTGGAGAATATAAACATTATTTAGAACATTTTACATAAATGATAAAGAGAAATTCATTTGGATAAAAAATATAGATCATCCTGAAGGAATAATAATGGTTTGTGTAGAATCCCTTATAAAATATTGGAATGGTATCATGTTTGTATAAGAGAGATTAAATTGATAGAGAGGGATATATCATAATTTATAAATTAATAATGTAGTTTAGGGTATGTTTAAAAGCATTCCCCATCATTAGGAATTAATCATAAATGGGAATAACATATAAGAGATTCTTCAATAAAAGTGAAATAGAGGAGATCCCTTACCTTAAATCTGATAGTGTTCTCTATATGATATTAATTAATTGAATAATCAAATAATGTTCATTAATTAATAATTAAAGAACCTATTTTACATTAAAATTATGTAGTATAACCTTTTGGAGTTCATTCATAACCATTTTGAATGGTTATGAGGTTCAATTTCATTGTTCGTGTTCGTTTGTTTTTTTTATGGAGTAGTTCACTTATATTCATGTTCGGACACACATGTATGATTAAGGTGGTTGTCTATAATTGATGTTAGATAAAATTAGTGATCATGTATAATATTACATGGGTATAAATGTAATTCAGTTACATGGAGTGATGTAAAATAATTATAATAAACATTAACTTGATTTTTATTATTATAATACATCATGTGCGGAAAAAGGATTAAAAAAAATAACATTAGGTATAATAAATATTTAATAGTCCATTTAAACAATAAAATTGTTTCATGGCCATGAATGTATAAGGTAAGATAAATTTAATAAACATTTACCTTAAATTTGGTTAATTAACACATATCAGATTGTGTCTTTAGTACAAGTATAAAAGAAGAGTAAATGAGATATGATGATTACATAATCCATTAAAATAAAAAAATTCCAGTAAATGTAAGGTACTAGAGTTTTCATAACATTTGGATGAGGAGAGTTGTGGATAGAAAAGACAACAAAGAAACATGAAATGAAAATGAAAGAAATGAAAAGTGGGGTTTACCTCTGGATTTACTCTTCCATAAGAGCATCTTCACTGGAGATGATTTTTTATTTTGAGGTGACCATGGGTTTTAAGATGTTGGGGAGGATCTTGGGGAGATATTAGGATAGAATTTAAGGAAGTAACATGGATTTAGAGGAGTAAAGAGAAGATGAGAGTGTTGGTGAGTTTTATAGTGGAGGGGAGGAGGGTCTTCTTAATATTTAGATCATTATTTTATTATTTTTTCATAAGAAAAGAAATTGCAGTGAGTCTTATGACCAAATGTAGTAATTTTTGAATGTGGGTTTGTTATTTGGGTTCTTACATCATTTATTATGTCAGGAATAGTGGTTTTAAATTATAATGTATTTATACGGTAAATATATGTATTTTACTATTCAAAAAAAATTCATGTATTTCATAAAAATTCCAAATATTCAAACTAACCATTTTTTAACTTGTAGAATCCCAAAATGAAATAAATTTTTCAGAAAAAAATAAATCTAAATAATTTAAATTTTAACTAATATCAAAATATACCTGAAAAATATAGATTATAATATAATAATTGCATTTGTAATTCATTCAAAAATTACGTAGGATCTTATAAAATTATCTGAAAACCAAAATACATACCATTGTAAATTTATAAAAACTTTTTTTGAAACTATATTTTTTTAAATTAGTTAATTAATTGTAATTAATTTTTTATTACATAAAAATATTCCAATACTTTTACTATGGTCATATTATCTCTTATAAGATGCCTAAATTTTATTTATATAATCGAGGGTGAGGTTAGTTTTCTATTGGATGATGTACTGTTAATAAGGGTCATATTAATATTAATAAGGATAGTTTACTATTTATAAGGGTAAGTTACTATTCACAAAAATGATTTTCTTATCGGAATCACCACATCATTCTGATTGCAACCATGTATGTCATATTTTTAAAATTCAAATCACAGAAGTGCCAAAATTATGTTTAAAGCTCACATTGTACTTATTATTTCATTTTGTTATTATTTAATGTGATTAGATGAGATTATTATTAGAATGTAATTTCCATTGATACAACATTGGGTCATTACATTATTTTCCCCTTATGAAATTTCTCACTCAATTTTTTTTACATTCTAAGACATAAACAAATGTGTGGAATATTCATTCATTTCCTCCTCCAGTTCCAATGTTTCCTCTTCGTACTTATGGTTTCACCATAGTACATTGATGAGGAGAGAAGTCTGGTTACATATTACATCATCTGTATGATCAAATATCTTCATTGCTTGTTCCTCGTATGAAATATCATTCTCCAACTGTACCACCTCTAAAGAGAGTAAATGTGAATGGTCGGGTATGTACTTCCTTAAGAGGGCTAAATGAAATACATTGTACCCATTAGACATGGTAGGTGGTTGTGCTAGCCCATAGGCCACCACTCCAACATGATCAAAAATCTAGAAGGGGATGATATACCTGATACATTGCTCTCCTTTCCTCCCAAACCTCATGACCTTCATCAATGGAGATATGTGTAGAAATACCATGTCTCCAACATTGAACTCATGTTCTCATTGAAGATTGTATGATCAATTTTTTTGTCAGCTTAGGGATACCTTGATGTTCTACTAAATGTTTTTCACCTTTTCAACCATTTCTTCGACCATTTATGGTCCTAACATCTTACAATCATCGATTTCATCCCAACATGCCGATGTTCTTAACCTTTTCCCATAAAGTGTTCATATGGTGACATTCAGATTCCTAAGTGGAAATTAATGTTGTAAGATAATTTGATGATTGGAATATGTTGTCACATCCTCCATTGATGTACATAGAGCACACCCTCAATATATCTTCTAGTTTCTAAATAGTTTCATCAGATTGGCCATTAGTTTGAGGATGGTAGGACGTAATGAAGTTCAGTTTAGTTCATATAGGATTTTGAATAATTTTCCAAAACATTGAGGTGAATCTCAGATCTCGATTGGATTCAGAAGATATTGAAACTCCATGTATCCTTACCACCTCTTTGACAATTATCTTTGCATGTTTATCCAATGATAAGTCCTCTTGATTCAAAATAATGTGAGTTTTCTTGGTACGATGATCCATAATGAACCATATAGAATTATATTATCTGGATGTCTTTAGATATCTAGTGACAAAGTCCATTGTGATGTTCACCCACTTCCATGTTGGTATAGGTAGTGGGTTCATCACCCCAAAGACATAATTCATTTAGCCTTAACCTTATGACATATGAGGAACATTAATGTATACTCATAATTCTATCTCTTCAAATTGTCCTAAAAAATTTCTCTCAGAGATGTCGAAACATATTTGTGTTCCCTAGGTGAATAGGGAAGTTTGATCTCTGTTCTTCATTAAAAATATCCTTCTTTATCACTGGATTGGATGGTACACATAATCATGACCCAGATCCAACAACTACTTCCTCATCAATCATGAACTCATAGGATTTCCCATTTTGAATAGCTTCCACCCTTTTTTAATTTCCACATATTTTCTTTGAGAATCCTTTATTTTCTCCATGAGGGATGGTTGAGAAATAATTTGGTGAAGAACTGATGATCTTCCTCTTCTAATGATACCCATATCCATACTATTAATATATAATAAGATAATATCCTTTTCAATTCCCATCATTTACAATGATACAATATTCTCTCTACATTGAGAAACCTCCACCTTGTTCGCCTTGCTTAGGTGGTAGTGGATTGAGAAGTCATAATCCTTGATGAGTTTTATCCATATTTTCTAGTTCATATTGATCTCCTCTTGTGTGTATATATAGGCTAGACACTTATGATCAGTATATACATCACACTTCTCCACATAGAGATAATGCTCATAGATTTCAAATACAAATAACACAACCACCAGCTCCAAATGATGAGTATGATAGTTATTCTCATGTATATTTAGCATCCCTAAGGAATAGGCTATCAAATAATCATTTGTAATTACATAACAGCCTAATACCTTCTTTGAAGAATCACTATACACCCCATGGAGTTCAAAACTTATTGGGAGTGTGAGTAATGGTAAAATGAATAGACTCCTTTTCAAATCCTTAAATAGTATTCAGATTCTTGAGTCTGAAAACCCATCACTACGTTTTATGTCATTGTGGTCATTAGGTTTGAAAATCATGAAATGTTAATCATAAATCATTCGTAATAACCTGCTTGACCCAAAAAGCTACTGAACTGGGTTACATATGTTTTCATGTCCCACTCTTCAATTTCTTTTGTCTTGGAAGGGTCCATGGATATCCCTTTGCTGGTGATAAAATTCCCCAAGAATGATACATCCTCCATCCATAACTCACATTTTCTATATATTTCATAAAACTTATAACTTCTCAAAGAATTTAACATGACATTCAAATACACATCATGTTTCTCTAGGCTCATGGAGTATATCATAATATCGTCAATAAGAACTACCACAAATTTTTCAAGATAATCTCTAAAGACTCTTTTTATTAAATAAATGAAAATTTATGGATCATTATTGAGTCTTAAGGGAATACCTATGAACTCCTAGATTCCATACCTCGTCTATATGGAAGAATTTATAATATCATTCTTCCACACCATTTAATTATGATATCCCTACCGAAGGTCCACCTAAGATAAATAACTGGCCCTATGAAGCTGATCGAATAAGTCATCTATCCATGGAAGGGGATACTTGTTGTTTATCCTGATTTTATTGAGCTTACGATAATCAATGAAGTGTCACATTGATCCATCATTTTTCTTGACAAAGAGGATCGACATGCCCTGTGGGGAAGAACATGGGTTCATAAAAACCTTCTTTAGATTCTCTTGTATCTACTTATTTGGATCTTCCATCTCTACGGTGGAAATTCTATATGGTGTCTTTGATATAGGATGTGATATGGAAATATTTTCAATTTATGACTCAACCAACAGATTAGGTGGAATACTAGGAAACTCTTCTAGGAATACATCAGTCTAATCCATGATGATGTTCATTTCATCAAGCATGATTCTCTTCATTGTCTCAATTATTTGAGATAGATATTAATCATCATAAGTAAATAATATCCACAAATGAGATAGTGATTCTAATGGTGATTTATCTTCCTCATTAAACATGTAAATAATTTTAGGATGCTTCAAGATGTGAAGATTGATCCCCCTTTCCCGACAGATGATATCCGATTTGTATTAAGATAGCCAATCCATGCACAAGATAGTGTCGTACTACACTAAAGGAAGTATGATGATATTTTCTTGGAGTTTCAGACCACAAAAGTTTACTGGGGAGGATTTATAGACCATGGATTCAATAATTTACTGATTCTCTATTGTCACAGACAACTTAACCTCTAAAGTTTGAGGTGGTGTTTGAATAGTTCTAATAAACATTCAAGATATGAAACAATCTGAGAACCTGTACCAAATAGTATGTTTTCTATTATTGAATGAATAACTAGAATACCTATCACCATTTCATTTTCCAGATCCACCCCATCATAAGTGATAACAAAATCCCTTTCTTTTTCCTTAGAGGTTATTGTGGATTGCCTCCAACAACCCTCATCTTAGGGAAATTGTTTACATAATTCCAATGCTCCTTCCAGTTATAGATTACAATACCGGCTGATTGTTAATCTGGACCTTCATTTCTTCTTATATATTAGTGGGATTCTTCATATCCCATCAGAAATTTTTATCTAGATTCCCCAACATTCCAAATATAAAGTAATTCCTTGTTCCCATTTGATAGTTCAAAGGATGCTTCTTCCAACCATTTTTATATGTGGGGTGATTGAGCTTCTTCCCATCCTAGAAATTATTTATGGGAACTCCTACATGAGATTAGATTTCCCTTTTCTTGTTGTTGCACCAACTATACCAATTAGAGTCTCCAATCATCATTTCCACCATGAGGGAACAACAGATAATATCCTCATAGTGTTCGAATTCTCAAATTTACATAACTTTTTGTAGAGTCCTCTTTAGTCCCATAAAGAATCAATCCACCTCATTTTCAGTTTTCACGAATAATCCAGAGGAAAACCTTTCAAGCCTTGTAATGCTTTCTACATATGCCAAAATTGACTCATCTTCCTTCTTCTTAAGTCCATATAACTCTCTTTCCATATTTTGATGGAGGATTTGTGGAAAATATTTATTGAAATAAATACTCTTGAATACCTCCCAAACCATGGAATAATTTTCCACATAGGTATTCTTATTCGTGATTAGTGACTACAACTAATCAGATTCCCCATCCAAATAATACACCACCTGCACAACCTTCTCTTTATCTAAGCACCGGAGGACTGAGAATATATTTGCAATGAAGTTAATACACTATTTTCTGAGGAGGGGATTAGATGATCCCCTGAACATGGGAGGCCTTGGCTGCATGGGTGATTCAATTGAAACGTTATTTTTTCCTTATAGGATAGGGTTCTCTGCATTTTTCAATTTATAATTTATAACTTGATCCAGGTGAGCATGTACTATCATGGTTTTTTTATCACTTGTTCCCATCATATTAGGCGTATATTTAGTTCTATCTTCACATTCCCTATCACATTGATTTTTGACATGTGTTATTCTTTTTACAATCATTAACTATGAAAAATAAAATACTATTATATGTATTTAATACTTATATATTGATCATAAAAATGAAATAAGGAACATAACTGGATAAAATTGTAAAGGAGAAGAATATATTAACTAGTGATTACCTATGTTTAAATCCAGTTAATCCTTGATCAGTTTCTTAGAATATATTCTTATTGACACTTTTTTATTCCTTCAATAATGGTTTGTACCATGCTTATGAAATTACCAAAGTGTATCCCCTAGGAGTGTAAAACCAAAAGTGTATCAAGGCCCGTTGTCGTGCATCAGTTCCCGGTCGAGTCTAGCTCAATGCTGTGTTTTGAGTTTTACCCCTAGATACATCTGTTCCAGAGCCACCTCTACCAATTTTCATCCTAACATGTATGTACATTCTTGACAAACCAGTTACTCAAAACGTACAAAAATTTATGGGGGACGGGGGTTCTTATACATAGTCACAACCTTATTGTTCTAAATAATGTGCTCTATTACTAATCTCCAAAAAACAAATAGACCAACATATGATACCAACTATAATGACCCAAACCATTTACATATAAAAATACATGATTTTAAGCATAATTATACATCAATGTACAATCCAAGGGTCATAAAGTCTACTGTTTGGGAAGTCTAGGTACATAAAACTGAAAACATAGAAATAAATTAATATTTTCATTATTTAATCTTCAAATTGAGATCATGAATTCCATTTTTCTCAAACATCTATATAGGGTAACATGGGGAACAAATGAACAATGTTATGAGCTAAATAACCCACTAAGTGAATAACATAAATAATAAGCAATATCACATGTGATAGAAGGCATGACATGATGATTTAAAAAGTCATGTAACATATGGAATCACAATACATAATAATTGAGTCATATAAAAATGGAGTCATAATAAAGTGGTAGTAATAGAAAACATTTCTTTAGCAAGAGTCAATGATATCTTCCAAGACTGTTGCACATGTTAGTAGAAGTCAAGGCTAACTTCCATGACCGTCACACATGGTAGAACATACCAAGGCTAACCACCAAGACCATCTTACAAAACGCCTCATGAGATTCAAATTTACCCAATGAATTTTTGCACAATAGGCACACCCGTCTTAATATTCCATGAATATGTTTTTTCACATAAATAATCCTACATAATCAGTCATACATAATCATATGGGTTACCCATGGCAGGAATTGGGTACCATAATCATGTCATAAAGCATAACAAAGTGTCATTTCATAATAGAGTCTATAAAGGAATGAAACTATAATATTCATGGAAATTAATAAAGGAAAATATTCATGTATAATGGTAAGTGATTTTATGTATATGTGACAACATTTAAGAAAATTATTTATGAAATTTTGTCATGAAATCATTTTTGTGCGGTTTTATGGAAAAAACTATAGAGATTATAAAATAAAAACGGGGAAATGCTTTATATAAAACCATATTTGACTAAATAAGGTTTTAATATTAAAATTAATGATATTATGAAGGCAATGGTGGCTTGAAATAAAAGGTATAGTGCATGTAAAATCAGGTTTGAATTCGGGATGTTCTCTTAAAACAAGTTTTCTTATCAAGAAGTATTGAGGAGGGAATCACTTTAAAACATGTATATATAAGAAATTGAATGAGGTATTGATATTAAAACCTGATTCTAGAAAATATAAACAATATGTATATGTTTTACAAAAAATTAATGGCCAAATTCATTTGGATAAAGATGATACTGAAACCCAATGGAATATAATATTAATAGGTGGAATCCATTACAGAATATAGGCATAGTATCAGGTCTACTTATAAAAATTAATGTGAGATAAATGGATTTATCATATTTCATACATCATGAGGGTAGTATGGGGAAGGTTGGAAATCATACCCCATAATTAGTAATTAAACTTAAAAGGGCATAACATAGAGGAGATTTGTGAATAAAAGTGAAATAGAGAGGATCACATACGTTAAATAAGATGGTGTCCTCCACATGATATTAATGACCTGAATATTCAAATTTGGTTCATTACGGAATAATTAAAGAACCTATATTACATGTAAATGATTTATTTTAACCCTTTTTAGTTCATTCATAACCTTTTTGAGTATTTGTGAGGTTCAATTTCATTGTTGGGATTTGTTTGTTTCCTTGGTTTTCATGATCGGTTCACCAAAATTCATGTTCAGACACACATGTATGATGAGGGTGGTTGTCTAGAATTGAAGTTATATAACATTATTGATCATCTATAATATTACTTGGTTTTGAATTTTATTTGGTTACATTGAGTGAATTTGATTCATTATATAAAACATTAATGATAAACAGTTGGGTTAATTTGAAAATTTAGCACATAGTCAACTTGTTTGGTATTATTATTTAACATAATGTGTGGAAAATGATCCAAAAAAATCACATATAGTAAAATACATATTTAATAGTCTGGTACAACAATAAAAATGGTTTAATGACCATAATTTAATATGGTAATAGAAATTGAATACCGATCGTCCTTGTAGGTTGTAGATTAACACATCTCAGATGGTGTCTTTACTAAATGTATAAAATAAGAGTAAAGGAGATATGATAATAATTTATTATATTATCTAAAAAACATTCCATTAAATATATGTTACTAGAGTTTTCATAACATTTGGATGAGGAGAGGTATGTATAGAAAAGAGAACAAAGGAACATGAAAAGAAAATGAAAGAATAGAAACGAGGAGTTTACCTCTTGATTTAATCTTCCTTGAGAACCTCTTAAGTGAAGAGGATGTAGTATTTTGAAGAGACCAAGGGTTTTTGGATGTGGGGGAGTAACGTGGTGTTATATTTGGGCAGAAGTTTTGGAAGGAACAAGGCTTGAGAGAAGGGAACCGAAGAGGGGAGTGTGGGTGGTTTTTATAGAGGAGGGGTGGAGGGTTTTCTTAATATTTGAATCATTATTTTATTATTATTTTCATTAGACATGAAATATTAATGATTCTTGTAACAAAAATAAGTAATAAGTGTTTGGTATTTCTAGGTTTGGGTGGTTACATCACATATGATGTCAGTAATAGTGGTTTTAAATTATATGTATTTATACGGTAATTTTATGTATTTTACTATTCACCAAAACATCATGTATTTTAGAAAATTCTAAAAAATCACACTAACCATTTTTGATGTGGAGAATAAAAAAATGAAACCCATCTATAAAAAATAATTTAATTAAAATATTTAATTAATCTTTTAAATAAAATCATAATTTATGTGAAAATATAAATTGTAAGACTATAATTGAATTTATAATGCTTTCAAAAATTACATCAGGTCTTATAAAATTATCTTAAAACCAAAATAAATACAATTTTTACTGTCTAAAAAGATTATAGAAATATATATTTTCTTTGAGATTAATTAATTAATTGTGATTATTTATTTATTATATACAAAAATACTAATACTTTTACTATGTTCATATTATCACTTATAAGATGCCAAAAAAAAATTATACAACCATGGGTGAGGTTAATAATTTTTTGGATGACGTACTATTCATAAGGTTCATCTTACAATTCATAAGTGTGTAAATATTCCTAAGGATATGTTACTATTCACCTGAAAAAATTATCTTATCGTAATAAAAACATCTTACTGATCTCAACAGTGTATGTAATATTTTCGAAATTCAAAACATAGAAGTGTCAAAAAAATTTAAAGATCACATAGTACTTAGTAGTTTAGTATGATGTAATTTTATGTGAATATATGAGTCATTTATAATAAAGGTATTTACATTGATAAAACTTTGAATCGTTTCATCTTAGGATTTTCCATTCTTTGCTACTAGTTTTATTAAATATTTCTATAGTTAAGACTTTAGTAAACTCTGAGTATATTGTTGTGATCGCTAATGCTCAATTTTCTCATCCTCTATCGAATTTTGTCATCGAGGTATCTAAATATTTAGTATACTATAATGATAATATATCTAGGAATGTATAATCTATAAATTTTATAAATGTTAGTGTCCAAGGATGTGCGGACCATACTCAAAATAAGATTTTTCAAGAACAACCCAATATTTCATCTAGTCCTTTGTGTGATCCTTTATTCGTTTCTCCTCAAAGTTTCATTTTTTTAGGTTGACATCATTAAATTAATTTTCAATGATAGACCCCCTTTAGTATCCCAAATTCACTGACATGCATCTATTTTTCTTTTGTGTTCTGTAATATGGATATAACTATGACAATGAACATGTGTGTAGATAATTTTTTTATCTATATAGTAGAATAAATCACATTCCAAATCCTATAGATACATTTTATGGTACCATATAGAGGTTTGATAACATAAAAATCCATTTAGAATCTATACGAAAGAGAAGTCAAAGGGGGATGATGTTTTCTCTGCTCAGATATATAAGTTTGATGATTTATCCTCAGGTCCTCCAAAGAAGGGGGACATTGGGGATGCATGGACATCTAATTTCAATAGATCATAATGTAATTTTGAAAGATTTATTTATTGACCACCATATGATTGAAGAGTTAGATAAGTTGTTGTCTCAATGGTATAATATAATGTGGATGTTGGGAGAGTTGTTTTGCTACTAGTTATGGATCCTCATACTACCTACCAAACCTATCCAATCATCAAGTTATCTCAAATCAATCCACCTTATCAATTTGACCATATCCATAATCCCGGTTCCATTGAATAAAATTTCTGATATAGTATTTTTTGATATTTGTGTAAATGTATAATTTTTAAAAATTAAAATTGGTGAAATTCATATATATCTATTTCTTGTTTTTTTAGATATTGTTTATTTAAATTTTTTTAATCTCATTATTTTGATTAATAAATTCTTATCTTTCTACAATTAATAACTCAGTTTTAGTAATATAAATAAATAGTTCATTAAATAAGTGCAAAATTAAATGTGTTTTTCTTATACATTACCTTCATTTTTAATGGCACATAAGGTAGAAAAGGTTCTCTAAGATATGTGAAAACAAGAAGTACCCTTTTCGATGGAATTTTCTAATTACGGGGTATACGAAAATAATAATAAAAATATTTTAAAATAAATATATATTATATAGTTTTCTATAAAACCCTATAAAATATTTGAAAAATTTCAATCTTAATGTATTAAGGCTATTTTGATCATAAAAAGTGGGATATTGTATGCCTACTTGTAACACCCCAAACTTCCACGGTATGTTTCCCTTCGAATAATCGATAGCGTGTGTTGTACGCAACCTCGAGTTCTAACACACGCCACAACTAATTAAACTAGCCGTTGTGAATAGTAATACCTACTTTTTGAAATCATATATATTTTATATTTCAAAATGGACTTCATTTTTGGATTCGGAATATTGAAATTAGCCTAGGGTGAAATTTTGGTACTTTTCGGATAACTTTTATATTTTGATGAATAGTGAAAATTACTAAATTTTAATTAAAAACAACTTTTTTAATCAAAATAATTAATAGTGATAAATTGTGAATTTGAGTGGTTTTAAAGTATATTTATAATATATTTTTACCATTTAATATAATTTTGGTCATTGGACATAATTTTACAATTAAACCGAACATAAACAAGTGTCAATCTTTTGATAGTTATTACCTCTTAAAAACACGCTTTTAGTTTTGACAGCGGGAATTAATTTTAAATTAATTTCTGCCACTTCTGTGTTTTGAATTTAGAAAAATGGATTCCATATTTGGAATCAGGATGTCCAAATTGTGTAAATAGGTATCTTTTATTTTTAGACATTTTGAATAATTACTGTGGTAAATATTTTATTTACCATGGTTAAGGGTAAATCCGGTAAATAAGGGTTAAAAAATAATATTATAATAATACAAAATTACCCTAAAACGTGTCCTAACCTTATTGGTGGACACATACCCGACCATGAGCATCCTTGGGTCAATTTGGGGACCCCTTGGAGCCACTTGTATGTGGTAGGGACACATTATATTAATAAAGTTAAAATAAAAATAAAAATGGCATAAGCTTACATCTTTTAGAAGAACAATTTTTACATAGGGTTATACATGTTGGATTTTCGATTATAAATATTAATTAGAAAGATAAAAATATTTCCTACATGATGATATTTTATTTATAATTTTTAGACATCAAATAAGTTAAATTATTAATGACACAATAATGATGCAATGTTTACCTCATTAATAAATCATTGAAATAAATAATATTATAATGAATAAAATATTATCTAAAACCTGTCCAATTCTTATTGGTTGATGTTATTTAGAATATGAGTCATCTTATTTTCGACCTCAATGATTTTTGGACCATTATAAACCGAATATAATTATATTATAAAGTAATACTTTCACTCTTTCCTAAAGAGCCCCTCCTCTCCCTTATAAAAGGAGACCACTTCTACTCATTCCTCACACCTCTGAAGCCACTTGGATCGTCCAAACTCTGCCCAACTAAGCTCCCCACATCCCCCTCCTCCTCCTTGAAGCTTCCCCTTAGGCAGAAATCATTTCAACAAGTCCTTTGGTTCTAACCAAAGTGAGTTACCTAAATTAAAGGTAACGATTTCTCTTAAATTATTTTCATTTATTTTGCTTCTCCAACCCCCAAAATCTATTTATTCCTTTATTTTGTAACAACACCAGTATCCTCAATATACTAGGATGTTGTTATAAGAAGGATTCAAACTACACATACACACAACTCCATCTAATGGATGATGAACATAATGTTTCTATGGATGGAAAACTAACGCCTCACGAAACGATGATTGTTCAAATACATCTTACCGCCTCTCATGGTGGCCATTATGATGGCACTGTAATTAAATATGATATTAATGATATATATTTTATATATAAGCTTCTGTAATTCCATTTTATTTCATACCATTATTCGTTTCATGTTGTATATACATACGATAATTTCATTTGAGGAAGTGCGGACTACCGCCCCCTTAAAATGATATGACTCGTTCATACCACACATGGAACGTATAAAGGATGGTGTTAATGAACTTAAGTAACATGTATAAAATATTATATTATACTGGAATAGTAATATACCTATGTATCATTGGTATTCGATTCTTTTAAAATAAAAATTAAATGGAAGTAGCGTTCGTGCGTACGTACGGACTACCGTCTCCACGAACGCGATGAGATTCATTTTCCATCGTATCCATTCAAGTATAATTATCATTTGATGATTTAAAAATGATGTTTAAAGACTTGATACCATTCTGGATTTGAATAATATACAACTTATCCTTTACAAACATGGCTTATGTAACAAAACATATAAAAGAAAATGAGTAAGTTAACACCCGAAACGACGATAATTTTAAGATATTATTATCAAATCAGTATTAAAAGATCATATATGATATCATATTAATGTATATGATTCTTGTATAATTTAGTAACAATTATTTCACTATTATACAGGAGGTTAACCTACCCCAACCAAGGAAAAGTACAAGGTAAGGGTTATTTAACAATCTCTTCATTATCCGAGGTTGTTTATACGTAATAATCTACTGGGATCTCGTTATCATCCACATCCATGTTTCTTCAAAATGTATTTCAAAAAATTTTTCCAAGAATATGGGTTAAAGTCATTTATACCTTTTTTTGACTTTTTATAAGAGGAATCTTTCCGTCGTTTTCCAAACAAGGTGCTTTTTAACCTTTTCGACAGAATTAAGATAAGAATGTTTTTTTAACTTATACGGCGGGTGCGGTTATTTTCCGCCGTTATAAAATCGTCCAAGCTTCCCTTACAAGCTTATAGGAATATTTTCAAAGAAAATGTTTTATTTTATAAATATATGTCTCTTAAATGATTTCAAAATAGAATGAGATATTTCTTTAAAAAGAGTTTTGATTTCATCTATGTCAACATCCTTTAATGGATTTTATTCTTATTTGAGGATGATATAATATGATACAAAACTTTTATATTGTATTGAAGGTTTTGTGATATGTTTTACTGTGGATGTGCTATTTTTTATATACCATTCATGGTTTATGGTGAAAGTATTGACATTTCGTATGCTAGTTTAATACGAATGTTTATGTTATGTTTAAACCTTTTCATATGGGAATGCATTGGACTTAATAAGTGACGGGTGGAGCCCGCTATAGCTCCTCGATGCATCGGTAGGTCTCATGAGACAAACTAGTGTCTTGGCACAAGGCCTTGGAAAAATCTTATTTGTAGTCTTGGCACGAGGCCTTGACTATGTGGTTATGATAGTCTGGCATTATGCATTCCAACATTATGAAAGTGGTTATTGATTTTTTTCATGTGATTATTCGATTAGTAGAATATCCATGTGAATAAGTAAATGGAATTATTTCATTTTTACTTTTGCCATACTATGTTGAAGTTCAAGTTTAAAAGGATTTTGTTTTAGTAATGCATTGCCTTAAATGTTTATTCTTATTTATGAAAGTTTCTGCTATATTGTTATCCTTACTGGGCATTTGAGCTCACCCCTTTTCTATGTTTTATTTTTCCCAGGATGTGAAGAAGTAAGTTATGAATGACCTGCAGGGATTTTATGAGGGGTTAATAGTGTGGATTGTGGAAACATTATGTTGTTGTGTTAGTTTTTCATTTTATGATGTAATGTAAAACTTATGAATATATCTAGTGTTTCCAAGGCTACTAAACCAATCGGTATTTCGAGATTTGATCTTTCTTGTGATCATGCCAATGTTATGTAATAATGCACCGACTCTGGGTAACTAGGGTCAGGGCGTTACAGTTGGTATCAGAGGAAGTTTAGTACAAACCTTGGAAGCTAGATTTAGATAAACTCTGATTAGAGCACGTAGACCTAAGATGAACTTCGAGGATTAGTATAGAAGAACTTCCTAGAATTTTGGTATTGTAGAGATTTTGTGAGTTTTCCAAGCAATACATCCCTGTCTGGATACGAGCAGGTAGAGGCGGCTCTGGCACAGATGTACCTAGGGGTAAAACCCGAAAACACCGCTTTGAGCTAGACTCGAACGGGAACTGGTGCACGACAACGGGCCTTGCTGCACTCTTGGTTACGACACTCCCGGGGGATATGCTTAGGATAACTCTCATTTTCCTTACAAATCATTTTGAAGGGATTATGAGTATATACATCCTCAAAGAAAACATTCTTATGATTATGGATTATATCCATAAATAGTTCAATTTATGTTAAGTGTTTTATAAGTATGGGATTATGTATTTTGATTCATAAATTGATCTAGTTTATGCCATTTTTTAGAAATGGCGCCTAGTGGAAGAAATGGAAACCGTATCAATGCACGCACTCCATGTAGGGATTGCCCTCCTGCTCAAGATAATTATAGTGGGGCTGGTGATGCAACTGGTGCCGATCAGCTAATCACCATACTGGGACAACTTACTCAGGTTATGAATAATAACCTTACCCGTATGGAGCACCCTGATCCGCAGCGTGGAGGATCAATGTTAGATCGATTCACGAGGCAACAAACACCAACCTTCAATGGGAGTACAAATCCCTTAGTTGCTGAGCAATGGATAAATTCCCTAGAGAAAATATTTCAGGCTTTGGGGAGCAGTGAAAGGGAAAACGTTATCATGGCAGTTTACCGCCTCACTGGAGATGCTGATCAATGGTGGTCATTGATTCAAAACATGAAGGAAGATGATGAAGTATCAAATATGGAATGGAGGGAATTCAAAGATCTGTTTTAAGAAAAATACTTCCCTCGCGACCATCGAGCGGATATGGAAAGGCAATTTCTGAGTCTGAGACAAAAAGAGGATGAGAATGTCACAAAGTATGAGGCTAACTTTACAAGGTTAGCGAGGTATGCTGGAGATTATATTCGCAACCCAAGAAGTAATATTGATCGTTTCTTTGATGGGTTAAAACAATTTCTCCGTCGAGCATTAGTCTCACAATCCTTTTCATCGTACGAAGACATTGTCTCATGTGCTATCAAGACCGAAAAGGAATTCTCTAAGTCTTATGACTTTAAAGAAAAGCAAGAGAAGAATAGACCTGCTGACCAATCTGGGAATGGAAATAAGGGGAAGAAGGGAAAGGTTGAATATCCATCTTGTGGTAAATGCGGGATGAAACATCCTGGTACTTGCTTGAAGGGAATGGGAGTCTGTTACAAGTGTGGTGAAAAAGGCCACCAAGCTCATGATTGCAAGGGGAAGAAGGAAGCTACCAACGTTCAGTGCTATAATTGCAGGGAGATGGGGCATTATGCAAATGCATGTCCTAAGAGTCAGGAGAACTTACCTCAGAAAAGGCCAAGGGATCAAGGCCAGGCTTATGCTATCACTACTGCTGAGGTAGAAGCTCCGAAAGACGTGGTGGCAGGTAATTTAATGGTTTCCTCAAGTTTAGCAAAAGCATTATTTGATTCTGGATCATCGCATTGTTTCATATCTTCCCAGTTTGCTACGAAAATTAGATATTTCCAATTTGATTTAATAAGGGAGTTGTCAGTTAAAACTCCTAAGGGAAGTATCGTTGCAACAAAGTTTTGTGAATCAGTCCCCATTAGAGCACATAAATTTTCTTTATCTGCTGATTTCATCGTCATACCTATGATTGAGTTTGATATAATCCTCGGTATGGACTGGCTTTCGGACTATGATGCGAAGATTTATTGTAAGAAGAAGGAGGTTACAATTCTTGATGATAATGATAAGGAGCACCTTATTTTTAGAGCAGAATCGTCACCACCTAATTCTTATTTAGATCCACCCCCAGTAGCTCAACTTAATTAAATTATTGGGGAGGAAGAGAATGAAATAACTGTCGGTGAGGAAAGGAATGTTCAAATAGAGGATGTACCTGTTGTGAAAGAATTTGTAGATGTATTTCCGGAAGATTTACCTGGACATCCTCCAGAATGAGAAGTTGAGTTTTCCATTGATTTGATTCCTGGATCAAGGCCTATATCGAAGACCCGTTATAGAATGGCCACTGTAGAGTCAGTCGAACTAAAGAAACAACTAGAGGAATTGAGTAATAAGGGATTTTTTCGCCCTAGTGTTTCTCCATGGGGAGCCCCTGTTCTTTTTGTTAAAAAGAAAGATGGATCTATGAGGTTATGTATCGACTACAGGGAGATCAATGCTATAACGATAAATAACAAGTATCCCCTACCTCGTATTGATGATTTATTTGACCAACTGCATGGAGCTCAATACTTTTCAAAGATTGACCTTCGATCTGGATACCATCAGTTGTGTGTGAAGAAGGAAGACATTCCGAAAACAGCATTTCGAACCAGGTACTGGCATTACGAGTTTACTGTAATGCCGTTTGGATTGACTAATGCACCCTCTGTATTCATGGATCTAATGAATAGAGTTTTCAAGGAGTATCTCGATGAATTTGTGGTGGTATTTATTGATGATATCTTGGTATACTCCAAAACCTACGACGATCATGAAAATCACTTGCGCATTATCTTGAAGGCTCTGAGGAGGCATGAATTATATGGGAAGTTTAGCAAGTGTGAATTCTGGCTTCAGGAGATTTCTTTTCTTGGCCATATTGTCTCAAAAGATGGAATCTCTGTTGATCCTTCTAAGACCAAGGCAATCAAAGAATGGCCAGCACCTACGAGTATAACTGAGGTACGCAGTTTTATTGGTTTGGCAGGTTATTATCGACGTTTCGTCCAGAATTTTGCCCGATTGGCTAACCCATTAACGAAGCTCACACGTAAAGGGGTTAAATTTGTTTGGACAAAAGAGTGTGAAGAATGTTTTGAAGAACTGAAGAGAAGATTAGTCAATGCTTCTATATTGACTCTACCATCGGGGAATGATGGGTTCGTTATTTATAGTGATGCATCGAAGAAAGGACTTGGCTGTGTCCTTATGCAGAATGATAGAGTTATTGCCTATGCATCACGACAGTTGAAAATTCATGAACAAAACTATCCTACTCATGATCTTGAGTTAGCAGCTGTGATCTTTGCTTTGAAGATATGGAGGCACTACCTCTATGGTGAAAAAATGTGAGATTTATACTTATCACAAGAGTTTGAAGTATATTTTCTCAAAAAAAGAACTGAACATGAGGCAAAGGAGATGGCTTGAATTACTCAAGGACTATGATTGTACGATACACTACCACCCGGGGAAGGCAAACAAGGTGGAAGATGCTTTGAGTAGAAAAGACCATGGAGTTTTGAACAATATGAGAATTGAAAGGGATCCAATTTTCATGGATCTAGTGAAGATGGACATGGGAATAACCAGGGAAGGTGAAACATCAATGCTTTTTCAAATGGTTGCCAAACCATCTTTACTAGAAAGGATTAAGAGTTCTCAGACCAATGATGAAGAATTTCAGAAGAAGATTAAAGCTGTGAATGATGGGAGATTGAGAGACTTTGTGTATGAAGATGGAATTTTGAAATTCGGGAAGAGACTTTGTGTTCCCGATTTACCTGATCTAAAAAGGGAATTGCTGGATGATGCTCATAGTTCCAATTTCTCTATACACCCTGGGAGCACCAAAATGTATAGAGATTTGAAGGAACATTTTTGGTGGGACAACATGAAGAGGGAGATTGCTGATTTTGTGTCAAGATGTATGGTTTGTCAATAAGTGAAAGCTGGAAGGCAACAGCCTGGAAGAGTCATGCAACCTCTTCCCATACCGGAGTGGAAATGGGACAATATTACGATGGACTTTGTCATGGGGCTACCAAAGACTCCTAGAAGGAACAATGCAATATGGGTTATTGTTGATCGTCTTACCAAGTCAGCACATTTTCTTGCTATAAGAGAAGATCTACCCCTGGAACGTCTAGCAAGACTATACATTAATGAAGTTGTGAGACTTCATGGAGTACCCCTATCGATTGTTTCTGATCGTGATCCCCGTTTTACTTCAAGATTTTGGAAAAGTCTTCAGAAATCCCTGGATACTGAACTTCATTTGAGCACTGCTTACCACCCTCAGACAGACGGACAATCAGAACGGACTATTCAAACCTTAGAAGACATGTTGAGATCTTGCTCACATGACTTTCAGGGTATGTGGGATCAATATTTACCACTGGTAGAATTTTCCTATAACAATAGCTTCCATTCGAGTATACAGATGGCGCCATATGAAGCGTTATATGGAAAGAGATGTCGTACACCAACCTGTTGGGATGACGTTGGTGAAAGAAAACTTGTAGGCCCAGAGCTGGTGGAGGAAACGGTGGAAAAGGTGAAAGTAATCCAAAATCACATCAAAGCAGCTCAAAGTAGGCAGAAGAGCTATACCGATAATCGAAGGAAGGATTTGGAATTTCATGTCGGTAATCATGTTTTCCTAAAGGTATCTCCATGGAAGGGAGTCATACGTTTTGGAAAGAAATGTAAATTGAGTCCCAGGTACATCGGACCTTTCGAAATTCTAGAACGAATTGGGGCTGTAGCTTACCGATTGGCAATGCCGCCAAGTCTCTCCAAAGTTCACGATGTGTTCCACGTATCTCTGTTGAGAAAATACATGCCTGACCCAACGCATGTACTCACCTATGAGGAATTAGAACTGGAACCCGATCTGTCTTATTGTGAAGAGCCCGTCAAGATTCTTGATACAAGAGAACAAGTACTGAGAAACTGGACGACGCGTCTGGTAAAAGTTTTGTGGAGAAATCATAAGATGGAAGAGGCAACGTGGGAACCCGAGGAACTTATGATGAAGAACCACCCGAGTCTTTTTATGCAGTAATACCCTAGAAATTGCGAGGATGCAATTATTTGAAGGAGGGGAGAATGTAACACCCCAAACTTCCACGGTACGTTTCCCTTCGAATAATCGATAGCGTGTGTTGTACGCAACCTCGAGTTCTAACACACACCACAACTAATTAAACTAGCCGTTGTGAATAGTAATACCTACTTTTTGAAATCATATATATTTTATATTTCAAAATGGACTTCATTTTTGGATTCGCAATATTGAAATTAGCCTAGGGTGAAATTTTGGTACTTTTCGGATAACTTTTATATTTTGATGAATAGTGAAAATTACTAAATTTTAATTAAAAACAACTTTTTTAATCAAAATAATTAATAGTGATAAATTGTGAATTTGAGTGGTTTTAAAGTATATTTAGAATATATTTTTACCATTTAATATAATGTTGGTCATTGGACATAATTTTACAATTAAACCGAACATAAACAAGTGTCAATCTCTTGATAGTTATTACCTCTTAAAAACACGCTTTTTGTTTTGACAACGGGAATTAATTTTAAATTAATTTCTGCCACTTCTGTGTTTTGAATTTATAAAAATGGATTCCATATTTGGAATCAGTATGTCCAAATTGTGTAAATAGGTAACTTTTATTTTTAGACATTTTGAATAATTAATGTGGTAAATATTTTATTTACCATGGTTAAGGGTAAATCCGGTAAATAAGGGTTAAAAAATAATATTATAATAATACAAAATTACCCTAAAACGTGTCCTAACCTTATTGGTTGACACATACCCGACCATGAGCATCCTTGGGTCAATTTTGGGACCCCTTGGAGCCACTTGTATGTGGTAGGGACACATTATATTAATAAAGTTAAAATAAAAATAAAAATGGCATAAGCTTACATCTTTTAGAAGAACAATTTTTACATAGGGTTATACATGTTGGATTTTCGATTATAAATATTAATTAGAAAGATAAAAAGATTTCCTACATGATGATATTTTATTTATAATTTTTAGACATCAAATAAGTTAAATTATTAATGACACAATAATGATGCAATGTTTACCTCATTAATAAATCATTGAAATAAATAATATTATAATGATTAAAATATTATCTAAAACCTGTCCAATTCTTATTGGTTGATGTTATTTAGAATATGAGTCATCTTAACTTCGACCTCAATGATTTTTGGACCATTATAAACCGAATATAATTATTTTATAAAGTAATACTTTCACTCTTTCCTAAAGAGCCCCTCCTCTCCCTTATAAAAGGAGACCACTTCTACTCATTCCTCACACCTCTCAAGCCACTTGGCTCGTCCAAACTCTGCCCAACTAAGCTCCCCACATACCTCTCCTCCTCCTTGAAGCTTCCCCTTAGGCAGAAATCATTTCAACAAGTCCTTTGGTTCTAACCAATGTGAGTTACCTAAATTAAAGGTAACGATTTCTCTTAAATTATTTTCATTTATTTTGCTTCTCCAACCCCCAAAATATTTTTATTCCTTTCTTTTGTAACAACACCAGTATCCTCAATATACTAGGATGTTTTTATAATAAGGATTCAAACTACATATACACACAACTCCATCTAATGGATGATGAACATAATGTTTCTGTGGATGGCAAACTAACGCCTCACGAAACGATGATTGTTCAAATACATCTTACCACCTCTCATGGTGGCCATTATGATGGCACTGTAATTAAATATGATATTAATGCTATATATTTTATATATAAGCTTCTGTAATTCCATTTTATTTCATACCATTATTCGTTTCATGTTGTATATACATACGATAATTTCATTTGAGGAAGTGCGGACTACCGCCCCCTTAAAATGATATGACTCGTTCATACCACACATGGAACGTATAAAGGATGGTGTTAATGAACTTAAGTAACATGTATAAAATATTATATTATAGTGGAATAGTAATATACCTATGTATCATTGGTATTCTATTATTTTAAAATAAAAATTAAATGGAAGTAGCGTTCGTGCGTACGTACGGACTACCGTCTCCACGAACGCGATGAGATTCATTTTCCATCGTATACATTCAAGTATAATTATCATTTGATTATTTAAAAATGATGTTTAAAGACTTGATACCATTCTGGATTTGAATAATATACAAATTATCCTTTACAAACATGGCTTATGTAACAAAACATATAAAATAAAATGAGTAAGTTAACACCCGAAACGACGATAATTTTAAGATATTATTATCAAATCAGTATTAAAAGATCATATATGATATCATATTAATGTATATGATTCTTGTATAATTTAGTAACAATTATTTCACTATTATACAGGAGGTTAACCTACCCCAACCAAGGAAAAGTACAAGGTAAGGGTTATTTCACAATCTCTTCATTATCCGAGGTTGTTTATACGTAATAATCTACTGGGATCTCGTTATCATCCACATCCATGTTTCTTCAAAATGTATTTCAAAATTTTTTTACAAGAATATGGGTTAAAGTCATTTATACCTTTTTTTGACTTTTTATAAGAGGAATCTTTCCGTCGTTTTCCAAACAAGGTGCTTTTTAACCTTTTCGACAGAATTAAGATAAGAATGTTTTTTTAACTTATACGGCGGGTGCGGTTATTTTCCGCCGTTATAAAATCGTCAAAGCTTACCTTATAAGCTTATAAGAATATTTTCAAAGAAAATGTTTTATTTTATAAATATATGTCTCTTAAATGATTTCAAAATAGAAAGAGATATTTCTTTAAAAAGAGTTTTGATTTCATCTATGTCAACATCCTTTAATGGATTTTATGCTTATTTGAGGATGATATAATATGATACAAAACTTTTATATTGTATTGAAGGTTTTGTGATATGTTTGACTGTGGATGTTCTATTTTTTATATACCATTCATGGTTTATGGTGAAAGTATTGACATTTCGTATGCTAGTTTAATACGAATGTTTATGTTATGTTTAAACCTTTTCATATGGGAATGCATTGGACAAAATAAGTGACGGGTGGAGCCCGCTATAGCTCTTCGATGCATCGGTAGGTCTCATGAGACAAACTAGTGTCTTGGCACAAGGCCTTGACAAAATCTTATTTGTAGTCTTGGCACGAGGCCTTGACTATGTGGTTATGATAGTCTGGCATTATGCATTCCAACATTATGAAAGTGGTTATTGATTTTTTTCATGTGATTATTCGATTAGTAGAATATCCATGTGAATAAGTAAATGGCATTATTTCATTTTTACCTTTGCCATACTATGTTGATGTTCAAGTTTAAAAGGATTTTGTTTTAGTAATGCATTGCCTTAAATGTTTATTCTTATTTATGAAAGTTTCCGCTATATTGTTATCCTTACTGGGCATTTGAGCTCACCCCTTTTCTATGTTTTATTTTTCCCAGGATGTGAAGAAGTAAGTTATGAATGACCTGCAGGGATTTTATGAGGGGTTAATAGTGTGGATTGTGGAAACATTATGTTGTTGTATTAGTTTTTCATTTTATGATGTAATGTAAATCTTATGAATATATCTAGTGTTTCCAAGGCTACTAAACCAATCGGTCTTTCGAGATTTGATCTTTCTTGTGATCATGCCAATGTTATGTAATAATGCACCGACTCTGGGTAACTAGGGTCGGGGTGTTACACTACTAATTCTTTTCCAATATATAACATATACTTTTGGTTTTGATGAATTCAAATAATCACTATAATTTAATATTGTTTTTTACGCCTGATTATTTAGTTTTATATTTATTTTATCTCACTCTATTGAAATATTAATGTTTTATAATGTTGGAAAGTATTTTACTAAGCATTAAAAACTGTCTTTTAGAGGAATTTGACTATGTGACAAAATTTATATGTTAAGAAATCATCCACACCATTCAGATATGTGAATAAAATGGCTATGTGAAATTTCTACATAAATATTTTCTTTATATAAAACTCACATACATCAATGAATTACTTACCTGAGTAAAGGGAAACATAACTCAAATGAACTTGAAAATCTGTTACATTGAGCAATTATCCAAATTATTTGGAAACATAGTGAAATCAGCTATATGGTTCAAAATATCTATGTAATTTATCCTGAAATGTCAAATTTTTCTATATGATCATGAATCCTATGTGAATTAAATTGGGTACATGAAGATGGCCTATTAAAATTAGTCTACATGGATAAATCAGCTCTGTGAAAAATTTATACATGGATTTTTTTTTCTATGTAAATTCAAATCTTTCAAATTCAGATATAAGGTGATCTATAATCTACTACATCATTTTGAAAAAAAAAATTATTACCGTTTGTGTACATTAAAATTGATGTAATATTGTCATTTACTCCTTAAATGTTTGATTACCTATTTATATTAATAATTATTATAAAAAATAGGAAGGTAACAAGAATGGAAACAATTAAATTGGTAATTTAATGGTAAATACATTGATCGAGGTACTTTTAAGAAAATCAAATTTAGAATTTATGTTCCAATACAACTTTTTATGGATCAAATGATGTATAATTAAAATGATATTTTTTTCATGGATATTATCATAGTGAAAAATTATAAAATAGATATAAGAATAGAATAAATTTCATTATTATATTATATATTTGTGAAATATATATGTATGTATCTCTAATTTTACTTGAAGATAAAGAAGAAGACTTAATCTATATCTCCTTTACCGAGATCCTATTTTTTTATTTAGAAGACTCTTCTTAAGATTCATTTTATTTATATTGACATTACTAAATATTTATTCTCTTTTTTCAATTTTAATTATGTATTTAAATCTTATATTTAAAGACACTATTTATTCCCTTTCTTACTATGAATGATCATGTTAGAAAAACCATTGTAGAATTATTTTTGTAAAGCCTTATTGTAGACCGATTCAATGTTCTTATTTTTGTTACAGTTGTCAATTTCATTCACTTATTCATGTATTCCTTGGGAAAGGGGCTTATAGTCCCATCATGGAGGATCAGTATGGTGAAAATAACCATGCTCTTATTGTTGAGTTCTGGTAGAGTGGAATATAATAATTTTATTCCCTACGCCACAATAAATGTTTGTACCTGATTGATTTCCATTGTTATTTTATTTTCAATTCATGATTGTGTTATGAATATAATAAAGAAGTTAATGTTATATTAAACATGGTGTGTTTCAATGTCAATAATGTCTCTATAACATAATTCACCCACCCCTCTTATGTCTTTGTGTCAAAAGTTTGGGACAACAAACATAGAATCCCTACATAATCTCTAAAAGTCTTTAATATATATCATTGAAAATTTTCTATTGGTTCTGGGGTATCCTCATTCACTCTTGGATTACTTGAACTATATTTATCTTCTCCCACACCATCCACGGTCAGACTATAGATGTCTCACTAATCTTATTCAATCATTAGGATGAATTGTTGGTCTCTCGTAATAAGAATTTAATGTTTTCATGATAATAGTATATTTATAGATTTTATTATAAATGAAATTCAATAATTGAATGTGATTTTTCCTTCTTAAGATGATTTCTAACACATAGGATCTCAAAATATCCTCCAATATATGGACTTTTGGTCGATCTATCTATCGGTATGGGGTTCAAACATTGTAATCATCTATAATTGAGTCCCAAAATGCACTTATAAACCTCCCAATATTCATTTTGTACCCCTCACATCATCATCATATTTGAATATTGTGGATATTAACGAATATTGATGATCTTAAACACATACAACAACCCTGAACTCTCAATAGAACACTGGTCCCTATTTTTAAGAAAGTGTTTTTACATTGTATGTTGATAAACAATCACCTAGATAGTGAAGTGGACACACACTATTCATGGATATCCCATAAAAAATTCATTGATATTCCATCCCACATACATTTTGGAATATCATGAGGTATAGTCAAACCCGCATTAACCAAATGTTCATCACTTACTTTCTGGAATGTGACACACTGAGAGATAGTCTCAGTAATGATCCACCTTATGAAAACCAAAAAAACTACAACTGATGGGTTTTTACTACTTCACCACACTAAAATATATACCTAAGGGGGATATATGAAAATAACTCATCACCTTCTCACATAATGTGACTAATAAAACTGTCCATATATGGAAAAGGAGGGCGTACTCCCATATTTCTGAAAATCCATATGGTACATCTCCTAAGGATATCGGGTCATGTACATCCTCATAGATTAGGTATCCTATGTGAACCTCTATCACACACTGAAGAGGTTTTAGAGTCAACATTATGATCTAATAAAAACATTCACCAATAGCCTCATCCCGAGTTAGCTGTAATGAATCTTTCTTCATAGATGCCTCCTCCATCAAACGATATTAGGACTTCCTGCTAAGGGAATCTTCCACCACATTTCTCTTCCATGAATTATAGAAAATATCAAGGTCATTTCTGTTTTAGAACTCTACCAAATTAATTTTTATCAGTTTGGGTTATGTCTGAGTGAATATATAACTAACTATAATGCTTTGAGAATATAATAAAACACTCACCAAGATGATAACACATCCATATCTTTAGGTGACGAAATCCAATACGAACTCTAAGTCACATTTCTAGAATTTTTTCTCATGGGGTTTCAACGTCCTTATTCTACACCCCATTATTGGCATTCTCTATATCAATATGAAACCAAGTATAGCACCAATGTCATTTCAAAACACTATGTACTCAAATATCTCTTCCAATAGCCTCCAAATAAGAGGAGTATTCAACCTCTACCTTATATCGTTGAATGATACTCAACGTTTCTATATATAGGTAAACAACTACCCATTCCATGTCAATATATTAAAAGGGGATACTACCCCAAAATGTTATAATGAAAACATCTTATTGTAACTTTCCAAACCAGGTATACTATGTACCTAGGACATGCTCTTTGGTAGATAAAAAGATTGAACTATATTAATATTCACTATATCATCAGATAAACCTTACTCAGAGTTGAAATTCATCAAATATTGAACCTCACTGATCTTAAAATTACACTTCAATATCCTACAATAAATCTTGTACTCTATGTAAAATTTTAAAACATCCTTAAATTCTTCTCTTTCTCCTCATCTAGAATATTGTAAATGTGTATGGAATTTGTGAAGAGTGCAAAAAATCAATCAATTTTTGGATAACATATCATGTTCATAACATCCATGAAAATAGTGGGGGAATTAGTCACCCTAAATTTCATCACAAGGAATTCATAGTACCCAGATTTACAACAATGTGTCATCTTCAGAATAACATCATTATGAACCATCAACATTTAGTATCCAGAAATAATATTGATCATTTTTTACAGACTCACAAATTATACCATGTTGAAAATGATGTGAATCCTTGGAAAGGTGTAATTATTCATTTATATTACAAGATTACTGTGATGACAATCAATTCAAGGCCTCAAAATCCCATCTTCCCTTAAAAAACTATGTATTCTTAGGGGATACACTTGGTATGATAAATCTAATATCTAAAAGGTATTCAAACTACACCATAAGATCTCAGATATTGGTATGATCCATATAACATAACACAGATGATATCAATACAGTCTCAAGGTGATATTAGATTCATAATTCAATCTCACATATTGAAGATAGTACCACGTTTTCCTTGGGAAAGACATCTATATAATACTCTATTACTACTATTATCTAGATACACAAATAATATACAACATCAAGGTACAATCTCACTAATAGATGGGTAATGGGTTGTTGGCTCCTACTAATGACACCATATAATTTGGGCATAAGATCTCTCACCCATGAAGGAGAATATCACCTAATATTTCTGAAGGAATCTATCTATAAAGTGATAAGATCCTTTCTTGCCCTAAATTATAGACAATTTGTCTATACACCGGATGATTTCATATTGTTCCATCTTAATGACCTAGATCCCCCATGAGAAAAAATTGTAATCAAATTCTATCTCACACTATTAGAAGATGTGTGATATAAAATAATTTTTCTATGTAGGATCATCATTCTATAGCTACTAGGATAGAATATCAACCAAATGTCTAGATCTCAAACAAGGGATATGTAGATAATGTAATGACTCACACCAATGTCTATATGTATTGTATGATGATTATAATATACATAGATTATACCTTGAATAATATGATGAGATTCCTAATCATATCACTCTATAGCCTATACCTGAATGTTCCCTCCACAACCATCCCTTAAAGCCTATTTTGGGCCACATGGTGGTGGTGGATTAGCTTACAGTATATTCCTCCACCAACATTTCCACTATTTGGAGCACCACATTCTCCACTATTAACACCACATCCCTGTCTATTCTTGGGTGATCATTCATCATGAATCGTCATATTTTATAGAGATTAATCTCCTATATTTCTCTATTACTCGACATATTTGGTCAGTAAATCATGATCCACATTATCTCACCCATCACAAGTATAACATCACCCAACTCCTAGATGATTGGATCCTCTATACAAACCACATTATGTATATACCTAGGTGTGTGTCTAGGAATATTGAGGCATCATACAATAAGACCCCAAAATTAGACTCCTTCTAGCTTCTATATGTAATGAATCTGCACCATACCCTCTTCTAGAACCAGTCACCTCATATACCTCATCATGGATTATCTCTCTAACTATATCCAGCTTCAACACTCCATTGTATATGGGAATACACTTTAACCAATATTCCATTCATGTCTTTACGACGACCCTTTTTAAATGTGCATAATAAAAGTATCTATATCACACCATATTGAGTGTGTAATGTGTTTGGTCAATGCAAATCATGACATAATCAGCACCTGACATATCACAATACTACTTCTTGAGAGGCTCTTAAATACACACAGAGAGTATGAATGAATGAAAATATTTATTGGTGAAAATATTCTTGATGTATGCACATTAGCGGGTTAGATCATCATGAGTCTCGGTAATTTGAATCCAACAACACCTTTTAAAATTATGAATAATACTGGAAGATAGTGCAACCATCAAATCACATGATTCTAGAACAAGATTTAAGTAATATAATATTGACTCCAGCCAATCATGTGTTGGTCCAACCCAATAATCTCAACATTTTAGATGATCATAGAACATGTAATTTTTAAAAATTTGGAATATAGTTAAGAGATGATGGAATGGATATAATATTACATTCCATACACAAATTTTAATAATATCACAAATAGATTAACAATATTATATTAAACCAACAAAATAAATAAAATAGGTTTTTCATAATATATATCAATATTAATATATTACATCACACAACTATTAAATTCCAAAGAAAAATGTCTTTTTAATGTATAAAAATAGTTACAGTAACCATCTAGAGCTCAACTAGAAGTATGATATACTGGTTCTTTACCCATTTCATTAAAAGGAGGGGGAATGAGGAGCTAGAGGGGTTGGAGGCCAAAAAACAATTATTTATTCCACATGAATTAGATGATACATAACTTCAACATGAGTAATTTCAAAAGGAAAAACCCTATTAGATGCCATATTAAAGGGTGCAGGTAATGTTGTATAAAAATAAGTATTTAATGGGATTGTAAGAGGTGTATTGAATGACATCCTGGTGGTGTAAAAATAGAGTCCCATCAACTCCACAAACTGAATTATCACTCAAACACCATGCTCTATTTCCTTTATGAAATCATCATTATATTCCATGAAGAACTTGAGATGTAATTCCATGGTCTTAAATTGGGTCACATTTACATTTAAGGCCATTATAATAAAAAGAATTATGAAATTCACATCCTTGGACATAAATTTTGAATTATTCTCATAATAAGTATATATCCCTCAAAGATAATAGATAATTGTTTTAGTGATAGAATATCTTTTACTCCTAGAGTAATTTTAGATTTTTATAACAAATTTATAAATATTATCTACATAATATGTGATCTTTATAAGTCATTTTTGATAATAAAAAGATAGACAATCAATCTCAACATGCACCTCTTCTCTGACTATGGTTCTAGTCAGGTCAAAATTCACTTCAGAAGGATTATATGGAGGTGGATATCAAGAAGATGAGTCCTTAATAGTTCTTAAAAAATCAACCAACTCAAAAAATATATATCCATCCTAATAAAATGGGAACTCATTTCATCCATATTTATTTGGATGGAATTCATTTTCTCAACAAGCCTTTAATTTTCAAATTTTATTCTTTCAATTTTAGGAACATTATTTTTTGAGTAAGAGAAATATACAACGTGTCTATAATCATAGTATCATCTTCAGTTGTCTTCATCAACTAAATATAAAAATACTTCAGAATCCCAAAAATATCTTACAATTTAATTTCTTTAAAGATATCAAGATCATCCTTTGTTACATAGCTGGAATATGAAGGATAATATAGAGGGTGAAGAGTCCTCTCTTGAGTAAAGCTAATATAATTGGTTTGTCTAGTATCCATATAAAGATTACAAAAAAAGTAAAAAAAAACTCATATTAATCATCCATATCATATAGAGATCCATAATGATCTCACATCTCAATTGAAATGGAAGGTCCAACATGATTTTGTGGACATCACTAATCGTCACAGTCATCTCCATCTTCTGAATCCAAATACTCTAAATTAAACATAGTAGTTCTTTGGTATTTAACATAGTTATATCATCCTTCATGAGCATCTGTATCTTAAAAAATATGTCTTCAAAAAAATTTATCAACTGGATAAACTCTATCACTAGAGTCCTGGAAGGATGAAGTAGAAGGAGCTCTACCCTAACACTCACCACTAGATGATCTAATGGACTCAATAATAGTTTGATAAGGGTTAAAAATATCTTCCCTATAACATACATTAGAATTATACTATGAATCATCTAAAATAACTACCTTGTCTTGATGATTCTTAGAAGAAGATGTTTGAACCTGATCACCATTAGAGAACTCTATTTATTTTTTCTCATTATCTTCTCTTAAAATTATTTCTCAATTAAAAAGAGAAATAAGAGGAATAGCTTATCCATATGATACTTCAGGGATCTTAGACACATTATGGAAAATTAATGCATCCATGGAACCGGCCACAAGTCCCATATACATAGCTGCAACATCTTCCCATTCTATATCAATTTCAGCATCTGAATAGTAATTTACTACCTCATATGTTTCTAATACAGGGTTAACAATATATCACCTTTTGAAAGGATTATTCACAAGGATAATATAACAATAAATCATATCATTATAATCCAAAAACATCATTAACAAAGGATTCCAGTTAACCACCATCCTTTTCATGGTTACTTGAATTAGACAGAAAACTCAAAATTTAGTAACTTTGTATTCAAATTTAATAACAAGACCATTATCTTCAAATAGAAATATTATCCTGTTGAGGTTGGAAAAGTAATTTAACCTATAGGGGTATTTGTATATCTATCATTTGACCCATCTGATATCAACATTAATTAATCTTAACTCCACATTCCATTATAAATAAAACTATATATATTCATACATAATGATGCTAAAATTCCACATCTTATGTTATATCATGGGTTGTATAAACATAAACAAAAATCATTGGAATCCCTCAAGATCTAATATTTTTGTCCCTTAGACTGTAGCATTCTTAGTCCACTTAAATACATAAACCGGAAACATGAAATTAAAATGATTGATAAGGAGAGAACATTGAAAGTCCTTATATATAACCTTGTTAGTAAAATTAAATATTTTCTAATTAATATTTTAAGAAAACATTTAATCCTTTATGCCTATTATATACTTAATAACATCTTTCTATTCTCTAAACTCATACATTTCAAAACAACAATACTTTTAAAACAATATACTGTAGATTGGTTGATCGTTCTAAAGAAACCATTCCGTTCATCCATTTTAATGGATCAAATTACAGACATACTACATTCTTAAAAAAGACCACATGTATTTTATTTCATTCTTAGTGAAAAAATCATGAGACGCACGTTGGAAATTCTTTGGCTCTATAACATGATTACTTGATTCGCCACTAGATTTCATTAAGGTACACGACTTATCACGAAAACTATTATGATGATACACTCTCACTATTTTGACACTAGTTTGATGAAGGATAGAATAATATGGATTGTATTAGGCTGATAGAGTAGATAATGAGATCAAAGGAAGGCGAATGGTCTCAATAAAGACGAACATATGATCAAGGATTTTTCAAATTAAAGATATTATGAAAGATTTTATCATTTAATTATTTGAAATAAAAAAATAAAATAAGTATATAAAAATTGAAAATAAATAATTAAAATAATATTTTTTTATTATAGATAATATAAATTATATAACATGGAATGGTAGGGAAAATTTTATATTCACCTAGTAGCATACAATCATATTTTTCAATAGTCACATCTAAACAGTTGCACATTACAGTACCATGATATGATAGCATGTAATGGTTCTATGTCATAGTAGCATCAAGAGAGTATATTAGAAATGATAATATGAAATAGTTGATCATCACTATGGCATGACTAATAGTCAATACCAATGATATATCAACCTAGGTAGATACAAATGGTAGATAATATAAGGTAGATACCAATGGATTATAATCCATTGTATTTATCGATCCTGTGATTTTTATTTACCAAAACCAAAATGAATCTATGAATGAATGATTAATAAAAAAAATATATTTCTTAATTCATCTCTAACATAGATAATTCTATAGAAATTATAAATATTCATGAATATTTCATCATACTAATGTTTAGTACCATTGAACTCAAGATTTATATCACACTTTTTAAAATTTCCTTTCAAAAATTGATTTCTTATTAAAAGATGTTTTATTCTCAATTGAGTCACAGTATTCTTCAATATTTTTATACCATGGGTATTATCAAAATTTTATCGGTATATGTTGAAATAAATATATATAGTCTAATAATGTGTGTCTTATCCACATAAACTATGATCAACAATATCATAAATATATATTCTCATATTCAGTAGTGGATAACACAAGATAATTTTATTTAAAACATCACCATGAAACTAGATATTCTACAAAAAAAGTGACATGTTCTAGAGGTTATTTTTCTATATAATGCACAGGCACCAAATTCTATATTTTAATAACTAAATAATTCAAATTATTTTCCACAACAATATATATATCCTAATGTTTTTGTAAATTTTATGTATTTATTAAATATTTTATTATCATGAAATTGTGACTATTTGGGGTTTCATAAAAATATACCACATATAAACACTAACCATTATATCTTACAATCTACTAGTTAATTGTAGTAATCTTCAAATCTTACATCTATATATGGATTGATAAACTAGTTTTCTTATTACATCAAGATATAATTTATAACTAATACTCATTGGTGTATAAATAAAATTATTAATATCAATACCAAATTATTTTAGAAGATATTTATTATCTATTATATTATTTTAAAAAATTACATTATTATTTTCAAAAAATTGAAAACCAAGAAATGAAATTTAGTTTAGCCACCAAACACATTTGAAAATAACTGTCCATAATTTTTGAAAATTCAATACACAAATAGATTCTTGAATATCCAAAATTAATATCATCAACATAGTTTTTTTGTATCTAAGATGTCCTTTAAAATACTTTTAATTAATAAAGTAGGGTGTGATATTTATTTAGTGAGAACTTTTTTAAATAAAAAATGATATGTTCATTTCTTACCAATCACTATGATATTATTTTAAACTATAAAATTTATTTTTTTATTTAAGAACATTATTAGGAATGTGATGTTTTTGAAATACAGGTGGTACTAAAAAACAAAATCCACAACTTTTTAAAAATTATAGAATTAAATCATGGCATCAATTTGATATAATTTGAAATTAATATGTGAATCTTAGTGAATAAATTTTTTGATGGATTTATATATTGCCATTACATAAATGGTTTCCTTACAATAAATACTAAATTCTTAACTATATCATTACATTTAAATATAATTTCTTTTTTTCAAATTATTGTTATAAACATTTCAACATTATTTCTGAACACCCATTTAGTGCCAATAGTTAGGTAGTCTGTAACACCCCAAAATTTTATGAAAAATATTATTTTAATTTCATTAATGTCTTGTATTATATGCTACACCAAAAGGATATTGCACAACACGCATCCTTGACTTGCCTTGCATTACACGCAATCACGACCTTCCTTGATAGCGTGTGTAGTACGCAATAACGAGTTTCACTAAACAACAATATGCTATTAAAATATTATTAAAACTAGCCATTATGAATAGTAATAACCAATTTTTGAAATTTTGTAAATTTTATTTTTCAAAATGGATTTTATTTTTGGATTCGTAATATCGAAATTAGATTAGGGTGAAATTTTGGGGATTTTCGGATAACATTCATATTTTGATGAATAGTGAAAATTATTAAATTTTAATTAAAAAATACTTTTTCAATCGAAATAATTAATAGTGATAAATTATTAATTTGATTGGTTTTAAAGTATATTTAGAATATATTTTTACAATTTAATACAATGTTGGTCATTGGATGTAATTTTACATTTAAACCAGACATAAACAAGTGTCAATCTTTTGATAGTTATTATCTCTTAAGAACACGCTATTTGTTTTGACGACGGGAATTAATTTTTTTAAATTAATTAATGCAACTAATATGTTTTGAATTTGGTAAAATAGAAATCATTTTGAGTTCATAATATCAAATATAGCTTAGGCCTAATTTTTGGCATTTTTCTGAAAACTTTCAATTTTTGATGAAGAGTGAAACCACTAAGTGGTAGTTAAAAAACATAATCTTTCATAAAACTTAATTTTACCGCTTCTGTGAGTGGAATTTCAATAATCCGAGACATACGGTTGATGTCAGTAAGTAAAATGTGGTTCAATGAGATGAAAATAATTTTTTGGTGAATAGTAACTTTTTACTTTTTTTACCACGGTTAAAAGTAAATAGGGTATTTAAGGGTAGAAATGATATTATTATTACCCTAACACATGTCGTAATTCTATTTGACAAGTGTAATTCGATCAAAAACAAACTTAAAAATAAAATATGACCATTTAGGCCCACTTGGATTAGATTAGGACATTTATTATTAATTTATTTAAAGAACGGTTAAAAAAGTTAAAATCAAAGTTTATTTACTAAATAATTTTTAATATAGGTTTATACATAAGTTAAATTTGATTTTAAATATTCATTAGAAGTATAAAAAGATTTCATACATAATGGTATTTTATTTTTAATTTTTAGACATCAAATAATTTAATTTATATATGACACAAAGATGATGCAGTAATTATCTTATTAATGAAATATTGACATAATTGATGTTATAAATACCAAAATAAATGTAATTTAAGACTTTTTATGAATTCCAATAATGGTCTAGGTTAATGTGACATGTTATTACGGATTTAATTAAATTTTTTCGACCTTATCAGTCTGTTATGATTTTCAGAAAAATCAATTACTAAATAGTGTCAAAATTTACATAAAATAGTTTTTAAAACAAATATTATATTATTAATTGTTATTTTATTCCTAAAAATCTAAGGTTCGGCCAAATGACATAGATAAGGTTATATATATTAATAATAAACAATTTGGGTTTCGTTTGGCTTCTTATAGTATGTTTATTAACCTTATAGTGTAAGAAAACAAGAAGACACGGTAAAAGTAAAATTATTTAACTTAATGTTAAATCTAAATGATAAGGTTAAAAGAGGAACATAAACTTGTCTAAATTCTATTGTATGAGAGGATTTCGACCCATCCCCACCTTATCCTCGAAATAAATCAATTTTGAGCTATTTAAAACCGAACTTGACTTTATAATAAAATAATATTTTTAGTTATTCCAAAGGTGCCCCTCTCCTCCCTTATAAAAGGGCTCCTCCTCCCTCTCTTCCTCACACAACTTTGAGCCTTAAATCTCGGCCAACCCCTGAAAAATTCTCCTATACACTTCCCTATCAACATCCTAGAGGTTCTGGTTTTCCTCAAAGACCAATTTTAGTCCCCTAAGAGGAGGTCTCAAAGAGGCGCTTCAAAGAAGTGGTAATTTCTGTTACCGATTCTTTCAACTTTATTTCTTCTTCCATTTCTTTTCTTAGGTTGTTTCATTATGAAGTAATAACATCAGTACCAATCATATACTGATATGTTATTATAAGTATGAAACAACCCTATTTCACCATCTATCCATCCTACAGAAAACAAAATCACCGCGCGTGCGTACGTACAGAATACCGTCTCCACGCCGTGGTGTAATCTGTTTTTCCACCAACACGTTACATGGATGGGTATTATGGTGTAAATAATAACTATAAATAGTTATTATAACATCATAATGATTCTGATATATTGTATCATCCACTCCAATTCAATTCAATAATTATGGAAATGATATCATCGCTCGTGCGTACGTACGGACTACGTCTCCACGACGCGATGAGATTCATTCTCCATGTTAACCATTTAAGAATGATTATAAAGTATATATAAGCAATAATAATGAAATATATGACATTATAAAGCTACTGGATTTATGTGTATATATATGTATGTCATCTACTTAATTCCACTCAATTCAATAAGGAAACGAAAACAGCGTTCATGCGTACGGACGGCCTACCGTCTCCATGAACGGTGTATTTCATTCCATTTATCGATCCATTATATATATGTATATTCTGAATATATATTATATATAAATCATGTTTTATATTCTATAATTAAGTAATAATGATCTATGTAATCATATGAATAATTAAAATTTAAAACACGAACGACAAATGAGACGATTTTACCCAAAACGCTACTTTAACATGAATTTACAAAAGAACGGGTAATATAAAGTCATAAGTGAACCATATATGATATAATAACAATTAATTTGATTCTGTAATAAGTCAATGACATTATTTAAATCATTATACAGGAGGTTCGGACACTTACGAAGAAAATCAGACCTAAGGTAAGGGAAAATATCACAATCTCATTTTTATCCGAGATTGTTTATACTTTGGTATTTACTGGGGTGTATTTTATCATCCACATCCATGTTTCCTAAATATGAAATATTATTACCATCCACCTACAATTGTTTAAATCCAATTTTACCCTTCGGTGAGTTTTTAGTAAAAGATATGAAAGAAATCTTTTGTCGTTTTTCTTATGAGGTACTTTTTGACTTTTTCGACAAAAGTACGAAAAATGTTTTTTTAACTTATACGGCATGAATGGATTTTTAAAACATTATTTCCAAGAAGCTTCCTTTACACGTTTTCATGTTTATTTTTAATCAACTTCTTTTATTTTAGAATTGTACGACATGTTAAGAAAGGAAAAGTGTTTTGAAGCAGAAAGAATATTTTCCTCAATAATGGAGTTCAATTGTTTTATCAAAATTATTTTCCTTCTAAGATAATAAAAGGTTCTGTTTCTATCCCTATTATTACATTTATTTGATTACATTGTGATGGAATTATATTTTTATGAATCCCTTTATCTTCTATGAATTCTTATATGATGTCACGATATTTAAGATTCCCATTTTTGTTACATGGGTTATGCTATGATGTATGGTTTATGATTTTGTGGCACACATAAGAATGGTATCATTATGAGATGAGTGGGACCTATATCTACCTCCAATGAATTGGGTAAAGATTTTATATCTCATGAGATATACATGGCTGGAATGGTAGGTTATACCGGTTCCGTGAAACAGGACTGAAACGAGGGTGGCTCGGTTCAGAAAGGGACTTTATCCACTAATATAGTATTGGAAATAAGTCATGACTAATAAGATATGATTCTATATGATTATGTGTGTATGCCACAAAGTTTCATGTTTTAAGTTATGATTATTGGGATTACATTTCACTACTATGATTTAAACCATGTTATGAAATTATGCTTTCTTTTGCAGGTTATGATTTCCAAAATGTTATGTTCTTATGAACATGATGTGATTGATATTCATTTTGTTTACCCTTACTGAGCATTTGAGGTCACCCTTTTATGTTTTCTTTTCCCCAGGATATAACAAAAGGTTTTAGGTAAAAAAATGAAAGATCTTTATGGGAGATATTGAATATCTTTCACCACATTTAGAAGATTATATTCCGAGTTTCCAGAGACACTAAACTATTACGGTCCTTGTGTGTGTGTTTTTGTTATGTACTAAGAATTCAGAAAAAGTAATGTAATGTCAATGTACGTCAAGATTTGGGTCTATACAGTTGGTATCAGAGGCAAAGGAGGTAGGAATGTATCCAATCCTTGGGAACTCTCACATGTGAGCGTTGGACGAAGCATGGCTCTCCGCCCAAGGGCTTCATGAGGAAATGGCTGCCACTGGGGATGGTGGTGTGTCCCGCCCAGGGGGTGTAGCCACCCATGGAGTGCCCTGATAGGTATCAATTATAGTCAAATGGAAGTAATTCCAGACCGCTACAGTTGTTATCAGAGGAAAAGTTTAATCAACCTTTGGAAACTAGGATGCGAAAACGTTAGTGAGATCCCTAGAGATATTTCTAAGGTATGTCTAGGGATGTCCCTAAGGATAAGTATACGTATAGGATATAGTCCTAGAACTATGGTAACGATATTAGATTAAACCAAAGATTTTATATATTGATGTTACTCCACCTTTACTATGATTTTTGCCTCTCACACTATTCTTTTAGGGTTTTAGAAAATGGCTGGAAACAAGATGATTCATGATAATTGAGGATATTATGGACAATGGAATGATATTCTTTATGAGAAACCAAATGAAATGGGATTTGGAAGTCCAAACATCATTATTATTTCGAATCAGCAATCTCATTATATGATCAATATAGTAAAATTTGGTAAGTTTCCTGACTCGGCTAATAAGAGAAAGATGGAGTTTCATGATGATCATAGAGGAAAGGAAGTTCAATTTCCCTTTTGTAAATCATGTGGGAAGAGGCATCAAGGAGAATGTTTCAAAGGAACTGGAAGATGCTTTGGGTGTGGAAAAGAAGGACATAAAGCCAGTAAGTGAAAAGGAAAAGGTTCAGTTAACACCATGGATGAGGATAATGGTATTGCTAGAACATCAATAATGGTTAAATGTTTTAAATGTGGACTGTACGGGCATTATGCAAACCAATTCCCTAAAGGAAAGTCTCACAAAGAGAATCAGTATGGTCGTATGGGTAGTATTTATGTGGATGATGATGAAGAGACTACAAATGATATGTGAGATGAATGAATTGTTGAAGCTCGGTCAATGGTTTAAGAATGTAGTGGAATGATTACATGTTTATCATGTGTAATGTTGTATAAGTAATCTCATGCTACTATGGAATAAAGAGACATCTATGGATTGTTACACTGTTGTCTTTCCATGAGTTTTGAAAGTGTATGATTAATGATACCAGTATCCATGAAAGGTTATTCAGATATCTTTGGAATGTAGATGATATGCGCACAATGAAGGGATAAGGAAAAAATTAAATGTTTTCATGAATGATATAAGGAGAAGGTTATATCAGGGTTTGAGTATACAGAATTTTTGGATTTTGGTATGTGGAAAGAGTTAACTTTTGTCAGCATTCATGTTTTCACTAAGGTTCAATGGGTATGCGTTCTTCAAGAGAATACTTGATTAGGGTATTCACATGTTTGTAATTTGACCAACAAGATATATCTTATGATATATGGGGGATAAATGATGGCATTCACGTGATTGTTCTATGACTTTTGAAGTAATCATTTTCTTTATACTATGATCTTGGACCGAAGTATTTTAGATAAGCCTAAAGATTAGAATGGATTATGTTGGACATAAGTTAGGATAAAACGTTTTTCGATATTCTTGATGGGATGTTATAGTAATATAGCTTTAGAAAAAGGACATCCTGCAGGACGGGCGACAACCCATCACGTCGGACAAGGCTGTGGGAATTGAACCCACAACCGAAGTGCGACTGGCCTTTATCGCCAACCACTGGCCTACAGGAAGTCCGTGTTTAGTAGAAACTAATTTTATTATATTATGTAGTATGATATATGAAGTATAAGTTCATTTTAGGAACCATATATGATTAATCTCACTATAGAATGACTTATGTATATTTAATAACTTTTGATAACCTTTTGTTTGAGACAGATGGAATGACCCGTCATTCTATCACATGATCTGCTAACACTTAACGAATAACAAATTCAACTTCATTTATTTAAGAGGTGAAATAGAAATTGTTCAAGGCACGAACAACAGTGAGATTGTACCAAAATAAAGTAAGTATTTATTCTAATTCAAATTCTTCAAATTTAGGGAAACGATCATTAAAAACCAAAAATGTTGTCCTAGTGCTCTTATATCTGATTAATCAGATGGTACCTTAGATCGTCACAAATTTATGGATTTGTGATTGTTGGCTTTTCCATAACCATGTTCTCTACCACTCTCCCTCAGAACATGATGGTTAGATTTTTCTTCCATATCCATATTTTCACCTATGTGGAAACCCAGTGATTAGTTTATTTGGGTAACCGTTACGTTTCATACTTTTGTTTTTAAAGATTGGTTTTGGTATTCCTTTTTAAGATGTGGGTTTCTATTAAATAAACTTTCAAGTAGTAAACCATATATAACCCCAACGAATTTTGAGGGAGAAATTCATTTTAAGGGGGGTAGAATGTAACACCCCGAGATTTTATGAAAAATATTTTTTTAATTTCATTAACGTCTTGTGTTATATGCTACACCAAAAGGAGCTTGTACAACACGCATCCTTGACTTTCCTTGCATTACACGCAATCGCGACCTTCCTCGATAGCGTGTGTAGTACGCAATAACAAGTTTCACTAAACAACAATATGCTATTAAAATATTATTAAAACTAGCCGTTATGAATAGTAATAACCATTTTTTGAAATTTTGTAAATTTTATTTTTCAAAATGGATCTTATTTTTGGATTCGTAATATCGAAATTAGATTAGGGTGAAATTTTGGGGATTTTCGGATAACATTCATATTTTGATGAATAGTGAAAATTATTAAATTTTAATTAAAAAATACTTTTTCAATCGAAATAATTAATAGTGATAAATTATTAATTTGATTGGTTTTAAATTATATTTAGAATATATTTTTACAATTTAATACAATGTTGGTCATTGGATGTAATTTTACATTTAAACCAGACATAAACAAGTGTCAATCTTTTGATAGTTATTATCTCTTAAGAACACGCTATTTGTTTTGACGACGGGAATTAATTTTTTAAATTAATTAATGCAACTGATATGTTTTTAATTTGGTAAAATAGAAATCATTTTTGAGTTTATAATATCAAATATAGCTTATTGCTAATTTTTGGCATTTTTCTGAAAACTTTCAATTTTTGATGAATAGTGAAACCACTAAGTGGTAGTTAAAAAACTGAATCTTTCATAAAACTTAATTTTACCGCTTATGTGAGTGGAATTTCAAAAATCCGAGAGACACGGTTGATGTCAGTAAGTAAAATGTGGTTCAATGAGATGAAAATAATTTTTTGGTAAATTGTATCTTTTTACTTTTTTTTACCACGTTTAAAAGTAAATAGGGTAATTAATGGTAGAAATGATATTATTATTACCCTAACACATGTCCTAATTCTATTGGACAAGTGTAATTCGACCAAAAACAAACTTAGGAATAAAATATGACCATTTAGGACCACTTGGATTAGATTAGGATATTTATTATTAATTTATTTAATGAAGGGTTAAAAGAGTTAAAATCAATGTTTATTTACTAAAACATATTTAATATAGGTTTATACATTAGATAAATTCGATTTTAAATATTAATTAAAAGATAAAAATATTTCCTACATAATGGTTTTTTATTTGTAATTTTTAGACATCAAATAATTTAATTTATTTATGACACAAAGATGATGCAGTAATTATCTTATTAATGAAATATTGACATAATTGATGTTATAAATACCAAAATAAATGTAATTTAAGACTTTTTATGAATTACACTAATTTTAGAGGTTAATATGACATGTTATTATTGATTTAATTAACTGTTTTGAACTTATCATTCTGTTATGATTTTCACAAAAATCAATTACTAAATAGTGTCAAATTTGACATAAAATAGTTTTTAAAACAAAAATTATATTATTAATTCTTATTTTATTCCTAAAAATCGAAGGATCAGCCAAATGACTTAGTTAAGGTTATATATATTAATAATAAACAACTTGGGGTTTGTTTGGCTTCTTATAGTAAGTTTATTAACCATATTGAGTAAGAACACAAGAAGACACGGTAAAAGTAAAATTATTTAACTTAATGTTAAATATAAATGATAAGGTTAAAATAGGAACTTAAACTTGCCTAAATTCTATTGTATGAGAGGATTGAGACCCATCCCCACCTTATCCTCGAAATAAATAAATTCGGAGCTATTTAAAACCGATCTTGACTTTATAGTAAAATAATATTTTTAGTTATTCCAAAGGTGCCCCTCTCCTCCCTTATAAAAGGGCACCTCCTCCCTCTCTTCCTCACACAACTTTGAGCCTTCAAGCTCGGCCAACCCCTGCCAAATTCTCCTCTCCACTTCCCTAGAAACATCCTAGAGGTTCCGTTCTTCTTCAAAGACCAATTTTAGTGCCCTTAGAGGAGGTCTCAAATAGGCGCTTCAAAGAAGAGGTAATTTCCGTTACCGATTCTTTCTACTTTATTTCTTCTTCCACTTCTTCTTCTTAGGTTGTTTCATTATTAAGTAATAACATCAGTATAACTCATATACTTATTTGTTATTATATGTATGAAACAACCCTATTTCACCATCTATCCATCCTACGGAAAACAAAATCACTGCGCGTGCGTACGTACGGAATACCGTCTCCACGCCGTGGTGTAATCTGTTTTTCCACCAACACCTTACATGGATGGGTATTATGGTGAAAAGAATAACTATACATAGTTATTATAACAACATAATTATTATTATATATTGTATCATCCACTCCAATTCAATTCAATAATTATGGAAATAATATCATCGCTCGTGCGTACGTACGGACTACCGTCTCCACGACGCGATGAGATTCATTCTCCATGTTAACCATTTAAGAATGATTATAAAGTATATATAATAAATAATAATGAAATATATGACTTTATAAATCTACTGTATTTATGTGTATATATATTTATTTCATCTACTTAATTCCACTCAATTCAATAAGGAAACGAAAACAGCATTCATGTGTACGTACGACCTACCGTCTCCATGAACGGTGTATTTCTTTCCATTTATCGATCCATTATATAAATGTATATTCTGAATATATATTATATATAAATCATGTTTTATATTCTATAATTAAGTAATAATGATATATGTAATCATATTAATAATTACAAGTTAAAACACGAACGACAAATGAGACGATTTTACCCAAAACGCTACTTTAACATGAATTTACAAAATAGCAGGTAATATAAAGTCATAAGTGAACCATATATGATATAATAACAATGAAAATGATTCTGTAATAAGTCAATGACATTATTTAAATAATTATACAGGAGGTTCGGACACATACAAAGAAAATCAGACATAAGGTAAGGGAAAAATATCACAATCTCATTTTTATCCGAGATTGTTTATACTTTGGTATTTACTGGGGTGTATTTTATCATCCACATCCATGTTTCCTCAATATGTAATATTATTTCGATCCACCTACAATTGTTTAAATCCAATTTTACCCTTCGGTGAGTTTTTAGTAAAAGATATGAAAGAAATCTTTTGTTGTTTTTCGTATGAGGTACTTTTTGACTTTTCCGACAAAAGTACGAAGAATTTTCTTTTTAACTTATACAGCATGAATGGATTTTTAAAACATTATTTCCAAGATTCTTCCTTTAAAAGTTTTCATGTTTATTTTTAATCAACTTCTTTTAGTTTAGAATTGTTGACATGTTAAGAAAGGAAAAGTGTTTTTGAAGTAGAAAGGATATTTTCCTCAAGAATGGAGTTCAAATGTTTTATCAAAATTATTTTCAATCTAAGATAATAAAGGGTTCTGTTTCTATCCCTATTATTACATTTATTTGGTTACGTTGTGATGGAATTATATTTTTATGAATCCCTTTATCTTATATGAATTGTCATATGATGTCACAATGTTTAAGATTCCCATTTTTATTACATGGGTTATGCTATGATGTATGGTTTATGATTTTGTGGAACACATAATAATGGTATCATTATGAGATGGGTGGGACCTATATCTCCCTCCAATGCATTGGGTAAAGATTTTATATCTCATGAGATAGACATGGCTGGAATGGTAGGTTATACCGGTTCAGTGAAAAGGGACTGAAACGAGAATGACTCGGTTCAGAAAGGGACTTTATCCACTAAGATAGTCTTGGAAATAAGTCTTGAATAATAAGATATGATTCTCTATGATTATGTGTGTATGCCACAAAGTTTCATGTTTTATGTTATGATTATTGGGATTACATTTCACTACTATGATTTAGACCATGTTATGAAATTATGCTTTCTTTTGCAGGTTAAGATTTCCAAAATGTTATGTTCTTATGAATATGATGTGATTGCCATTCCTTTTTTTACACTTAATGAGCATTTGAGTTCACCCTTTTATGTTTTCTTTTCCCCAGGATATAAAGAAATGTTTTAGGTAAAAAAAGGGAAGATCATTATAGGAGATGTTGAAGATATTTCACCACGTTTAGAATATTATATTCCGAGATTCCAAAGACACTAAACAATTACGGTCCTTGTGTGTGTGTTTTTGTTATGTACTAAGTATTCTGAAAAAGTAATTTAATGTCAATGTAAGTCATGCTTTGGGTCTCTACATAGTCTTTGGGACATTTAACTAGTTCCTAGACTCATTTTCAGTAAAATGTATTGAACTCTTATTGCATTTACATGACACCTAATTCATCATTAATTTCTTCATCGATGTTATTAGGTTCAATTTGTGATAATATATCTTGTTGTTTGACTTGGTTTCTAAGAGATGACCTCATATGAGTTCCTTTATCTCTGTCAATGAACAATTCAACTAAATGATGATATCTATTTGTCTAAAAACTCTAGGGATATAATTTTTTGATAGTTAATTCTCACTTATTTGGGTTCAATTTGTCCATTAAAACTATGAGACGTTTCTATAGGTGGTCTTTCAGAATTGTCACTAGGATTATCAATAATGTACTAATTCAAAATAGTTTCTACTATATTTACTAAATTGTTCATAGGTTGAGGTGTTTTCTATGAGACCTAAACCTCTATGTTTTGGTGATCCAAAATAATATTTAACTTATTATTAATGATTATTAAGTCTTCTATTATAGAGAATTTTAATAGAAAAAATGGAATAGTTGGTTTTGTTTAGAGCATACCATGCCACATTATCGGGTGATAGTTAAGTGACTATATCACATTAACACACATTATACATCACTACAATGTAAGAATTTTCCCCTATCATCTACCTGAACACATGATGAAATCATGTCAAATTCCATGGTTTATATAATTATCCATAATTTAATATACTGAAAAATAATTTTAATATATTGTCTAAACAAAAACATACCAGGTGAATTTTTTATCCCACCTCTCGAGATGCTAATTCTAGTAGCATAACTCCAGACAGATCTACCACCATACTGTTTGACTCTGTATAAATAACCTACATTGATGAGACCACTTACACAATAATGGTCTATGTAATGGAAACATCTACATGGTCTAACACTACAATAACAACTATATACCATTCACTTGTGAAGATTTGGCTACATGAAAAATCATCAATATCATTCTCATGGAGTGTGTTAATTTTCCAAAATCAAGTTTTGATGAATTAAATGGAGTTTCTATGTGTTTAATGAAGAATGATTATTCACCAATGGATACTTCTGAATAATATTTCTTTATGTGAATTATTAGATATTTTGAAGTAATGATAGAAAATAAAAAGTGCATTCTCACATAGAGGGAATAATAATGTATCTTCGTCTGAGTAATTATTCTATAGAGAAGACGTTACAAACCATTATTTTTTTTGGAATTTTCATAGAAAATGAACAAAAAAACCTTTCAAAGAAAAATTAATTCACTCAAAATAGTTGAATCTACATACATTGAGCTATATTTTATTTCTTTTATTTTTATATCATGATTGTTCCATTTTATATATTAGATTGAGATATATTTTATATTATTATGGTAACCAATAAAAACATTTCCTCTTATTCTAAACTGTAGAGTTATGGATATTTTCTCAAATAAATTATTTTCATTCCCATGAATAACTATTAAAATAGTTTTATACGACCTGATATCTTTTTAATCCCATGTGTACCTGTAGAATCAGATATGTTCATAGACAGACTTCTGTACTATTGTTTGTAAAACACGATCCTAGTATTGTATTAGTTTATTAATTAACAATTTTCATGGAAGATTGTGATTTCCATGTAGGGGATTATTCCACAGATTGATGTCAAACACCTTGTTTAAAACATATTGTGTTTTTATTGATTTTTAATTTTGAATTACAAATTGATTTCAATTTTATAAATTGTAAAAAAACATTTCTTTGAATGTTAGTCGTAATTTTTGTTTATATAATGGGATTGATTAAGTAATTCAATATCAAAATTTAATGTATTAAAAATATATATTAACACAATATTAATTAATTTTTGCGAAATTATTTGAATCTTCAATTATATATTTTTATACCATTTCAATAATTGTGTATTTTTATTATATTTGGGATTGAGATTTTAAATTTTTTTAACCATATTTTTTTAGGAACCAAATCCCTCCCTCATGAGGTACTCAATATGACCAAATTTGGTATGATAAGATTTTAAACATATTCTTATCTATGATTTAGTAGTATTTAAGGATCATAAATTTACATCATTTAAAAAAAATATTTATGTATAATATTATTTAGGAATGAACTACAGATATTTAGCCTATTTATTTTAATTGAAATTATTATAATAAATAGATTTTTTATATGAAAATTCACATTGAAATTTGGGTCTTTGATATTAGGACTGTAATTAAGGATAAATATGAAAAAAATCAATATGATAGAGATTCTTGGATTGATGCTAATATGTTTTAGTATGAATAAAATTGTAAAAATATAAATTATTTTACTGTGAATTAGGAGTAGATGAATTTAACATAATACATACATGTTTTATATATTTTTTAATTTTAGGTACCATGATTTTTTCTCATTACGGATCACCCAGGGTAAAAAAAATATGATTAAAAAATACACTATTAAATATGATACATTTAAGATAAATCCTGGTGAATTTATATTTGATATTTATCTCTAGCTCATTGTGAAATTTAACATGATTCACAAAATAGGATAAAAATTTAACAACACAGATCATTTCAGAAATATAGTCAGGTGCTTACTAAAATGACTGAGAGGAACATTTTTATTTAATTGATAACATTAAAAAACATCTAGTTATGGAAATCATTATAAAACTAATGGTGTATGAAGAAAAACATTATTTTGAAAAAGGGTAATTGGAGGAATTGGAAAGAATTTTGTATCTTTAAAACTATTAAATCAAATGAAAAATGGTAAAATAATGATGAGATCTCAATTGATAATTAATCTCCTCGTTATGGTGATGAATAAATGGAACATATGACAAGGAATTTAAAAAATTCTCAAAAAATAAGTTGTTCTTCATGAAACCCCAATATAAAGGTATATATGACATAGGAAATTGGAAAAAAGAATAAGAATATGATCATTGTACAAAGTAAATAATCTTCTCTGAATGTAAATGAAATAGAAACAACAATTTAGAATATTCTGAGATGATGTATATGAAAAATTATGAGGACAAAGATAAATGATATAAAAAATAAATTAAATCTACATGAAGTGCCTCATAGGATAGTTCAGGTGAATTAGAATCAAGTTTAGGAAAACGAAGTGATAATTCTAATATGTGATTTACGAAAAACCAATCAATGGAAATATTTTTTTCCGGAATCTCCACCTGAAATTTAAAATCAGTCTGATATTAGAAAATTATTCCAAAAATATTTTCAATGATGAATTAGTTAAATATTTTAATATATTTTAAGAAAAATTTAATAAATTAAGAGGTAAGTACAAATGTTTAATGAAAATTCATGTCATTTATACTAACATTAAAATTGATGTTATAGTAGATAAGGATAAAAATAGTAAAACTTTTCATGAAAATTGTGATATAAATTTGTCTAATAAAAAAATAAATAAATATCTATAGATATATAAAAATTAATTAAATTATATTAGTAGTTTTCTTTGTAAATAGATAACTCTTAAATATACAATTAAAATAGGATATCATCGTAGATAGAGAATAATTATAAAAAAAATATTATTCGTAGATCTAGTTATATAAATTAAGAAAATAAATTATATTTTTATAAAATAAATGAGGAAAATATTTTTGAAAATTGAAGGTATTAATATAGAAAACCAATAAAAAAATTATGGATTCCAAAATCCCTTATTAAAAACATTTATATACCCAACAAAATGTAGATAGAAAAATCATCTTTGGTTTAAATATAAATTAATGGAAGCCTATTTAATGTGTTGTAGTATTAAATTATCATATCCGGAGAATGGATACTTTAGACGTAAGACTAGAGACTACACAATATTTAAAAACATGATTAAAGTGGGTGGTGGACATGTCAGTTTTAGTGGAAACACTAATGAGAAGATAATTGGTCTTGAAAAAATTTGTAAATATAGTACATTTTTAGTTTATAAAATATTATTTATTGATGTATTCATATATAATTTATAAAAATTTTAAAATTATTTGATGACGTTTTTCATGAAAAATTTGGAAAATAATTCTTATAATTTTTTTCCACAAATGATTTAACTTTTACTACATTTACAATTAAATAATTCTTTATTGAAAATATAAATTATGTGTTCCCTCAAAATGATTCTTATTTTTGTTCCTTTCATAATGAATCATGGAGTTTTAATAGTAGAAAAATTAAAATTTATCATTTACTCTCTTAAAAATATAACTAGGAAATATTTAGTTTAGAATCTACCTATGTTTTAAATCCCAAACCACAATGTTTGTAATCTTTTTCAGAATTGAAATTTGCATAATATATATTTCAAATTAAATAATTAATTTTCAACATCTCAACATTTATTTGTGGGTCTCTTGGATGCATTTAGAACCTCTCGAGTTTCTAGTTTAGAAAGAAAATATTATTCCTATATTATAGTGTGTGACTATTCAGGATATACATTGTTGTATTTCCTTTTTCATAAAAGTGAAGAACATCATTAATATTTTATCCAATATACATGATCTATTGAAAATAATTATATAATTTTAATTAATATCTTAATAATTTATCTTGGTCATGATTTTAAAAACTGTAATTTGAATTATTATTCTCAAAAATGGTTATAATGAAAACATTTCTACTCTTATGAATCCACATAATAATATTGTATTATAAAGTTGGAACAAAACCATTGATGGGATTTCTTGTTCCATTCCTAATGTGTATGATTTCCCTTATTATTTTTAGAAAAAAGTTATTAATATTGCTTATTATATAATTAATATAATTTTAATTATACTTTTCCTAAAACTTACCTGTTATTAGTAGTTGAATGCTTGAAAACTAAAGGTTAATTACGTTTGATTTTGTTTTTTGTAATGCCTTTACACTCAATAGAAAATAATGTTTATAAAAAACTTATTCCATGATTGATGATGGAATTTTACATAGATATTATACATCAAGTAAATCATATAGGTTGTTTAATAAATTTACAAATATGAGGGAAGAATTTGTACATATCAAATTTAATGAAACATGTATATATGAACCTAATAAAACTAAAAAAATATTTAGGATGACCTCTCGAGTATAGAATTAAATGAAATGCCTTATGGGAATACTTCTAGAACTCATGTAATGAATTCAACCAATTTCTATGAACATCCAGAACCTATACATGAAGATAATAATGTTGTTTCAAAAACATATATTCATAGAAATATGACGATATATTGATATCTTGAATGATGATGTAGTTAGAGACCTAAGAATTATAACTCATACAAAATATTCTCTTTGAAATTATATTGATCATATATATTTAATATCACATATTACCCTTAAAAACATCAAATATGTAATTAATGATGAATTCTTGGTAATGGACATGAAAGAATAACAAAATCAGTTTGAAATAAATAGAGTCTTGGAACTAGTTGAAAGAACCAAATTTTATCAGACTACTGTCACTAAATTTCCATTTAGAAAAAAATTGTGATTAATCATGGATCACAATATTAATCAAATATAGAAATTCCATATAAGGATATAGCCAATAAAAAGGTATTGATTTTGAAGCAACCATTGTACCAATATCAAGAATTGATGTCATTAGAAAGATTATTGCTTATACAGCACATTTGAATTTGAATTTACATAAAATGGATGTCAATTTTATATTCTTAAATAGAAATATAGATGAAAATTAATTTTTGGAAACAACCCCTTGGATTTCTAAACCCACACTTTCCAAATCATTTTTATTAAATTAATACAAGCATTAAATTTTAAAAAACAAGATCCGAGGGATAAGTATGATATGATCAATTATTTTCTCATATCAAAATGTTTTATTTATTTTATATCTAACTATAATTTTATTATTAAAATATTTTTGAAATAATTTTTGTAGTATAAATCTGTGTTCATGATATTATTTTCATATCTTATAGAAATACATTATATAATGAATTTTAAAAAAATAATGTAATGCCACGACCTACCCAGTGGGGCCCGCGCCGTGACTCCCCAATCCCACCTCCAATAGTCCATGGGCTGGTAACAAGCACCGAGTAGGCATATTACCAACATGGGAGGCATTGCCTATGTACATATACACACACAGACATCTCTAAGCCCACAAATGCTAAAATCTAAAAACCTCTAAGGAAAAAAGAATACATGCATACAACTAAACCCAACCAATAGAGTATGATGAAATGTAGAGTACTGTAAAAGTAAACTAGGCCAACAATACAAGCCCACAAGAATGAAAATGAAACAAGAGTCTGAAAACTGAAAGTCCGACATGTAAACACAAAAGGTACTGGGACTGTTGCTCGTAGCTGTAGGAATACCTCGGCCTGTAGGGAAACTCAGAAAGCTCATTCATGTCCTAATATTCCCTGGACTCTGTCAAAAGGTTGCTCGTCTGCAGAATACACCAGATGCACGGGAAAATCCCTTGTAGGGGTGAGTATAACAATACTCAGTAGAGGACCCTGAAAACCAAAAAGCAGTAAAAAAAGTAAACGTACAGCCAGCTATGCACATTATATGTCTACATAACATATAGAACAAACCAGATATACTCAAACTCGGCCCCGTAGTAAAGGGACAAGTCACACAACCACATAACCCCATTGGGGATTCTGTTCGAATATTCCGTGATGCACTTGTTCTGGGAGAACACACTCCACATGTCTTATAGATCTGATGACATCCATCTGAGAAGTGTTGTTCATCAAGAACTGTCACGAGAGGTACCTGCACTCATTATGGGAGACACACTCCTGAGGGGGAAGGTTATGGTAGATATAAGAACTCATTACGGGAGACACACTTCTTAGTGGGAAATATCATGATACACAGATGATGATCACTGCTAGGGCCATGGAAGATACTGTGACGCATTCGGAATTCACCTGATAGGTAGAGGATCAATGCCCAGTAGAGTTGGTCACGTCGATTCCTGACTCTACCTAGGGTCTGGAATGGAAAGAGGATCTCGATCCGGGCCTCTCGGATGGATGATTGACTCTATCACAGAATGTTTTAATGAAGGGATCATACTCTTGAAAAGGAAATGATACCTGACCTTCATGGAATGAGGAGAAGGGGAACTAACCCAAATGAAAGATGTCCACGGAATGGTGAACAAGAGGACCAAGAAGTTTTCAAAAAAGTACACGACGTGTAGAAAGGAAACATGTCGTGTTGTCCGACACTGGGTACTGCCCATGTACAATGACCAGTGATGGGAGGCTGGTCGTGTTGGCAAAAAACTAAGTACACGATGTGTAGTATCGCATACATGCCGTGTCTGGGTAACTAGGGTTGGATCTGTGCACTCTGGCCATGTGCCCGTACACGGTCACCAACCCGTGTACTCCGACCCGTGTAATCCTCACAAGGGGTGACTCGCGCTGCTGGACTCACCTATTAGTGTCATGGATTACACGGGCGTGTACTCTATCCCATGTCCGTGTATCCGCGGGATACACGCTAAGCTCTACGTAGCCGCTTCTGCCGCGTTGTACACGCCGTGCCGCCCGAAGCCATGTAGCTCATCCTCTGTCCGTGTACTACCCAAAGTACATTCCGAGTTTCGGGGGAAGTCCAACATGTCATGTGACTGGGGTCACACGCCGTGTTATTCCTCTCTGACCCTGAGACCCTAGCCGCTGCCACCAGTACTACAGATCATGTTTTTTTGAAGTACATGCTGTGTATTCTGGAGATTTCCAGAAACGACACCCTTCATCAGCGCGCCTCCCGTGGTGCTCCGATCATCAATCTGGTCATCTGATCACCGCAAAACATCTAGGTTCTAGTCACCCCGAGAACAGGAAGCCTCTTCCATCATTTTCAGGCCTCCGATCAGCTCCGTAAACGTGTTATGATATTCTCGCATGAAGAACGCTCGGAGAACACTATTTCCGATCCAGTCCGATTCGTCGTCCGCCATCGTCACCGCACCTCCACAAGGTCATTGCTGTGTCAAACCTTTGATTTGGGATCTTTTCATCCTACAAAGGATGTGCATCGATCCATTTTTTGTCACCCCATGAAGAACACTAAGAATGTGCGAGGAAAGAAGGAAGAATAAATCCAAATAAACAAATTGAGAAATGAACCTCCACTGTCGTTCGTCACAGTGTTGATCCACTCCTGTTAATAGGTTTAAATGGAGCATTGATCAATATAAAGAAAAGAATTGATTATTTCCCCAAAAATCATCACAAAGAAAACCCTCCCACAAGAACGTATGAATCCGTGGAACAACTTGTTCATGGTTGATCCGCGTTTGTCATTTAAACTCAAATATGGGGAAAAGAAAATTGAAACAACAAACCCCTACCTTTTGAAAGGATCGACCGTTAATGATGGCGCTGAGCTTCCATTGTCATTGAGATCCATCAACGTTGTTGGCGTAGCGATTCTTGACTTCGATCCATCATCGTTCGTCACTGAGAGTTTGCTCCAACGCACCACGGATTTGGCAGATGTTCCTCTAAAACGTCACCAACGATCAATAATTTCATAACCCATTAAAAAGGGAACCATGTTGTCATTTAATTACATGAAAGAATTAATGACGTTGACTCACCATTTTGAATCTATTATGACATGCCCTTAATTTAGGAAATAGTTGCGCTGTTTCCACGCTGCAGCAGATGTTTCCTTAAATGAAATAAAATAAAGTTGTTAATTTAATTTAATTTATTTTACATAAATCGTCTGAAAATTATGTTTTTCCCTTGACCCACGCCGGTCGAGGTTATCCTCATTCATAGGTAAATTCATTTACCCTGATGAAATGGTGTGCTCAGATTTTTAATCCAGTCATCTGTTTGGAAACTGCAACAACTGCGCACAAGTGCCAACTTACTTAACTTAAAAAAGTTCAAGCCACTATTCCGGGCTCACTGGACCTCAGAATGATGTGTCGTCTTTGCGACCGGTCTCGAAATACTTCCATATAATATTTAAAAATAATAAATGTAAAATCCATGACATTACATTCTCCCCACCTTGGGGCTTTACGTCCCTAAAAATCCCAAACAAAGGTTACTCAAAATGATGAGGGTACTGGGCACGGATTTGGGCCTCCCTCTCCCACGTTCTCTCCTGGAGATTCCCATGCTGCCACAAGACGCGCACCAAGTGAATCGATCACCCACAAAGGATCCTCTTCTGCCGATCCTCGATCTCCACTGGGTACTTTGCAAAGGTCCCTCCAGCCTCGATGTCCAGCTCACCCCATTCGATGACATGCGGTTGGTCATGCAGGTACCTCCTCAGTTGTGACACGTGGAAGAAATCATGTACCCGATGGAACTATGGTGGTATAGCTAGGCGGTACTCGACCTTGGTAACTCTACACAGAATCTGGAAACGTCCGATGAACCTCATAGATAGATTTCCACCTCAACCAAATCTCTATAACCCTCATTGAGGTGAGACCCAAAGAAAAAAGTGTTCTCCCTCTTCGAAATCCAGAGGTCTCCAACGTCTGTCATCATAAGACTTCTGCTAACTCTGGGTAGTATTCATCCACTACCATATGATCTTCACCTTCTCTGTGGTAGCTCGCACTAACTATGGACCCATGAGTGCTGACTCTTTGGGGTCGGTCCAGCAAAGCGGTGACCGACAGGGTCTCCCGTACAAAGCCTTGAACAGTGCCATACCAATGGTGGAGTGGTAGCTGTTGTTGTACGCAAACTCCACCGATGGTAGGTGGTCCTACCAACTATTACTAAAGTCCAAGATACAGGCTCGCAACATATCCTCCAGAACCTGAATGGTCCTCTCCGTCTGACCATCTGTCTGGGGATGAAACACTATACTCAAGCGTAGTGGAGTCCCAAAAGCCTCCTACAATCCCTTCCACAATCGGGATGTGAAGTGGGCATCTCGATCTGAGACTATAGTCAAGGGGATACCATGAAGCCGAACTATCTCCTTCACGTAGAGGCGCCCCAAGCTCTCTACGGAACTATGCTCCCTGATGGCTTGGAAGTGGGCCGAATTCGGTGAGTCAGTAATCGCCCAGATGGAATCATGCCCCTTGGACATCCATGGTAAGCCTATCACAAAGTCCATTGATATTCCACCCACTTTCACTCGAGAACATCCAGGGGTGAGCTAACCCTGCTAGAACCTGGTGCTCAGCCTTCACCTGCTGGCATTTGAGACATCGAGAAACAAACCCTACTACTGCCTTCTTTATGCCTGTCCACCAGAAATGTCGTCGGAGATCCTGGTACATCTTTTCCACTCTGAGATATACCACCAATGGGGATGTATGAAACTCCCTTAGGACCTCCTCCTAGAACGCCACTGGTACAACAGTGCATCCTCTGAAAAGACGTACGTGCTCCCCACCTTGCGAATATCCATCAGGATCATGTCATGTGGATAACTGAGAACATAAAGCCACACAGTTTTCATCCCCATGATGTGCCTCTCTAACTCTCTATAAAAGTGGATGGCTGACAACCATCGACTGTAGGTATGTTGTATCCTCTCTATCCACAAAAGATAACTATAATGCAGCTAACTTCTATGTTGCCTCACTCAACAGCTGTGAGCTCGACTTCCTGCTAAGGGTATCTACCACCTTTTCCCCATTCCAAGAGTATAGATGATCTCAAAATCATAGTCTTGAAGGAACTCTAGACAATTCCTCTACCTATGATTCATATCCTTCTGTGAGAAGATGTACTTGAGGCTCTTTTGGTCTGATTAGACAATAAACCACTCGCCCATGAGGTATTGTCGCCACATCGTCAATGTGAAGACTACCGATTCCAACTCGAGATCATGGGTCGCATAGTTCTTCTCATGTGGCCTAAGATGGCGTAAACCATAAGAAATCACTACATTCCGCTGCATCAGGAAACAACTGAGCCAGGTCCCTGATGCGTTGTAGAAAACTACATACCCGACACCCTCCTCCAAAAATCTCAAGACTGGGGCGCTCCTCAAACTCTGCCTCAACTGTTCAAAATCCTGCTGGAACTTCTCCATCCACATGAAGGGTTTCCCCTTCCTAGTCAAGGATGTGATCGGTGCTTATATACGAGAGAAATTAGGAATGAATATCCGGTAATATCCTTCTAACCCAAGGAAGCTTTGTACCTCTGTCACGCTTCGAGGTGGCTCCCATGCTAACACAACCTCCACATTGGATGGATCCATAGCCACTCCAACTGCAGAGATGACATGTCCCAGAAAGTGGACCTCAAGAATCCAGATCTGACACTTTGAGAGCTTCCCATAAAGCTGGTGGTCTGAGAGTATGTCCAGAACCATCTGCAGGTGTCTCGCGTGATCCTCCTTAGACACCGACTCTGTCAGGACCCGTCCTAGTGGGGACCGCACTATGAATCCCCATGGCTGCCTCCAATAGGCCAGGGGCTGGTGACTAGCAGCGAGTAGGCATATTACTAACATGAGAGGCATTTACTATGTACCAGTACACACACACACATCTCTAAGACCACAAATGCGGAAATGTAAAAAATTATCAGGAAAAAAGAATGCATGCATACAACTAAACCCAACCAACAGAGTATAAAGAAAGGTAGAGTACTGTAAAAGTAAGCTGGGCCAAAAATACAAGCCCACATGAAAGAAAAACAAACAAGAGTCTGAAAACTACAAAGTCCTCCCTATAAACACAAAAGGTATTGGGACTGCTGCTCGTAGCCGTAGGAACACCTCGCCCTGTAGGGAAACTCAGAATGCTCAGTCATGTCCTAGTCCGCCCTGGACTCTGTAAAGCGGCTGCTTGTCTACGCAAGACCCCAGACGTGCGGGCAAGGCCCACGCAGGTGTGAGTATAACAATACTCAGTAGAGGACCCCAAATACCATAAAGAAGTAAACAAAGTAAAGGTACAGTCAACTATGCATAGTATATGTCTACAGAACATATAGAACATACCATATATACTCAAACCCGACCCTGTAGTCAAGGGACAAGTCAAACAACCACATACCCCCATTGGGGATTCTGTTCGAAGATTCTATGATGCACTCATTCCGAGAGAACACACTCCACGAGTCTTATAGCTATGATAAAATCCGTCCGGGAAGTTTTGTTCGTCGGGAACCGTCACGAGAGGTAGTTGCACTCATTGCGGGAGGCACTCCTGAGTGGGAAGGATACGGTAGATAAAAGAACTCATTATGGGAGATACACTCCTGAGTGGGAAAGATCATGACACACAGATGAGGATCACTGCCAGGTCCATGGCGGATACAACGACTCATCCAAAATTCACCTGCTAGGTAGAGGATCAACGCCCGGTAGAGTTGGTCACATCGATGCCTGACTCTACCTAGGGTCTGTAAGGGATAGAGGATATCGATTCGGGCCTCTCGGATGGATGCCTGACTCTATAATAGAATGTTATGCTAAAGGGATCATACTCTAGAAAAAAATTGATACCTTCCCTTCAGGAAACGAGAAGAAGGGGCACTAACCGAAACGAAAGATGTCCACGACATGGTGAACAAGAGGACCAGGCCGTTTTCCAAAAATTACACGGCGTGTAGAAAGGATACACGATGTGTTGTCTGACCCCCGGGTACTGCCCGTGTACAACAGCCCATGTCGGAAGGCTGGTCGTGTAGGAAAAAACTATGTACTTGGCATGTAGTATTGCGTACACGCTGTGTCTGGGTAACTAGTGTTGGCTCCGTGCACTCTGGCCATGTGCCCGTACACGGTCACCAACTCATATACTCCAACCCATGTAATTCGAACACGGGGTGACCCGCGCTGCAGGCCTCGCCTGGCCATGTGATGGAGTATATGGTCATGTACTCCATCCCGTGTATGTGTATCCGTGAGATACACGCCGAGCTCCGCATAGCCGCTTCTATCGCTTTGTACCCGCCGTGCTGCCTGAAGCCGTGTAGCTCATCCCATGTCTGTGTACTACCCAAAGTATACGCTGAGTTTCGGGGGATGTCCAACATGTCGTGTGACCGAGGAAACACACCGTGTTATTCCTCTCTAACCCCAAAACCCTAGCCACCAATGCCAGTACTACACAGCGTGTTCTTTGGATGTACAAGCCATATATTCTGGATATTTAAAGAAATGGTGCCCTTCACCGGCGCGCCTCCCATGGTGCTCTGATCATCAATCTGGCCATCCGATCGCCGCAAAACTTCAATGTTTTGGTCACCCCAAAAACAAGAAGCCACTTTCATTGTTTTCGGGCCTATGATTGGCTCCGAAAACGTGTCCTGATCTTCCGGCACGAAGAACGCTTGAAGAATGCTCCTTCCGATCTGGTCTGATTAGTCATCTGCCATCATCGCTGCACCTCCACAAGGTAGTTGCGGTGTTGAACCTTCGACTTGGGATCGTTGCGTTGTAGAACAGATGCGCAGTGATCCGTTTTTCTTCACCCCGTAAAGAACACGAAAACACACGAGGAAATATGGGGGTAGAAATCCAAATAAACATATCGAGGAACGAACCTCCCCCGTCATTCGTCACATCGTCGTTCTGCTCCCGTTAATTGGTTTAAATGGAGAAGAGATCAACATAATGAAAATCATGGATTATTTCCCCAAAAATCATCCCAAAGAAAACCCTCTCGCAAGAACGTAGGAATCCGCGGATCAACATGTTCATGGTTGATCTATGTTCGTCATTTAAACTCAAATACTGGGAAAAGAAAATTGAAACAACAAACCCCTACCTTGTGAAAGGATCGATCGTTGACGAAGGCGCCACACTTCCATTGTCGTCGAGATCCTTCATCATTGTTGGCATAGCGATTCTCGACATAGATCCGTCATCGTTCATCACTGATAGTTTGCTCCAATGCGCTGCGTATTCGGCAGAGGTTCCTCTCAGACGTCACCAACGATCAACAATTTCTTAACCCATTAAAAAGGGAAACATGTTTTCATTTAATTACATGGTAGCACTAATGACGTCGACTCAACATTTTGTAGCTATTATGATGCGCCATTAATTTAGGAAACAGTTGAGCCGTTGCCGCACTGCAGCGGATGTTTCCTTAAATGTAATTAAATAAACTTGTTAATTTATTTTATCTTATTTTACATAAAACATCCGAAAATTAACTTTTTCCATCGACCCGCACCGGTTGAGGTTAGCCTCATTCTTATGTAAAGTCATTGTCCCGGACACAACGGTGTGCTCAGATTTTCAATCCGGGCATCCGTTTGGAAACTGCCACAACTGCTTACAAGTGCAGACTTATTTAACTTGAAAAAGTTCAAACCACCATTCTGGGCTCACTGGACCTCAGAATGATGTGTCGTCTTAACGCCTGGTCTCGGAATAATTCCATAAAATATTTAAAAACAATAAACCGAAAATATGAGACATTACATGTAAGGTAAATATGAAATGATTTTAATTGGAGAACATAAAATCTCTCTCAACTTGAAAATTTTTAAAAATAAATTTCATATTTCATTTAATTTATGGAATTTACACAAAAGACATTATAAAATAATTTCAAATAGACAATAGTAAATTTAGTGATAGTATGATGAGTACTATATAAAAGTTCCATATTGATAATAATAGAAAATCAGTTGATCAAAACACATACAAATGTATGACTGCAATCATATTATAATTAAATTATTTTTAGATATATATATATATAATGACTCATGTTTGTATGTGTGGTCATTTTCAAAGAAAACCAAATGACTTGGATACAGTAATTGAAAAAATAGTTCTCAAATACATCACGTATACAACCAAAATATTATTGTTTTACTCGATAAAAAAAGAATTTGATTTAGTATGTTATTAAAATGTTGATTTTGGAAGGATTAAGTTAAAAATAAAAATTAATTTTTGATCATTTCAACAGTTTGGAATGCCTTTGATGTCCAGGTGTGGTATGAAATATAATTTTGTGGCATTGTAAACTATTAAAGATGAGTACATATATGTGGGATGTTTTAGTGAAAAGATTATAGGGATGAAATATACATTATTATATTATATATATATTCCAATATGTCAAAGAAAATAATGATAAGACACTAGTGATAAATATTTTTAAGAATCATATATCACTTTTAAGATAAAATATTATTGATAGAAGACATCATTATTTGAAATATCATTACCTGAAAGGTTATATAGAACTAGAATTTTGTGGTACTGAAAAATTGATTTTTGATATATTTATAAATACATAGAATATTGAGAGAAACAATTATATCAGACTTGAAATTTTCATGATAACATTTTTCTAGTATTTTTAATTTTATTTTTGTTTTTAAATTATATATTTACTTTTTTATTTTCTATTCTCTAACATTTTCTAGAAGTAACCACGAAATATAAACCACATGGTTTGTAGGCCATCTATTATGTTTTTTCATTTGGTAATCATTAATACTATGAAAACTTACTCTTGTGGTCATCATACTCACAATGATTATTTAAGAACACAGTAAATATGATAACCATGAAAACCAGTTCATGCGGTTTGTATGTACTTATCATGAACATTTTGGACAGACTGTTAGCACAGTTATCATAAGTTTATGAATAGAAATACTTACATCATTATGTTATTTAATGATATGTGGTTATAAGACTTTTCATGTCAATTTAACTGGAATTTTTTATAAAAATATTTTAATGGGATTTGATTGTAATTTTTTTATTTTAATCCCTAAATGATTTAAATTAATATTTGAATTAGAATCTAAAATATTTTATATATTTTACTTTATATCTATACAATCATAGAATATTCTCTTGAGTAGATAATTTTCTATTTTCTTGAACATGTACCTCTATTAATATCAATCTTCTCTATTCTACCTCATATTTCCCAACCATTGGAGATATCATATAAATTTCTAATGTCAAGGATGAAGTGTTTGTTGGAAACCAATTTTTAATACATTTAAATCCACCAATAATGTTGAATATGTCAAAATAAATACCAATATCATAAATAAATACAAAGAATCTACATCTCATTTATTATCTAGTTTTATTGGAAAAATATTATTATTCACCATGGTTGAATTCGATTTGATCCATGGATAAGAACATGACTCAAAAGAAATATTGGAGAAATTGTTTTTAATAAAATGGTACAAATTTATATCCAAATCTAATTATATATTTTTATGTTGACTGTCACTTCGTACCACTATAGAACTGGGATATAATAAATTCAAGGATAAATAGTAAAGTTTTAGAATTCTCTTTGAAGTACTGGGAAAAGTGTTTGATATTTACACACAGTGGATAATATAAATATTATCAATGTTCATATCATGTTAATCATCAAAAACATTAATTCCATAATTCCTTAGCAGCGATTATTGGGAATTAGACCCCAGAATTTCAATTACTATTGATTTGAGTGGTGAATGAGGGACCCTGGTTATATTTATTGAGAATGTAATGTTCCCATTAAAAGTATACATTAGTATCCTGATTTATCCAAACAATGTTTTCTTGTTTTTTATGAATGTTGTGTTCGAATCACTCATTGAATTTATGTTATTAGATACATGAAATTACTCTGAAATTTGGATTCAAGGGTCCATTACTTATCATATAGTAAGCTAATTTATGCCTTACTAGAGTACAGATGATTATATCCTTAGGGAAAAGATAAGATAAATTCACATCATAGGTTTTTTCTTACCCAATATATTTGTACTGAAATGGAAGTCACATAGAATGCATGGAAATAAGAATAGGTGGATAACCCAAAGACACTATATGAATAGTTGAACCCAGTAATTTATCTTGTTTGACTTACAGATCTTGCAGATCAAGGTCCTGAACCTAATAAGGTAGAGGGGTTTTCTGATGATATTTTTTCTTCTTTAAAAGAAATATAATAATAAATGACTATATAAGGGTAGGAGGAAGAAGAAATTGTGTAGAACATAATAAATAAGCTATTTTAACCAATTAAGATGATCTTGAATGTGATAAATCAGTAGGAAATGATGAAGATTGGTACTTCTCAAAAGGATCTCCTATTATTAGAGTGTCCATAGAATTCTATAGCTGATTCACCTTCTAAAAGAGAAAATTCCACTAGACATATTTGAATATCCTTATACTATCCATATTTTGATGATGAAGATCATGGAGGGTGGTAACCTAGAAAATGTGGACCTTCTATTCTATCAATCCAATGATCATTGGATGGATCATTGACTACTGTGGAGGAAATTCATGATGGAATTTTATATTACCATAATTTTTTAATATCATAATTTTAAAAATTATTATAGTGATGATGTTGAGTTTTCATCCAGAATTTAGGATCTGACTATAAGAGTTATTCTGAATGAGGATTATCTAGAGGAATACAGAATTCACCTAGCTAGTGATCCATATCAATTTTCTCTTATACAATCATTTCCAAATTCTTCATATGTCACTACATATGAAATAGATTTTTTTTAAAAATTATTATTTTCGGGACACTGAAACAATATATTGGTAAGATTTATAAATCATTGCTATAAGTGAAGAAATTTGATATATCTAATGAAACTACATGATTATAAATCTTCATTAGCGTATATTTAATTTTACCATAGAGATGATGTAGAATGAGTTTTAGATTTGATATCATAGTTTGGTTATATTCAAGATGGTATATCTGAATTAATGATTACTTTATCTGAGAGGCTCTTGAATTCTATGTTTCAAACAACTCCTGTTGCTTCTTATCTTCCTTTTTAGTCACGTGATAATGAAAAAATGATAAAAAAGTTCATTTGGGAAGATTTGAATGTTTTGTTTGATGAGTTAAGAAATATTTGTGAAGCTCTATATGATGGGTTCCATGCCATTGTTCTGAATACACAAATATTTCTTTGTGAGGATGTAAAACGAACTACTCATGAATAAAAAAATCAAGGGGTAATTGAAAATTATCTAATAAGGTTATTCACAATGTTTGATCTAATAGGGATGTTTAGAAAACTTTATTTGGATTTGAAATTCCTTATTTTAACTCAAGATTTGAAGTCCCAAATTGAGAATCTTATAGATTATATTCCTATTTTAGAATATTTCATGGAGATTAATGATGGATTCTTTAAATATTTAGATCATGGTTTATGAGATATCAATGAGTGGGCCCAGTTGAAGGATTAGTATCTTTGTAACTCTCAGAATTATGTGATATCCCCTTCATCTATTCCTTTATCTCATCCTACTATGACCTCCACTATTAATCTTTTTATCTTAAATCATAACACATCCTTTCAACTTCATAAATAAATATCTAGGTATAAATTACTTAGAAACCCCACCTCAATATCTAATCCTATAATACATCAACTCGTACCTCTATATCCAAAGTAATTTATCCAATCCTTCTTGAAAAAATCATATATCACCCTCATTGAGATTCATATTCAGATACTTTATAGTGATTTTTTTTTACTTAGTATATAACATAATTTTAAATAATAATGTTGTGATATATTTTCCACTCATATGTATTTTATAATATTCATTTATTTTTATTTTTTAATATCTAAATATGAGTAGTAATGTGATAAATTAAAATTAATTATTGAATTCATTGGAAAAAATTATATTCTTTCAAAAACATTTTACACAGTTGTTTCAATTCTTATAAATTATATGTTATAAATATATAATTCATATCAATTTATATGTCATCATTTGAGATCATAAAAATGGGGATGATTTTTAGAGAATACCTACACCACTATATATAAATTTTTCATAATTATGTTTATATTTTCATAAATGAATTTCATTTATATATTAGAAAGAATCATTCTGGAAAATGTTTCAAAATGGATAAATATAAATATTACCATACCACCTTACCATGTGAAGGTCATGTGACCAAATCACTATTACACAAATTATACATCAACATACTAAAGGATCTTTTACCTACCATGTAAAATAAAACATGATTTAAACTACATAACTCATGAAGAAATGATTATATTGTGCCAAAGTATGATTTATTCTTCATAAAGTAGTATATTTACCTTGTCATTTAATACAGTGACCCGAAAAGGAAACAACAATCCACATGAATTCATGAACATAACGCTTGTGATGCTATCACTACTGATCTACTTCCAAATAGATCTAACATCGTATAGTTCACCTATATTGAATAGATCACTTAAGTGTTAATCAACTATATAAAGGAACCAACTATTTTGTCTTATTCAACAATAAATCCTTTGTACCAATTTCCTATATGGAATTGGATATGTAAAAATTTAAAACTTCATTCTTACTGTGAGTTTTTATTCTAGAACATCTTATTTTGAGGCATTTAATGGAGCATTTGTTAATTCAAGGAGGAAAGATTATTACACATTGTGTACTTATAGAGAAGATATCAATAGGAAAATTATTTGATCTTTTAATGATATGATGGAAAAAGTGATACCTTTGGTCACACATAGATAATAACAAAGTATATTTGTACGATCCACTATTATATAGAAAATAATTTTTTATTCTTTTTTTACCATAGTTTTTTAGAATCTTGTCAAAAAACCATTCAAATACAAATTCAAGGACTCTGGAAAAATAAAGTTATTCATATCATGTTGTATTTCATTTTATATATTTTTTCACTTTCTTTTTCTAATTTAACTATTATATCATATTTTGTATTATATTTATCCATTTATCTATAAAAGTAATGACTCCTGTGTTGAACTAGATAATACCCAATATTCAATAAAATATTTCATTTATATTCACATGAAAAAATTTATTTATTTCTTAAGTGACCTGGTAACATTTTCATCCCACATATAATAGTAGAAAATACACTATGTTAGGATAGTATTGTGTAATATTTTTATAAAACCTGATCTAGGTTTTGTATCTGTTTATCCATTACTAAACTTTTTCACATCCGTTAATTTTTATTTGGAGGGGATTATGTCTTAGTTTGAGACAAAATCTCTCTTTTATAAGTATCACAATGTATTTTTCATGATATATTGTTTTTAATTACATATTTATTTTCATTTTATAAAAAATAAAAAACAATGTTGGCATAGATATTCTGATTTTTTTATAAATATTTTTTGAATAATAAAATTAATTTCAATATATAATGATTTTAGAAGAATCATTAACTGAGCCTTAATACCTATTATAAGAAATTATTTGAAAAATAATGTTTATATATTACTTTTATATAGAACAATTGTTAATTTATATTAAATTTGTTTCAAAGTTTTTAGCTTGTTTAAATAGTTATTATATTGGGAACCCAATTACCCCTCTAGAGTAACTCAATAAAACCAATAATTTGGATATTTTCCAGATAACATAAAATCTATAAATTCGTCCATAATGATAGTCTATTTATTAAAATCCCTAAATTCTTAATTTTCATTATAACACAGAATGAAATTTAGGTCATCACTCTTAGATGGAAACTGTTAATTTTTTTTTATATTTTATACAGTCGTTAAAAGAAAAAACACTAAGGAAATTCAATTTTTTCTTTTATATAAATCCATAATAAATATGGTTAATTATTTAAAAGTTGTGTAATTATTATTCTATTACTAAAATAAAATCCAATGTTTTCGTATTCTTCCCAAAAATATAAATATAAACCATACTCATTGAGAATGTTTAGGGAAAACTCTTAATATTAAAATTTCTTCTTTCAATTACACTATTGTGATGTTCTTGGAAGATAAATGTCATGTCTATAATAATTTTCTTAAAATTATGATTGAAACTATTGATTTTTAAACTCATGAACATGATTAATTTTTAATGTCTTAATTATAGGTCGCCCATAATTTTCAATTGATTTACCATATTTTTTACAATTGAAAAGAGATACAGTTTTAATACAGAGGAAAGAAAAAAAATTATATCTTGAATAGTCATTTACTATAGTATACAACTGCTGTTTTCCTACTAAAATAGATACTCCAAAAGGTAAAAAAATAAATGTGACAAACTCTAATGGTTAGAATATGAAAATTATTTCTTTATTTTTAAAGATATTTTTTGTTGCATTCATTTTTGTTAAGGATTATGTACTTTAACTATTGAAAATTCTAGTTTTGGAAGGTAAATGACTAATCCTTACATTGATATCTTCATATGAAAGGGTATATATTAATGCCCTAATATCAAAATAAAAATCCAATATTATTTGGGGAAGAATCATAAAAATGAAACATGACGGGAAAATAAATTATTGAAATTAGTATCGAAAACTTTACCATTTCTCAAAAAAGTGAAAAAAAACTATATCATGTTTATCATTAAAATAAATGTAAAAAACTATTTTCCAAAAAACATATAACCATCTTCAAAGAATTTATAATTTATATGAATATTATTATTTAATACACCTAATAATAGTAAATTATAAATTAAAATAACTTTTGAGTAAATGAATTGGTTGGTTGTAATTATTCTTCCTTGGTTATTGTCACCAAACATACCATTTCCCTCACCCCTTGATTATGTTCTTCAAAATCCAGTATTAAATAGTTATATATCTAGAATTTATACTATTAATATAGCATACGTTCTTATTGGAACATTTCAATTAGTTTATCTATAAATGATATTTAATGAAAAAATTATTTAGTTACACAAATTTTATAATGTCTAAATATGTTAATAATAAGATATAATAGAATCGATAATTTTTTTACTAGTTTTATGTAACAAGAAAATAAAAATTAAATAAAAGACTTTATCAAGTCTATTTGAATAAGATATATAATGAGAGAATGATGAACCAAAGAAATGTATAAATCTATTATTATATATTTTATCTTTTCCAGCATAGTAACCTATTCCTATAGTGTATTTGGGACTTTTTAGATTACCAAGAATATAGGTTATAATTTTTTGTTCCATTATATAATAACTCCAAATAATTCATTAGTTTCTCACTAGAGATTCTTAGTTTAATATTTTCTATTTGTCATTGATAATTTTTAACCTTTTCTATAATAATGACTATTTTAAGAAGAACATATATAGAAAGATGCTTCTATGAACTATTTTATTTATCCATTAATACATTAAATTCATCTTCTATAATATTATAGTTTTCATATAGATAATCATAATTAATATTTTTTGTACATAATTTTATGTCTCATAGGTTATAGAAGTATGTACAAATGATTCATGAAAATAATTTAATACCTGATATGTGTTTGTTATAATTCAGATATTAGCACTATCATTTTTTTCTTCTCTAATATAACTTGAGTCACACAAAAAAATTCATATAATTTTTTTATATTTTACATCATTCTTTATACTTTTTCAGATATTTTATCCCAGGATTGTATATTTTTATTTTTCCTTTTTGTTTATACTCATGAGATGGCATTTTATTTTTAGAATCATCATTTTTTAATCAGTTTTCCAATTTCATTATATATTTTAATTACCTACATAGTTCAATTTTTTAAGAACTATATCTCCCTGTAAAATTTCATAAAATGGTCTCCCTAAAGAACACATTTGTTCATAATTATCATATGGTGTTTCATTGTCATGTGAACTCACAAAAATTATTTTCTCTTTGAGGGTTGAGTTAGATGTATTGAAAACTACTAAAATTATTTTGGGTTCATTATCTTATTCCTTGATTAGTTGTATGTAATCATTATACGTCATGAGTTTTCAAAATGATTTCATTCCCACATAACTTATTAATATCAAATGATTATCTATTGGAAACAAAGGTTCCTCTCCATATGTTCGTAACACATCTCATAATTCTCATTATGCGATCATTGAAAAAAAACTATAATTCCCATCATGTGGATCATTTTAACGATTTCAATAATCCTAAGATACATGTCCAAAATAGGTTTGCCATACTTCATATAATGGATTAATATTTATTACTACATGTATTCAATTTTATTTAAATTACACTGGAATTCCCTTCACTAGATATATCAACAGTATCCCTTATTTCAAATATAGTAACACTATAATATATTCTATTGAATTCAATCTCAATAAATAAATAGCATAAATAATTCATAGAATTATATTGTCAATCATATAATGACTTTGTGGCTTCAATGAATTATTTTTTTAGAGATTTAGATATTTTATATTTATCCTAAATAATAATACAAATATTAAACACCATGACTTCAATAAGATTTCTCATTTTCATATTTTATTGATCATATTTATTTCCATTAAAATATGATATCTTATTGAAGGATTTTTCTTCAGTCATTGTATTATCTATAAATATATGAATTTAGATAAAACATAAACGGTAGATATTTTATAAAAAATAGTTTATAATAAGATTTATTTTTGGAGAAAATCTAATATCAAATGAAATTATAAATGGAAAAATCATGATGAGATTTATTGGGTTTCAAATAAATTTTCTATTAACTTTATTTTAAAACAAACATTCCAGAATTAAATTCAAAATAATAGTTATTAAAAATCATATATTTAAAAAATATTATTTTTGGAAAAGGATCTCAAATGATCGATCACATATCAATGAAATAATATTGAATATACTATAACATTTGAAAAAAAATATTCACATATCGAAATATATATATATATATATATATCAAAAAATGTATGTTTAAATATAATAGTAATGTTTTTATATGTTTATAAAACTAAAACTATTTTATTTAAAAAAATAATAAAAAAATAATTAAAAAATTAAAGAACCATGGAATTTAAAATAAGTGCTTTAGTGTCAAGATGCAGCTTCATACCATCCATTAGAAAATAACCTACTTCCTATTTGTTTATTGTTATATAAATTGGTCAAAAAATATATTTGCTTTTGCAAACAATAAGATATACATTTTTCCTGGAACAAATACACTTCAATAGTAATATGTGAGACAAAAAAAGTACATGTCACACAATAGGGATTCTACAATTGTATGTTGGAATACAAATGAAAATATGATAATGTGAGTGTGTTAAGAACTCTCTGGTTTGGAGTAGGTGATAATATCTGACATATTATCATAGTAATTCAAAACACAACATGAATATAAAGGATAAAAAAGAAAGAGATATTTGGGAACAAAAAATGTAATAATTCCTAATAAGAATAGATTCAATTGTTTTCAAGTCCTTAATTTCTTCTTTAGAATGAGATGGAAGATGTTTCACCGAAAATGTACATAAAAGTGGGTTGTGGAAGTCTAAAAAAACTTCTTTTTTCAGTCTGCAATCATGTTGAATTTTTCTAAAAAATTATATATCTTGGTATTTTTGTCCCATGTTTGATACTATGTTATTCTTTGTCCATTTTTGCTACACATTATCATGTAACTCTCTATCATGTGCATGATGGTAGTTATTCTGAATTTATTATTCTCTTGGTCCAATTATCATTTTTAGTTTAATAACAGAATACAATGGATCTTTATACTATGAATCATATCCTGAATGTCCTTATATTTTCATTAAGTTATTTAAGAATAATAAATTTTAAATCCACATGATTCTCTACAGAATTAAATCCATAATCTAGATCTTGCAGAATTTCTGATTCAAATTAATTGTGGGTAATTATGATAGCTCTCTTGAGGTAGATTCTATAATTATAGTTGTATTGGAGGTAAATCATTACTAAATGATTTCCAATATAAATGGAATATAATCTAATATTAGTTATTTATAATTAAAACATTGTGTTCTGGTACATTATTCATATAGTTGATTAATCTATAGGTTATGTTGTATTTTCCACAAAAGTTGTTCTGCTGAATAGTAGCTCCTCTATAGTGGTGGTAGAACAATTTTACCAATAGTACCATATAGAGATGGTAAAAATACTAATAATAGATATAATTATTAGTGGATGTATCTCCACTCAAAGGTATCATAACATGATGGTAGATTTTGTAATTCACATATTCTAACTAGTGATATCATCTTGACCTGATGATATAATACACAGATATATGGTAATGGTTGATCCAAACATAGCTAGTTTTTTAAAAGCTTTTAATAAAATAGATTAGTATCATAAAATAATGAATTGAGTTGAAACATAACAAAATGATTTGTGAGAATTTTAATATGTATTTTATTGGCCTATTAAAACAATTTTATATGACATGGATATACACAAAAAAACATTAAAACAGTAAAATTATGGAACTAAATAAATTTATGGGACAATTTTGGTTACTTTAAAATCATTGTGACATAAATTTAGGGAACATTAAATAAATATGTAAAAAAGTTAAATTTTACAAAAATGTGTATAATATAAATCTATATGGAATAATATTTCCCACATAAAAAATATATCTCGGGAAAATGGAATAAGTCTAAAAAATTTCATTGTAATGAGAATAACCCTTAATAAAAGTTCAACCCACCATGTATATAATTTAGAAATGATATAATAACATTATATTTAATTTATTCCTATAGAAGATCATTTTTTAGATTAATCAACTTCTTAATATATATTTTATTTCATTTATTACAAATAATCATACTATTGTTAAATCAGTTAGATTTATGTTGGATGTTCTGTATATAATCCTAAAACATCATTTATAGGTTAAACATAGTCATATGTACCATTATTAAATCATCTAAATTATATCAATAACAACATAGATATCATTTTTATTCAGTAGAAATAATTTTAGAACCATCCATTAAATGTGTATATGAAAAACGAATCACATCCCTTCATGGATGTGGACATCTTAAGGTACACACAAACAATGCTATAATTTTCCAATGGATAGAATAGTATGAAAATAAATGATATATTATAATTATATAATGATAGTTATAACATTAATATCATATATAAATATATTAAATCCATTATTATATATATCCATGAGATAGAGGGATGGAAAAATAAACACATCTCATTGGAGTTGTGGTAGTCAACTCATACAGATAGATTATATTTATGTTCTCCATGTGATGTAAAAGGAAATTAATATGGTGTATAAAATAAAAATAATAACATTTATATATAATTTAGATAATTATTTTAATTATATAATAATGTTTTTAAAATATTTAATGGGAGCATAACATAAATTAAAATGAAAATACTTCATTAAATGTTATAGCTCTTCGTTTAAAGAACACCTTTTTCGTAAACATAAATCCTTATATGATTTTATTTTCATGTGATAAGAGACACTAGGGAATGGTAAAAAAATTTGAATTCTCTTTGAATAGTATTTTACATAGATAAGTGTATCAAGTGGTGTGAAGAGGATGGGTGAATTGGTACCTTTTTATAGGAGAGTGAAATTACACTCTTGTAATTAATCAAAATGTTAAGTTAATATAAAGTCTTATTTGCAGTAAAGTGGAACCAAGAAACCCCAAAAATAATATATATGATGTTATAGGGTCTAAATAAACATAAAAAACACATTTAGGCAGGTTTTGGATACATTTTAAGCCTCGTGTTCTATATAAACCCCCCATTAAACCTAGTTAGACCATTACTGTGATAATATAAATCTGTACCATGTGAACATAACTACATACACAAGAGTAAAAGTGGAATAAAAACGAAATTTATGAATGATGATTATTAATTTTTAATCCATTTTATTTCACTCAAAATATATAGTTGGTGGAAATAATTTTTATTATATTCAAGAAAAATATATGAAAAACATTTTATTTGAAAATACATGATTTTACCGTAAAAGTCATTCCACCTTAAAAAAATCTATGAAGTTAATTTCATTAAAAAAAATTAATTAGAAAAAGGTAAAATTTTATATTTTGTATCATGATAAAACTGAATATCACCTACCGACCATAAAAAAATCAAAAAGGAAAAAATATACTTTTTTAGTTTCAAAAAAATATCATTTATGTTCATAAAAAGAAAGCATGGATTCAAAAATAAAATATATTATTTAAAATATATTATTTTACTCCATTAACATATATTTATTAAATCTTAATCTTTTTTTAATTTAATATTTCATTTTCACATCATATTATTATCATAAAACTGAATTTTTTTTTAAAAAAAATTATTCTCAATATTCACCAAAAAATAAATTATTTTGGAAAAATATAAAATATTCGCCCTAAGATATATTTAATATGGTGAAACATAAAATGAAGGATTTTTTATAGAAAAATAAATTTTTAAAATATATATATCTAATTATTAAATAAAATCATATAATATCTAGTGAACATTTTAGTCAGAATAAAACAATTGTTTTTCTGATTTAAAAGTCACAAAATATTATTATAGTTAATATGAATCCAAAATATATAATCCTTAATTGTAATAATATATGAAATTGATTTATTATTAAAATTTACGTGTTTATCAGAATCTTGCGTTCTTAAATTAACTATATCCTCAAAAAAATTCATCATTTGAACATACATGGGTATTCTTCCCCCAGAGTTTTTTCAACATCCCATGTTGCTTCCACAATCATGTGGTTATTCAGAAAAAATTAACCAGGTGACTTATCATAATTTATAACAACTTATCACTATAATATATAATATACACTAAATTTTACTCTTTAAAAATATTCTATTACAACTATACTACCTCATTTCTCAAAACATGAGATGCATCATGTACATATTTCAATAGCAACAAAACATAAAATACATAATATATGTAAGATGAACTCATGGTCAATGGAACTCGGTAAGAAACTAATACTAATGTTATACCCCATTATTCTAGACTATATTTATCTTTTAGGAAGTTATATGTCATTGATATATAGTGTTACATAGAATGATGGGTTTAAATGGCCTTGGATATACTATTAAACTGTTATTATTCAATATTGATGTTATCACCAAGAATATGGATTGGTGGGTATGAATAGGACTAAATAAATATTGAACAATTTATGGTTTAAATATGTGTAAAATTAATTTTGTTATTATTATTTATTTATAAATTCAAATAAAAAATAATTCACAAATAATGGAGTTATCTTTCAGGAATTTTTTTTCTTGCATGTAAAAAGTTTTTATTTTAATAAATTTTTTGATCAATGTTAGTGAATGATTTTAAATAAATTCATATATTATACATTTAAAAATAATTATCATTTATGTAAAAATTTTTCTATACCTAGGTTAAGAATAAACCATGTTTTTTTAATTTGAAACTGTAATTTATTGTAAAAACGTTTTCATCAACGTTTGACCAATTATTTTAGAGTGGATGTATGAAACTTATAGAAATTAATTTTTTTAAAATGGATTAATTATTTTAAATAAGTTTTTGAGTTTTTTTTAATAACCCATTTTTGAAATACAATGAATACTAACCATGAAAATATTTACCAGCTTATTGATGGTTGAATTGAGAAAAACTATCATATAAATAAATGTTATGATCAAAAAATTTAATTTTATTTATTATAGGATGAGGTAAATTGGTCTTTGTAACATAACACACTAAATATAATTTTTTAAGGGACATGTTTCCAGGAAAATGACTTATATAATATTTAAAAGAAATGAAAAATACAAAATTTCACTCAATTGATTTTAAATATCTCTTATATATTGACATGGGAACAAAATAAAAGTATGAATTAATATAAATATTTATTTTTAGAATAATGAAATAATAGTTTTAATGGTAATTTGTTTTTTTAGTAATTATATAATTACCTTAAATGCTTATACAGCATCATCATAGTATTCCTTCAATTAAAAGAAAAATATAATAAATGATATTAAATTTTTTTAAATTATTATAATATGAATGGGAAATATTATGAATTTAATTTTGCAGATTAATATGACATACTAGAATGGTTTTAAAATATTATATTATAATTCCATTTTTTATGATGCCTTGAATTTCAAATTAAATGAATAGTATTAAAAAAAATGAAAAAACCAATGTTTTATCAAAATAAATTTTTTTAAATTAGTTAAAAAGAATTAAAATAGTTAAATAGGAGATGGTTGATAATATGGTATTAAATTTCATTCTTTTTCCATTAATTACACAATTTTCATCATATGAGTAAAATTATAATCTTTTATGTGTGAAAAGATGTTACTGTGATTAAAGATAAAATTGGTTTACTAATGTATTAAACCAATAAATAATGTTTAAAACACCATAGAATCATGTCAAAAAATTGTGAAAATTTCTATTAAATCCAACCATATCATAGTATATCATGAAATTTGGAAGTGTTTTCCCCCATAGTGAATTTATTATATTTTATTATTTTATGAAATTGAAGGACTGCCCCCTAATTATAAAATAGAACCCCAAATACTTATTAATCCCACAAATTCTAAAATTATAACTCATAAAACCTTAAAAATTATCATCTAAAGATACATCCTCACATTTTAGATGTTTTCTTCCTCAAAAATACCAACCATAGGATTCTCATGTAGAGATATAAAGGGGTTGTTTTAATGACGAGGGAATCACCTTAACCAATCACTTCCATTTCTACTATTCATTTACCTCCATTAAATATGTTTTATTTAATATAAACTAATAAATAATACATCATAAATATAATTAAATGAAATTATTATTGTGAAACAAAATTGTTCTCACCCATTTTCCCATCATATAGAATGTGAAGCTATAACTCATTTGTTCATACGACTTACAGTCTCTATGTAGTGATACAATTCAATTTCCATCACCCAGTTGAATGAATGGTTTTTTATAATGGGTTTAAATTTTATATATGATTTTTATGATATAATTATTCTTCATTAATGATAATAACATATCTACCATTTTAACATTAATATTTTTGGAAAATGATAACATCACTCATGCATACATACATGCTACCACCTCCATGAAGTATTATGATTCATTTTTAATATCTTCTTTAAATTGATGAAAATAATGACATATTTAATAAATATATTCATTATATATATATTATAATAATTATTCTATAATGGTAGTTTTTTCTTTTTTTCCATTCATTCATTTAATAAATGGAAATTCATTTCATGTGAACGTACAACCTACCATCTCCACAAACACTATAATTCAATTTTATAAATCAAACATTAATGGATAATTATATATATATATATATATATTTATATTATATTTATATCCCTGATATTATTATGGATATTATGTAACAGTGACCAATGTAAGATAAATGGGACTTCTGAACTAAAACATTCATGAAAAACAACCAAAATTACCTAGAACTATGATATTAATGAATAATTATTAATAAATGGGTGATAAGATGTCATAAGTAAATAATACAAGGAATTAATGATATTATTATTATCTTATAATATATATTAATAAATATATATTTCTTATATGGGATTTTTAAACTTGTACTTTGATTAATGAGACCTGAGGAAATTGTTTTATGTTTTAATAATATATTAATATGGATTGTTTATGCCTGAATTTACAATGAGGTAATTATATGATACTTACCTAAAAAATCCATTTTATTTTTCCCCTTCTACAATAAATTCTTATTATGAATACATTTCTCCCTTTTATTTCCTTACTTTATTTATTCATGAAATTAAAAGAATATTTTCAAGGAAAAATTACATAATTTATATGTTCAATCTAAAATATTTTTTGTCCATGTCAATGTTATTTAAAAAAAAACACTAATGTTTTTAATATTAAAATATGAATGTTTGTTGTTATTTTTACCCACGATTTACTTTTTTGAAAATGGACTAAAGTGAATTCACTTATTATTTTGCAAATAAGTTATTTTTTTATAATTTTTTCAAATTGTGAACGGATTGATTCCTTTTATCTTATAAAAAATTAATTGAATTTTCCTCTATAATTATCGCGTGGTTCTTTGAAGAATCCATTAATTTTTTTAGTGTAAATCCAAATGATTTTTTCCCTTCAAATATGTGAAACTATTATATTTTAAATAAGTAATTTCGAAATGAAAATGGAACTTTTTCCCAGAAATATTCCCTCGATTTATTTAAATGAATTTTCATTTATGGGAACATACTCTGATGTTACTTATGTTTTTCATGGGATATATCAAATTATCCTATCCTTATTATTTTTTTCTTGGTTGATTTTTTATTATGATGATGAGATTTTTATGAAATCATTTAATTTTCCATGGGTAATGTTATAATGATTTTTTGAAATGTTTATGATACAAATTTTATATACATTGGTTATGATAATAATGTATAATGAATATTTTATGATTTTGGGTCACACATATATATAGTTTTCTTTATTTGGTAGGTGAGACGTGAATTATATATCTATCTAATGTATTGGGTGGTGTTTTCTTTATAAAGATATTATTAAGGGATACACGTCGATGTTCTTGATCAACTATGATAACATGTTTTTGAGATTGATCCACTATTAGAGACAAGTTTATTTTATTAGTCCACCATGGTATAGATTTGTTGATTATTGATCAATTAAGATATGTCAAATTGGTAGGGATTGAAAATCCAATATAATTTTATAGAATTGTTTTGTATCCTTGACATATGAGAGTAATCTATACTTATGATGGTGCCACAATTTTATGTCATGAACATCTGGTTCATTATTGGTTTATGAAGAATCGTGACTCTTATGATTCATTTATTTTTAAATGATAAATAATTATTCCATGTATCATGGTTATTATCCCGGATATATTGGTTTTTTCTTTGTAATTTATGTTCATGATCACATACCCTCATACTTCCCTCATGATATCATATGATCATTGACTGATATCTCTCATTTTTTCTATTACTGGGTATCTGATCTCAACCTTTATTATATTTTCTTTAACGAGGATATGATTATAAGTTAAATATGGTATGTATATCATGATTAATATATTGGATGATATTTATGGGAGATGTGGAAGATCCATTATTTTCATGATAAAAGATGGTGTGACATCAAAACTAACACCGACGCAGTCTGTGGGTTGTCCTGATGGGCATTCATGATACCCAAGGGTTGAGAACTAGTGATTGGGTATCAAAAATATTAATTGGGAATTAATATACCCAATATTGTGAATATAAAAAATGACAAGAATAAACATCACAATACTAAATATCTATAACCAAATGAGTTGCAGTAATTTTTCAGATTCAAGGTTTACAAATTTAACAAAATAACACACTATAATATAATGGGGTCAAAAAACATTTAAAAACATCCATGAATCCAGAGGGACATAAAACTCAAGAAACCACCACCAATACATGCGAGAATTTTAAAACTAGAAACTAGATCCATGAACACCACCATGATATATCCAACCCTTACATGGGTCCTACATAAATCATTATACACACACCCAATGGTGTAAGTAAGGTGTGAGACAAATCATATAAATATTCACCAAAAAAATATATTCCATTATATAACATTAGATTCAGAAATCAACATGAACATTTACATAATAATTTTAGAAAAAATTCTACGAAAAAATGTTATGGAAAGCATTCTTCTGAAATTTTTTAAGGAAAACCTTTTTAAAAAATAAGATTTCTCGAAATAAAAAAGTACACAAGGTATACAATATATTGATGTAGAAAATAACATATTATAATAAAAATGTCAAAAGAGAGCACCATTGGAAAATACTTATAGGTAACTAAAACTATATGGAGTCCAAGAACCTTGTACCTCGGGGATCAATGTCCTCTAACTCAACTTCCAACAACATTATTATATATGATCCATTAAATGGGATCCAATCCCAATGTCTATTGGTCCCCATATCATAAGAAAAAACTTATAGGGTTTCCATTTATGAGACAATATAGGTGAATACATCCCCTGGTCTACTTATCTCCAATCATATCACATGTTTAATTAGTGTTGTAATCATCAATCGATTTAGATGTATTCTGGACTCAGCCACTTCCAAAACAACTAGAGTATTTGGTCTATTTCACACACCTAGATACATGTGATTCCCTTTGTGATCAAATTTCATTTAATATATAACATAAATAAACATTTCACGTACAGTCAAAAAACATCATAAGAAGATAAAGAAATCCCAAATTTTACACTTTTGCATGGATCCAATGATCAAAATCCACATGGAAACCATAATTTTCCATAAAAAATCCAATTTCAATTTCACAGTCACACCAAAACCATTTTTAAATACATTATGTAGCACGTTACAAACTTATAAAAATACCTTTTAAAAAATAAGAAGTACAAAACATAAGGAATCCCACTATTTTCAAGTGAAATCCACTTTCAAATTCATTCTATCATCAAATTAATTTTAAAAAATGCATCAAATAACTTTCACATTTAATATACAGATTTAAGGTCCATAAAAATATCCAATATGCAACAATAACTAATTTACCTTGAAAAATATATGTCCAAAAAATCTCTACCTTTAAATATATTTGAATACACATATAACAATTTTTACACAACGAGTAAAACATATTTATAAAAACACTCAACAGAGATAAAAAACATGATAAATTTTTTCTATAAAACCTATCTTCTTCACATTTGAATCTCAAAACCATTCCAAAACATATATATCACAACAAAAATTATACAAATATTATATTCAAGAAACCAAAAAAGAATATCAAAATCATTTAATAATGTAAATACATAGAACCACCAACCTCACACTTGGAAACTTTTGCAAATCAGTGTGAAACTACATGCACATAATCAAAAGACCCTATAAAAAAAGGATATAGTAAAAACCATTAGAATTTCACCCAGAAAAATGAGATCAAACCGTCATTATTTTAAATAACAAGATAGAAAATAAAAACTTGGAGAAGAGGGTTGAAATACAATGAAAAGATGTATAAATTGAAGGAGGGACTCCCTCGATGATTCCTTGATGTTATCACATCAAAACCACCCATTTATTGGTGGTCAATAGGTCTAAGTAATATTTAAGGATGATCACATGGATGAGAATCCAAAATTTAGTGGAATGAAAGAGATCCAGTGTAAAATTGAAGAGAGTATAAAGGTAATTCGCTACCTTTTAATGACCTGGTCACGTCTCACAGTTATCCTACACTATTTTTCAAACTGTGAGGCCACAATGAATCTCTCACTTTTAGGAGGAAAAAGTGGCACATTATTCCCATCCTTTTTTAAAAACAGTGTTCCAACCATGTGTTCACCATTATCCAAAAAATATTATTGGCCTCACTATTTCTTGGGAAAGGGAACACGGTTTCCCCTAACAAATCCCAACTATAAACCACATAATATCAATCCAAAAATCTCCATTTTTTCAAAACAATAATGGGAAATCCATGCTATAAATATTAAAATGAAAATAAAAAATATATATTACCTCAAAATAGAATCAGAGATGTGATAATTATCCCACAAATGAAAACATTATTCCCATGGTAATTCAAACCAAGGTATGATCCGATTTAGAAAATGGTACTCCTTCTCAACCAAATACTTCCTCTCCCAATTAACATTATCATCGTATACATGTTTACAATGAAAATAGACCAATTGAATAAACATCCAAAAATGAACTTTTTCCTATGAATCTAAAATCTTTACTTGTCATTGAAACATTGACAAACTATGTTCCAATTCATAATCTTACCAAGTCAAAACATGAGATAGTTTAGGGTTATACATTTTCAACAATGAGAAATAGAACATGTTATGAATTGAAGTCAACTGTGAGGGAAAATATGACATGTATTCCCCCTTACCAACTCTCTTGGAAATTTGAAACGGTCTTACATAACTTGATGTTTGTTTCCATTTCTTACCAAAAATACGATGACCCACGTGAGGTACCACTTTCATAAACACATGATGAACGTTAAAAAAACTCTAAATCATGGTGCCCTTGATCATCTGAAAACTTATAGTGATTCTGATCTTTCAGAAAATGTTTCCGGATCAACTTGAATTTCTCAGACGTGTCCTGCACAAGGCTCGTTTCCAACAATGCGGTCTCACCCACCTCAGCCCCACACAAAGGGGATTGACATGGACAACCATAAACCACCTAAGAGTGTGAAATTTGAATCAACGATTGGTAATTATTTTTATATGAAATCTCATAAAATCCCAAATTGTTATCCCATTATCCTCCAATAATCAAAAAATATTCTTAGAACATGTATTCCAAAAAAATGAATAACCCAATTTGTCTAAAAATTTGTTTGAGGTTGGTATGTTGTGATCAACTATACCTATTACCCCATTTCCTCTAATAGATACTAAAAAATAGTGATTTAAAATAGTTATCCTTGTCAAAAACATTTTTTATAGAACACCATAAATCCTGACAACATCCTGAACATACAACTGTCCCAACTCTTTGACCATGGTGAATTTATTATTAGAATGAAATTGGAATATTATTCAAATAATGAACAACAAAAAATATAGAATTCCTTCCTCGAGGTTTAAAATTTAATATAATAATAAAATCATTGGAAATATCTTCCCACTTACATGTTGGAATATGAAGTGGAAGAAAAAAAACTAGAGGGTATTTGGTGCTCTGATTTAATATACTGATATTTATAACACCACGAAACATATTCAAATATGTCCCACCTCATGCATGCCCACCTGCACATTTGATTCAAATAAAAAAAATTAGGGCACCAGGATGAACAACCCATTGAGAATGGTGGCTTTCCTACATTACCACTCTGATCAATGTCAATGGAAACACAAAATTACCCATGATGAAAAAAACTCCCATAGGGATAAAACACAATTCTAAAGGTGACTCCCCGCCATTTTGGATCTACAAAGAATGTTGTAACATATCATCACTAAAATTCTCTTGACAAATCAACTCTAGATGCGTAGGTCTTAGATGAATACTATCCAAGAGCAAAAATTTAGTAAGTTCCTTATTCTCAAGATGCATCTGAGATAAAAAACCAAACAACCTACACACATCACTAGAATTTTACAACACATGTATTGGAAATTTTCATATCAATCAATTTGGTGTTACATTTCCTTTAACTAGGGTATAGAAATACTATAATAAAACCCTTGAAGATACTCAAGAAAATGATGGTGCCTCAAATACATATCTTTATGGGTGAAAATTTAGGTAATGATCCTATTATCTGAATAAAATACAAACCTCTCTCCAAAAGGATATCAGTTCCATGTTTTTAGAGCATGCATCACCACTACTAACTCTAAGACATGGGTTGGGATATTCATTTCATGTGTTCAAAGATGTAAAGATTCATAAGACACCACACAGTTAACTTGTATCATAAAAGAACCAAGAACAGTAGATAAGGGATCATAGTAGACCACATATCCCTTTCAACACACTAGTAATATCTAAATATGGGTTGTGTTAAACTGAATCTTTAGATACAGAAATGATTTTTTATACTCTGGGCTCCGTTAAAAATTCATGCTCTTTCAGGTGAGTGCCCTCATAGACTATGATGGATATGAGAAATATCAAATGAACATCATTTAATACCCCTTTATTCCCAAAAATATTGTGATATCAAAAAAAAATCTTCAGTTATTCCTATAAGATAACTAAAATAATCTTCTCAAGATCTACAAAAACCATTTCTATGATATCACATGGCCCAAAAACATCACCTCACTAACCCAAAAGGTGTGATTAGAAAGGTATTTAATTAAGGTTATTGTCTCAATAGGTTCCCATAAGTATTATGAAATTTCTCTCATGCTCCTCCTCAGACACAAAATAGACCATTATGTCATACAAAATTCCAAAATAAAGGAATTGAGATACTAGTGGGACACCCTATTAATAAGTACAAAAAATATTTCTAGATCATTTATCAATCCAAAAAGCTTGACCATGTATTCAAAATGGTCATTCCTACTTTGGATGGATGTTTTTAGAACATACACCACTGTAATTCTGAATTGTCAATACCCAAAAATTACATAAAATTTTGAAAAAAATCATTTACACAATAAGATAATAAAAAGGTTTATCCATTTGGAAGAAATGATACTTTTTCTAAATAGTAACCCAATTCAGATTCTTGTAATTAATACACAACAACACAGATCAATCAGCCTTTTTTGCAAACAGTACTAGTGTAGCCCAATGTGAGATGCTCGAGCTAATGAAACCTTTGGATTCAAAATAATCTAATGGTACCTTTAATTATCTCAACTAAATGGGGTCCATCTGGTACATGGGAAGAGATATTGATTATATTCTTAACATCAAATCAATTAAGAAGTCAACATCTTTCTCCATAGAAAATCCCACGAAATAATTTGGAAAAACCACTAGGATATCGTCCACCACAAGATGTAATCCACAGTATAGAGGACTCTCATCATCCACCAATTCGAGTAAAAAAGATAAAAAACAATATATCCCAAATCCAAAAGGAGAGGGCTACCACATAACGAATAAGTATCCCATTACCCTTTAAAAACATGGGTACTTCTATCAGGTACCTCAAAATACACTTTCCACCTATAAAAATAAATGTGTTTCTGAAAATAGACCATCAAATCCATACCATGGATCATGTCAAAAAGGTCTATTTCAAAAATAATAAAATCCCTTTCCATGTTGACCCATAACACCATGAGTGCGCATGATGGAAACCTAAAACCTCGTTATGGCTTCATAAAATTTAATGTCACCAACTCCATTGCGTAAGACGTATTATTTGATGGAAGCATTAAATAATAAAAATGGTGGAAAAAATTAAACAAACTAAAGTACCAGTATCAAATAAAACAAAAACCAAATATGATATAATATGAATGAATCCTCGGACTATCTGAATCCCAAAATCCGATTCCACTAGTGATCGATCCACCACATGAAGTTTCATCATCTCATCTTACACATGAGAATGCACACTAGCCAATGGCTCTACCATGAATCAACACTTCTGAGAAGATGATAAATTTATTCTACCATGACCTCCAAACTACGAACCGACTATCTTAGAAAGTTCTTAGTATGCTGAAATACCCGTGGAAGCTAAAAATCATTCACCACTACCATATGGGTGCACCAATTTTCCAAATCACTACATGTTACCAATAACTCTACACTGGTGACGAGTCCTAGTTTGATATGAACATGCTAGTTGCATGTTCCCTTATTTCCCACCCTGATGTCACACAAGTAATACAATATCACAATACAAAAATGAGGACAACTCGGAAGGATAGAATGAACAACCACTTTCCGTCTTCCCCTACTTATAATCATTCCTCTTCATCCTGAATGATTTGCTACTACCCACTACTAATACTTCTCTAATGAAAATATACATTATTCCATGATTAGTTACCTCCATCATGAAATGTTTGACCACCTCAGAAAATGTTTTCATCTAGAACAAGAAAGTATGAAATCATATTTCTGGCCAGAATATCATCTCAAACATCTGAGCCTTAGTCCACTCATGGTAAATGAGAATGGGTGCATACCAAAATATCTCAACAAAATGGTTATCATATTCCATCATGGATTTAACTCCCTATTAAGTTTCTAATAACTGATAGGAACTAGAGGAGGACAAAAAATTAGGACAAAAATACTTGTGGAAAATTACCTTGAAGTCTTTCCAACCCTTCTTCTTGTGCTTCCTAGATTGCACAACTGAGTCCCAGGATATTTGACTTAAAATTTCCTATACAAATAAATAACATTTCACTCTAAATTTATATGGAGTATCTATAAACACAAAAATTATCAATATTTTTTATTGTAGAAACTCATATAAATTCTATAGATCTATGTTTCCATTGAAATAAGGAGGCTTGTTCTTAAGAAACTCTTGAGCTTTGCCTCTTCAATGACCTAGTTTATCTTCTATAACCCAATCAGGACTATATCACACTACTTGTACAAAATCATCGATATCCCAAACCCCTTATTTCAATAACCAATGACTGATTAGATAATGATAATTATCTCCATCCTCTTCCTAAAATTTCATAAGATTTCTCTTAGATGTATGTTAAAACAATAAGAAATAACCAAACAAAAAATATTAAATAAATACATTTCAAAAATTTTAGCAACAAGAAAAAATCTCAATCACTTTGATAAATTAAAACACAACCAAATTTATCTCAATGACAGGGACAAACAAACCTCTCAACCTCTATCCAATGTTCGTATACAATTCGTAGCCTATACATCTCACCTAGAGGATAAGTCAAACCAATCACTACATCCCATGGTGCATAATGTTATGTCATGAGGTGTGTTAGAAAGACACACCACTAATAACTAGAACCTCAATCCCAAAAAATAATAGCTCTGGTCTGTCAAACCCTTTCTCAATTTTATTGAAATAAAGTCTGTGACCTTCACTGATACCATTTGTTTTGGAATAAATATGGGGTGCCACACAACCCATCAGCTGACCCGGTTTGTGGTTTGGATTCAATGCCATTACCAATCCACATGGACTGGAAACTAGTTCTTGGGTATCATTAATATAAATTGGGAGTTATTTCACCCATTTAATTGACTATAAATAACCAAAAATAATAAACATCACAATGATAAATATCCATAACCGAACGAGGTACAATAAATATTAATATTCAATGTTTTTATAACCATAACCAAAACCAATCATCCTACTTTGAATTGGGAGAAAAAACAATCCCAAAAAACTACATGGAAAACAATGTTGATTTCCATTAATCCACTACCGTAATACCTGTGAATATTGGAACCCTAGAAATAGGATCAACCATCATTACCATGACACATCTTTCCTTTACCTGGGTCATACATAACAAATCCTACATACAGCCAATGGTGTATATAGGGTGTGATCCAAAAACTAGTAGGATTAGACTAAATAATAAAAATTTCATTCAATGACATAGGAATACAAATCAACATGCACGTTTTTAAAAGAATATTGGAACAATTTCTATGAAATTATTTTATAGAAAATATTCTCTATAAATGCTATTTAAGGAACACCATTTTCATAAATAAGATTGTATACAATAAAGATATACACATGGTATACCATATACTAATGACTAATATCATATAAAATAATCATCATTTCATAAGAAATAACCATAGAAAAATCCTTAAAGTAAAATAACACTAGTGGTTCCCTATGAGCATCATAACTCCATGATAAAACTCCTCCAACTCAACTACCGACATCATTAATGTGCAGAAACCATTAGAGGGTATCCCATCCCAAGGTCTAATGGTCTTCATATTGTAATCCAAAACCAACAGTGTTCATATGCACAAACCACTAGAGGGACACACATCCCAAGGTCTACTGGTCTCTGATCATATCACATGTTTATCTAGTCATTAGATTTCCAATCATAATATATAAACTTGGGCCATAACAACTTTTGAATCAACTAGCATAATAGATCCTTTTCTCCCTCATAGATTTGTGGGATTCCCTTGGTGCTAAAATTTAACTTCACATATCACATAAATTGACACCATAACAAACACTTTCCAAACATCAAAATCACCATAGGAAGTCACCACTTTTATACATTCTGGTTGATATAATGACCAATATCCAAATGGAAACCAACATTTCCATTAACAAACTCACATTTCATTTCATACACACAATAAAACATGAAAATACATTTCAAACATAAATCCTAATTTATGAAAATCCCTTTTATAAACACAAAAACAAGAAAACATAAAGAATACAACCATTTATACGGGAAAACCTCATTTCAAATTCATGACTGCATAAAATTCATTTTATAATGTGCTTCATATAAGTTTCATTATTTGAATACAAATTTAATGTTTACAACATATTTTCCAACAAGAAAAAAAACCCATATACCTTAGAAAATGTACTTCCAACATATTTTCACCTTTAAATATATTTGAAAAAAAATTTCTCACATTTCACAAATGGAATAAAGCATATTTAGGAAATACCCTAATATATAACACATGAAACATAAAAAAATTTCTTTATAAAATACCATTTCATCAAATACTCATCTTAACACCATTCCAAAACATATTTTTCACCCCACCAACAGTCCATGGAACACATTTAAGTACCATTAAAGCCAATCAAAATCATCTAATAATGTAAAACATGAAACCACCTACCTCACAGATGGAAACATCTAGAAATTAGTGGAAAACTATAAATGTACCACCAAAAGACCCTATAAATGAATTATCTAACAACAACCATAAAACTGTCCCCCAATAACATAAGATTAAACCATCTTTATGTAAAATGACCCATTGGACAATCAAAACACAATGATGAGGGGAGATAAACCATAAAAAAATATAGAAATTGATATGGAAGAAAATTTTAGATGATTTCGTGAATTTCCCACACCGACACAAACAAATATTTATTCTAAAAAGGTTCATATAATCTTGCAGGGGGCTGTCATGGCTACAAATGCCTAAGGGTGTGAAATTAACAATATTTAATGTTAAAATTGATGATGATAGAATTGTAATTTCCAATTTTTTAATGAAAAGTACAAATTTCATATGTTTTCTAAAATTTTCTCCAAACCATGTATTCAGTTTTCATCCCTCACTTCTTAAAAAAACAATCCTCGTTATTTAGAAACCCATTTTATAACTATATCGTCACCACTATCCAATAATGAAATTAGATGCATGGTTTCCTCATCAAGGGTGCATAGTTTCCCCTAAATAAGATCCAACCAAGAACAAAATTTTGTCAAGAAAACAATCTCCATTTTTCTTCAAAAACTCAAGGGGAACCCGTGGGATAAATAATAAACTGAAATTAATCAAAATATTTCCTCAAAAATATATTTACTGTTGTGAAAGTTATAAAATGAGGGTGTTGGGTATCAATTTTCTAAAGACAGTAAACCATTCCAATCATAAGGAATGTGTTTCTACAATGTATTAAATAATTATCTAAAAAAATGTAATATTTATATTTGAAAATATTGGTTTCTTATTGTTGGTTTCAAAAGATTTGTTTAGTCATTATTTAATATCTGGATTTTAAAATATTGGTGAAAACATAGGGGATAATTATCTATAGAGGATAATATTATAATTTTTAGTAATGACTATAGATAACCTTTTATAAAAATTAGGTTCCATATATTAGGAAGAATGATTCAAGATTTATACATCCAATGAATGATATATGATAGTTCAATTTGAATATTAAAAATTTGTACTTACAAATATATTTTTGTTTTTAGTCAATGTATTGAACTAGGACACATCATACTAATAAAAAATATGATTGAAAATGAAATTATTATAATCTTTATTTAATAAATATTATGGTATACAGAACATAAAGTATAATTTCTACACTCAAATAATTTTCTATATCCATGAATCATTTTGAGTTTCTAAACAATAAATGGATGGAATAATATACTATTGAACACTTCTTAAGGAATCATCCTAATTAATTTAGTGTTAATTTTTATCTAATTGTTGAATAGTGATGGATCAAAACTTTTTAAAAATATTTTTGATTCTATAATGCTCTCAACCTGAAAATTTTATCTTGGATTCTTATAATTTGGAAGGAAAAGTAGTTCAATGGTGGAATCATTTTATAAATTTGAGTCAATATAAATAAATTGACTCAATGGAATGAGATGAGTTTAATAAGATATTTTTTATTAAGTAAATCCATTATATTCAATTTAAAATGATATAGAATGAGTTCCTTGATATTAAAAAAATGAGGCTAAATCCATTCATACTTGTGAAGAAAATTTTGCAATACATACAATGTATTATTCAAGATTAACCAGTATCACTAAATTAAAAATTTATCAATTCATTAGTGGCATAAAACCATGTCTCAGAAGGGATATATATATAAAATTATTTAATAGATATGATGATAATGTTTTATGTGTATACATGGTTGAAATAGACATTTGATATTCTTACCATTCCCATGGGTTTTAAAAGAAAATAAATATATAATATCATGAAAACGTTAATAAATCACATGGTGGAACGAAATTTAAACTATATACATTCCACAAATGTGGGAAGAAACATAAATGAAATTTCATGGATAGAACATGGCAGTGCTTTAAATGGGAAATGGTGGTTCATAAAGTCTTTGAATATCCAATGGTGATGAGAATTCCTATTGATGAAATGGGGGAAAAGAAGACACCATGTAATGAACCACCCACTATTCAATGCATCAAATGCATGAAGTGTAGATATTATACTAACTAGTGAAAAAATACTATAGTTTTTATGATGCTCATCATAAAAAAACACTAATGACCAATGAAATAGGGATATCACATGTGATCACGATTTTTTAATTGGATTATCAAAATAAAATTGTGAATTGTAAAAATATAATATACTCTAGAAGGGATATTGATTAATATTATTCTAGATCTACCGACTATTTTATCTCTAATAAATTTAATTGAGGTTATATAGTAACTAATATAATGAATAGAGGAAGAGTTTGTATTAAATACTTCTAATTCTATGATGGTAGCATCTATAGTTCCTCTCTTATTGATGTTTTTGTTAATATGCTTCCAAAAAATAGTGTCATTCTCCATTTAATTGAATCTGATTATATTTTTGTCATGGATTCGCATTTTTTATATGGATTATATATTAATTTCATGTGTAGGAAGTATCATTTCCTATTCTAAATTAACATATGATCATTTATCATTTTGAGGAGGAATATAAAAATCTAAGGGAAATTAATTATATCTTATGGATGATAATTGTTATCCATGAAGGGTTTCAAACTCAAATGGGTAGAAAGAAATACAAAATTGGAAATTTTACTACTTTATAGATGTTTGATTATGTATTTACAAAATAATTTCCAAATCTAACACCATATGGTTATGTTGAGTTTTCAAAAGAACCTATTACTAGTGAAACACCTATATCAAGGACACTTTATTGAATAAAATAAATTTAGTTGAAATAACCAGTGAATCAACTCTAGGATAATCATGATAATATATTCAAATTCCCCACACTATCACCATTAGGTACAACTATTTTATTTTTTATGAATAATGATAGATCAATGCATATTTGCATTATTTATATGGAGCATTACAAGATCACTATTAATAACTTGTAATATCTACCCCATATCGATTATGTTTTTAATCAATAATGTGGACATGAATATTTTTCAACGATTGAACTTCATTATGGATATCATTAATTAAGGGTTAAGAAGGGGATATACCAAACACAGTATTCATTATGAGGAATTTAAATTATTAATTTATTGTTATTTTATTTATAATTACTAATTCCACTTATATCTTTGTGAATTTAATTGATATTGTCTATAGAGATTGCATTAATTATTTAGTGGTAGTATTTTTTGATGAAATTAATTAATTTTTAGTGAGAAGTAAAAATTATTAAAATCATTTTAATATTGTGATGAAGACCATTGTTAATGTGAATTTTAAGAAAAAATTTCCATACGCGAAATTGGTCTTTAGAAGGATTCATTCATTAGTCATATAATCATAATTGATTGAATATTGGTGGATCCATAACACATTTAATTATTGATCAATGGCCTAGACCCACCTTTGTGACCTAGATCTATAGTTTTTCAAGCGTCGGTGGATGTAACCAATTATTTATGGGATATTTTTCATGATTGTCTAATCAACTCACTATGTCGACTTGGGAGGGCTTTATGTTCTTGTGGAAAAATGAATGTGAATATTTTTTTATGGAACCGATGAAATGGTTGGTCAATGAACCTATTGTTACAGTATTATATAGTGAATAAGGATTTGTGATATAAATTGATGAACCAAAAAATTCATGGGTATGTTCTCTCAGGTATAATGACATGATTATAAATTATAGATCTTAAAAATAGATTATTAATGAGTAAAAATAAGCAACCCATGATTTTGAGCTATTTGTTGTAATTTTTTCATTAATGATTTTGTGGAATTCTTTTAAAATTGAAAGGTGAGACATATATATAGATAAAAATTGATTCAAGTATATATTCACAACAAAATGAGTTGAATAAGTAAAAAAAGAAGATTAGTGGAGTTGAATAACTCTTAGAAGCTCTGAATACATTAACACTATGGAAAAGTAAACAAAATGGAAGATGCATCAAGGAGAAAGGATCATGATGACTTATCTAAGACGGGGATTCTATAGATAAAATATTTATATATATTTTAGAAATGTAACTAGGTATCTGGGTGGAAGTGGAATAGTGTTATCAAGCTTAAATTGATGTGAAACTATCTTCACATTTCATGATTAAAGGGGAACAAAAGGATGATGTGGAGTTTTATAAGAAGGTAAGAAATGTTCATGAGTTTATACTTGATTTTTTTGGAATGAGAATGTTCCAGTGCCATGTATTAATCAATTAAATACCAGATATGAAGAAAAATATATTGGATAATGATCATAGTTCATCATTCTCCTTACATCTTCAATGTAAATAGAATTATTGAAATCAAAAAGAGTATTTTTTTTGTATGAAATCATAAAAAGAGATATTGTAGAGTATGTCTATAAATGTTTAGTATATTATAATGTTAACTCCAATTGGAGTAAGATGATGTTAAAACCATTACCCATACCTGAACTAAAGTTGGAATATATTACCCATGATTTTTTTATTAAACTTCCTCAAAAAATTAATCATCATAATGTTATTTGGTTTGTACTAAATTTTATTACAATGTCAGTACTATTTATAGTCATTGAAAAATATTTACCTATTGATAATATTTATGGGATATAATTTATTGATGTGTTATGGATTTATTGAGTAAAAATTAATATTATATCTAATTGGGTAACAATTTTTACTATGATTTCATGGATATTTCTTTCGCATTCTCTTGATACAGAGTTATGATTCAACCCTCTTTATAATTCTTAAATTTATTTACTATCTAAGGAAACCATTGAATCCATGGAGTTTAGGTTTATATCTATTTATATTGAATTTAAAGGTTACTGTGATAAAATCCATCCTATAATTGTGTCTTATTAAAATAATATCTTTCACATGATCATTCATATGGCTCTTACTGAATCCATATATGATATTAATTGGATAAATCAAATGTGTTGTGTTGAATCTAGAGAAAGAAATCCATTTCGAATGGATATTAACAAGGTAGTGATACAGAGAGTGATTTCCATTTAGCATTATGTAATAGTATCTTAGAATTGAAAAAAAAAGTTTTACTGACAACTATTGGTGAGTTTTGGATTTTGAATTTAGTGAAAATATTTTCTTATGAATATCTTATTGGAGGAGGTTTAGTTATTTATAAATAAGTTAAACTTGACCCTTAGATAAATTATACACATTGAAATTATTAATCATATTTGGATGGTATATTATCAATTTTCACTTCCTCCAAATATCTATAATGTTCATGATGTGTTATGTGTGTCTCTCATGATGAATTACATACCTAATCCATTTCATATACAGAAGTAATTGGTCAATCCATTAGAGATTTCTATTTCTAATGAATAAAATCTAGTAAATATTTTTGATCATAAACACAAATTATTATGGAACAATACTAATAACTTGGGTAATGTTCATTAGAATTATCATAAATTTGAGAAACTAACTTGGGACCCTAAGGATGTAATGATGCATAGACATCCTCAAATTGTAAATATAAGTGATAGATTTTTTTGGGAGAAATTCATTTTAAGGGGCGTAAAATATAAAACACTAAGATTATAAAATATTGTTCTCTATAAAATAATTTTTTTTGCTTCGAAATTTTTAATTACATTAACACTCAGTTTAAAATTATCATTATATATAACTAAAATATTACAATTTCTAAATGGTAGTTATATCATAGTCCTTATATTTATGGGTATTAATAAGAATAAATTATTTAGGGAAGAATTATGATTTATAATTATATATGATTAATTAATTGGTTATTAATTAATGATAAATTTGAATAAGAATTCTATTGAAAATAAGAGAGATATTTTTTAAAGGAAAAAAATATTTGTACACACATAAGATTTTAATTATATTATATAAAATAGACCACTATTAATGAATTATTTTAATTGAATGCACATATTATATATTCAATAAATGATTATTTTCCTTAATCTCATATTTTTTCTTAGCATGAGGTAAAAATAAATCCAGTTTTATACATAAAATTGTATTTTTCTAAAAAGTGGTTTTCACCACTTTTTTTATATTAATTTAAAATGAATTTTTCCAAATAATAATAAATGAATCGTTAAAAATGGATTCTATATTTGGAATCATGATGTCATAATTTTTTAAATAGAATCCATTTTATTTTATACAATATGAATAGTAACATTTGTAAAAATATTCACCTATGTAAAGGCTAAATCATGTTAAATGAGGTTAAAAATTTAATTTTGTTGACACAATTTTTCATATTAATTATTATTATATGAGGTAATGTAAACCCATATCATCATAGTCTTGTAATTTAAATTTTTAAGGGAAAATTTTATATGAAAATGGTAAATATAATATTTAACGTAAGTAAATTACAAAATGTCATTTTCATCATATTAAAAATATATAACATATTTACATACAGAAAAAATGATCTAGATGAATATAAATAGTTATTTTGAGATAAAATAAATTATTTTCATTATTTTAATTTATTTATAATTTTTATTAATTATATAATTAAAAAAATTCATATGAAATGTCTACCTAGTCTCTCTTCAAACAAAAGAAATATGAAATATTTGTTCCAAAAAATATTAAAAGTTTTATAATATGAATGAGTTATAGTGTTTCAAAATTTAATAGTGGAATATTAAATATTATTATATTAGAAAAAATTATATTATATTTAAATATTTTCTTGATGTCATTAAACTAAAATTAAATGAAGAGTGTCACAAATTGAATTAATGATTTGGATCATAATAATATTATAGTAATTTATTTTAAAATAATAATAATAATAAATTTTAACAAAATTAAAATATATTGTCTAAAATGCCACCTATATTTCATTTATGATCTAATTTTAAATAGATAAGTATATTTATAACCCTTTAAGAGTGAAAAATGAATTATCTCTCACAAGGATAAAATTACTTAACTAAAGCGGATAAACCAAAATATAATGTTAAAAACCACAAAAACCTACACATATATTATTATTTAAACCAATTTAAAACACATAATACTAATTTATCAATATATCTAAATTTTGAATTTTATTTCTAGATAGTGACTTTATTACATATTAATATTTTATGATATTTAAAGAGTGGCCCTCCCATTATTTAATAAAGGGACCCCTTATTTATATTCAATATAGAAAATTGAGCCTTATAGATAAGCTAAATTCTAAAAACATACATTCCACTTATCCTTGTTTTATAGGTTAAATCCCTCCCAATATAAAATTCATATGGTGTATAAGAGGAGATATAATGTATTTTTTTAAATAAGAGGTCATCTCTTTAACATGTCACTTTATTTTCAATAATTAGAATACATCATCAAAATATATTGAATTTATCATAAAATAATAGCTTCAATATCCTAAATATACTATAATTGTGTTTTTATTATGAAAAAACCGTTATTAACGATCTTTTCTTTTAAATTTGAAGCGGATTTATCACTCATGCATACATAGGGCTCACTATCCCCATATAGCGATTGAATTCGATTTACATCAACATCATTCATAAATAGTTATCATGATTGTTTTAATTTTATATATTATATTTATGATTTAATCATTATTCTATAATAATAATATCGCATCTACACTTTTACCTTCCAACCCATTGGAAAATGATATTGTCGTTTGTGCATATGGTTGGACTACGAACTACAAGAAGCGATATGATACATTTTTCATGTCCTTTTTACATATATGGTAATAAATATTGATTTAGTGAATATATATATATATATAATAAAAAATATTCTATAAATGTTACTTATTATTTACCCTTATTTAGTTCTATCTGTTGAATAATAGAATCAATGTTCATATATTTTTATGGCCCACCGTCTCCATAAACGGTGTAATTCAATTTTATATCTATAACATTAATGGATGAATATATATATATATAATGAATATATATGATATTTAAATCACTATTATCATTATAGATATAATTTAATTCTGATCACAGTACAAGGATTAGGACTTTCGAACTGGAACATGCAGGAAAAATGAAGCCTTTATAACTGAGAACAATGATATTTATAATAAATTATCAATAAATATGTGATAAGATTCCATAAATAATTACTATATGGTATGATATATATCTATATGGTTAAGGAATAAATTTATAAAAATTATATATTTATTGTACAATATGTGAGAATTTTAATTAATAAATATGACACTTGAGGTCAGGGATTTATGTTCCAATCTTTGTTTTAATCAGGATTAGTTATGCTTTAATTTTTTTGGAGGAAATTTTATTATCATTACTAGATAAATTCATTTAATTTTCTTATTTTTCTCTAGTGACTTTTGAGGAATATATATTTTTTCCTTTCATTTTAAAATGTTAAGTAATCATATTCGAAAATTTATTTTAAAGAAAAAATACTTTTTTCCTTATTTAATCAAAAATCGTTCTTCTTCTATATCCAAGATTTATGAAAATGTTTTCAAGAATAATTTTAATATTATATATTTCTGTTTTATAGAAAATTTTTCCATGATTCAATTTGTACGTGATTTTTTAAATTGAATCTTTTTGTTTCTAAATGAGTTTCTTTCTCTGTTTTTTTACAAAATAATGAAAGGAATGTTTTCATATAACTTAAATGACATGTAGTGAATTTACCAAAATCAACACCCCTAAATTAATTTATGATTATATTAAAAAAATTATGATATTTTCAAATTAATATTTTAATTTTTTTACTATAAATAAGCACATTCAAATTGAAACCATTATTTTCATCCTGAAATATTCTAATTGTAATTTTTTTAAAAAATTAATTTATAATGACTTATTTTGATGTCAATTATGATTTAAAATGGATATAATCCAATGATAGATTCCACATTCTTCTTAAATATGACTTTTTTATGAGATAATTACAAAACGTGCTTAATTAACATGGTTTTTGTAACTATGAATTTATGAAATGTTTATGAAACTCTATTTTATTGCATGTCTTAAGATATGATGATATGATGATTTTTTTCGATATTATGGGACTCCTATGTAGGTTTCTAATTAGTGATGGATGTTATGAAAACTATATATCCCTATAAGGCATTGGGTAATGTTTTATATCTCATGAGATAATTATTGGATTCAATTTGATTTGCATGATACAATCTAGGAAAGAAATCTATGTGATTTATCCACCGTGGAAAAAAATTTAAAATTCCATCATACAATATGGGTGCATGTTTTGATTCCTTATTTGTTTTGGTATGTAAAACATATAGGGATTCATGATCTAATTTGATTTTATGGTATGATTTATTAACTTTGACATATTAAATAATTTTATACCTATAATGGTCCCACACTTTTATGACCTGAACATTTGGTTCATTATTGATTAATTATGATTCGTTACACATATGATTAATGTATTTTGAATTGATAAAGTTATATGTAATGAATTCTTTTTATTATCAATGATATTTCAGTTATGTACTTATTTGTTATGAACAATATCTCATACACTTAGGCTTATATTATTATTTCATATGTTTATCGATTGGTATATCCCATGTTTAGCCTTACTGAGTAGTGCATCTCACCTTTAATAATGTTTCCATTCCATAGGTTATCAATAAATGTTTAATTAGGGTATGTGTATGAAGAGTATTTTTTGTAAACAAATTTATGTCAAAATTTTAAAATATTTCATTAAATTAGTTGATTCAATATATAGTCTCTAATAACACTAATCATTTATTATCTTTACATGTGTATTTGTGAAAATTTATAAATATTCATCAATGAAATGTAATATTTATGTATGAAAAATCATGGGTTTCGATACCCACCATTTCTAAAATTTAATTTAGAACAATAAATCCTGATCTTTACATTCATTTCATTTAAAAACAAAATACATATTTACATAAAGATAATTTATGAATGGTATGCGCACCTACCTCATATAAAATTAATTTATCCATGTTAAATATATATAACTACTCTGTCTTTTTTGAGGTTCCCTCATGTGAAATTGATTCATAGATAATATTTAAACAATTTTTTATACCATTATTTATCCTAACAAAAAACATTCACTAACTTCATCCTAACATACTACATCTTGAAAAAAATTTCAATATAATTCCTCAAAAGGTATAATATATATACTAGAATGGAAACACTTATTATAAGATAATTTCACTAAAAAATACGAATATCCAATGTTCATAGGAAATTTAGAGAGAAATGCTAAATAATATCCTATAATGTATAACTAAATCACTTCAACATTACATTATATTTTGGAATAAATTTTTTATTGAAATTTAATTGACAACATAATGACATATGAAGTTCTTTATAAAACTTTGAGGTAAATCTGGTTCATGATTAGATTAATTAGAGATAGAGAATCCGTATAATCAGAATATATCATTATGATAATATAGAGAATGTTTATGGAAATAAATTTTATCTCCAACAGGTAGAGAAGTAATATATTTTTCCGAATGATCAATAATAACCCAAATAATATTATTACCTTTAGATTTATTTGGTAACCCTACCATTAATTCGCTTCCTATATTCTCCCAATTGTATTCTTGAACTAGAAAATGATGAACAATACCCCTTTAAAATTATCACACATTGTTAACTAACTTACAAGTAAAACATTTAATGATTATTTTAGCAATATACTACTTAATTCCATCACAAAAAAAGTATTCCTAAGGGTATATGTAAATATTAGTACTCCCCAAATGAAATGAAATCAAACAAATACAATCATCAATTAATAATCCTTTCATTATAATTATATAAAATTGTAGACAAATCCTCTTTAAAAATATTATTTGTAAAATTTATATTTTGGAAATATAAACATCTAAAACTAATCTACATTTTATTATAATCCTTAATATACCTTCTGAACATTATTTATATTTTCAAACAAGTGTGCTTGCATTGAAACCTAAACAAAATGAGTTGTAGTTAATAAAATAAAAATTTGTAGTCCAAGATGAATAAATTAATTAACTAGAGGATCACTCTCAAAATGTTTCATAGGTAATGATGTAATAAATTTTGGGCTCAAGTCATAAACTGCCTTTTTTTTCTTTACCTTGATGATATTTAATTATTCCATCATAATCCTTTATCAATTCCTACCATCTTATTTACCCCGTATTATTCTATTTTTTTAATATATACATTAAAGAGTAACAGCCGGTATAAATTTTACATTTTACCCAATATAAAACATTATTTCATATTATTAATTAGGAAAAAAACATTATCTATTTCAAAATAAAAAATGGAATAATTTTTTTTAGGAGTATAAAATTAATGAAATTCATATTTAAATACCCTTTCATATTGCAACAATATATAACTAAGTCCCATCAAATATAAATCACTATACTTAAAATTATCGCCATATATTTATGGCAAATCTTATGTAGGTTAATTAACAAATATTATTTTCAATTTTTTAAAACAATCCATATATTCTTTAATCCAGATTAATTTATGTAATTTTAGAGTTAACAGATTTTGTGTGATAGATAACTGTGAATATTTTCAACAAACCATTATTATTTACTCAGTAATGCAATATTAATTTTAATATTTGCAAAATTCGTAGGTCGTAAATATTTTTTTTCTACAACCTATTTTTAAGTCGGATCAACAATTATGTAATATTTTGAGATAGTATACCCAAAGAAACATATATATTTTTAACAAATAAAAATTACTAAATTTTTTATAAAAAATAGTTTTATTTTATAGTCCATTTTAAAAACCATAAATGTGTTTCACTTTCCTAAAAGGTTCAGAATAAACTAGAATATCATCAATAAACAAAAAAACTAATTTTTCCAAACAATCATATAAATTTCAATTCGTAAGGCCCAATAATACATTAGGTGAATTATTCAACCCATAGATAATAACATCAACCTCATAATTGATATAAATATTATAAAATTACAAATTTTAAATGTCTTCCTCTATTTCATTAAGAAGACAATATCTATACTTGAGACCAATCTTTAAGAACTAATATTTTCTATATGTATGATTAAATAGTTTATATATATCATGAAATGGATATGTGTTCATAATAATAATGTTATTGAGTTTTATATAATCAAGGTAAATAATCATTTATCCATTATTACTTTTAGAAAAAATAGAATCACACTAAGGTGAATAAGTATGGAAAATGAAATGCTTTTGAAGCATAACTTGTGACATATTTTTTAATTAAAATAACTATAATTATCCATTCTATAAAGGGTTTTTTGGAATTTTATAACCCATAGGAACTAATTAATTAGTGAAATAAAAATATCAATAAACAAAAACACTTAGAAATCATCTATAAATACATCCAAATATTCACATACTACTGGAACATCACTATTATAAAGAGAACCCCTCAATTCCAAAATATGAGCAAGATAACTTTTGGTAAAGTATATATATTCAGTTTCTAATTATTAAGGTAGCTTATCATTAGTACGAACTCAATATTATATTAAAATTAAAACCCAATTTAATAATTGAATATAAAATACAATCTTTTTAATAAATAATGGCATGATAATATGAAATTTAAAACAAACCCATGATAATAAAAAACTAAAATATGGGGAAGAAAAACTATTTGCAGGGAAAATCATTCCACAAATATTTATTGGAATATTCTGATAAATATTGTATTCCTTAATAATTATACAACATGTTTTTAATGTATGTTATTTAATTACATATTGAGGTAATATATCTATTTTACCCTGTATTTCATTATAAATAGAAGAACATATAGACTCTGAATCAAAAAATAATTTTTTATAATAAATGTAAATATGTAACGTACCTTTCATGACATCATTTTTAGTATATAATTATATGAGGAAGTCAGGGATTAATTTTCCAAACCCATCTACTTTTAATATTTTGGATTCCTATCATTGATACATTTTTTGAAAACTCATAGGCATAATGGCTCATCTAAATTTATTTAAAAATAAATCTACTTGATCATAATATTAGTTCTGACAAATTTCCTTGATTATTTTACCTACAATAATAAGAAAATTTTTAGGTATATTACATTGATAAAACATTCCATATTTATAATTTCCCAGATTTTCTATGTAATGTTTTTTAAAATTATATGGGATTATTTTGAGACTAGGAGCAAAGATAACATGTGATTCCAAGTCCAGGGGTGCCTAAGATAAATTATTGTACTATTTTTATGTTTAATAAAATTATTTCATGGGTGTGGTATTAGTAACCTCTAAATGTGTTCCAGGATCAGAAATCTGAGGGCACTGTTGAGCTCAAAATAGTGACATTACCCTAGGTGGGGCCTAACAACAACCGACATGGGTTAGCTGAAAAATTTAATTTATGGATGTTTTGAGAGAAAAATAAAATATATTGAAAATGTTAGTTATTTTATTTCAATAACATTACACAGCGACAAAGCAGCACTACGATGAAGTGACTTAGTGTCGCTGTAATGTATCATCATGGAGATTCTTAAATGAATTTAAAAGATGTTTCCTCCATTATTAGAAGGTAGGGAACTATGTAAGAATACATAATGCCCGATAATTCCTTGTTGGATCCCTATCATTTTTCAGAGGCAGGGTGAAAGAAGGTCTCCCGCCGATGACGACAAATAAAGAATACCGATAAATGATAAATTGGGGATGTTCATGGATGAATTGTGTTTAACAATTAATTCTTTCCCCTAAAAGATCCTCATACAGGTAAGGGAATTACTTCAATATTATTTCTTTTCACATAATTGGAATTAATGGTGAATATGGATCAACCCAAAAATGATTTGACATGTGGATAACTCATTCTTTCCAGATGGTTTCTTTTATGGGAATGTTATTGGGTATGACCATTATTATTCAGAATCTATAGTATCTAAATTATATTATTTTTTTTCTTGATCCGTCTAACAAAATGGATCGAGGCCAAAATGATCTATGGCCAAGGTCTGTTCCTTGGGTTGTTAATTGTGATTCCCCCCTTCTTGTACAAGTTGTTCTTCATGTTCTTCATGTTCTTAATGGGAATATGAAAGGAATATCATTGAAAAATTGTTTCTTAGTGAAAATATCTAGATTAAGGGATCCATCTTAATGAGGATCTAGAAGAGGTGTGACAATGACAACAACATATGGATCAAAGAGACATGAGAGATAAAATCCCTCGAGAATTTACTAGAGTAATGGATCTCAATGTGTATTCAAGCCCATGGAGGTGAAGAACGTGACTTGATGGTTGCAGGAATACTTATGTGTTAAAATATTTAGTACCAATGTGGGACAAACGAGCTGCAGATGGAGATACACTGGGGGCGCGGCCTCCTGTCTGCAGGTGGCTGTCAGCTTGACGGTCGGCGGTGGAGGGGTCACGATAGCACAAAAACGTGTTGAAACAGAAGTCACTATCTAGGTAGTATATGGAGGTGTGTACATGAGCCCCAGTAGGGTTCTGCACTGGTCCAGATAGTACACGGTCATGTAACTAATGTGCGGGAGAAGCGTCTGGATTGATAACCGGCTGCATAGAGTTGGAGCGTATGCGGCACCTGCCGCGTCTGAGCGAGACTGGAGGAATACGGTAGTCCAGGTCTAATGGGCTAGGTCAACCTAGCAGGTTGAGTAATTTGGGACTTGGTTCAGGTTGGGGCGGGTTGGTCCAACCATTTTAGACCAGTCCTAGACCCAACTGGACCCTTTTTACTTAAATTCCCACAACTCTCAAACCATGTATTTGTTCGATGAATCATTTTCAGTATTGGGACCATCATGATGAGGGGGTAATTTGAGATTCTCTATGAGTGTTTTCATGGATGTTGGTGTATATAATTTTTGGTTCGAGGAGTAGGTGATCCCGTAGCAATCACTGTATGGATGAAATCATGTAACTTACTATGAACTATACGAAGTGTGTTTCCTGCGCCCATACGGAGTGGGTCTCCTATGCCCAAATAGAGTGTGTCTTCTATAGAGTGTGTATCTTTACCCCATACAGAGTGTGTCACATAGCGAGTGTGTATCCTATGTCTATACAGAGTGTGTCTCCTTTGGATTGTGTCTCATACGGAGTGTGTCTCTTATGCGTACATAGATTGTATCTTCTTTTCCTACATGGAGTGTGTCATTTACACCTATGCGGAGTGTGTATCTAATGAATACCTGGATTTTATCTCCATGTATTTGGATATGCATAGAAATTATAAGCATTTGTATCTTGGAGTGTGATAAATCCTGTGACTCTCTAAATTGTTCTTCTTATAGGATACACATCATTTGCCTCTTTGGTAGTCTACTTAGTATCTTTCATTGTGGTTTACCTTTTTGGATTGGGGTACCTACTAATTATTTTTTTACTCACCCCTATACGGGCTTCAACACACATGTGTCGTGTGTTGTGCAGATGATTGAAATATTTGATGGATTCCTTGGTGGGATGAAGACTGTTGGTGCTTTATAGCAACCTGATAGATGTGGTACTCTTCCATGATATTCAGACATATTAATATACCTACCCGTTAGGTTGTGTTTTATGCAGACGATACACAGGGGCATGTTTTTTTCTAATTCATTTAAGCTTGTATTCTAGCTTGTTTACATTTCAGTTTGTACTATTACTCTTAATGGTTGTCTTAGTGGGGTGCATATTTGTTTACTCAATGTTTTTTGTTTCCATACTTTTTCATGGTGATGGATGCGTGTGTGAAGGTTCATAGGGAAATGCGTCCCCTTTTTGGTAAATTCCAACTCGACTCTAGTCTTCAACCCCTATCCTATGGGATTTGGGGTTGGGGTAGTCATGACACGATCCCTAGGGGATGGGTCTTTAAATATTGGTATAAAATGGTGGTTGGTTTTACATTTGTTTAGGGGAAACAGTGTTATGTGTTTTCAGTTTTTCTTTCAGGCTAGGAAACATAGTGTTGCTGCAGAGTCCGATGTATCCATACACAAGGACCTTGAATTATTCTTTCTGAATCGATACATGAAAACACTATTTTCATGGGAAATTAATGGTTTATGAATCACATTGAAATGGATTGTGTTCTTATTTCCTTCTTGATTCGGAGTCATCTCACCAGTTATTTTTTTTGGTGGTACATCTTGTTCTGTTTTAGTATTCTTCCACACAAGCTACCATCAGGGATTTTGGGGCATGACTATGTGGATGCTTTTCCATGCGATGAGGAATCATTGCATGGACCATTTATAGAGATATTACCTCTGAGGGGTGTACTAGTGATACCACCACCTGGAGATTAGTTGTTCATACCAGTGTTACCTGTAATGGATGCAAGCAGGCTCAAGGTGTAGCATGAGTTCTAGAGACGGTGACATCCTCAGTTCTAAGTGAGATGGATCCTTAGGTAGTTGAGGACTTGTTGGAGGTGGTGACATGAGTTTTCCGCCTAGTGAGAATGCCTCTTGACTGGATGGTGGTCATAGTTACGTGTCTTTTACAAGAATCAGAAGAGGATATGGTTGAGGTTATGGTCCAGACACACGAGGAGGATACCCTCTTCGAGAAGTACCTTGAGAATCTCATTAGGGATGTGTTCTTTTTAGCGATGTTAAACTCTATGCATATATGTGAGATCTTACATCTATGGAAGGGCAGCCCGACGGTGGCAGAGTACTCAACGAGATTCACAGATCATTCTTACTACACTATAGAAATGGTGTGATATCAATCCTTCAAGGCCCATACCTTCGAGCAGGGACTACACTAGGTGATTAGGTCATCAATGTCACTACCCAACCCCGGACTACCCCAGATCCAGAGCAGCATCAATAAAATATGGTTTGTAGTTTTTTTTATAAAAATAATTACTGGTAATTCCCACATCATGTTCCACTAAAGAGGATCTTTTCGGTTTAGATCCTAGATAATGAGATACAATTTTTAACATTTTTTCAAACTGAAAGAGAATGGAATATCCACAATTCAACCACCAAATAGTCTATCTCTAAAATATTAAACCTATAAAATTTGTGTTAAAATTTAGGGTGGTCATACGAATTCCCAGTAAGGTGTTTTAAAATAAAAAAAATATTTCAATTGAATAAATTTTAAAACAATCCTTTAAAATTATTCATTAATGATTTTCAAAAGGAAAACTATAATACATGAAGCATAACATTAAACTTTTCCAAATAAACACAAGTTAACATTTTATAAAATACCTACAAAGTTAAATTGAGACATGTTCCAATAATAAGCATGATCATTCAAAACATATGGTGTGCAACATATAATTCAGGAGTTATTCTGACTATAATATGTGTTACAAGAAAAAGTGCATGAAAAAAATTTATACGTGGATGTAATACATGATCAAAGTTAAGTAAAAAATGATAACATCAATTTACTTTCTCGCTAAATATAAATCATAAACTAGATGATAAAACTCCTAGTACTAAATAAACATTATTCTATAAGCATTTACTTCTTATGATTCTCATAAGTACAAGCTCTTTTACAAATTATATTCTACTAGTTGAATATTAATATGATTAATTAAATTTTATAAACATAATAATTGAAGTTCATATGATAGACTGTGTCAAGGCCTCATGTTGATACCATAAAATCTTTGTCAAGGCTTCGTGCCAAGACCATAAATAAAAAATTTTCTAAGGGCTCGTGCCAAGACCATAGTATTTCTCATGAGACCTAAAGACGCATCAAAGAGCTATGGCAGGCCCCACCATTCACATAATAAGTCCAATTCATTCCTATTTTTTAAAATCAAAGTTCCTCATACCACATTGATTTATTAAATTAACCCTCACTTATAATTCCAAGTGTCTAATATTACTTGTTTTCTCATCTAATATCATCCAATGTTTCCCATACCATTTTGAATAATTTAGTTTCTTAATACATAAATAGTCATAAAAATTTAATTACATTCTTTATTATATATATATATATAAATATTTAATCATGTAATTAAGTGTCAAAACTAACATCTACATTAAACATTAATAAATGAAATGTATGGTAGGCAGATTATAGAACATGTGATGATAACTAATGAAACAAATAAGTTTTGTCACATAAATTGATAACCCTTTAAATTCCAAAATCTCGTTTCAAATGTAAACAAAATTTATTATAAAAATTCATCATGTATTGGATGGCATAACTAATTTAAAGGTAAAACAAATATTTCATGTGGGTTATTAAACATATAGTTATATAAAAATTCATTACATGCATGATTATGTATAACATACTGGAAGGGTACTCTCAATTATTTGCACACGATGTTTAGAATTCAAAAGCATGAAAATTAACCACACCATATACTAACATTACTGATACCATTTAAATACCAATGATAATAAGTGATTTATACATACCTATATATATTCATACACACAATATTTACATGTAAATAATATTTGGAAAAATCCTAAAATATCTAGGATTGAGTATTGTATAATATGTTTATACACAAGGGTGTATGTAAAGGATTGTATCATTAAATTGTTCCTAATAAGACATTCATATTTCAAAAACAACAGTTGTTATTCATTATTAACAATCCATGGAAAATATAAATAAGATTATGGATAAATATTTATTCCTATATGGATATACACTTAACCAAATATACATAATATACATAAGGGTCTTAAACCAAAAATTAAATGACACTTACATGTTATAATAATAATATAAACATTTGTTAAACAAGGATTCAATAATTTCAAATATTAACATTAAATAAAAATGGGTTTCTTATAAAAAATATACATATATATATAATCTTATGTATACTTCAATATATATAATCACAAAACATCACACATTGTTGCATGATAATGAATTAAGAACACCGTTTAGAATCATGCATTCACCATCTTAGATGAAATAATTAGGTCTTATACTCAACTATGTACATATATATATATATTCATATATGTATATTTATATACATGTATTCAAACTATAACAAAGCAAGACAACTATGTCATTTACCTAGTTTGAAGAAGGAGTGGAAGTCAGGATGAGCTTAAAGAAGGCACTAAAGTGGAAGAACCCCGTAGTGTTCAGGTAAAAAATTAGTTATATTTATAAATCATATATAATATATTTTTTAATTTTAAATTTGAAGAAAAATGACTCTAATAGGTTACAAATAAAACTTAGCACATCATCCTTGTATAAAGAGAGTGAAAGAAGGGGAAACCTGATGTCACAGGTGTAAAAAAAACAAGAAAAACAAGGGCCACTAGTGTGGCGAATGTGGGAGGAAGATGATACAACACGGAGGGAAAAGTAATGGATGGATAGAATTATATTGCTCCATGATCCAACAGAATAGGTTCATCCACATGTTTTATAATTGATGGACGGTCGAGATATGATGGGGAGTGGATCAGACGACTATGAATGATTCAGGGATTTTAAAATAGACGAATGATCATGACTAGATCATATTTGATCGGGATTCTATGAGAGACGTGGTGTTTTAAAACATCATGAACGGGAAAATTTAGATCTATTGGGATCGAACTGCTTATAAAAATGTGACGGAAAAACTGACGCAACATGGAATCAAGGACCAAACCGATCAGACAGATCAGATCTCACACAGTGAGATCTGATGGTCTAGATGTGATCCCTCTCTAAAATTACCATTTCACATATAAATGATACAGGTTTTTTGGATCCCTTATAAGCTTGGGTATCTTGGAATTAGTCCAAAAATCTCCATCCCCCATCCCTAGTACCACCCCATACTGGTATTCTAAGGGCGCACTTTTGTGCCCACCCCTGCCGCTGTGCCACCCCGCACGGTGGCACGCTCTGGTTCCCTTGCACATGCATTCCCATTCACACTTAGGGTTTACTATGAACCCCTATGAACACAAATTATCATGCACTATGAATGCATATCCTTGGTCCATTTTCTAGGGGATATGAGTGAGATACCCACTAAGGCCTTGAGTTTCTACCTACAAAGTTTCCCTCAGCTTTGTGGGATACTAATATATTTTTTTAGAAAATTAAATGTTCATTTTTTTAAACATAAAAAATAGTTTTTCATTTATATATATATAGGTGTCACGAAACAGCAAAATAAAATATCCATTATTTATAAACAAATTACTAAAACAGAAACATACTTTTGTTAATAAAAACATTCTTTAGTTAATAAAAACTTAGGTTATAAAACAAAAAATTATAAATCAATGTTTAGTATATCATAAAGAAATTCTTATACTAGTATTATATTTAAATTCTGAAACATGTTTTTAGTTAAGACCATGTTTTTATACATGCAAGGATGAAAAAATTTATAAAATCTTTTCATGAAATTTGAAATATTTAAATACATAATTCACTAAGAGTAGAAAAAATATTAAATACCACAATAGTTATTAATTCCATTTTCCCAAAGTACAATTTAAAACACAAAAATATGTCTCTTTGTACCAAAACCAAGTAGTATCAAATGTGTTCTTTTATTGGTATTCCTTTAAAAAGACAAGGGTTATGATTCAAACCCATTTTAGACTTCAAAACATTATCCTTATAAAATATATAAAAAGTGTTTATTAAAAATATTTGTATAGTTATAACATCAATAAACACTATAAAAACATGGAAAGCCTTATACATAAATATTTTAAATTAATCCAATAGAAAACCCAATGTTTATACGGTCTTATGGCCATTAGTGACTCAACGATTACTTAAAAGAGGCAATGGTAAAATTTACATAGGCCTTATCAAAACATTAATTAGAGTGTTCCATATTCAAAATGACTAGGTGAATATTGTTCTCATCATTCCGCTGTTTCATAGCACGATTGTTGTGGTTTTGGCCATATTGTTTTTTATTCTGACCTAACCAAATAATATTCACAATTTAATGGGTATAGTTGTTTTATTGGGTGGTATTACTATAATTCTAATAGGACTTTTGGTAGGTATTTTTTTAGTTGTATTCTCTTATCCTTAAAAAAATGTAATCATTTTCAGTGTTTCATTAAATAAATTATGTTGTGTGTTTATTTGAAAGTATTGTTTTGGACAACATGGGAATAATGTACAACCAGACAATATTTTTATTACATAATAAATATGTTTATAGTGTAACATTATTCCCCCATCAAAGAATTGTGTCCTCGTATTTCTAAAACACTTGTACAAACGTTCTAGAAAAACTAGACACATGTCACCTCCATCATCCCCTCACAATGTCGGACAACATGGAAAATATGCAGATTACTCCTAGGTGGATCCCTAGATTTTTTTTTCATCCCCTCAACATCATTTAACCTAATTCACCTAGATCACTGAGAGAATCTATTATAATACCTGTGCATAAAGCATTCAGGTTTCCATAGAAAGGCTTTTATGGTGCGGAGGTCATAGATTTGACGATGGACTAGTTCTCTATAAATACCTCAGACTACATAGTGCCTGAAATACATGAATTTGTAGAGCACTCCATATATAGAAAAATATCGGTGTTGGAATAGATAGACCTCCTGGAGGTCTCCCTCTAAAGCATCTACTTGAATCATTTTCAAAGCATGATAGTTCTCTCACTAGGGGAAAAAAGGAAGAGACTATTATGGTATATCCCCCTATATTTAATCTGTGCGAATTGGTCTGTTTTAATACATTCATAGATATAGCTCTCTCATTTTTAATAAGGGAGTGTATTTGAACTAAGTGACACTTTATAATGGTCTTTTCACGTTAGGAATTGGTTTAAAAATGTTCCATAGTCTTCTGATCTTAACTCAAAGTTCTAATAATTTGGTCTGGAGAGATAATATATTGTTGGTGAACTCATGTCTTCCATCTAAAACTTTTCCAAGGACATATTTTACTTAGTAAGATAAAATCATATTCAAGCCATGATTTTTTTTTAAAATCTGGTTTAAGTACTAAAACATAAAATATAACGCTAACCATTGATACAAGGTTCAAAAAACCCAAGGTGTTACATAACCACTCGCTCCCTCTCATAAATCACCAGTACAAATTTCTTGACATAATCCAAGGTGACACTTCACCGGGTTCACTGGTGTTGTCAATTTCCTCAATTCAATGTCAAACAGATTCCCAAATCGGTTCCAAAATCATCAATCTCCTTACTCTAGACGCATCACGGGATGATCAGATCAATCAGATGTGGACATCTAAATTTCCAAAAAAGTAAAGCGTTAAGTGTTTGGGGTTGGGTGACATCCGATTGAACTAGTTGTTTATAATGGAAATAGTTATACTCGTCTTGGAGAATTTCAAAGTCCCTGACCTGAACTTAAACACCGTAGTCCACGATTTGACAAAGGTATGCTTCCAAGAGGTCACCCTCTTGTGCCCCATCCTAGAAGATCATTAATGATTAAAAATTGTTGGACAAGGTAATGTAATAGAATAGACCTTTATAATACCTTCCCTTACATGAATAAAATGGATATTGGTCGTCCATCATCAGGAAGTAGTCAAAGATAGATCTTTAGTGATGTTGGAGTACAGTAAGAGAATTGGATACATGGTTACAGATTTTACAATACAACCGACAGTTTTCAAACCTATCATAGCCTACTAAAAAAGACATGGCCAATATATTTTCTTATATTTTTGTTTGGAGAGACAAAAGGATCGATTTGTCAGCCATATATAATTTTTAAGGAAACATATACTTAGTAATACATAATCATGTTTCTAATGTTGTTATAATTTTTCAAGGTTTTCTAAATCAATCATCTGATACAAACAATCAAACCCAAGCCCTGGAATGCCTTAGAAATTGTGCAGTTTGAATAAAACATGGTGTGTCATTTTTTTAATAAAATTAAGTTCTGGTAAATCACACATCATATTCCAACAAAGGGGGTATTTTAGTTTTATGTCCTAGAGAACTAGATACAATTATTTCAATCCTTAAAATTGAATGATAAAAGAATATCCATAATACTTCCACCATACAGTGTAGATCAATAATACTAAACAATAAAATTTTGGTTAAAATTTAGGTTGTGAATAAAAATACCCAATATGGGGTTTTAGAGTAAAATAATATTTCAATTGAAGGAATTTTAACACATTATTTTAATATTATTCATCAAAGATTTTCTCTAGGAAAACTATAATCCGATACATGAATCATAACATAATATTTTTTTTCAAAAAAACACAAGTGAACATTTTAAGGAATACCAATAAAGTTACGACGAGACAGGTTCCAATCATAAGCATTATTATACAAAACATATGGTGTGATGTATATAAATAAAGAGTTATTATGACTATAATATGTGTGATTTTCGATAGTGAAAGTACATAATTTATACATGAAATTCATACATGATCAGAGTTGTGCACAAAATGATAACTTCAATTTCATTCCTCAGTAACTATAAAACATAAACTTGCTGATAAAACTCTGAGTGGTGAATAAACATTATTCCATGAGCATTAACTTATTCTAAATCTCATAAGTATAGGATATTTAACCAATTATATTATACTTTCCAAATATTCACTAGGATAATTAAATTTCGTAAACATAATGAATGAAGTTCATTTTTTGGATTGTGTCAAGGAATCATGACAATACCATAAAATCATTGTCAAGTCCTCATGCTAAGACCAAAAGTAAACATTTTTTAAAGGCCTCATTCCAAGACCGTAGTTTATCTCATGAGACCTACCGATGAATCGAGGGTGTATGGTGGTTCCCACTAATCACATAATAAGTCCAATTCATTTGTCATTTCTTTAAATCAAATATCCTCATAAAAAATTGATTCATCAATTTACTCATCAATTATCATTCCAAGTGTCACATATTACATGGTTTCTCATCTCATATTATTCAATGATCCCCATTCCACTTTGAATAATATTGTTTTTTAATCCATAATGGGTCATAACAGTTTAATTACATTCTTTAGTATTTACTTATATATTGTGAATCAAGTACTTATGTGTCAAAACTATCAACTGTATGGAAATTCAATAAATGACAGTATGGCAGGAAGGTTGTATCACATGTGATGATAAAAAATGAAAAAATATAGGTTTTTCCCATTAAATGAAAACCCTTTAAATTCCTAAAACTTATTATAAAAGTAAACAAAATTCAAAATAGAAATTTATCATGGATAATTTGTATAACTAAATTAATGTAAAAAACAAATGTGTTATGTAGGGTATTAAACACATAGTTGCCTAAACATTCATTACTTTCATGATTATGAATAACATAACCCAATGGTACTCTCAATTATTTACACACGATTTTATGAATTGAAAATCATGTAAATAAACCACACCATTTACTAAGACAACTAATATCATTTAGATAACAATGAAAATAAGTGAGTCATACATATTTATATATTTTCATACACACAAAATTTACATCTAAACAATATTTGTAAAAATCAAAAAATTATCAAGGATTGAGTATTGTATAATCCATTTATACACAAGGGTGTATATAAAGGATTTTATCTTTAAATTGTTCCTTATAAGCCTTTCATATATCAAAAAAACATTTGATACTCATTGTTTACACTCTATGGAAAATCTAAATAATATTGTGGGTCAATGTTTATATGTATAAATATATATAATAATATATATGTGTAACCGAATATACATAATATATATAAGGGTCATACACCAAAAATTTAATGATACATACATGTTTTAAACATAATACAAACTTTAGTTAAACTAGGATTATTTAATTTTAAATCCTTCCATAAAATATAAAAAGTTTCTTTATAAAACATATATATATATATATATATATATATTCTTATGTATAATTCAATATATAGAATCATTAATCATCACACATCCTTGCAATATAAAGAATTAAGAACATATTTTATGATCAATAATTCACTATCGTATATGGAATCATTAGGTATTATACTCAACCATGTACATATATATATATATATATATATATCAATTTATCTATGTATATTTATATACATATATTCAATCCCTAACAATGAATGACATCTAGGTCCCTTACATAGTTTGAATAAAGAGAGGAAGTCGGGAGGAGCATGATAGAGGCACTTGAGAGGATGAACAACATAGGGTTTAGGAACCAAATATGAAATATTTATAAATCATATATTATATTTTTTAAATGAAACTTGTAAACAAATACGAGGATACTCAGATTTAAATAATACCAAGCACATCTGTCCTGTGGAAAACGAGTGAAAGGAGGAGCCACCTAAGGTTACAGGTGTGGAAAAAAGAATGAAAAAGAAGCAAGGGCCATAGGTGAGGCACATGCAGGAGGAAGAAGACAATGCTGAGGGAAAATAAATGGATGGATAGGATTAGATCATTCCCCAATACAACAGCTGAGTTGAATCTGTGAGTTTTATAAAAGATGAACTATCAATATTTAATTTGGACTGGATTATATGGATACGAATGATTTTGGGTTTTTAAAATGGACGAACAATCATGATTAGATGATATTTTATTGAGAGGATGTGAGAAACATGATGTTTTAAATCATCATGAATGTCAGATATTACATCTGTCGAGATCGAATGTTTGAAAAAATGTGTTGGAAAAATCGTGGCTACTAGGAATCAAGGACAAAACGTATCAAACGTCTCATATATCATGTGGAAATATCTGACAGTCCATATTCAATACCACATTAAAGTTCCTATCCCACCTCAAAGCAGGACAAGATTCACATATCCCTTATAATCCTAGGGCTCCAGGAATTAGTCCAGAAATCCCCCTCCCCCTCCCTGGTACCACCCAATACCAGGTCTCTGAGGGAATACTTCTATGCAAATCCCTGCCATCATGCCACCCCACATGTCTGCACACTCTAGTTCCCTTACACACACACACACACATGTGCACGCTTAGGGATTACTATACACCCATGTGCGTATGACATAGCACGTGCCATGCATGCGTAGCCCGAGGCCATTTTTCAGGGGATGTGAGTGAGATTACCACCAAAGTATTGAGTGGCTACCTATAAGTATTCCCTTAGCTAGGTGGGGTAATCACCTATTTTTTATGAAAATTAAAATTTTGTTTTTGTTAAACATATAAAATAGGTTTTCATATACATATATAGGAGTCTTCAAACAAAGAATACAAATTCCCTATTATTAGAAAAAATTTCTAAAACCAAAATTTTCATTAGTTTATAAATTCTTTGGTTTTAAAAGTTAAATTTATAAATCAATGTTTAGTATGTCATAATGAAAATCATATACTAGTATTATATTTAAAATGAAAAACATGGTTTTAGTTAAGTCCTTTTTTTATACGTCCAAGGATGAAAACATTAATAAAATATTTTCAATAAATTTGAAAAATATAAATAATTAAATTAATAATTAAAACAAAAATATTAAATACAACAATAGTTATTAATTTAATTTTCCTAATGTACAATTTCAAACATGAAAACATGTTTCTTTGTTCCAAAACCAAGTAGTATCAAATGTGTGCTTCTCTAGGTATTTCTTTTAAAACTCATGGGTTATGATTCAAGCCCATTAAAGAAATTAAATCATTATACTTATAAAATATAGTGAAAGAGTTTATTAAAAGCCTATTTTTTGTAATAACTTCACTTCACACGCTAAACACATGGAAAACTCATTATAATAAGATATTTTAAATTTATCCAATAGAAAACCCAACAGCTATATGGTATTATAGATTATAAAGACACAACATTCACCTAAAGGTGTAAATGGTTAAATTTACATAGGCCTTATAAAAACATGAATTAGGGTGTCTGTTCTTAAAAAAACTTGGAGAATATGGTTCTCATCATTCCTATGATGCTTACCACAATTGTTGTGGTTTTGGCCATAGTGTTTTTCTTTTTTACCGAACCGAAGGATATTCACTATTTAATTGGTCTATTTGTTGTAATGGGTGGTCTACTTGTAATTATAATAGGTCTCTTGGTAGGTATTTTTGGTTATTTTGATTATCTAATCCTTGATGAAATGTAATAATTTTTTGTGTTTCATTAAATAATGAATGTATTTTTTCATTTAAATGTATTGTTAGGAAAACATTAGAATTATGTAAAACCAAACAATATTGTTATTACATAAGAGACATGTTTGGGGTGTCACAATCAATGATATTTTTTAGAATCACTACACATTATTGTGTGATAGAGTGAGCTCTAATTTTAGAGGTATTTCATGTGAAGCAGGAACCGACAGCGAGAGCTATGAACAAGAGTCTGGTAGTTGGGTCCTCTATAGTTGCTAGATAATAGATGGAAGAGGGGTCCAAGAGGAAATAAAAGTCTAGGGGATGGTCATATGGCATGGGTTTAGTGGTGTGGAGTTCCCTAGGAATAATAGGCCAGCTGAAGGAGAGGTTATGCTACTTGTACATCGGTGAGGGTCATAGGGCTAGAGTCTAATCGACCAGTTGTACGGTGGACCAAGAGATAGTTTAGAGACCACAGAGGTAGTGATAGAAGTAGGAACATGGTGGTCCACTATGCAGCAGACATGACAGAGGGGCAGGAAGATGGGTGGGATGTGGAAAGAGGTTTGAGGCCCTACAACCACCACCTCCTTATGGTCCACCCCGAGCTCAGGGATCTCATGGATATGGGTGATGGCTGCTCCTGGTAATGGATTCTTATGATCATGAGACACCCAAGATTATTAGAGGTACGATCTTTGTTTCCTTCACCCCAGATATAGTTTTGATAATCCCAAGTTATATTCACTCTTTTCTCACCACGACCCATGTTCGAGACATGGAGATTCAAATGGAATTGTTGACTCCATCCCAATTCATAGAGACTTATATGGGAGGAGATTCAACAATCAATCATTAGTGATTAAAGTGTTCCCATACTCTTCAAGGAGAGATTTTTGGTTGGTATATCTGGGTGGCAGCGTCATGGCCAAATGACATCATTCCTGGTATGGATTGGTTATCCACAGTTAATACTCATATCTACTATTTTAGGTGCACAGTGTGGGTTGTCTATGGAGGTGGGACCGGGTTTTCATTTGTTAGTAAAAATTATACCAAAGCGGAAAATGATGGACTCACATGTAGGAGGGTGCAGGCGATCACACATCAGTTGGATATCATGACCCTTGGTGTGGTGGATGAGATGAGTCCTTAGGTTCCTTCAATGGTGGATGAGTATAATAAAGGATTTCCAGGAGATGTTCCATGACTACCTCATTATAGGGAGGTATACTGGTGTACTAACATATATCCAAGGATTTAATAGATATCTACAATGGCATATTGGATAGCTCCCATAGAGATTTTTAAATTTAGGGTACATTTGGAGGATTTTTAGAGGAAGGTTTTCGTGGGACCTAGTGTTTCACCATGGGCAACCCCAGTTTTATTTTCTAAGAAGGAATATGGGAGATTGAGGTTGTTTGTAAACATTCGGTTCCTAAATCAGGTTCTTGTGATGAATAAGTGCCCACTACTGATTATTGATGGACTATTATAACAACTTAAGAGAGTGAGATGGTTCTCGAAGATAGATCTCAGATCAGGTAATCATCATCATCGAGTGAGGGATGAGGACATTCTAAAGATGGTATTCAGATGTCTCTATGTCAACTCTGAGTACATTGTGAGGTCGTTTGGTGTGACGAATTCCTCAACAGTGTTCGTGGGTCTCATGAATAGTATCGTCTAGCCTTACCTGGACCAGTTTGTAGTGGTCCTTACAGATGAAATCATATTGTACTAAACTTTGGAGGAGGAGAATGTGATAAAAATTAGGATGGTCCAAGACATACTCTGACATCACATGTTTTATAAGAATCTCTCTAAGTATTAGTTCTGTATATGAGGGGTCTAGTTTTTTGGACATGTCATTTCCGAGGCAGGAGTTATAGTATATCTGTTGAAGATAGAGGTGGTGATTTCTTAGGATCCACCATAGAAAATTTCTAAGGTGTAATGTTTCCATAGGTTGGCTGGGTACAGTTGGTGGTTCATGCTTTAATTTTCCAGAGTATTATCATCCATTAAAGAATTTATATGAAAGGGGAATCCTTTTGTATTGATGGATAACTACCAGGAAAACATTTATTATCTGATATAGATTTTGAAAATTTCTCCCATACTTTGAATTCTAGATGAGGGTGTCTAGTATATGGTGTTTTGAGACACATTTGGAACTGGTCTTAGTTTTATAATGATGTAGGGGAAATCAGTGATGCCTATAGTTCATGAGAATTGAGACCACAGGAGAAGAACTACGTGACCCATGATCTAAAGTGGGTGGTGGTAGTATTTTCATTGATGATGTGTCTCTTAAGTATATATTTTCTCAGAAGTATATGAACTATAGACAACATTGTTTGATAGAGTTCCTATAGGTCTATGATTTTGTGATATTCTATACTCCTGTGAAGTGGAAAGGGGTGTAAGATCCCCTCATCTGGAGATCATGTTCACAAATATTGAATGAGGCATCAGAGCAGTTTTCCTCTCTTCATATATCATTCTTAGATGGAGATTAAGTAGTTTATCTCTACTTAATGGTGGTAACACATCCACTCATACGATATGTGTGTCAGGTACAACTCGTATATATCAGTTGTGGTACTACATGATCTCAAATGTCCACATGGAATCTCCTTAATGGATATTCGGAAGGTGGGGAGAATTCCATCCTTTTCAGAGGACACATAGTTATACTGGAGACATTATAGGAGGATACGTTGAGGTTGTTTAATACATCTAGAAGTGGAAAGGATGTATGATGACCTTCGACATTAGTTTTTCTAGTCAGAGATGAAGAACGAAGTGTCAGAGTTTGCCTCTAGATGCCAAACATGTCAGCAAGTGATGACTGAGGACCAGGTTCTAGCGGGTATGACTCCAAACCTTGAGGTTCCATAGTGGAAGTGGAATGGAATATTGATAAACTTCATAATGGTTCTACAACGTACATTCAGAGTTCATGATATCATCTCGATGGTAGTTGACCGAATCACCAAGTAATCCCACTTCCAAGCGATTTGGGAATAGGGTTCAGTAGAGATATTGGGATGCGTATACGTACAAGATATAGTTACACTCCATGGGGTCCCATCAATGGTAGTCATAGATCATGATTTTCATGTCATATATTGATTGTGTAAAAGATTGAAGGATGTGTTTGGGACTCAACTACACTTATGCAAAGAATTACACCTGTGGAAAAACAGTCAGACTGAGAAGACTATTAAGGTCCTAAAGGATATGATAGGTCATTTTCATCGTGTATTTAGGCTTTTGTTGGGAGGATCAACTACCGTAGGTACAATATTCCTACAAAAAAACTACCACTCCACCATTGGTAAGGCATTGTTCAAGGCCTTGTATGGGAAACCTTGTAGGTCACCACATAACGTGACTAATCCTCAGAGAGTCAACACTCCTGGGCCTGATGATGGTGCAGGACACAATGGAGAAGGTGAAGGTCTCCTAATAGTAAATGAAGACTGCAAATAACTGTCATTACTCATATGATGATTGGTGAAACAGACCCTTTGAGTTTAAATCAAGAGACCATGTATTCTTTCAAATCTCTCCTCAACATGGGATATACAGATTTTGTTGGGGGACAGTTATATATGAGGTTCATTAATCCTTTTCTCATACTGTGTAATGTGGGTGAGGTGACATATCACATAGACCTAGCTCACAATTAGATTGGGTGGATGACCTTTTTCAAGTATCTCAATTGAGGAAATACATACATGACCCTTCCCACGTCATTGATTTGGGTGAGGTGGACATTGATGATGGAGCGTTATTTTCAGAGTTCTCGGTGGAAATCGAGGTTCTACAAGAGATGACCCTCTTTGGGAGATCAATTCATATAGAATGAATTTACTGGACATATATGAATCTCTAGGAGATAACATGGGAGCAGGAGGCTCATATTCTTTCTCAATATTCTCATTTGTTTTTCTAGCCCTCATTTTGGCTTTCAAGAACTTAAATCCCTATGCTGGGGAGAATGTAATATCCATATTTTCCACGTAATTTTTTTACAAATTATATAGTATTATTTCAAGATGAGGTGATAAATAAACATGTGATTAAAAGTCATGGGGTGACCATAATAAATGTTGAAAATATTTTTATGTTTATTAAAAATAGCCCGCATGTTTGGTTTAGGTAAATTCAAAACATTTGCCTGAATCTGAAATATAAGGGCATTGTTGAGCATAGAATGACGAGTTTACCCTAGGTAGGGACTAACATCAGCCATCGTGGGTCATATGAAAATATCAATTTATTTATGTCTTATGAGAAATATAAAATATACATAAAAAGTTATTTTATTTTATTTCTTCCACTTTACACCTTCACTCAGTAGCTCTACAATGTAAAGAATCAACGATTCTGCAATGTAGCATCATGGAAACACTAAAACATGATTAAAACACATTTCATCCATTAATTATAGGTAGATACGAGAGTTAGAAGTCATAACGATGGATAATTCATCATTATAGCCGTGAATCATCCTTAAGGCAAGGATAAGGATGCTCTCCCACCGGCTATGAAGAATGAAGAATACCGATGATGGATAGATTGAGTACAGTCATGTATGGATCACATTAAATGAATAATTATCTCCTCTAACCGATCCCCTTTCCAGCTAGGTGGTTTATTTCATAGTATTTATTTTCTTGTCCATAAAAGTATTAACAAACTCGAATCAACCGACGAACACGTTGACATATGGATAGCTTGTTCTTGGGGAATATTTTCTTTTGTTGGAATTTATATGGGAATGATTATTATTATTTGGATTGTTTTGTATCAAAATTAAATTAATTTTTTTCTTGATCCTTCAAAAAGAATGGATCATGTTCAGATTGAAAAACTTTTTGAGATCCGTTCCTTGGGTTGTTACCTTTGTGTTTTCACCATAATGGCTATTTGAGTTCATTTAATTATTTTTGGGAATATGAAAAAATGATATTTTACAAAATTTTAATGTTGTGACGATCTGGAATCAATGATCCAACCTCTTGATGATGTAGTGGAGGTGCGACTGTGACGACAGTGGACAGATCGAAGCATCATGAGAGATATCATTAGTTGAGAGTTTATTAGGGGAATGGTTCATAATGTGGATTCGATCCCATAGATATGAAGAACCCAACCCAAGAGTCATATGCATGATTTTTTTTGAAAACTAATGATCTATAGTGCAGCCGGTAACCTACAAAAGAAGAGTTGCCGACAATAGTGTTGGCGGGGGTGCATCCATCCGACAGCAGGAGGCTGCTGGATTGATGGAAAGTGGGGGAGGGGCCTAGGGTAGTGCATCCATGGGCGGTGTGTCTATTGTAAGTTACTAAATCAATGAAAATTTTTGTCCATGGAGTGGAAGACTAACAAGGTGGAAGGGCGTCGTGTCGAAATAGATGGAAAGTGGTCCCATGGAACACGTGTGGGAAAACCACCCAACTCAGTGACGAGCTGCGTAGAGAAAGATTTGACGGGGTAACCGCTACATCCGTGTAGACCAAACCATCTTGAATCTGGGTAGTTCAACTTATATCGAGTGGGTTCGGCCAGGTCATTCTAATCGGTTCGGACCATACCTAGACCCAACATGCCCCTTTTTACATAAATTCCCATAACTCTCAAATAGTGTATCTGTTTTATGAGTCGTTTATGGCATTGGGACCCTCATGATCAGGTGGCACTTTTGAGATACTCTAAAAGTGTTTTCATAGATATTGGAATATTTATGATTTGGCTCAAGTGGTCATTACTCCCGAAGTAGACATTCTATGGATGAAATCATGTGACTGGCTAGGTCCTATACGAAGTGTGTCTCCTATGCCCATATAGATCATGTCTCCTACTGAGTGTTTCTACTTCAGATTGTGTCTCTAGAACCCATATAGAGTGTGTATCCTACAGAGTGTGTATCTTATTCCCATTCAGAGTGTGACTCCTATGGAGTCTGTCTTCTGCACCTACGCGAAGTGTATCTCTAGAACCTACGCAGTGTGTGTCACTTGAACCTATGTGGTGTGTGTCTCATACAATGACCTAGAGTGCGTCTCCTTGGATTTTTATATGCATGGAATTTCATGGTATATTTATCTTAGAGTGAGATGACTCTAGTGTCTCTCTTTACAATATTTCTTAGAGGATACACTTCATGTATCTCTTTGGTAGTCTCCCTTGTGTCATTCATTATGGTTTACATTTGTGGATTGGTGTCCATACTAAGTAATTTTTTACTCACCCTTACACGGGCTTCGCCCACCTGTATCATGTCTTTTGTAGGAGAACAAATGCTTTGATAGAGTCCATGGAGGGCCTGAGACAAGTGGTGATTCAGGGTGACCTGAGAGACGTGGTATGATTCTGCGACATTTTGACAGCATACTATACCAACCATTCATGCTGGGTTTTCTATAGATGAGTCATAAGAGCTGGTACTATTTTATTTCAGTTTCAATTGTATTTTGGCTAGTTTACTTTTTAGTTTGTATTGTTACTCCTAGTGGTTGTATTTGTGCGATTCATTTATCTTTACTTGGTGTTTTTTGTTTTAGTAATATTACTTGGGGAAGGGTGTGTGTGTACAGGTTCATAAGAAAATGCATCACCATTGTTGAAAATTCCTACTCATAACTATTCACCAACCCCTGTCCCATGGGAGGTGGGCCTGGGGTAGTCACGACATGGGCCACAGGAGACAGGTTGTGATAATTTTTCTTAAGTCACTCCCCATGATAATTTTTACCATAGTTATCACATGTGGGAAATTTATACCTCTTACATTTAGATTTTTTTCTTGTGATTTTCTTGAATTTTATATTGTAAACATCTAATAACTTTATATCAGATTTATCCACTAATTTTACCAAACTCTCTTATATTTTAACTAAATGTGAGAAAAAATATCATTGTAAAATTTGGTTCACTATGGATTAAAACCTTCAAATATTATTATTATGGTCTATAATGAAATTTGGTGAATACATGGATAATATAGTAAAATGATCCCCATAGGTTATAAAAGAGTCCTATTTTAAATTCATTTTCATGCATTTTCATTCAATTATATGTCAAATAATTTTTTAAAAATAATTTTTGTGGATTATATCATTAAATTTTGTCCATTCATTGGCATTAATCTCATCCTTATCCCTGGTATATTTAGTCAAATATAGCCAGCGATCAACATCTCATTCAAAAATACTAAATGGAATTAAATAACATTTAATTTTTAGAAAATCCCAAAATCACAAAGATCATTTCCATTAAATTTATCCATCCTCTGTTATAACTACTATATATTAAGCTACACTAAATTTTAAATGGTGTTCCTTTTAAATTATCCAATGTTGAAATTTTCATTTTTTAAAATTTCAATCACTCTCTAGCATGGATACCGCCACTAATATATTACTTTAACAAAGTTAACAAATCTAAAAAATACTCTAATCTAATTCCAACCATTCTAGGTTGCTGAATTAGAAAGAAATTATCCTCTCAATTCCTTTTATATTAATTCAACCAATTTCATCTATAGATAAACATTATGAAAAAATAATAGATTAGATGAAGAGGAATTGAAACCCTAAATGTATTCTCATGATAATATCATCCATATATTAATATACCATAAAATACTTTTCCTAGTAACATATTAACATATATTATTTTCTATACATTTCCATTGATTCAAATTATAACACCCTTTAACATGAAGAACCCATAATTTTAGGATTTATATCAAGGGTTTCATAGTCACATATTTCTAGGATATTTTTAGTTTTGAGTTTCTGATAATTTAGATGAACATGTACATATCATACCCATAATGTACATAGTGTACCTTTCCACTCAATATAATTTTTTAAAATTATATTTAATATTCTGTTTAATTAAAAACGTGTTCTCTTCATTAATGTTCAATCTCCATAGTAAAAAGTTACACATTGTTATAGTTCATACTGATCCTTAGGATCTATGAAAAAATATGTGAAAGCATGGGTTGAGCAAAAAAATATTATTAAGGAATATAAAAGAAAAAACAGACATTTGTTTATTTTGAAAATCATGTTATCCCATATGATTTTTTTCAAATTCTATATAATAAAAATTTAGATCTAGTTATTCCAATATTACTCATGAAATAAGCTTCATTTACTAAATATGTTCATAACAAATATCATATTTATTATTAATTTGAAACCCAATAATCATAAGTGTTTTTTATAATACAAGTGTCTTAATGGAAATATTTTCATGAGAAAATTATTTTTCTGCCTTAATAGGGAATTAAAATCCCATTCCAAATAACCTCATTAGCTCAAATAATGAAATCAAAAGATATACATGAAAAATAGTTTACATGTATAGAAGGTTCCCCTGGGTTTATGTAAACTTTTTCATAAGGATGGTCAGATATATATTTATAATACTCAAAATATAGAAAAATTGCTTAACTCAAGGTCTCTCTCAAAGAAGCAATGTCTAATGCTCTAGTGACCATTCTAAAAACCATTTTTTGTTTTCATATATATTTGAAAAATATAATGAAAAAATAAAAAATGATGAAAAATAGAGGTAGTAGATGGAGGGGAACATAATATGATATGAAAAACAAAAAAATTGATGAATATTAAAATAATGGAATATAGAGTTGAAAGTTACAATAAACAAGACCACATCACAGTTGATCCACCCTAAATTACATATAATAGTTCTATTGAGTGATATCACCTTCAAATCTCAAATCACTCAATGCGTGGCTAATGACTCAGATCACACAAATCTCCCACCAAAATAATAAACACTCAGAAATAAAAATTCTTCACTACTGAAGAATAACGCCATGTTATAAAATGAGTCACTCAATAGACTAAATCTAGACAACATTTATCACAAAACCAAAAGATCTTTAAATGATCATCATACCACAGAACCAAAATGATATTTCCATTAGAGAAAATGAATGAGGAAGGGAAAAATTAATGATTCAAAATAGCATCAAAGTAATCTAGTGTAATTGTTCTCTCTCTCTAACCCCTAATAACGTACATAATCCCCTAAGAGTGTTAAAGAGGTGATGGTACTCTTGAATAGAGGATATTTGTGAACAATATAATTTCACTTCTTGAATATAGACATAGAAATTTGACCTATAAACCAAGATATTCAAGATTAATACAAGAAATGAGGAAGAGTTAGAAGAAAAACATCACACTTGTAACGATAAAAAGATACACAATTGTGATTTTTAAAATATAGAAACAAAAATGAGAATAATGAAATTAGAAGAAGAAGAAATAAATGAAGAATGAAACAAATATAGTTCTCATCTCCAAGAATTTAGTCGATTATGGTGTTTGGGGAATTACCATAATATAAGAGATAGGACCAATTATTACAAAAACCATAAATTGTCTGAAAAAATTCCTAATAGGCAGTGTCAATCCACATAACATACTTATATGCGCCGGTTACCAACTCAAGGTAAAATATCTGTTAAAATAGATGATCAATAAAAACAACTTTTCTATACCATGGAATTTGGGATATAGTGGCCCACAATCACCTCACCATTGATCACCACCCATGATCACCTCTCCTTCGATAATTGTCCATGAAAACATCATCACATTTACACCTAAACGGAAATAAATGATATAATGAATCATTTTGAAATAATAAATTTTTTGACTCGGACGTCAAAGTCTTTGAATTATTAATATATTTTTATTAGTATTAATTATATAAATAATTACATAAATATTTAAATAATATTTTTTTATGTATATGTATATTTATTATTTTTATTATATACATTAAAAATACTAATATTAATTTTATTTATAGTATACTATTATTAAATATATAAATAAACATATATATTTACTTTTATATACCTATTATTCTTTATAATATATAAATAAAAAATACACTTACTATTATTATTATATATATTATCTTATTATTGTATTTATATTTATTTGTTTGATATATTACTATTATCATTTTTTATTTATCAATTTTTCTTAGTATTCATTATTCTTTTTTTCTTTTTCTTCTTATCTGCCAGTGTAGATAGAGTGTCTTCATCCATAAAAGGGGGGATTGGATATTACATGTATTCTATGGAGGGGAGCTCAAGCACAAGTGGGGTGGGGGAAGTAATATTATTATAATCTAGGAGGGTGTGTGAGCTCAACATCATTGGATATTTGATCGCTAGCTCTGTATTTTGGAATCGGTAGATCTCGTGTCTGATATGCTCTGATTATTCCTCGGATGATTTTCTATGGTGGAGGGTAGTATGTCATATTGAATTGATTTAGGTCAATGGAGGTTCATGGTGAATAAATAAACACAAATAAAGAAATAAAATGGAAGAACACGAGAAATTTATGTGGTTCGGAAATTTTTTCCAATGTGTATAGGAGAAATGGAGGAAAAATATGTATTTCTTCCTTGGATAAATTCATCAGAGGATGCATATAGTTACATCAGGTTTTTTTTTCACTTATTACAAAACAGGTGTTTTAATAATGGTCTATAGGTAATTAAAATTCAGCATGGTCAGAGGGTTGTTGTTCTGGTTGTTAATCAACCCTTGAGAAAATTATCCCACTAGCTGATTTCCACAATGGCTACTTCAATAGGGTGGTTCAAATCAATTAAATAAGTGAGTTAGTTGTTGTCAGAGAAGACTTCACAACATCCATAAAAACATTTATTCTCAATCTGATCCCATAATTAGAAGTGGCCCCCAAAAATCTCGACCTCACACACAATTTGGGGTAGAAACAAGACCTGTCATCTCCATATAGGCATCCATCTTCTCTTTTGGAAGAACCTTCGTCATCATGTCTACCCCAATATCATTGGTGTTTATTTTTTTCAACCTTCAAAAATCATTATTCCATTATAATTTGAATCCCATGATATCTCTAATCGATGTGTTTGGCCTTAGAATGACATGTTGCATTATTACTGAGATTAATATCATTGTAACTATAAAAATTGAGAATATTATTATCTTGACTCTGTCACAGCTGCAGTAAAAAAATTTGTATCCACATGATCTCCTTATATCCCTTTGTGACCACGATATATTTTGTTTCTGTGGTGGATAAAGAAATATAATTATGAAGTTGTGATTTCCATTAGACCTCTACCATACAAATGATATCAAGTACACATGTATGGATTTCCTCATGACTACATCTCCATCCATATCTACATCTACGTATCCTTCTAAAACAATTTTATCACTTCCAAAAGATAAAAAGTTGCTAGATGTTCGTCAGAGAAACCTCAATATCCATTTGACCACTATCCAATGATTCATTCCGAGATATGATAAGAACTCTCTTAAAATAACAAAAATGTGAGGAATATCTGATATGGTGCAAACCATAGCATACATAAGACTTCCAACTAATGACTGATAAGGATATTTTTCCATGTCTACTTTCTCCTCATGAATTGATATATTTTGACCTCTCGTGATCCTGAAATGATTTTCATGTGGAGTGCTAACTGGTTTAACATTTCTTATGTTGAATATTTCAAGAACCTTCCCAATATACCGCTATTGTGATAGCCAAATCATAGGATTCCTCCTGTCACGAGTAATAATCATACCAAGAATCTGAGTAGAGTCTCCCAAGTCCTTCATTTCAAAAGTTTTGTCCAAATCCTTCTTAAACCTATAAATCATGGTGATATCTCTTCATATAATTAGAATATAATCAACATAAATCCCCAAGATAACTAAATCACCATTAGAAATGTTTTTGATGAAAAAAAAGTGATCAGCAGTCATACTCTAGTACTCGTTTTTCTCCATTAATGAGTCAAATTTCTTGTACCATTTCTTTGATACCTATTTCAGACCATATAAAATTTTATTAATCCTACATATTGAGTATTATTTTCCCATTCACCTATAATCCATATTGATGCTCCATGTATATCACCTCATCAAGATCACCATATAAGATTACTCTCTTTATATCCATTTGTTGAACCTACCAATTCAGAATAGCCTCAAATCTAAGAACAACTATAATAGAAGACATTTTTACAACATGATAACAAATTTCATCAATGTGAATACCATTATTATAACCAAATCCATTCACAATCTTTTTGGATATGTGTTATGGTTGTGATCTTTCATATTATCCTTTAATTCAATACACCCATTTGTTATTGAGTTTCCTCTTTCCAAGTTGTAAATATACCAAATCCAATGTATGGTTATTGTGCCTGGATTTAATCTATTCTTGCATGACATTCATACATTGAATATTCTTCTGGATCCTGATCGTATCATCATTTATATATTGGTCTCTCCCACCTGTGAGCATCACATACACATGTGGTGAGTATCTATGAATCGGTTTTCTTTCTCTAGTGGATCTCTTCAACTTCACTTTGGTGGGGATTTTTTATGGAATATCATATGTTACATAAGTATCATCAAGTGGAGAAAAAGTACATAGTAGTGATGTATCATCAGTGTATGGTATATCTCTCTTACATTCTGGTGCTGATGGTGATAAAACTGTTTCCAGATTGACTGGAATTTCCTAAGGCTGTGACTATATTGCACTTTCTAGATTCTCAAAATATTCAATCGTCTGATCCTCCAAAAAAAACTTATATCTCCTTCTAATGATCCCCCTACCGAAAGGTTCCCAAATTTGGTATTCAAACTATTCATGAGCATATCCCAAAAAGGTATATTTATTTCCTTTTCTATTCAATAGTTCCATCTCATATTTCAGGATGTGAACAAATGATCTTCAACCAAATACCCTCATGTGTTTATATGATACTTATTTACTTGTCCAAACACTTTTTTGTAATTTCATAGTTTAGTGGACCTGATGAAGTAAGGATGATAAGATCAACATCCGTCTTCATTGCCTCCCCCCAAAATTCATTTTCCAGCTTATCATTTGATAGCATACATCTGATTCTCTCACAATTGTTTTAGTCATCCTCTCAAAAATTCCTTTATGTTGAGGCATCTTCGTTAATTAATCATCCATCTCGATGCTAAAAAAATTTCAGTACTCCTGAAATGGACCATGATAATCTCCTCCATCTTCTTCTTGCAGATACATTAACCACATTCATGTTTCACTTTCCACCTTCACTTGATAAATGCTTGAAAACATCATGCACATGAACATTAGTTTTCAATGAAGAGGCCCAAACTTTTCTGTAATGATCATTTATGGGGGTAAGAAAATATATAGCACATCCTATATTTTTAATTCTCATCATGAAGACATAAGGGTGAATCAAATATAAAACATTTTCTCTTCTGGATTGAATATAACCACGAAACAATACTCGGTATTGTTTTCCCAAGATGAAATCAACACATGTATCCAAATGTGTAATTTTTATTCCGGTTAAGGGATCCTTTTTAGAGAGAATTCTAATTCCTCTCTCTCTCATGTGACCTAACTTCCTGTTCCAAACATCCACATGAACATATTTTCTACCTACTTCTAATTCTCCTCCACACGGTCATACATCTATGAGATAAAGAAAAGTATCTTTATTTCATTTAGCAATTACCAGGTTACCTTTGGTAATCTTCCATTTCCCATCACTGAAGGAACTAACATATCCCTCATTATCAAGCATTCCAATAGATATCATATTGAGGTAAATATTTGGAACATCCCTCACATACTTCAATAAAAACATGTATCTAACATTAGTTTCCAGAAAAATATTACCTATACTAGTAAATTTAGATGCACCATCATTTCCCATCTTCACATGTATTAAACTACCAAAATGGTATGTTGATAAAACATATCTTCTAGTAGTGACTTGATAAGAGGCACTATAATCGATCACCCATGTTGATCATTGGCTTGCAAGACATGTCTAATTGTCTTCCTAAACAATAATAATCTCTATATGGACAATTGCAACATCGTATTTTTGGGTTATACCATACTAATTCCTCTTCTCTAACTTATTCCTTCTATACTTTCAGATGGAGTTTTTAGGCTTTCCACTGTGGTGGAACTTCATTTCATATCTTGATCATGATTTTGGTCACTTCTTCATTTGAAGACTTGGTTCACATGGTCCTCTTCTACTACTTCTTCTCGGACATTTCAGATTCCATTGTCTTTTAGTGACAATATCCTCTGATTCAAGTTTATGCCCCTCATATGTTATTCTAAATGATTCCTTCTATATTAAACCATTAAATTTATCAATGGGGAGAGGTATATATAGATTATGATTACTCTCTAATAGAATTATTGTGTCTCTTGTCTTTAGTAAATAACTCAACCTCAACAGTGCCTTCAACTCAAAATCAATGTTAATTTTCATAGAATTTATCTCATCATCAAGACATTGTAACTCTCTCATGTTCTATGATATGTTAGTCCCATCTTGGTATCTGAAGTTGAAAAGACTAACTATTAATATTTCCTCTTTTTTCAGGGCCCTCCCCATATATTTCTTTTCCAATTTATTCCAAATAATGGATGTGTTGTGTTCATTGGAATAATATTAGAAGATGCCCTTGTTGATCCACATTCTAATTTTGGAAGCTCACTTCTTATTGACTATGACTCACTCATAATCAACTGGTGGGGTATTGGATGGAATCTTCTCATTGGGTTTACTTCTTTTTGAAATTTCCTCCACATGCACTAAAACAAGCTTAGTGGTTTTCACTATAGGCTTATATAGATATTTCATATAGAAAAGGTCCTCCATTTTTTGTTTCGAGATGGAATAATTAAAAAAAATGAGTTTAATAATATTACTATATTTTTCTCACATCTTAGAGTGATAATTTCAAAAAACTAATCATATAAATGTGTTTAAAATGGTTGAAATACATGGAATCTACTTGTAGATCACTGAAAACAGACTCCGATTAGTTGAGTTTTTACCAAAACATTTTCAACAGTCTGGATAAACCACTAATGTGGCACTAACATTGTGTGATGGAGAATTTTCTAGAATGTCTTATGAAAGTTTTTTAGAATTTCGTCGCTGGTGTGAGAAGTTTCGTCTTTTCTGGCATGGGGTACTCAAGCATCCACGGTTTGACCAAACATTGACCAAACATATCTCCTTCATTTCGGCTTCTTTTTTGATGTCACTTGTACCGTTAGAATCACCTTGTTGTACTCTTACTAGATTTGGGCTGGAATAGTTTTTACAAGTATCTTAAATTATCTGGTCCCTAGAAAACATTGTAGTCATGTTGTCACTTCTCTCTCGAACCTCCCTCTCATACAACTTTCTTGGTGCAACAGAGGATCGTAGTAAAGAAATAAACCCAAAAGAGTAATGAAAACTAATGAATCAGAGATATTTAAGTGGTTTGGAAAATGTTTCCTACTTTCCTAGGATAAAGGGGGCCTGATCTATATTTCTTCTTTGAATAAATTCATTGGAGGATGAAAAATGTTACAACAGGGTTTTTTCACACTTATAAAAAATATTGGATTTAATCCCATTATATAAATGAATAAAATTTATCATGGTTAGAGGGTTGTTTTTTGGGTGTTTCATCAGCCCCTAAAAAACTTTTGTGGACAACTACTATCCACAATTGCTGCTTCAACGAGGTGGTTCAAGTCAATCGAACAAGTGAGTTTGTTGCTGTTTTAGAAGAAATCCACATCATCCCACACAGACAATCATCATCATTCAGCTCCTATAATTGGGGGCGGCCCCCAAACATTAGTTATAACTAAATATGATTTGTGGTAGATGCATGGGAGGTATAATGTTAGTAGAAAACGTGGTATTGGTGGACAATTAGTGATGCTAGTGTATACAAGGAAACGGTAGAAAGGGTGGAAGTCGATGGATCATGGAATGTAGACTGGAATATGTGTATCTACAAGTGATTTGAAAGTATATTGGAATAGGGATGGAAGTGGATCAGTTTCTAGTGGTATAAGTGCGGTGATGAATCTTACACTAGGGGTAGATGGTCAACCCCCACTACTCCACCGGTATCTCATCTATGCAAAGAAACAGATCATCCTTCACACATCTACCACTAGTAGATGGTCCACCTATATATGTTTCTATATGTTTCAATGGTTATTTTCTATTTCCATTTCAATTAATCACATTCAATGAATTGTTTCAAAATGATTTTTGAAATTTTTTCTAGTGGTTTAGTCTGGTTTGGTGATGTTGAGTGGAGCAGCTCTAATTACATGGGTCTCAATAAAATCGACATGATTGTAGATCTAGGGGAGTCCATGATGGTCACCCAAATGGTGCATGTGGTAAATGATAATTGATACTGATTGATGTGGGCATGTGGTAAAAAGAGAAGAATTTAATGGATTATGGGATATGGATTGGTATATATAGATCTTCTAGTGGGATGACAGAGGATTAAAAAAGGGTGACCGGTGGATCTACTGACTGTTGTAGATGTGTAGTGGTGGATCTGAAATAGGTGGAAGATGAGCTATTGGTGGAGTAGTACCATTAGATGATGTTCTATTGGTGGAAGAACAGTACGTTTCTCTATGGATGATTGTTTATCATAACAAAGATGATAGGAGAAGAAAATGATATTAAGAAATGATAAAAAAAATAATAATAAATTTTCATAATTGAAAATGTAATTCAAATAAAAATATTAGTGAATAAAATTTATTGGATTTTATATAATTCATATAACAAAAATGATTTAATTCAATGAATAAAATATTCTAGTTAAAATTCTAATGTGACACAGCGTAAAAATTCATAAACTATCTTCAATTAAAAATATAACTACCAAATACTGTTGATTCCAAAAAAAATAACTAAAATAAATAAATATAAATATGTTCATTGGAATAATATTTATTTAAAATAGTTTAAAAAAATATTTTCAATGAAAAACATCAAATAATTGTCTATAAATTACAATTGAAAACAAGTTAACATATTTTTTTTCAATTCCTCTCGAAGAATACACATTTAATGATATTTTGAAATAATAAAAATTTTAATACAATATTTAGAAAAGGAAAATATTTTTTCACAATTCAATACCATTTTATATAGAAAAACTTATTTATATCACAATAATCGATGTGGGAAATTGTGTAAACACATGCCTTGTAAAAATCCTCCATGCTTAAATATTTTTTTCCTAAAATAGTTTCATGCTTTTACTTTTTATAAATCAGAAAACACTAATATTTTATTATTATCTGAAAATGAATCATGTTTAGAAATTTATTTATTTAGAATAAAATGATAAAATTTGTTATACTTTTCAAAGAATACTAAAAAAAGTATTTCCGATATTAGAATATCCTTTTGAAATATGAGTAACACAAAATAATTTACTATTTAATATTTAATACATCTGAGATGAAGCCTCCTACTACCCTACTTCAGTTCAATTCATGTTCAAATTGTAAGAGTGATGAAAAGTTACTTTTTATTTGAAATAAAACCTTAACTAGATGTGCACATGATATTTATGTTATCCTGCAGTATAAAAAATTCATGTTTAATTTTATCATTTCATTGATACAAGTTAAATGGTATTCATTTATGTAAAATTTCCACCTTTTAATTTGGGTTAACAATTCCTCTCACATGGATGATATCATTTTTGACAAGGCCCATTATTTTATGTTTTATAGCCATATTTCTTTTTTGAGGAGCTATGAAAATTACATATTAAATTTTAAAATTGATTTTAATTAATTATATAAATGAATATAGTAGCCTTGTCTCAGAGGCTCAACATGGGATCTCAGCTTCATGTTTCACTCTTGTTATAAGTGACACATAATATTAATATTTTCTTTTGTTTCACTAAGGTGAATTTTTTAAAGGTTATTTCCCTTCATTAGAGCTGAAATTTTTAGTTTCCTAATGTTCTGGTCATAATCCCACAAACATCTATCTAATATCACTCCCATTCTCTATTCCTAAACAAAATATTAATAAAAATAGTGCATAACACCACTCATTAATCATACATGCCCAAAAAATTTAATATTCTAGGAAAACCTCATAAAAAACAAGTTATTATCCTCTAGGAAATAATAAATTTGGTGAAATTTAAATCTTAAGGGGGATTTTTACAAATTTTTACCAAAATAAAGGGTTCCTTTGAGGTATCTAGTTTAAAATGTTAAATTGGGATCCTATAGGCAGTATTCGAGACAAGGACATAAGGTACATTTATGTAAATACATTGTAGTCATATTCAAATTCAATAACTGATTTATACAGTGTCCTGTATAAAAAAGTTGGATAGGAAAAATTAAAATAAAGTGATTTGTTGAAAAATAAACTCATTAAGGGTAAGGAAATTTTAAACCATGATGAATAATGGGGAAACTTATTTGTATGAATACCATTTAAGTTGTATTAATGAAGTGATAAAATTGAACATGTATTTTTTATTACCTAATAGAAATTAAAAAATAAGGTTTCTTATTGTTAATGTTTTATTTACAATCAAATTTATCTTGTCATCAATATTATAATTAGAATGTAAATTTTAATTGTATAATGGTATAAGGTAGATTCATATAAAAAACATGCAATATTCATCTATTAATGATTCATTTCTCTATTTATTTATAGTGTGAATTTGAATTTAGGTTTGACCTTCTATAACCATTCTTTTGAAATATAATCCCAACTTAAGTGTTTTTCATGGTATATAAATTTCATAACATGATCCATTTTGAGCTGACTATAATTTTTTTATCTAAATTACCTAGATAATTTTTTTTAATTGTTTTAGAAAAAACTATTATTTTCTTTGGGAGTTCTAGGTGGCCTCTATTTATATAGTTTATCAAATTCATTTTGGTGGAATAAATGAGTGTTTATTATAAATATGTTCTTTAATTTGAGAATATATTTGTATTTGTTGTGTTTTTATTAAAATTTTTATTTTATGAAAATATCAATACTTTTTAGGATATTAATTGAAAAAAAATATGGGCACATTTTAAATTTTTTTAAACACATTTTATTTTTTTTCATTGAAAATATTTTTTTTATCTATTTTAAATTAACAAAATTTCGATGAACAAAATTCTTTTAATTTGTTTTGATGAATTTTTTTGGAATTTACATTTTTGGTTATTAGATTTTCAATACAATATAATTTCTTAATTCATAATTTGTGTCAATTTAAAATTATAATTGATATATTTTATTTTTTGAGTTAAATATTTTTGGTTATCTGAATTCTATAAAATTTAATGATTTTTATTCAATCATTTTTATTAGAATTAAAATTTTAATTATGAATATTTATTATCATTATTATAATCATTTTATTGAATTTCATTTAGTTATTTGAGAATATAAAATCAAATGTAGTATCATGAGAGTAGCATCTACTAGGCCTTCCATTGGTTGATCGTGATCTACCACCACTACTCCAATAGTATCTCATCTACAACCAATAGTAGATATACATATATATATATATATCTACCACTAAAAAATGATACAGTGTTTCCCTCTACTAGTCCACCAAAAAACCACTATTAGATCCATATATACTAGTCTTCATCCCATACACGATCATCATCCACCATTTCTACTGCTTCCTTGTATCCACTGATTGCACCCATCATTCGCTATTTCCTCCATTTTTGTTATCGTTACGGCCTCCCATGCATCTACCACCATGAAAATTTTGTTGGAACATAAGATATATGAACCATTCCCCTCAAAGTCACCAAAATATTAAAAATTACTAAACTATATGAAATAATACCATGTCCGACACGATTGGTGGATGAAGTAGACTTGCACAGAAAATGGAAAATCATTGTGAAACCCTCTAGAACCGACCACTACACAGAGTCGCTGACCTATTTAGGATCACCCACTTAGAGATCGGTGACCCTCCACCATTGGACACTGAACCATTAGAGGAAAAATTCATGGTCATTGAACTCTGGATTTACTGAATCTGAATATCTGAGACGGCGATCAACCACCTACTGAAGTCGAGCTCACCCTCCTCACCCGATATAAAGAACCCTAATGTTTTTATGGCATTGCTATATATTCATCAGCACTACTAAAGAACCATCAATTGAGAATGATTATATATTGAGTGGTAGATATTTCTCTACTGGTCGGTTAGTGGTGGATTAGCATAGAAATGTTAGTGGATCTGCAGTTGGTGGTAGATGTATGATGGTTGATCTATTGCATCCATTAGATGAGCTACTAGTGGAGTAGTGGTGGTAGATTACGACCTACTTGTGGAATGACTTTTAAATTATATTATGATGATGTTGGATCATTTTAGAGATATTGGATGAACCAAATGTTATCCGAAAAAAAGATACAAACTAATTATAATATATTTTCATAATTAAATATGTTATTCTAATAAAAATTGTTGAATTAAATTTATGGAATATTTTAGAATTTAGTTAACAAAGAGTAATTAATTCAATAAAGATAAAATATCAATTATAATTATAAATTGGAAATAATTTAGAAATGAGAAATTAACTTTGATTAAAAATACAATAACTAAAAACTTTAGATTCTAAAAGATATGATAAATAAAATGAAATGAAGGATTTATGTTCATCCAAAGAATGTTCATTAAAAATAGTATGAAAAGGATATTTTCAATTATATAAAAAAATTAATTGTCCTTGAATACATTAAAAATAAATTAATATAAATATTCTTCAATTTATCTCATAAGAAACAAATTTTAATGATATTTACAATAAATGGAAATTGTAATAAAAATTAATAATTGATAATATATTATAAAACAAAATCAAATATTGTTATCCAAAACTAATTTATTCCAACTAAATAGATGCGGAAATTTTTTTATAGATTACTAAATTAAACAACTCAAAACATAAATAATTATTTTTCCCAAAAAAAATCATGACTTTTCTCATTATAAATTATAAAAAAAGAATTTTTTAGTGTTACAAGAAAATGAAACATATCATGAAATTTATTTAAAGACGGTAAAAATTTAAGGTGGTTGAGGATTTTAAAATAATATCATAGAATGTCCTAACTAAATTCTAACGCACACTAGAAATATTGGTAATTCATACTCATTCATGGTTGAATATTTCATGCCTCCTATACGAAGTTACCTTTTTTCCCTACATCAATTTTAATTCATGTTCCCATTTTAATATTTTAAAATGATGGATTTTATATAAAATAAAACCTTAACAAGATGCTTCAATAATTTTCATATTCTCCAAGGTTTTAAAAAAATAATTTATAATTTTGTCACATTATTGATTCAAATCAAATGATATTCTTATAAGACAATTTTCCCATTATTTATCTAGTTTCAAAGTCCCCCTCACCTTAAGGGGATTATTTATGATATATACCATTATTTTATTTTTCCCAAACATCACTACATCAGAAAAAATATAATGAAGTTGAATTTTTTTTATTTATAGAAAATCACGAAGTGACATTGTCATAGAGACTCACCATGGGATCCCAATTGCTTGCGAAACTCGAGTTTCAAATGATTCATATGATTATCAATTGAAATATACCCCAAAGGAGATAAATTTTAAAAAAGGTGAGTCCCCTATTTTCTATTTTAAATTTATTATTTCATAACATTACGATAAAAAATATATGATGATTTATCATATATGACATCCTTTCTCAGTTCCCAAAGAGAATATTCATAAAAATAGTGTGTTTCACCACATTGAAAAAATACAACCCCAAAAATTTCAATGATAGAAAAACCATGGTGGCTAACATGTTAATATCCTTTATAATTTATGGTTTTTGGTCCAAATTGAATCTTAAAGGGGAATTTTAATATTTTTTATAAAACAGTCCAGGGTGTTTATATATCTAGTGTAAATTGGGAAATTAGGAACCCACAGTGAGTCTTCAAGATAAAAACACTAGGTAGATTTAATACATAAATAAAATACATTTTCAAATTCAAAAACTGATCTAGACACTATTCTGTACAATAAATATGTTAGAGAGGAATTAAAATACATGGTTTATTCAAAAAAATTATTTCATTAGGGTTATGGGAATTTGAACCTGGATATATAATGAGACAATTTATTAATATTAATACCATTTGAGGTGTACAAATGAAGTAGTAAAATTTATATTGTTTTCTTAGAACCTAATAGAACATAAAAAAATGGTTTATCTTGTCAAGGTTTTATTTCTAGTCAAATTTATCTTTTACTCAATACTAAATTTTGAAAATGAATTGGAATTGAAGCATGGTAGTGGGTGGATTCATCTAAGAGGCCTGAAATATTCATCAATGAATGATTATATGTTCCATTTATTTTCAGTGGGTACTTGAATTTTGGTTGGACCTAGTATTAGCATTCACTGAAAATCCTATCCCAACTCATGTATTGTCTCTCAGTAAATAAAGTTATTGAAATTCGTCATAAATATATAACTATAAAAATATATATTTATATATTTTATAAAGAGTAAAAGAATGTAATTTTTTAAGGCCAAAAAAAATATTTTTTTGGAGGAATTTTGATGTCGAATGTGTTGAAAAAAATTACCAAATTTATCTTTGTGTATAAATGAATTTTGGGTATAAATATGATCTTTAACTTGATAATTTCTAGAAATTTGTAATTTTTTATTTAAATTACCATTATTTTAAAATCGTATTAATATTTTTTTTAGATGAATTGAATATTTTATATGTTTGATCATTTTCTATTTTTTATGTATAATTAGTTTTTAAAAAATATATATATATATTTTAAAATATTTTGAATTAACGTATTTTGGATGAACATGATTCTATCAATTTATTTCAATAATCATTTTTATGGGGTCATCATTTTTATGAAATTATATTTTCAATCGAATATACTTTCTAAATTATGAATTTTCATCCTATAGGAATTGTAATTAAAATATATTATTTATTGAATTAAATATTTTGTGTTAATTCAAATTGATAAAATTATATGAATATAATTAAATAATTTATTATTCGAATTTCATTTTTAATTTTAGAAAATTTATTATTATTATTTTCAAAATTTTCCAGATTTAATTTTGATCATTTAGTATATTAGATGTAATACACCGTCACTAAGACATTATTTACTGGTCCTCATGCTAGTTGATCATGGTCTTCCTTCACTACTCCACTGGTAGCTCATCTACCTCCATCAGTATATCAACATCAACACATCTAACACTAGTAGAAGATACATCCATATACCTCGAGCAATAAATCACCAACCTACCAGTATATCCATGTCTATTGGTCTACATCTCTTACACCATTGGTTTCCACCCTTTTTATTATTTCCACATATCCACTAGTTACACACATTATCCACCATTCCCACTATTTTTGGTACTATCATGGCCTCCCCTGTATATACCACCATGGAATTTTTTTTGAAACCCATGTAATCTTAACCACCCCCATCTAACTCATCAAACTAGAGAAAACCATTGGACTAGATAAAATAAAACCTTATCCAAATCAATTTGTTTAAGAAGAAGATCTCCACATAAAATTTATGATCATTTTAAATCCACCACCACCTGCTACTGCTCAGAGACTCCACCCTATTGAATATCACCTATTTTATGATTTCTGAACATCCTTTATTAGGTACCAAACTATCTGAGGTTGAATTTTAGGTAACCAAACACTAGCTTTACTGAATCTGATACTCCAAGTTAGTGGTTTACCAACTAATGAATCTAAGATTATCCTCCTCACCAAATTTGAATAACTGAGATGTTGTCTCATCTTTGATGAAGATTTTTTTAACACTGTTTAATATTCATATTCTAATAATGATGAGATATGGACCACTATATATTTAAGTACATATCTTTGGGTGGTGTATTGGCATTATAATAATAGTGGATAATTTACTAACAATAGATGTGTGATGGTGAATTTTTTTCTTCTTGTAGAAGATCTACAACTGGAGTAGTAGTGGTAGATAATAATCTACCAGTGGCATGACATGTAGGTGATCTTCTATTGAGGGTAAATCGCTATATAGATACTTCCTGAACTAAATGAATTCCAAAAAATGATCAAAATAATGATAATGTAATTTACAATTAAAAATTTAATTCTAATAAAAATTATTGAATTAAAGTTACTAAAATCTTCATAATATATTTATCCATAATGCATTAATTCAATAATGTAAACATGTGAATTATAATTCGTATGCTAAAAACATTATAATTCATAAATTAAAAATAATTAAAAATAAAAATACAATAATATTTTGGTTTTTGAAAAAATCCACAAAAATAAAATAAAATAATTATGTTCATCCAAATTATGTTAATTAAAAATAGTTTTAAAGTAGAATTTTCAATTAAAAATAACAAATATTTTCCCATAAAAATTTAAAATCAATTATTATAATTTTTTTTCAATTTATCATCAAAAACACACAATTTAAAGATATTTTCAATGAATGAAATTTTTTATAAAAAATTATTAAATGAAAATGTTTTATCAAATGAATTAAATTATATATATCAAAAATAATTTATTCCTATAAATTGTGGGAAAGTCTGTAGACACATCCACATTAAACTCACAGTCACATAAATATCTTTATATCGTCAACCAATTTTAGGTGTTTACACATTTTAAAATATATAACATGAATTTTTTACAGTTATCTCGAAATGAAGCGTGTCATGAAATTTATTTATAAAGGATTTATTTTTAAATGTGTGAGGATTTTAAAATAATTTCATATAAGGGCCTAGCTAAATTCAAATAAAAACATGTCATTAGGGGAATTCAGACTCATTTAGAGTTGCAGATGTCATTCCTTCTATAAGAATCCACCTATTTCATCACATCAATTGCAATTCATAATCCAATTATAATATTATATAATATATATATTTTAGTAGAAATAAAACCTCAACAATAGGTACACATAATAATTAAAATCTCTTGGGTTCCAAAACAAATCATATTCAATTTTATAACTTCAATGATAGAAATCAAATGGTATTCATATAATTCAATTTCCCCTTCTTCATTTTGGTTAAAAATTTCATTCATAATGGGATAATTTAGGATAATTATCTTCATTTCATTTTTCCCATACCATATTTCTTGTGAAAACTACTTTATAGAGAACATATGGAATTGGAATAGGGGTTTTATTTATTTATATAAATTCCCCTAGTGACCTTGTCTCCGAGACTCACCTTGAGATACAAATTGCCCATGGTACTCAATTTTCACATTGTATATAAGATTGTCAATTTAGTTGACTCCCTATGGAGATAAAGTATTCAAAATATGGGTCTTCTATATTCTAGTTTATATTTATTATTTTCTAATGTTATTATCACAATTCCACAATGATGGACCCCATATCACTTAATTTCTTAGTTCCCAAATAGAACATTCATAAAAATTGTGTGTAACACCAAATTAATATCATACATTTTCAAAAAGCTCATATTCAGTGATTGAATCGACAACCAATATGTTATTACCCTCTAACTATGAAGGTATTTTGTTTATATTGAGTCCTATGGGGGATTTTTACAATTATTTGGAAAAAAATAAATCAGGATTTTCATGTTGTCAGAATTTAATACACAAATTAGTATAGAAATACCCATCATACACATACATAAAACTCACAATTTTACCATATTTTTAAATCTCTAATGGTATAGAGTTTAGGAGACAACTCATGGAAGCCATAGTTGAAGAAAATAAATTATTATATCATGATTTCCCATAGAATTTTCAAGAAGAACTAGATTTCCCACCCTTTTCACTGATATTCTCCGTTATTCAGGTTGTGAGAATTACGATGCATATGTTGAAGAGTTTTTCATGTGTTAGAATGAGTTAAGAGAAGAAAAACCTAAATAATTTTGCCAAAATCTAGAAGATAATTTTATTTAGTTCTTTTGATTTGATGATTCTTTGTGTTCTAAACAATATAATGATTTTATTGAATCAATAGGTCAATCCATAAAAACTAATTCCTCTCATTTCACATGGAATATAATGAAAACTAGGTAATGTTTTCTAAAGTGATGTTGGATGGGGTTGAATACCTCACTCTTGACGCTGAAATTCATCGAGGATCATTATTTTATCTTCAAGGATAGAAAGCTGATTTGTTATAGGGAGTTGAAAATTTCATTGGAAAATAATTCTATTTATTTTATTTTAATTTTTTTGAGTTTGATATTTACTATTTTCCTCCCAATATAGATACATGATATACCTATCACTTTTTTGATTTCCTGGATAGCCAATATAAATTTATGCTACACGTAGAGAAGATTTTTTGGAACATCCCATTTTTTAATCTAATAGAGTTGTAAATGTTTAATATGAGGTGTTGGAACTCTACATTGGCTCCAAGGAGGATGTTGAACCATCTTTAATTTTCATGGAAGAATTTTTTTTATTACATTGAACCATAGGATAAGTCACATCTAGGATATGATTTCTAAAAATATGTGCATTTTATCCCTCAAGATAAAGAAAGAGGGTAGTAGCCCTACTTTTTGTTTTAGCCTCTAGTTCTACACAAGTGTTTTATATCCATGGAGAGGGAAACAAATTAAGTTATTAAAGTGGTAATCCATAAGTTATGAAATAAAAATGCTAATATAAAGATCATGTGGTTATTTTTATACATGAAATGGAAACCTTCTTTGAATTAGGGATAACACATTGATTGTATAGTTGTAGACTATAAAAATACATCACTCCTTGAGTGGTTATCACATGATTTTCATTTTTAATTTATTAATTTAGTTTTTCACATATTTTTAAGATTTAATTGTTTTTCTTATGGAGTAATAATCAATAAGTAATTCTAGGTGCTACCATTTTGAGTCCATAGGGAGAAACAGTCTAGACTAATTGGATAACACAACCTCAATCAAACATTTGTTTCATTTCAATTTTTAAATTAAATCACGAGTTATAATGTTTATTTATTTAAATTTATGGGAAATATAATGGGGAATACAGTTTTATTCTTCAAAAGAAACATAGTAAGGATTCAGTGGGAAGAAAAAATGATAATATTCTATAATAGAAGATTTATTGTTTTAATTATGTCATTTTAATTATATAAATGAAATATACATGAAACATAGTGTGTGGGATACCCCCAAATTTTGTTAAAATTTTGACCCTAATTTCTTTCTTGGGTTTTATCTTATTATATTATATTAATTTTAAAATTACATAATGATGTATTGTGAATCCTTTAAAAAATTCGAATCACTTTGATAAAACTTATACTGTATTAAATTATTAATAATGATACTATTTAAACTACATTAAAAATTATTTTTAATGTATGTAATAATTTAAATCATGTGCATTCAAAAACACTCCTTCGAACATTTTTTTTGAATATGTAGAAAAATTGATATGTTTATGGAAACCTTTTATACATTCTTTAGTTTCCTAATTTCCCATATTTTGTGAACTAAACTATCTCTCTTGTTTATAATCAACAATGGGGACAATATAGAGTCTCTTATGGGGGGAATATGGGTGTTTCTATCCAATGATGTGCTTTAAATTCTAGACACATCAAAATATAACATGATTTTGTTTAAAAAAATGGTCAAAATTGGACACAAAATTCAATTTAATCCAAATTGACTCTTTTACAGATTGTAATAATGTTTTCGTTGATGATGTCTGCATTGAATCTAAAATGGTTTGGGATGTGTGATTATTGAGTGGTGTTACACACCATTTTCTTGAATATTTTATTTAGGAATGGATAAATTGAGTGAAATGGGATAGACCATTGTGGAATTATGGTCCTAACAATAGGAAATTGTAAATTTCAACTTGAAAATTAGGGAAACACATTTTAAAAAATTTATCTACCTAAGGATCCAACTCAAATGTTAATATTATAATCCCATTAAAATAAAAATTAAATGGTTATAGGGAATTTTAAATTGATTCTATGGGTCAAGGACACCGGTTTTGTTCCTATAAATAAGTAAAATCAAGTTTATAATTCAATAAGTTCTCTTCTAAGTTCATTCCACATGAAATTTGTATGGGAAAAATTCAAATTCTGACCCTTTACTAAAATGATCCCATTAAAATTATTCAAAATTTTAGCATAGATTAAGAAGTTCAACATTTAATTAAATGAATACCATTTGAGGTGGATCAAATAAGTGATAAAAATGAACTTGATTTTTCTGGAACAAAGGAGATATGAAAAAAAAATATTTGTTTTCCACTTATTATGGTTTTATGTCAACTATAATCTAACTTCTCACCACTATTAAAATTGGAATTTGAAATGGAATTGATGTGGGTAAGTAGGAGGATTCATCCAAGAGGAATGGAATCATGAACAATGAATGATTCATTGTTCCCTTCATTTGAACTGTGTATTTTAATTTAAGAAGGACCTTCGATAGGCATTCATGGAAAATCATGACCAACATCAATTTTTTATCCCATGTAAATAATTTTTGTTACATTATTCATTTTTACATAACATTAAAATATTCTTTCTTTCCTATTTTACTAATACAAAAATAATGAAATTGTTTTTTCAGAAAAAATATTTAATTTTGTGGGAGTTTAAGGTGGCATGTGATCTATCACTTGTCCATATCCTTTTGGTGGAATAAATGTTTTTTTTTGATATATATATATATATATGTTATCTAATATGATAATATATTTTCTTTTTTTATATTAGTACATAAATTTACATTATTTAAATATATCATCTTCCTACACCTTTATGGGTCTTGGACGGTGTTAGTGTTCTCAATGGAGGAATAACTTCTTCGACAAAGGCATGATGAGATTGATGGTATTTTTTTTCTAGAGAGGTGGGAGAGTTTGAAATTGGTGGTTTCGTGATTTCCAACATGGAGTTTCAGATTTAATTGATCTGGTGTCTTGGAGCCACATATTAGTGCTATATTAATTTTTTTCTCCAAAAGTGGTGGGGTGTGGAGCTTAGAGTTGGTGATCGCCAATAGGGTGGTGACTCTAAGTGGAAAGTAGTGGAAGAAGGTTACATAGTGGTCTTCCATTCCTGATGTAGGTCATATTATTAAATGAATGAATTTTAATTTTTGTTTGATTTCATATGGTTTGGTGGATTAGACTGTTTTGGAGAGAATGATGGGAGATGTTAAAATTTCTTAGGTTTTAATAGAATGGGGTTAGGTATAAATGTATGGGATGTCGTGATAGTTGAGTGAATGGTGGTAGTAGTGGATGATGGGTTTTATGATGGATGTGGGGAAGTTGTAGTATGGGTGGTAGAAAATGTCTTATGGGATACGAACCGATATATTTGGATCTACATGTCATTTGGTTGTGTATTGGCGGAGGGTTTGTAGTGGATAAAATTCTGGTCATAGATGTGTGGTAGTGGATTGTTTGTTGGTGGTATATGAGCTATAAGTGTAGTAATGGTAATAGATCATGGACTACTGGTAGAAGAATCTGTAGGTGATCTTCTAGTGATGGTAGATTAATGAAAGGACATTGGAATAAACATATGAATTCTAAAAGACGTTTAAAATAATAATAACAAGTTCTCACAATTAAAAATGAAATTCCAATTGAATGTGACCCAATTAAATTTATATAATTTTTTAGAATTCCAAAGACAAAAATTATTTAATTCAAATAAAAAATTCAATTACAATTTTCATTTGACATATCATTAGAATTTATAAATAATATTAAATTGAAATTTTAATTACCAAAACATATTGATTCCATAAAAAATTTTCATTCAAATAAAAATAAATAAATGAGTTCATCAAAATTATGTCATGTAAAAATAGCGTAAAAAGATATTTTCAATGAAATAAAAAAATAATGGTTCCAAAAAAGAAATAAAAATAGTACAAATTAAAAAATATCAATTCAAGTCCCATAACAGACATTATAATGAGATTTTTTAATAATTTAAAATTTATTTCCATATTAATAAATGATAATATATTATAAAATCAAGGAATATATATATATATATATGAAAAACTCATTTTCCACTAAAAAGGATATGGAAAATGTATCCATGTAGGCCACAACATAGGTACCTTTGGTTATCATCTATATATATAACTATTACAATCAATCATATAAGTATTCTTAAAATGTGAATGATCCCCTCTATTAATACAATATATATTCCCTGATGAAAAAAAATAATTACTAAATGTAGTGAAGAGAAATATCTGGCTCAAACGTCATCACAAACAATGTATAATGACCATAAAATTTATAAAACACATTAAATATTTAATTTTCATCATAAAAAATTTCAAAAGTATATATTAAAGACATAAATAGTGCACTTATGGGCTTCACATAAAAATAACTATAAAATTAATTATTCTTTGAATCCACATTAAATAGAAAATTTCATATGAATAGAAAATAGTATATTATCTCCAAAAAATTACAAATTTAAAATGAATATTATAAATAATAACAAATATTATTTAAAGATTTTATTCTCATGACAGATACATTAAAAAATATTCCTTTCACATTTTTAAAAAGTTTTGAAAATAAAAAAAATTCGAAAAAATTTAAATACATTATATTAAAATCATGGTAATTAATGTAAAACACATATTCAAATGTATATGAAAATAATTTTTCTTATATTAATAACATAACCAAAAATAGTTTACTGAATGTGAATATATCGAAGAAAACAATTTTATTCTTTTAAGTAATTGTTTGAAGTAAAATTAAATTACATTTTGGTATATTTTACACAAAAAGAAAATTAAATAAGGGATCTTTAAAAAATTTAGGAATATTGTTTCCCTAAATTATTGATAAAATACATATATGTGGAATTATATAGACCACATAAAAGAAAAAAATGATGGGAAAATAGAATATTTCAAAAATAACTGAATTTGAGGTAGGAAATCCTATTACCTCAAGTCATACTTACCCAATATGTGCTTTAACACATGTATAATAAAATGTTATTAATTTTCATGTTTAGAGGGAAACAATTTCTGGTTTATTCCATTTTAATAATAATTTTTATTTTATTTATTACCATACCTTATATAGTGATTATATCATTTAATTCAATCTAAGCCGTTTTGAAGATGATCAATTTATAATCCCAAGAAAACATTACTTGCTTGACTGTGGTTAAAGGGTTCATTGTTCCATTACCTAATGGCTTTGAATTTAGAAAATATTATTATTTTTAAATATGAAATAAAACATATTGTCTATCCATGATCAGAATACATGAAAAATGAATCACATCACTTTGTGGATGTGGTGATCCACACTTTTGTGTGGATGCTGTTATTATTTCTCTACAGATATAAAGGTTTGACAATAAATGATATCTAATTATCATGAATTATAATAATAATAATATATATATATATATGAAATTCTTCATTACAAACATCCATTATTGGAAGTGATGGAAATTGAAACACGTCGCCTCATAGAGGATGTAGCCCACACGTACACATAAACATTGTTTTGGTTCACATATGATGGAAAAGGGGATGTATATGGGAATACCCATAAACACTAAAATATTATAGAATATTTTATATAGTTTTGTTATGATATCATAATTATTTAATAGTATTCAAAATATGTCGATGAAGAAATAAAATGAATATTTTAAGTTAAAGAGTTATCCCTATTTATTGGAAAACCACCATTTCCTTATACCTTAAGCATTGTATGATGATCTTTTGATGAGGTTAGAGCCTTTAAGACATGTGGAGATAGGGTGGAAATAATATGGTTGTGGATTAGTCAAGATTTCCTTCTCAATATGTGTTATGAATATAAGATAAGTCCTTCTATTTTATAAGTTAAGGGAGTGAAACACTTTTATTTATTCAATGTTTTGAAAAAATATAAGGTCTTATTCATGTTGATGTTGAAAAAAGTAAACCCAAATAATTATATAATAATTTGAATGGTTGAAATAAAATTCACTAATTACATTTATTCCAGATTTTATGAAATTTTAAGCCTTATCCCCTAGGTAAACACTATTTAAACCAAATTTACCTTAACCATTATAACCTAACAATTTAAAATTGTAAGTCAAATATATGAACATAAATAAAAGGATCATTATAACCTATTTTTTATTTGTTTATTAAATTCATTTTAATACAATTTATCATATTATAAATTGATGGATATATGAAATAAAATTTAACATAAGTATGTGAATCTCATAAAAACAGTATTAAGGATAATACAAAATTTATGGTTAAAAAAATTTTCCCCGTCAAAAAAATAATAATTCAATTTAAATGAATATTTGAAGTTAAATAATAAAAAAGGAATATTTTTACACTTCTTATCTATATAAAATAGAATTCCACCTTCCAACCATACTATGAAATGAAAATACTCAATTTTTTTTATTTTCATATATTTTAATTTATGATCATAAAATGCAATAATTTGCTACCCAATTCTTAATAATACATAAAAAAATTTAGTTAAATAATTTAACATATACTAGGTTGATAATATGGTTTAATATATTTTAATTCATTCTTATATAATAATATTTTAATAAAATATATTGTACTTGAAAAATCTGTATTTTTCTAATCAACAAAAAATAAAAAACATTAGAAATATCTAAAATAATTTAACCTAAGATAAATTATATATGATGAAATCAAAAATAAATCCCATAAATAAAATTTCAAACTTAATTAAATTAAATATTATATAATACGATATAATATATGGAAAAAATATTAGTAAGAATACAACTATTTTTTCAATTGAAAAATTGTCCAAATATAATATAGTAAATATGAATCCTTAAATGTTAGTCATGAATATTATATGAATATTAATTATTATTATTATTAATATTTACATGGTAATAAAATTCCTAAATTTTGAAAATCCCAGAATGTTATTTTTTGAGAATTGACATTATAAACCAATTTTAAGAAATTTTTGTACGAAAAAATCATCAATCATATCCCTAAAATATAATATCATAATAAATATTATAATTATACCATAATCTATAAACAATGGTTTCACAATAAAATATATGAGAAAAAATTATATTATTCAAGTTATTAAAAAAACTGATATCATTTCCCATGTGTTTTATCCCATCCCACTATATTCCCAATTAACATTCACTAATCGGATAAATATTCCAATATAGAATTTGTCTTTATTAGTCTCAATCATACCATGATATAAAAAATACTCATACATTACCCAAAATGAATATTACCCAAATAAATTACTTTTAAAATATCAATATAACACTATCAATGGGAGGATGTGTGGAATATGACAAAAATACATTATAAACACAGAGGAAATTATAATGGATAACAAAACACTCTAAATTTAATAAATTTTTAAAAATTATCGATGAATCATAGATAAATCTTACTTATTGATCGAAAATTTATATTCCATATTGGGGAGATACTCATTAGAATATAATTTATCCAATAGAAAACTCTAGTATTATCCTCCTACGATCTGTATAGTATTTCCGTTCACTCTATGCAGTCCTATTATGATCCCAATTAATATACACATTTTATTACATCTAACAACATTTATGTACAATTATATCTAACACCCCAATCTAAACCTAATTGATATGGATAATGAGATAGTATCAAATATTAATCCAAATATGATTCCATATTAATAGAGTAATTATTATCTTTGTTGTATGAAATTCCCCCATAGGTAAATGGTCCACCCTTGGTCATCCAAAAATCAATATTGACACTATCAACCTATCCAATAATAGCTAACTCTTCCTATAATATAAAAATTTAGTTTAGGGATTAAATTGGATCCAAATATAAAATTTGTTTTACAAGAATGTTGTAATAAAATCCACATATATGAAGTAAACCATGAATCATGATCTGATACTAATATCATTGGAAATACATAAAATAACCCAACATATATCCTAAAATACTTCTCCTAACTAGCAGCTGATCATGATTCATTAATAAAATAATTGAGTGGAATTTATAAATTCTTCCCACATTATCAAAAAAACATCAATACCTCTATTTTTTGGTAAGTGTATTAAACAAATACATAAAAATATCCCCCAACATCAATTTGGGATTTCTAAAGTATATTTTAATCCTCTACAAATATTATTTTGACATTTTACCCCCCAAAACCCATGGAATATAGAAATTATCTTATATATTTATTTATTAATCCCATGAAATGATAAATACTTCATTAGTTTATTTTATAACATTAATACTATATGATTTATAGCCATGTGTACATTTAAATGCCTTATAAAAACTTCTTTAGATAAACTATGAGGGAAAACAACTTCATATGGAATAACACTCAATTTTATTCATCCTTGGTACACCTATAAATATTATAACCATTCATTGTCCAATATATTTACACCTAGACCAATAGTTTTCTTAACTAAGACTCTTATTGTTTCCACTCAATATAATATGTTATTATCATCTAATAAATATATCATCTATAACATCCCATATTTCTTGGGATAAATTATCATTAATAATGTCAAGACCCGTCCTCGGGGCCCATGCCGTGGCTACCCCAAGCCCGCCTTCCATAGGCCAAGGGATGGTGACTAGCCCCAAAGATGTAAATCCAGATAAATGGGAAGGCATTTCCTTTATAAATGTAAACAAAACACCACAGAGTACAAGAGGAAGTAAAACACTAAGTACAAAAGAAAGTGCTTAAAAAGTAAATGGGCCAGAATACAAACCCAACTAAAAGTACAGCTATAACTGAACAAATGTACAACAGAAAAAGACAACAGCTGGAAGAACGGAAGAGGCTCCTAGGTCGTCCCCCTCGGATCCTACCTCAAGGGTAGGTACAGATAGGGCATCTCCTGGATCGTCCACCATGGATCCTACATGAAGGGTAGGTACAGATAGTGTAGCTCCTCAATGATCTCGCCTGTCAACCTCCTCTGTGTTTCGTCTCATCGTGAAGTCCACCTCCAGATACTGACTCGTCGTGTGGTCCACCTCCGGGTACTGACTCGTCGTGTGGTCCACCACTGGGTACTGTCCAGTCCTTGAACACTCGGCCTCCGTCAGCACTGTCCATCGTCTGCAAACAACACAATGAGGTGCGGGCATAGCCTGTACAGGGGTGAGTATAACGATACTCAGTAGGGACCCCGAGACCCTCAAGGTCTCACTAAAACCAACATGAATAACCACAAAGAAGATATCAAAATATAACCTCTACTTAGGTATATGCCCATACATATACCTAAGTTATCAAGTAACTCATCTCAATCATTAGGAAACACAAAGATTATGAAATCAACGGATAACCACTACCCAGGTATATGCCCATACATGTACCTATGTTATCAATTTACCCATCTCAATCAAGAGGCAAACACAAAGGTCATAGACTCAGCTCAAACCAGGTTTTTCATTATCGAAACCGTAACTGCTGATGAGTCCGTCTCTGGAGTGTACAGTGATCCTGCCATAACTCCGAGGTACTGATCACTAACCTAAGACTGCTGAGGTACTCCTCCTATCGAGTACCGCGGCTCAGCCACCCAAACACAGTAGGGATTCCCGCTGGGCTATGCCATCCAAACACAGTAGTGCACACCCCATAGTAGCCTGCAGAGGTACTCTACGGACGAGTACCACGGGTATGCACTGTCACACAGGTAGTGCTCTGACTGCTATGGGTCTTCACCCAAACAAAGTAGTGCTCCGTCCACTATGCTAGTCGACTCACTCCAAGTCGAGTCGGTCAAGTAGTCGTCAGGTCTCATCTGGCTACACGGTCTCCGTACTCTGCACGCTCGTCTCTGGGAGGGCCCGCTCCACGAGCTACAGGTCGATACTCCATGTATCTCAATGTACCACGAAGAAGTATCTCAAAGGACCGCCTCGTCATAGGGGTATCAACACAATAGACGGTGCGTCAATCGGACGCCCGGTCTGTGAGTTACTAACCTTTTTGTCCCAGGGGCCCGGTTGGTTTCATGTGTGAACCAACCCAGACGTATCTCAACTGTACCCCGAACTCTCAAAGGGTATGCTCATAGGGACCGTTTCTCAACGAGATCACCAACGATGCTGATAGTTCGTCAAACGGACATCCGGTCTGAAGGTTATAAGCTTTTCCGTTACAGGGGCCCGGTTGGATTCGGGTGCAATCCAACCCGGCCACTATCCAACTGCATCCAAAACTAAAGTGAATTATGCCAAAAGTTCCGTCTCATCAAGAGGAAAAATCAACGAGATAGACGGCGCGTCAATCGGACGCCTGGTCTGTCAGTTATTGGCGTTTTCGTCCCAGGGGCCCAGTTGGTTTTTAAGTCAAAACCAACCCGACCAAACTCAAACTATGTCCAATCCCCGAGCGGAGTAATCCAAAAGGTCTGTCTCGCATAGAGGAAACCAAAAAAGTCGATGGAACGTCAATCGGACGTCCGGAACTCAAGATATAAGTGTTTCCATTCCGAGGGCACGGTTGGTTTCGTATCCGAACCAACCCGGCCGAAACCAAAGCTCTCTGAAACCTTGAGTGTAATATACCAAAACGACCGCCTAGATCCAAGGATTGCATCGCAATTCACGGTGCGTCGATCCGAGGTCTGTGTCCCAAGTTATGGGCAAAAGACCAAAGAGGTCCGAAAATGAGGGGTCTGGGCCCGGACCGACCCGGTCGAACCCCCCCTGGGTCGGCCCGGCCCGGTTGGTGGGGCCTGGCCCAACCTGGGTGTGGCCTGGCCTGGCGGTCTAGCTGGGCGGCTCGGCCTGGCGCGATGGCTCGATGGCGCTGGCCAAGCGGCCGCGCAAGGGGGGATCGCCCCCCTAGACGAAACCGCGACCCCCGCGCGGGGGCCGTTCCATGTCAACGGACGAGGCGTGATGTCACGTACCTCTGGTCCCGTGCGGCTGTGGGACCAGCAGCGGCGGCCCCTCTCCAGCAGTGCGCCGGGCGCCGCCGCCTCCTGGCGGGCGGCTGGTGCCGGCCGCCGCCTCCGGCCCCCGGTGCCGCTTTGCCAGCGTGGCGCGCCGGCGGAGTCTTCCGCAGACCACCGGATGTGCTCCTGTGGTCTGATTTGCACGCCAATTTCTCCAACGGTCCTCCCGGGACCTGACCTTTACTACGGCGGCTTTAAAATGCCTTCGCGGAATGCCTCACCATCGTCCGCTGATCCGCACATTGACATCAAACTGCAGGGTCTTCGAATCACTTCCGCGGCCCCGACTCTACCTGCGGTTTCGTTCAGCCTCAACGGCGCGACGCGACGGCGCCACGCTTCTTCGCCGTGTTCTTTCTCATTTCCACATGGTGCAACGGAACCGTGGTGCCTTTCACGTTCCGCAACAAATTCAAGCAAACAAGGGGGGAGGAGGGTCGGCCGTGTTCATGAAGTCCGACCTCCTCCCGTTATTATGATAATAGACGGCCCAATTAAATCCAAGAAAGGCGACAGATGAGATCACGATCAACATTAAAATAAACCCCCACAACTTCCCGCAACAAATTATTCCCAAGCTGCAAGGAAAATGATCACAGATCAACAAGATAATAAGTTGATCTGTGTTGTTTGTTTTCATTAGAAGGAAATAAACAAGGGAATAAAATTGTTCTCAAAATAATTCCATACCTCAACGTTGTCGTCGAACGAGAGTTCATTGCGGAAGAGAAGGATCATCGCAGAAAAAACGTCACGGAAGGAGCATCGTTGATTTCTGAGGATTTGGCGTTCTTCAACGGAGACCGGTGTGTTCTTCACATTCTTCGCGTTCTTCGCGTTCTTCGTCGAAGAAGAACGCTTTCCTCCAAATCCTCTCCATGCCACAAGCTCCAACAGAAATAAAATAAGAACAGTCTTATTTTTTTAACACACAAGTTAACCTTTGAAATTCAAAAAGATACAATCAATTCATTGAATTAATTGTAACTATTTAACAGTCCAAATTAATGAGGCGTTTCTTAACCAGAATAAACGCACAAGTTGACTTTATTTAAAAAGAGATTTTCGTGGGTGCGTTACTTAGAGGGAAAGAAATGGTGGGGCTTTTCTGGGCCCCACCTCACTAATATCCTACCATGTGGGTAGGATATTGTGGGTACCAACTTATCAGCTTAACTTAGGTTAAGCTTCTTTAAGTAAAATAAAATAAATTGTCACACCACCTTTATTTAATTTCTTAGCTTAACCCCAAAAAATTAAAAACCACACCCAAGAAAAAGAAACTCCAAAAAAGGTGTTTCTAAGCAATTGCCGGTGCTTAGGTTCCATTGGTTCCCTCAGAATTTGATCCCGAGCACTGGTTCAAAAGTTAGAAAAACCCGCTCATTCGTTCACTGAACATACCTGAGCCTAACTTTGAAAATTAATTCTGGGCACACCGGGCCTCAGAATCAGGCGCCATCAAAAACTGTGTTCTTGTAAAATCCCAAAGAAAATTTTGAAAAAAATTTCCCTTGAATTGTTACGGGTCTTTACATTACTCCCACCTCAGGTCTTTACGTCCTTGTAAATCTTTAACACAAATTAGGGTTACAAAAGCGGTACTGAGCACGCATCTGAGACTTCCGCTCCCATGTGCTTACCTGGAGGATCCCGTACTGCTAGTGAAAGTGCTCCTGAGAAATCGACCGTCCTTGTAGGACCCGCTCCTGTCGATCCTTGATTTCTACTGGAACCTCCGTGAATGACACCCCATCGCCATCGCCCAGCTCCCCATGGTCGATGATATGTGAAGGATCGCGCACGTATCTCCCCAGTTGAGATACATGGAAGTCGTCGTGTACATGGTGCAACTGAGGTGGATGGGTCAAGCAGTAAACCACCCTGCCTACCCAGCTGAGGACCTAGGAATAGTCCACTGAACCTCGGAGATAACTTTCCGCCTTGGCCCCATCTCCGTAAACCTCGTCGAGGTGAGACCCGTATAAGGACATGATCGTCATCCTCAAACTCTAGAGGTCTCCAATTTCTACTAGAACTGGAACTCAAAATGACTGCTACCACGAGGGAAGGTTGACCGACTAAAGGGTGATCATTCACACCCTCCTGTGCATGATTTTATCCTATGCTGCATGGGGTTTCCTTTTCACCAACCAATGAAAACCCATGCCAACGTCGTAGTTAAACCACAACCTTTTTACCCAATACCGTCAATTTGTGTATGAACTGTGATTGCCCAGTCCATACTCAAACCAACATCGTAAGGTCTTGACACTGCAACCAAAAGATTCCAACTGAAACTCTCTACTCGAGGGTCTGACCACACTTTCGGTATAGGTGTGATTATCGAGTCTCCTCCCAAGGTGTCTCCAGATGTGAGGGTCAAGTCCACGGCTTACCGGAAACTCTAGGTCTGGGACAAGATTAGTGTATGGAAGGAATGATTCATATCGACGTCTGTTACTACGGCAGCTAGTAGTGGACACAGACTGTCCCTTGAATCATTTTTACAGCCATTGGGTCACACTCCTTGACCGCATGCAGCTGCACTCTTCCCCCACCCTCCAGCTCCCTAAGCCTAGTGGGGAAAACTAATGGAGGTGGTTATAGCATGTTTAAAAGTACACCACCTCATGCTGCTCTCCTAGCTCTACCTCCACGTCTGCTGCTTCGCAAACTCATCTCTCCTTAATGATTCCTCTTCTTGAAGAATTTAACATTTTCGAGTCTCTAAGACTGGTGCCAGTTTCCTGTTTCATACTACACTGTGCAGTCTTCATCTGCTCTTGGATGATCTGCAAATTCTTTTCCTATGATCTGTAAGAGCTTCTAAAATTTCTCCTTTGCCGAAAATAGAATCTCAGTCTCATCCCCAGGATGAACCACACTCATTACCTAATACAGTCAATCCTGACATGAATGATGCATTCATCCCATGGATGACATCGTAAGGCATCTACGTTACTACCAAAAGATCGAACTGTCACTCTCGCCTCCAAGGGTCGAGTCATACTATCAGCATCAGTGTGAGGTTACTGGGTCTCCTCCAGTAGAAATCTTGAATGTGAGGGTCAAGTCAGTAGTTTTAACCAGGGCCACTCAGTATCAACCAAACAAAAGGACAGGAATGCAAACATCACAAAGATAAGTGTCTTTTTATTATTTCAGCTCATAGTACAAAGACACGAATATATAAACAACATGGAACTAGAAGTACAAGGGATGTATCAACTAGTTCCGCTTCTGTCCACCTACTCCCGGAGCTCTACTTCCTTGTCCACCGCTTGACTGTTGCTCAAGCACTCGCCGCTGCTTCTGCCTCGGTGGCTCCTCCAACGCCTGCGGATCGGCTGTGCGAGGAGTCAGACAGTCACGTGCCAAGTGACCCTTCCTGCCGCACTCATAACACTTCCTGCTCCTCGTACTGTTGGCTCTGGTCATCTAGGACCTTTGCATCATCTGTCTACTACCCACAAATTACTCGACTACGGATCGAAAACTCTGAGGCAAAGGCAGAAGCTTCTATACATGCTCGGGGTGTAGAGCTACTGGCGCAAACTCCACCCTGAAGAAGGTCTCGATGTCTTCCCTTATAAAGGCCATCCCGTCGCAAAACTGGAACATGTGGCTCCACCACCTGCCTGCTACTTCCTGAAGAAGGATGACATGAAAGATCACCATGAAGTCTGCTGGCGTCCCCACTAGCCTGAAGACTCTCACCACAGCCTCCAGCCAATCCTTAGCCGCCGGCGGGTCCGTCTCTCCCCGGAACCTGGGTGGCCTCCCACGCTGGAACTCGTGCAGCGCACTCAAGTGGTGTTCATCGCCTACTACTAGGGATGGTGGCATCGGTGGCCCAACGTATGTTAGTACCACTGGTGCCTCAACTGCAAGAGGTCCCTGTATCGAAGCCTCGTCGCTCGGCAGGCTGTCAGTACGCACATCTCTCTGGGATCTAGCTATTCATCCATGAAAAGGCATCATGAAAGAAACAATGTGACACAGTCAAATGATTATACCAGGTGAGATGACCTGGTTTGATCTGATATTTAAAAACTTCTGGAAACACACACGCAATCAGTGTTTTCGTGAACAAAGCTAGAAATCAGTTGTCAGGGTCCTGGTGTATGGATGCATCGGCCTCCCGCACCAACACTGGAATCCCTGAACTGAAGACCACACTCGGTACCCTTAACACTATTGCTTCACAGAAAGAAAATATCAGAGTTATAAGTTCTGCGGTAGAACCAATTCCTTTGATACCAATTTGTCACGACCCGTCCTTGGGGCCCGTTCCGTGACTACCCCAAGCCCGCCTTCCAAAGGCCAGGGGCTGGTGACTAGCACCAACAGCGTAAATCCCGATAACTGGGAAGGCATTGCCTTTATAAAATTAAACAAAACACCATAGAGTACAAGAGGAAGTAAAACACTAAGTACAAAAGAAAGTGCTGAGAAGTAAATGGGCCAGAATACAAACTCAACTGAATGTACAACTACAACTGAACAAATGTACAATAGAAAAAGACAACAGCTGGAAGAACAGAAGCGGCTCATGGGTCGTCCTCCTCGAATCCTACCTGAAGGGTAGGTACAGATTGTGCAGCTAATGGATCGTCCACCACGGATCCTACCTGAAGGGTTGGTACAGATAGCGCAGTTCCTCAATGCTCTTGTCCGTCAACCTCCTCTGTGTGTTGTCTCGTCGTGAAGTCCACCTCCGGATACTGAATCGTCGTGTGGTCCACCTCTGGGTACTGACTTGTCATTTGGTCCACCACCGGGTACTGTCCAGTCCTTGAACACTTGGCCTCCGTCAGCACTGCTTGTCGTCTGCAACCAACACAACGAGGTGCGTGCATTTTCCCATCCAGGGGTGAGTATAACGATACCCAGTAGGGACCCCGAGACCCTCAATGTCTTACTAAAACCAACATGGATAACCACAAAGAAGATCTCAACAGATAACCTCTACATAGGTATATGCCCATACATATACCTAAGTTATCATGTAACCCATCTCAATCATGAGGAAACACAAAGATTATGAAATCAACTGATAACCACTACATAGGTATATGCCCATAAATATAACTAAGTTATCTAGTGACCAATCTCAATCAAGAGGCAAACACAAAGGTCATAGACTCAGCTCAAACCAGGATTTTCATTATCGAAACTGTAACTGCTGATGATTCCTTCTCTGGAGTGTACAGTGATCCTTTCACAACACCGAGTTACTGCTCACTAACCTAAGACTGCTAAGGTACTCCTCCTATTGAGTACCGCGGGTCATCCACCCAAACACAGTAGTGCTTCCCGCCGGGGTATTCCACCCAAACATAGTAGTGCACACCCCCTAGTAGCCTGCAGAAGTACTCTCCGGATGAGTACTGCGGGTTTGCACTATCACACAACTAGTGCTCCGTCTGCCATGGTTCTGCAACCAAACAAAGTAGTGCTCCGTCCATTGGGCTAGTCGACTCACTCCAAGTTGAGTCGGTCATGTTGTCGTCAGGTCTCAGCCGGCTACACGGTCTCCGTACTCCGCACGCTCGTCTCTGGGAGGGTCCGCTCCACGAGATACAGGTCGATACTCCAAGTATCTCAAATTCCCACGATGAAGTATCTCAAAGGACCGCCTCATCATAGGGGTCTCAACACAACAGAAAGCGCGTCAATCGGACGACCAGTCTGTGAGTTACTAGCCTTTTCGTCCGAGGGGCCCGATTGGTTTCGTGTGCGAACCAACCCGGACGTATCTCAACTATACCCCGAACTCTCATAGGGTATTCTCATAGGGACCATTTCTTAATGAGATCACCAACTCCACTAACGGTTCGTCAAACGGACGTCTGGTCTGAAGGTTATCTGCTTTTCCGTTCCAGGGGCCCGGTTGGATTCGGGTGCAATCCAACCCGGCCACTATCCAACTACATCCAAAACTCAAGAGAAGTATGGCAAAAGTTCCGTCTCATCAAGAGGAAAAATCAAGGAGATAGACGACGCGTCAATCGGACGCCCGGTCTGTCAGTTATTGGCTTTTTCTTCCCAGGGGCCCGGTTGGTTTTTAAGTCAAAACCAACCCGCGTATACTCTAACTGCATCCAAACCTCGAGCGGAGTAATCCAGAAAGTCCGTATCACTTAGAGGAAACCAAAAAAGTCGACGGAACGTCAATCGGACGTTTGGAACTCAAGATATAAGCGTTTCAGTTCCGAGGGCCCGGTTGGTTTCGTATCCGAACCAACCCGTCCGAACACAAATTTCATTTAAACCATGAGTGTAATATACCGAAATGACCACCTCGATCCAAGGATCGCATCTCAACTAACGGTGTGTCGATCGGATGTCTGTGGCCCATGTTATGTGAATAAGACCGAAGAGGTCCTAAAACGGGGGGTCTGAGCCCGGACAGACCCGGCCCAACCCCCTGGGTCGGCCCAAACCGTGTCGACCCGACCCGGGTCTGGGTCCGACCCGGCTGGGTGCGGCCTGGCCTGGCCTCGGCGTGGCCCAGCCTGGCGGTCCGGCCAGGCGGCTCGGCCCGGCGCGCTGGCCAAGCGGCCGCGCAAGGGGGGACCGCCCCCTGGATGAAACTGAGGCCCCCACACGGGGGCCGCTCCTTCTCAACGGATGTGGCGCGGTGCCGCGTGCCACTGGTCCCACACGGCCGCGGGACCAGCCACCCGCGGCTGCGGCGACCCCTCTTCGGCGGCGCGCCGGGCGCCGGCGCTTCCGTGCCCGCGCGGCGAGCCGACAAAGTATTCCGCGTACCACCGGACGCGCTCCGGTGGTCCGATTTGCTCGTCGCTTTTGCCAACGGCCCTCCCAGGACAAGACCTTTACTGCAGCGGCTTCCAAACGACTCCGCGGGCCGCCTCACCATCATCGACCGATCCTCACATCGACAACAAACTGCAGGGTCTTCGAATCACTTCCGCGGTGCCGACTCCGCCCGCGGTTTCATTCGGCCTCAACGGCGCGGCGCGCCGGCTCCGCGCTTCTTTGCCGCATTTTTTCTCATTTCCGAACGGTGCAATGGCACCGTTCTGCCTTTCACGTGCCGCAACAAATTCAAAAAAACAAGGGGGGAGGAGGGTTGCCATGTTCGTGCGGTCCGACCTCATCCCATTATTATGATAACAGGCGGCGCAATTGAAACCAAGAAAGGCGACAGATGAGATCACGAACAACAATAAAATAAACCCCCACAACTTCCCACAACAAATTATTCTCAACCCGCAAGGAAAACAATCGCGGATCAACTAGATAATAAGCTGATCCATGTTCTTTGTTTTATTTAGAAAGAAAGAAATAAGGGAATAAAATTGTTCTCAAAATAATTCCATACCTCACCGTTGTCGTCAAATGAGAGTTTGTCGCGGAAGAAACGTTGTAGAAGGAGCGTCGTTGATTTCTAAGGATTTCGCATTCTTCATCAGAGACCAGTGCGTTCTTCGCGTCTTTGCGTTCTTCGCGTTCTTCGCATTCTTCGCATTCTTCGTCGAAGAAGAACGCTTTCCTCCAAATCCTCTCCACGCCACAAGCTCCAACAGAAATAAAATAAGAATAGTATTATTTTATTAACACACAAGTCAACCTTTGAAATTCAAAAAGAAACAATCAATTCATTGAATTAATTGTAACAATTTAACTGCCCAAATTAATGAGGCATTTCTTAACCAGAATAAACGCACGGGTTGACTTTATTTAAAAAGAGATTTTCGCGGGTGCGTTACTTAGAGGGAAATAAAAGGTGGGGCTCGTGCGGGCCCCAACTCATAAATATCCTACCATGTTGGTAGGATATTGTGGGTCCCAACATATCCTCTTAACTTGGGTTAAGCCGCTTTAAGTAAAATAAAATAAATTGTCATACCACCTTTATTTTATTTCTTAACTTAACCCCAAAAAATTAAAACCACACCCGAGCAAATGAAACTCTAGAAAAGGTGTTCCTAAGCAATTACCGGCGCTGCGGTTCCATCGATGCCCTTGGAATTCGATTCCGAGCACCGGTTCAAAAGTTAGAAAAAACCTGCTCGTTCGTTCACTGAACGTACCCGAGCCTATCTTTGGAAATTAATTCTGTGCACACCGGGCCTCGGAATTAGGCGCCGTCAGAAACTGCGTTCTGTTAAAATCCCATAGAAAATTTAGAAAAAAATTTCCCTTGAATTTTTACGGGTCCTTACAAATAAACACCATTTGTTGGGTTGTTTAATTTAAACATAGAATTACACATAAATTTAAAATTATTTATTTTATTAATGTAAAAGATTAATAATTTAATTCTAAATAAAATACCTTATAATTAAATAAAACGTAATTTTTAATATTTATAAAGACATAAAATAAGAGTGAAATAAAAAAAGTGAAACGTAGAAATTATCATAATATAGATAAAATGTGATGATCATCCCACCAATGATAACAATTTTTGAATAGATTCAATATTAATATGGGAAACATCATGGAAAATCATAGGAGAAAATGAGATGAGTGATTTTTTGAAGTATATTTGTTTATATATAAAATTGTAATACAACCATATTATATATAGTCATTGGTTATTTTTTATTTGACATATATTCAGTGGAATATATGATCATTAAGAATCTATATACTTATCGAATATATCAACACTTTATATAATGAAAATATTTTAGGTAAATTATAATGTTTTTAAATAATAGTTGTTACTCTATTAATATATGATCATTATAAAATAATTCCAATTACAGTTAGTGTAAGTATACTCATGAAGAATTTCTATTGAAAGCAATAATATATTGCATTATGTAGTGTAATTATTCATTTTTATGATCATTTCCTTGAGCATCTGAAGGATTTTGAAAATATTGGATTTTATCAGGACCAATATCGATCAAGCATTAATAAGAATGAATTTAGAATAAATGTATTCAATAGATTTTATAGATCATTTAAATCACTAGCAGATCTATTCTCACTAAATCACAAACCATGAATAGTACCATCTATAATCACAGAATTATTGATCATGCAAATTTTTTAAGTGTATTTTTATGTATATGTTAGGATGATATAATTATCTAATTACTAAATTAAGAAAGGATATTTAAAAATAATATGTAGTTTTATTAATAGTATTATTATTGGTGATTTAGATTTTTAAAAAATATATTAATTTAATGAATGATTTTACATATAAATAAATGAAATGGAATTTTTAATAAAAAATGATGATGATACTTAATTCATGTCTATTCTAGAATGACTATGAAATTTGAATAAATCTATATAATGTTTAACAATATATTTTCTAAAAATTATTTTTTATAAATTTATTATGTTAATTATAAAAATAATAATTATTGCATGTAGAAGTAGGGTCGATTAAAATGAGCTTCATTTTTTAAATTATAATTTTCAAATTAATTAAAGGGTTAAATTGGATAATTTTAGGTAAAAAATATTAGAGTTAGTTTAAAATTGAGAAATAATAAAAATATAGAAAATATAAAATCACATATATTTAACTAATCATGACTAAATTCTACCAATAATATTTAATTTTAACTACATATTATATATGATGATTAATAGAGTTGTTGTAATACTTTTTGAGGTAATGGATGAAATGTGAAAATGTAAATTTAAAATATTCCGTTATTTATTTCTAAAATTCCACTCACCCCACATATAAATACCCACCCTTTATCATATTTCAATCCAAATGTTACATTAGTTTACTATTGAATACAATCCATAAATATATCACTATTAATACTCTCCCAATTTGGGTATTTTCTATGCATAAGAAGTGTTACTTGGTTCTTCATTTCCATAAGGTTTTATAAGATAATATTCAACTATAAAATATAAGTGTTATCTCCTCCTTAATCATTTTTTATTATCTATTTCATCAAAATATTCAAAAATCTTATTTATCACTTTAGAAACATCATTTAAAAAAATTAGTTATTTAAAATTTATATTATAATTTTACAATAACTTGTTCTCATTTAGATTTGACGTATCTTTTACCTGAAATTGGTATAAAATTTAAATAATTAATGATTATGAAAAAATTAATAGTGGAATTATGCTTTAATGATAATGGATTTTAATTTTTTTTCATGATTATATAATGGATAAATATATATAATGAAATTAATTAATAAAAATCAATACTTTTTATTGAGCCGATGTTCGAAAAAAGGATATATTTAACTAGCCTTTACAAATCATCACTTTAAATGGACTTGAAATGACCATGTATATTCAAAAATATATAAAAACATATATATATTCTCTATGATATTGATTTTTTGATTTAAACATGAGAAAATGGAATGGACAAAAGCTTCTATATTGATGAATTCATGGAACAAACAAATAAACTTATAGTTGAATAAAAATGTTAATAATGATTAGCAAATAAATGGATAAAATCAATTTATATTTGAATAGTGTTTAGTAAAATAAATATGGATATGTGTATAATATATGAATAATATTCCTAAAATTATTAAAAAGGATAAAATAGTGTTTTTAAGAAAGAATTAATCTTAGTGAAGGGTTTTTCATCCCAGTTTCCTTTAGTTTAACATGTTTCTATTTCCCATTATTTGGTGTCTCTAATACTCAATTAAAACATTTTATCATAATTTTAAGATGATTAACGATATTTAAAATATCTTTTCATGAAAACACATTCATTGGATTTTAACTCATCTACTGTCAATGTTATTAGGGTTTTCTTGACATAATTTTCTTTCATTGAGTAGTAATCATTGTTATTTTAATTTTTTTACTTTAATAATTTATGTACATAGAACCATATCTATATTAAATTGGAAATTATATCATTATTTAGTAAAATAATATTCTTATATTAAATTATTATTTGTTGGTTGATTCTTCATTTATAAAAATACAATGTTGTTGGGAATAATTTTAATCCATTATGTTAGTTATCTCTTTCATATTCACGTTCTTTCATAAAAAATATTGTTATTATTAATTTTATAATCAAATAAATATAGAACATTATATAAAAATTAGAGTCTAATTTAATTAGTTTAAAAATAAAAATTTTTATATCTTCAAACAAGGTGAACTATATATTTTTTAAACCATTATAAAATATTGATAAGTAATTGTTTCCACTTCTTCACCAATTCAAATAATTCTTTCCACATTTCTTCCATATTACATTTTTTTCATTTCAATATATCTTTTATAATGAAATTATATTTTAAATTAATGTTTTAAAAGTATTTATACACTATAAAAATGATTGTTCAATTTTATTATAACATTGTTTTATGTAAATTTTCAATAAAATAAAGTAAAAATTTTTATTATTTTTGCATCAATTTGTATCTCTAAATTTAAAATATCCATAAACTGTAGAATTTTGTTTCATGTATTACCCCTAGTCCTTTTATGACAATTAAAATTTTTTGATTGAATTTTGGGTATTGTTTGGATCTATTTCACGACTAATTATTATGTTATAATTTAAGAAAATTCTTTGTATCCCATTTTTATTTATTTTTTTCCAATATATGATATTTGATTGATAAAATATGGAACACTTATGTATGGAGTATAATTATGTGATATTTTATCCCCTACCTCTATATAATTCCATATCATTAGATAAATCATTATATCTGATGAGATTACAATAGGACATGAGTGGTTAACACATTTATACTAAGTTATAGGGCATGAGTGGATAGAAACAGTCAAGTATTTTAATGGAAAAAATGGTTAGCTTTGTGCTTAATGTAATTAACTATATAGTGGTTATCCCTTACATATTTTAATATTTTTTATTCTTATGAAAAAATTTCATTGTTATGTATCTATGGATCATGATTAATATCACATGATCTAACACTCTTATACCATAGTGTTCATTATTCTTCTATGAATTGTATTTTATGGTTTTGATTTTTTCCTTGATCTATGATTATAATATCATATAATGTGACTACTTATTAATATTATATTATTTTATTTTTTTAATTACATATTTATCCAATGTTTTAATTTTTCAATATTTTTATGATCTGATGATAATCTCCCTTTTACATTAAGATTTAATATTTAACATATTGAGAATTTAAGATCGCTAATTTATTTTGTTTTGCATTTACCTAGAAAATTATGCATAGTAATGTGTCTATGAAGACTTCATGTATAGAAAATTTTATGGGATATGTCACACCATAATTTTTTATATAGATTATTATATAGATAATCTCTAAAAACATAAGCTTTAGGGTTTGAGAGTATATTTATTTATGTGATGTATTGCATAATTATAAGAAATAATGACTAATATATTTATGTAATTTTAGGATTGTATTATTTTTTATGATAGTATGGTTTAGTTATTTTTTGGTATGTAGGTTAAGTAGTATAAAAGAAACCAAAATAAAGAAATATATGATAAACCAAATGTTTTATTTGTTAAAATAATGGATTTATTTAGTATGAAAATTTATGTTTGGTTATTCATATTCATATTATTTTTTATAATGATTATACTAAGACATTATTATTTGATAATAATGTTAACATTTTTTTTAAATAAATGATTATCATATGATACAAGAGTAAAAAGTTATATATATATATATATATATTATATTCATAAACATCAAATTTCCAATACAATTGTAGTTATCCCTAATTCATCTTATCATTCATATTTTTTAAACATATTAATTAACTATATTTGGAATTTGATAATGGATTATTAGTGAATACACCCTTTGTTGTGATTATTTTAACCTAATTATTTTAATCTACACCAACTTAGTTTTGTGAAGATGTACATCATATAAATCTAGTTATTCATCCCATGGAATAATTTTATATGATCGGGTCTTGGGTTAAATATCTATTTATAGATAACATGTAAATTTTTAGGATCATAAAATTACATTTCATATCCAAATTCATCTCACAATCAAATATAAATTCAATAATGACTATAATGATACATTAGAAATTAATTATTTAACATGGTATCCATATACAAAAAATAAAGGATACCATACTAAAATGATTGGTGAAGAAAATAACAATGAAGATATAAAAATTATATAAGAATATATGAGCTCATTTAAAATGATATTATTTATTATCCATTAGAACATGAGGATGTGTTTTCAATTGAAATCATACCTGGTTCTACACCTATATCAATTATTGCCCACTAATTTTTCCCTAATGTATTAAAATAATTAATGAATAAAATTCATGATAATCTAGACGATGTTATTATTCATTGAATTTCATTATCATGGGGTGATACAACCATTATTTTTAATAATAATGAGAATTGATTCAAATTTTTTATTGGTGATCAGGAGCTTAACAATATCACGATCAAGAAAAATTTTACTCTACACTGTATTGATGATTTGATTAATCATCATAGAGGGTATTAATACATATCAATTGGGGATATTCAATATTTATATCATTATATAATCATGAATAAGAAGTATATAACCATGTTGAACATATATATAATATATAAAAACATTCAATTCAAAGGTATTTATTTTGGATTGTGAAATTCCTCAAATGTCTTAATAGATTTGATGAATTGAGTATTTATATATTATATATATAATTTACATTTTTATTTATTTAATGTATCTCATATATACTAAGAGTAATGCATAATATGATTGTAATTTTTGGATTGTGGTAAAAAATTTATAAATGGATATTTTTATGTCAAATTATAAATATTTATTTGTTATAGATGTTGAAAACAATATTTTATGGGATTTGGAATCACAGAGGAATGTATATATGTTGTTTTTTCAATGATTGATTTGATTAGAGAATGTCCTAGAATAATAAATGTAATAGATATTTGTATTTTTCTGTCATTGGATTTATATTATTGGGATTTTTTTTAAAACTATCTTGATTTTAAAATCCATTATCCATGTTTACATAGAATGATGTAAATGTTCACTTGATGTATAAATGTGATGAATCTTTTATGGAACGAAAAATTTTGTTGCTAACTACCACTATACCTACTCAAAACTATAGTAATGAAGTGTTATTGATATAAAATGATTCATAAATAATGGTATTGAAATGTGCCTGTATGAGAAATGTAAATCTGACACATTATGCCTCACATCAATTAATGTTCCAATATAAAAATAAACCAAAACAATATAGTGTATTGGGAGAGATTATTTTTTCAATAAAGATTAAATGTCAGTATATTTAGGGTTTAAATTTTGAAATATATTTATAAATATGTCTCACATGTGTATAACATATATATTAATATATATGTATTTTAACATGAACAAATGAGATGGTTAATTTAGATCAATTTTTATGATTTCTTAATACATTACCCTCTTGGAACGAAAAACATAGTGGGTGATGTTATATGTATGAAATATCATGATACTCTATCCATGATGATGATTTAAAGTTAAATATTATTCATATATATAAAATGGATTCAAATGAAAATCACATGTGAATGAATAGAATTTTTATATTTCAAATAGGGTTTTTCAAACAACCAACATTATAATGATCAGTGAATAAAAAAAGGATGATATGGAGCTACATAAAAATGTTACATATATTATGTACATAACCATGAAAATATACAGATATAAAATTTGGATCCCAATTATGTCACTCCTCAACACCTAAACTAAATAAGTATCTCTTAAATGATGTAAATAGTTTATAATTATCTATTAGATCATGAATTACAAATATTTATAAATATCCTAAAGATATATTCTTGAGGGTAAACATAAAGAGGGAGATTCCAATGTATATATATTGATGTTTATTCATTTATAAATTCAATTAAAAATTATATAATTCAAATGGGATTATGGAACTATTACAAATACACATATTGAAATGGGTGAACATTACCATGCACTTTGTAATATATATTAGGAACACCTCTAATGGGAAAAAGGTCATGTAGGATGTGGTGGATCAATATACAAGATAAACAAACATCATTTACATTGAAAAAGACTTCTTAGTCAATCACCATTCTATGATATATATAATATAATGGGTAAGGCTAAATAGTGTACCAAATTCAATTGTTTATGATCTAAATCCATGTTTCTCATTAATGATTTTGAGGTTTAGTCAATGATAGTTGTGTTTAAAACTACATTTTAACATTGAATATCAACCTCAATCTATTGGTAAATATAAAATTTATATTATAACATTAGAATATATGCATAGATCCTACATGATCGGTTCCAAATGTGGTGGGGATAAGTATCCTCCTCTAGTCACATTCTTAAATAATTCTCTCAATCAAATGGAACCATATGATGGCACTAACTGGGAAGTGATTCCAAACCCAAACAAGATAGTATGAATTTAGATATAAAAGATTTCATGACTAGATATTAATCAAGAAATGATAGATAAGGTTTAATCCAAAAAACGATATATCACAGTAGCTCATAGTTGATGGAATATTTATTCTGATTCATTTTTAGGAGATACATATTTTGATATTAGTGAAAAAATTCCATTAAATTTCACCATGGAAGAGGATTATAATATTCATAATGAAAGGAAATCATAGTCCTAGATAATGATGTCAATTTGAGATTATTAATGACATGAGGACTAATTCAAATCAATTAGTGCTTACACACAATGTCCCTTAAGTTCATGATGTGTTCTATTTATAAAATTTCAATATATAAATCCCAAATTTATTTTATATCTCTCGCCAAGTTGTGGTATTAGTGAAACATGATCCATTTAATGAGGAACAAATTTTGATGGTATTTTTTCATGGAGATAGAGTTGTAAAATATGACTACTCGACTAGTCAATGTTTTATGGAAAAATTAGTTTCCGGAAGCTACATGGGATAGCATGTATGTAATAATAAAAAAACAACCTCATTTGTTTCATATTATTAATTAAATTTTGATTGTTGAAATTTTCAGGGGGATGTAACACCTCATATTTTTTGAGTGAATATCTATTTTATTAACGATATTTATTAGAAAGAATTTTCTATATGAAAAACTAAAAAAACTATTTATTTCATTAAGGATGAACATTTCAATAAATTATTTATATATATTGCAATATATCTAAATGATAAATGATTATAAAAATTAAAAAATTAATAAAACAAATAGAAAATAAAAAATGAAAATGAAAAAAATTTCATCACATCTATATACAGAGAGGATTATTTCAAAAAAGATTGCAATTGAATGAATCTAACATTTTAAAAATATAATAATCATCATGAGAAAAGAAATGAAATAATGAGATGATTGATTTTTATAAAGTACATATAGTTAAATAAAAGTTTTTAACATGACTATTATATACGTAGTCATTACTTATTTATTTGTTTTTATATGGTAATTGGGTGTATATATATATTGTATTATATGGAAATTGTGTATATAAAATAATTTTATGAAGAAGGTTAAATGTGATAAATTATAAGGTTAATGGAAAAAATAATACCCAATTAAGTTATTATCATTATGATAAATTATTTGATCTGGTGGGTATCAATATTCACATTGTGAAATTTATATAATAAAGGAAGAAATTTTATATCATAAATAAAAATAATTCCTTAGAAGGATCATTTGATAGGGATTGGAATAAATATATCATCACAACGGTTTTACACTATCCAAGACCAAGAAAAACTTTAACAAGTATGTTTTTAGTGAAATCATATATAGTAGAAGATGAAATATATGATAATCTGTATGAGATAAATACTAGATGAATTGCCACTGGTGACCATCACTATTTCATATTTTACCCATATCGCTATTGTGAAGGTCATATAGAGTTTTTATATTGAAATTAACATAATATAATCCATTATTTATTAATGTAAAAAATGATATATATATATATATATATATTACGTTTTTTCATGTTTTATAAATTTATTTAATTAATTATTGATTATAAATGTATTTTTAAATTTAAAATAATTATTATAACCATAAAAGTCTGATAAAATCACCAAATGGTTAGTAAATGAGTGATTAAATGATTCTAAGGAAATCATTTAATTGTTAATAAGTTATTCTCAAAAAAATTATTCATTCTATATTTTTAATTTAAAATTAAATTATGATACATATATAGGATTATTTTATTAAAATATATTATCTATCAATAATTTTGATATTCAAAAATTATTTTATGGAAACTTTAGTACTTTTTGGTAATAATATTTAAATTTAAAAAAATGTTGTAATTGATAAAATATGATATCATATATATGTAATAATAACAATATTCAATGAATTGTTAAATATTTTCTCTAAAAATAAAAAATTACAATAAAAGGAGGTTGTGGGGAATAATACGATATAGTGTAACACTTGTGATAATAGAATATGAAAATATTTAATTTTTTATTTCAAAAATTCCACTCACCAAACATATAAACACAGACGATCCTTGGTTGGTAAAACCACTATATGGGGTAAATCAATTGTTTGTTTTTATAATTCCCTTTTTGAACCTCTACGGTTAGATATAATAATGATACTCTCTTTCTAATTTAACTTATGGTTACCCAAGTGGAGTTAAATGTAAATAACACTTGAACAAAAAATTACAAGGTTTGATGTAAAATATAATTCATTAGCATGATTGGTTAGTCATACAAATCATGAATTCACTAATATATATGCATGCGGTTTCAACCAAGGGACACCCTAGTTCTCCCAACATATCAACCCAATGTGTTCCATATCATTAGTCCTATGTGAGAGTCTGTAACTTCACACTACCAATAATAATTATTGATATAGAATTAAAAGATCTATTTATGATATTGGATTCTTCTACGCCACTCATAAAATGATCAACCGACAAGAAAAATCATGATAAATATGTCTAATCATGTATATAACATTTAATAAAATTTTAGTTTCCAATTTTGATCTAAACTACTCATAACAAAACTCACTCAAAATAATTTATAATGTGGATTTTCCTCTTTTTTTAATACCCAATCTTTAGATTTTATCCACCAAAAAAATTGATTCATATTCTTTCATTTATTTCCATCATTGATACTTTTGATATATCTAGAACAAAATTATTTATTACACTTTCTCGTAGTATTTTTATGGTCTGTCAATATTTCCACTCCTTTACCACAATACCATCTCATTTATATTAAAAAATAATGTTTGTAAAAATAGATTGAAAATTAGGATTTTTAATACATCCTTTATCATTGATAGCTACATCGATTTCCTTTGTCAAACTATAACTTGATTACAAGTTTGTAATTATCATTTAAATAAATTAAAATCTAGTATTGTCTAGCTTTTTCATTATCTAATGAATCAGATATTTAAATCTTCAAAATCAACCACAAAATATTCATTATTCAAACCATGTGGAATCTCCAATAATATTTTTAGGAACTCATAATGACTACATGGATGTTCTGGATTTCAATGTGGAATTCATCTAACTATTTATATTTTTCTTTAGCTGGTGTTCCACCATATTCGCATTGTATTGTGATCATCTGATTTATCAAACATTTGAATCCTTGATGAATATTGCATCAGCGTCGCTATGAATTCAAAATTCTATAATTAATCAATTTCTTATTTCATATGACTTTTTATTTTGTAAAAATGAAAAATTTAAACAATCTATGAGGTCATATGAATTCAAAATTTATACAGTATGACATCTCAAAGTCAAAAAATATCATCAGTAAAGTCACACAGTAAAAGTAAAATATTAAAAACTTATATGATCTATTAAATAAATTTATACCATCTCATCAATTTCCAATGAAATGACATAACATATTAATATCCTCTAAAATCTACATAAAATAGAAAAAAAATCTCATATATAAATCACTGAATTCATACATTTCCTTCCAAATCATATACTTATACCTATAATCGAGGACTCAATTTATTGGAACCATAGTATTCTCAATCCAACTGCATGAAATATAAAACTTATTTAAACACCTTAATATCCTTCATATTATCATTAGAGTAACTCCTTTACATTTTAATTATTTATATATCATTTCACCTCATCATCTCAATAAATCTAAACCCATTATACATCCCCTTTTACAAACTGTACTATCCCTTTTATCCACATTCACAAAACAAATCAATGTCCCTTCCATATATATCATGGTATTATTTTCATAATCTATCAAAAAATCTCTCTTACATGAATGAAAATAAAAAATAAAACACATAACATGATTCATTGAAATGGATCATTCAAATTGTGATTTCAATTTTCATCTTTGAATCTCTATTTATAAGCTTGAATTCCTTCTCATGAATAATATTTACATCTAGATCTCCCTTTTATGTACAACAAGGATGAATTAATAAATGCCTCCATTCCCCACAACTTTCATTCATCGAGAACATATTTACTGCCCCCCCCCCACCACAATAATAACTATACATATTGACAGTAAATAAAATTCATTCATGGAAACCAGGGGCACATTAATCACCCTATAAATATATTGGAAATAAAAAAAATATACCTGAAGAACTTATGTGTTTCTTATACCATTATTGAATATAAATATAATAAAAAATTTAGGTCCTATTAGTTTGAGTATAAATTCAAGGGGAACATTTCTGACTAGAAAATAAAACCACAAATTAAAATGACCAATTACAAATAAAATGATTTTAATATGGAAAAAATAAAGAGATAAATTATATAATTATTTGAGATAATATCAAATGTAATTAAGGATGTAAACAAAGCAGAAAACATAGTTATTTAATATATGAACATTATTCATACACGTATTGGGTGATACAATGTATAAAATAAAAAAGGCATGAAATCCAATTTAATAAAGTGTTTCAAAATGAAACACATTGTTCTCCCATATCTCCACACCTCAAATTGTTTGATCTATCTTATTAAACATATATATTATTTTTTATCTAGAATATATCAAAATTAATTTCCATAATTTTTAAGGATCATAATGTAAAGTAACTTACCTTTCATTTTGAAGGATATATCATGAAACCAGTGGTATAAGGTTAGATGAAAGGGAATGATTTCTAAATACACTCCATTATAATTCATCTCTTTTAACTCTCTTTAATGATGAATACAATTGATTGAAAAGTGATAGAGATAAAAGGGTTGAGAATTTTAGATGGAGAAATTAAGAGTGACACTTTGGGAGGTGGACCTAAAAATTGATAGAGATTGATCATCGATTCTAGGATAGAATTGTTGGATGACAAAGTAGATTATGAAAAGCCACATATTATTACATTTTATAGGATTTAAGATGTCCCAAAACATTTTGGATCCCAACAGGTTGTTAAAAATATCCAGCAACAGTCTATAACGAGTGCGGCCCATTGAATTAATAAAAATTGACCAGAAGAATCCAAATTATGGGATAGACACCTGAAGTGAACAACTAGCTGGTAGGATCCAATTGATAATCGGATTTCGGACTAATTCCACTAGTTGGCTAGTGCACTCCAGGAGAAAAATCCCATTTACTTCCATACCACCGACTTCCTAGTATAATTGCACCCGTTATCTAGTGTTACACATACGATGGGGAACAAAATTTTGGCCTTATATCTTGCTTCATCATTATTCTATGAACCTTGAACATAAATATATGACCTCAAAACATGATCGTTGGCCTCAAAAAAATCATAAAATACACTAATAACATCTAAATGATCATTTAACATTAACATGATTCTATTATATGATGTTCTATATTAAAATGAGAACTCACTTAAATAAATTTTTTAGAAATATAGGTTGGTTTTTTAATCATTTTAACACCATTAATGAGAGGTAGTTACAACAATAACCCTATTTAGGATGATCACAAACACATAACATATAAAGGTAATGTAAATGTAACTAAATTTCTAAATAATTATTCAAATTAAATATTTATTTTCAATATTGTCAACATATTAAGTATTCAATATTTTCAAGAGAATAAATATTTAGTATTATCATGAAATTATGTATTCCAAAAAAAATCCCCTTTTTAAAAGAATTATTACATGAAATACTAACTCCACCATTATTATTAATAGACACATTAGAATAAAAATATTTGAGAATATACATAAAAATAAAGGACAATTGATAAGACATAAATACATGAATTTAATTATTTAGATTGATGATAAAACACTTAAGATAAATTCACCTCAATTTAAAAATGAAATATATGAGTTGACCATCAGATTTAAAAATATATATAAAATTTTGAAAAATAATTTTTGAAAAGATAAGAAAAATTAAATTTGAAATAATGATGAAAAAACAATGGTTAAAGATTTAACTATCACAGTAATGGTGAATTAAGATTAAGAGGGATTAACCAAGTGAAAAGAGGTAAAATATAATTAAAATTTCACTCCAATTTAGTGTTTGAGGTTTTAATCAATTTTTTTTTCTTAGCCCCACTATTATCAACTTTTGAATCCACTTTCATTATGTTACTTGTTTTCCTTTTATATTAATAAATTATATTTACTAAATTACCCATTCCCTTAACTTATAAAGGGGCCCTCCACAACCCCCATCAAGGACACACTAAAATACAAAATTCCTCTTGAATATATGATATTTTTTACTTCATATAGAATCCTCTTTTACATTCGTAGTCTTCTGGCCGCAATGTTTTTTCCTAACCCCATTATTTCTAATATGTGCATCATGAAAAAGTTCAAATTCAAAAATTATGTAAAAATCACCCCATAATCATTTTCCAGTACTATATTTATCCTATAATCCTATATTACGAACTATAAAATTATAACATCATTATTAATAATATTGAAAAAATATTTTTATTCAAAAAACATTATCTAAACATTAACCTTAGACAAACAATAACACCATTCAGACTTATATGCCGACTACTGCATCCATAGATCAACACGTGTCATTTTTCTTCACCTCCATTCATGGATTGTTAAAAATTGGTATTTAATTGAATAATATTGTGTTTATGACATGAATGAGATTTTGAAATAAAAAATAACTTATTACCATTCTCTCGTTCTATAGAAAATTAATACATCATTCATGTGTGTGTGTGGCCTACCACCTCAATGTAGAAACATTTTTCTCATCATCACAATAAAAAGATTATTCAAATATTAATTGTTTCCAAATAGAGAATATATCAATTAAATTATTGAGGATATAAAAGTGTTATATTAATATGTTACTTGATATTAATATAATATCTTTCAATCATTAAGAATTACCTTAATATGATAATCATCAATTCATTCATCCTAAATAATAAGTTAAACATTCATGGAATTAAATTTTATCTTTATAAATAATTTTTTAAAAGATATTATAAGTTAATTTTATGATATAGATATTATGAAATTTTTTTTATGAAATTAAATATCATCATCATTATTACAAAACCCCTTTATTGAAATAAAAACCACTAACATCTAATGATGAGAATAAATATTAATGATGTAATGAAAAAATAATTATTGATTACAAAAAAGTGAAAAAAATTTATAGATAAGAATAATTTTCTAAAATATATAATTATTATAATTATTTTAATTATAAAAGATATTAAAGATCACTTATGGATGGTGGGAATTAAAGTAAATATTTACTTTTAAATTTTCATTCCATAAGGCATGTTTTCAATTTAATTACATTAATTTATATTATATCACGTTAAAAATTCCCCATAAATTATATTCAAAGTATTAATGTTTCTATCATGGGATATATAATTATTTCTATTAATCCATGCTTCCAATAAATTTTATTCAATTGTTTCCAAATTTATATTATGTTTCTCATCTCATTTTTTGTTTATTGAGACGTAATCTATATCCATTTATTTTGTTCTTTTTTATGGTGAATATAATTTTAATGGATGTACATTTATCATACATTCATTGATTATAAAATTTATTATATGTCCATATAATTTACTATCATTCATTTAATTTTTGTTCATGAGTTACCAAATCCAACTTTTTTTGTCCCCACAATCATTTTTAAATAGTGATTGCTTTTGAATATTAATAAAAACAATGAATTTATTGGTAATTATTTTATAAAAATAAACCATTTTATCCTTATATATTTATTTACATGGTTTTACATATCCTATCTCAAATTTATTTCCATAGGTATATAATTTAACTAATTTTATGCATGATATTCATATTGAACTTGAATACTATTTAATGATTGAAATATTCCTCCTATATTTCTATATTAATTTTTTGGATTACATTATCAATTATTCAATAATTTATTAAATAAATTTTCAAAAAATTATATTATTTGAAATAGTTTGGATAATTTTATTTGATGTTTTCCACATGGTTAGTTTTGAGATCAGCTTATATTTTAATATTTTTGTTATGAACAAATTTTTTATTTTTTATAGCCATTATTTATTATGATTCATTATATATATGATTTAAAATAATTTTCAAACAAATTTAATTTTTTATGATTTTGAAAGGATATGTAAATATTAGTATATTTTTTAATAGTAAAATATTCAATTTACAATTAAATTCATCCTTTAAGAAATTATTTTAAATGCATTTGAATTTAAGAGAGTCGTGGTCAATGCATTTATTTCTTCTAAGAGAAAATTAAATTTTCTCTTGTAAAATTTGTTTTCTGAGAACCCATATTAGTTTTAAAGAATAATTTTTGTAAATTTCTATCAATATCGATGTATTTTTTGTTCAAGAGATCACTTATAAGAAGATTTCATAGATTTCAAAAATTATTATTTCTAATTGTTTTTAAATTTGATATTTCTGATAATATTGAAAGGAAATTTCTAATATATGAAAATATTGTTTGAAATTGTTTATGTTACACCTAGGATATGTTCTAATGATTTTATCAAATTTCTTTATTTTGATGTCATATAATGATGAAGTTTTATATTTATTACCAAGAATACAATTTTGGTCCCATAATAGACATTGTTTATTAATATTGTCTACATTATTTATATTGATTTATTATGATCATGTTTTCTTAATGATTAATTGGTGAAGTTATTGATATCCTATATATTTTTATTTAAATATATAAATTTATTGATTTGTGAGGTTTGTTTATTTTAAAATGAGTTATTAATTTTTTCATTCTTAGAGTGAATGCATTGAAAATAGTATGTAATGGTGGGGATTGATATTAGATATCCCATTATTTTATTGGTTGTTTTCATGAGATAAAATTGTAATGACCCGAATCCGGAGCCCCTCCACTGGTGCCCCATACCCGGTTTGCCACATGACCTCAAGCACGTTTCCGCAAATGCCAGAGGCTGCCGATGAGCAGTGAGGGCCTTGGTGTGTCGGTGACGAAACTATTCCCTCATTCGGTAAAGTATACAGTGGAAAAGAAAAACAACCAGACACAATAGAAGGAACAATCAACAACATACAACAATTGAAGTTAATAGTGGAAGCAATGAATACATAATGATAATGCAACATGGTACATATGTCTATGGAAAGTGGTAAACAAACCAACGTGTTGAAGTAAAATTGAAAACAAAGTGCAAAAGAAAACAAAGTAAACACCTCAGCATCGCAAGACTTGGCTTGGTCCCATGCTCTCTAGCTCTAGTGAATCAAGAACCTGAAGTAGAAGGGAGCTTTCCCTTATCTATACCTATAGTAACACAGTTTTTTTGGGCCCAAAAGCATGGCCCAAATAGGGTGTGAGATACAATCCCAGTAGGAAATCACCTAAAGATCTGTGCCTAACAGTCAATGAACACATGGCAGTAATTTAACAAGAAGCATTAGACAGAAACACAAGCAGCTACAATTTACAGTTCTATCAAAAGAACTGCACAAGTAAATAACCAGCAACAAAAGAAAAAGGTAATGCTCTGGGTAGCTCTCAAATCCTAACCCTTATGGTTTAACCTATAATTACTAGAAACCCTCTAGGTGGCACACACAGTCTCACACCTCTGGTTCAGTTGTGAAACTAATAGACTCTTTGGAGAAGCACTAACAGGAAATTCCCCCTCTAGTATCGTATCATACTTAAGGATCTCTGGGGAAGAACTCAACGTCAATTCCCCATGTGGCCCGTGTCGAGGAACTACAGTCTCTCTGAGGAAGCACTCATCGTCAATTCCCCCTATGGTCTCACATCATATTTAAAAGACACTCTGGAGAAGCCCTTCCGTCAATTCTCCCTTTGGTCTACTACTCTAGGTTCTCACAGTCCTGAGTGAAAGATAAAACATGCACAACATGCATGTATCGTCCATGTAAACCTCAAGAACTACTTCGCTATCATTCTAAAGCTCAACAATAATAAAGGAGCAGTTCCACTATCCTACGGCTAGGCATGAAAACTGGAAAAATGCCAAATAGGCAGAACAAACATGGAAAGGCATCCTAAGCACAAAATAAATTACTCTACTTACAAGAATAAACCTCTACTACAGCAATCAAGCAAAGCAGGAAAACACCAAGGGAAAAACAGGAAACCCACAATTCCCCGCCCAAGGGAATTTGTGGAATTTGCAAAAAATACTCATCGAAATTCAAAAGAAAGGCACAAACCACCTACCTCGATCCTTGGAGTTCGATATATGTGAATCATGACATCTGATTCTCCTTAGAATGTCGTAGATCTGGGAAAATGCACAAAAAACTCAACCCACGATAACTCATAAACAAAGAGGAATTAGAAAACAAATCTCAAGCAGAAGGAACATCTTACCGCTGCAATTCCAACACAATCGACCATGATTGAATCGGAGAACGAATGAAGGGGTGGGAGATCCTCAAATATTCAGCCGTACGGGTCACTTTCGGACGAACGTGACCTAGAAGGAGGTTATTCTGTACGTTAGGTTCCACCCCGGTTCATTTAGAGAAAAAAAACAGTACACGGCGTGTACTTTTGGAGTACACGACGTGTACTAGGTATTTTCCGTACTCCACCAAAATCGGCATCCACGTCACCCCTACACACCATGTCTGTGGCCAGGACATGACCAACACATGGCTTCGAGTCGGGGAAGAGTACATTGTGTGTACTAAGAAAGTACACGGTATGTACTTTGAAAAATTCTAGAATGTTCATTTTTTTTAAAAACACTAGAAAAAGGAAAAACATACATGAAATGAAGATCCTGGTTCTTACAAACTCCCCCCCCCCCTAAATGAAATTTGCCCCCGAATTTCCCTGAGGTTTCGTAGAAGAAGGATCCCCAAATAGCTTCGGCCACTGCGATTGTACATCGGTCTCCCTTTCCCAGGTATCGTCTTGTACTCGCCAGTGCTTCCATAGCACTCGTACCATAAGAAAAAATTTCCCACAGAGAATCTTCGTACTACGATCAACAATCCAGATAGGATGCTCCTCTAACGATGTGTCCGCTTCATGTTCAACCTCTTCAGGCTGAAATACATGAGATGGGTCTGAAAAGTAACATCGGAGCTGAGAGATGTGGAAGACGTCGTGCATGGCCCGATACCTCTGCGTTAGCTGCAACTGATAGGCGACCGGTCCAACTCTCTCCAAAACCTCAAACGGCCCGATGTACCGCCGTGAAATCTTACCCTCTCCCCGAATCCTTTTGTGTCCCAACCTTGGTGCGACATGCATGAAAACCTGATCCCTGAACTTGAACTCCAAAGGTCATCTCCACTGACTAGCATAAGACTTCTGTCGAGATTGTGCTGTAGCCATCCTCTTCCGAATCTGCTCTATCTACTCTGAGGTCTCATAAACGAGACGAGGTCCCAGCAAAGCTGCCTCTCCAACCTCCAACCAGTAAAAGGGTGATCGGCATGGCCTACCATACAAAGCCTCGTATGGAGCCATGTGAATGGTCGCCTAGAAACTGTTATTGTAGTAGAACTCTACCAGGGGAATATACTTCTCCCAGGAACTACCAATGTCTAGAATGCTGGCTCAGAGCATATCCTCAAGCACCCGGATCGTGCGCTCGCACTGGCCATCAGTCTGGGGATGGTATGTTGTACTCAAAAGTATGTGTGTGCCCAAGGCCATCAGAATTCCCTGTCAAAAAATGAGAGGTAAAGCGCAAATACCTCTCTGAAACAATGATGTGTAGAACTCCATGCAGACAAACGATCTCTCAGATGTAAAGTCGTCCTAGATAATCAACACTGAAGGGCTCCTTGATCAGCAAGAAGTGAGAAACCTTCGAGAGCCTATCGATAACAACCCAAACAATATCATTTCCCCGAGGCATCCTTGGAAATCTGGTCACGAAGTCCATGGAAACATTGTTCCACTTCCACTCTGGAATGGGTAACTGTTGTAAAAGGCATGTTGGTCGCTGATGCTCCACTTTCACCTGCTGACAAGTAGAACATCAAAATGAAAAAACAAGCAACATCTTTCTTCATACATGGCCACCAATACTGGTGATGAAGATCCCGATACATCATGGTGACCCCAAGATGAACTACCCCATTATAGGAATGAAAATCCCGCATCAACTCCCCGCGTATGTCTGCTAGCACCCAAACGCATCCTTGGAAATGCATGATCTCATCCTCTCCCACTATCCATCCAGGAAGAGGCTCATCGCCTGACACACCCTCCCATAGGACTAAGCCTTCTGAGTCTAATAGAAGCCTCATTCATACCTGATTGAGAAGTGTATAGATAACAGCTACAGAAGACAGGAAAGTCTATCTCTGTCTGTCATGCAACTCTAGATGCATCTTAGAGAACAGATCCATGAGCTTCCACTCACTGTTGGCCTCCTAAACTACCTGAATCTGAGTTCTACTGCTCAACACATCTATCACTGCATTGCCTTTCCTCAACGTATAGGCATGCTCGATATCAAAATATGGAAGATAATCGACCATCCTGCGCTGTCTCAGATTCATATCACGCTGAGTGAAAATGCACTTGAGACTCTTGTGGTCGGTGAAGACCACAAAGTGCTCTCCTAGCAGATAGTGTCTCCAATAGCGTAAGGCATGAACAACAGCTGCAAACTCTAGATCGTGCGTTGGGTAGTTCCTCTCATGCGTCCTCAACTGCCGAGATCCGTACACAACGACTCCATCTCCCTGCATAAGCACAACTCCTAGTCTGATACCTTAACCATCACAATAAACAGTGTAGCTCTTGCCTGGCTCTATAAAGACTAGTATCGGTGCTGAAGTCAACCTCCCATTCAGCTCCTGAAAGGATGACTTGAAAGTATCAGATCATAAGAACTTCGACCCCTTCTTGGTCAGACCTGTCAATGGTAATCCTAGATGAGAAAAGTCCTGAATGAAGCGTCTGTATTATCCAGACAGCCCTAGAAAACTCTGTACTTCAAAGACGTTCTTCGGCTGCTCCAAGGAAACTACATCTCTCACTTTCTCTTGGTCCACATATACTCCTGCCTCTGAGATGACGTAACCTAAGAAGTGAATCTGATCCATCCAGAAGTGGGACTTTGTGATTTTAGCATAGAGTCGATTCTCTCTCAATGTACTAAGAATGATCTCAAGATTTTTGGCCTGGTCGTGTCGAGTGTGAGAGTACACCAAGATATTGTCCACAAAGACCACGCCGAAAGAATCCAAGTAAGGGTGGAACACTTAGATAATCAGTGCCATGAAAACTGCCAGCGCGTTTGTGAGACCGAATGTAACAGCCCGAGATTTTATGAAAAATATTTTATTAATGTCTTGTGTTATACGCTACACCAAAAGGAGCTTTCACAATACACATCTCTGACCTGGCTTGAATTATATGCAATCGTGACCTTCCACGATAGCGTGTGTTGTACGCAACACCGAGTTTCGCTAAACAACGATATGCTATTAAGATATTATTAAAACTAGCCGTTATGAATAGTAATAACCACCTTTTGAAGTTTTGTAAACTTTATTTTTCAAAATGGAATACATTTTTGGATTCGTAATATCGAAATTAGCTTAGGGTGAAATTTTGGAACTTTTCGGATAACTTTCATATTCTGATGAATAGTGAAAATTACTAAATTTTAATTAAAAACAACTTTTTTTAATCGAAATAATTAATAGTGATAAATTATTAATTTGATGGTTTTAAAGTATATTTAGAATATATTTTTACAATTTAATACAATGTTGGTCATTGGATGTAATTTCACATTTAAACCAGTTATAAACTAGTGTCAATCTTTTGATAGTTATTATCTCTTAAAAACACGCTATTTGTTTTGACGACGAGAATTAATTTTTAAATTAGTTAATGCAACTGATATGTTTTGAATTTGGTAAAATAGACATCATTTTTGAGTTCATAATATCAAATATATCTTAGGCCTAATTTTTGGTATTTTTCTGAAAACTTTCAATTTTCGATGAATAGTGAAACCACTAAGTGGTAGGTTAAAAACTGAATTTTGCATAAAACATAATTTTACCGCTTCTGTGAATGGAATTTCGAAAATCCGACAGACACGGTTAATATAAAGGACTAAAATGTGGTTCAATGAGATGAAAATAATTTTTGGTGAATAGTAACTTTTTACTTTTTTTTACCACGGTTAATAGTAAATAGGGTAACTAAGGGTAAATATGATATTACTATTACCCTAACACATGTCCTAATTCTATTGGATAAGTGTAATTCGACCAAAAACAACCTTATTTATATAATATGACCATTTAGGTCCACTTGGATTAGATTATGTCATTTATTATTAATTTATTTAATGAATAGTTAAAATAGTTAAAATCAAAGTTTAATAACTAAAACATTTTTAATATGGGGTTATACATAAGATAAATTAGACTATAAATATTCATTAGGAATCTAAAAGGATTTACTACATAATTATATTTTATTTATAATTTTTAAACTTTAAATAAATTAATTTATTTATGACACAACGATGATGCAGTAATTACATTTTTAATGTAATATTAACATAATTGATGTTATAAATGCTCAAATGAATGTAATTTTAGACTTTTTATGAATTCCAATAATTTTCTAGGTTACTATGATATATTATTGTTGATTTAATCAACTTTTTTCGAACATATAATTCTGTTATGACTTTCACAAAAATCATATATCAAATAGTGTCAAAATTGACACAAAATAGTTTTTAAATCAAATATTATATTATTAATTGTTATTTTATTCCTAAAAATCTAAGGATCGTCCAAATGACTTAGATAATGATATATATATTAATAATAAACAATTTGGGGTTCGTTTGGCATGTTATAGTAAGTGTATTAACCATATAGTGAAAGAAAACAAAAAGACACGGTAAAAGTTAAATTATTTAACTTAGAGTTAAATCTAATTGATAAGGTTAAAATAATACCCTAAACTTGTCTAAATCCTATTGGTTGATAGGATTTCGACCCATACCAACTTTATCTTCGAAATAATACCCTTTGGAACCATTATAAACCGATTTTGACATTAATATAAAATAATATTTTGAGGTATTCCTAAGGTGCCTCTCTCCTCCCTTATAAAAGGACACCTCCCCCCCCTCCTCCACACACCAATTTGAGCACTCAAGCTCGGCCAACCCCTGCAAAAATCTCTTCTCCAATTCCCTAGCAACATCCTAGATGTTCTGGTCTTCCTCAAAGACCAATTTTAGTGCCCTAAGAGGAGGTCTCAAAGAGGCGCTTCAAAGAAGAGGTAATTACTGTTACCAATTCTTTCATCTTTATTTTTTCTTCCACTTATTCTTCTTAGGTTGTTTCATTATGAAGTAATAACATCAGTATCACTAATATACTGATATGTTATTTTAAGTATGAAACAACCCTATTTCACCATCTATCCATCCTACGGAAAAAGAAATCACCGTGCGTGCGTACGTACAGAATACCGTCTCCACGCCGTGGTGTAATCTATTTTCCACCACCACCTTACATGGATGGGTATAATGGTGTAAAGAATAACTATACATAGTTATTACAACATCATATTGATTCTGATATATTGTATAATCCACTCCAATTCAATTCAGTATTTATGTAAATGATATCATCGCTCGTGCGTACGTACGGACTACCGTCTCCACGACGCGATGAGATTCATTCTCCATGTTAACCATTTAAGAATGATTATAAAGTATATATAAGAAATAATAATGAAATATATGACATTATAAAGATACTGGATTTATGTATATATATATATATATGTATTTCATCTACTTACTTCCATTTCTAGACAATAAGGAAACGAAAACAGCGTTCATGCGTACGTACGGACTACCATCTCCATGAACGGTGTATTTCTTTCCATTTACTGATTTATTATATATATGTATATTATGAATATATATATATATATATATCATGCTTTATATTCTGGAATTAAGTAATCATGATCTAAGTAATCATATGAATAATTACAAGTCAAAACACGGACGACAAATGAAACAATTTTACCCAAAACGCTCTTTAACATGGAATTTACAAAATAACGGGTAATATAATGTCATAAGTGAACCATATATGATATAATAACAATAAATATGATTCTATAATAAGTCAATGACATTATTTAAATCATTATACTGGAGGTTCGGACACTTACTAAACAAATCGGACCTAAGGTAAGGGAAATATCACAATCTCATTTTTATCCGAGATTGTTTATTCGTAAGTATTTACTGGGGTGTATTTTACCATCCACATCCATGTTTCATAAATATGTAATATTATTTCCATCCACCTACAATTGTTTAAATCCATTTTTACCCTTCGGTGAGTTTTTAGTAAAAGAAATGAAAGGAAACTTTTGTCATTTTTCGTACGAGGTACTTTTTGACTTTTCCGACAAAAGTACGAAGAATGTTTTTTTTAACTTATACGGCATGAATGGATTTTTAAAACATTATTTCCAAGAATATTCCTTTACAAGTTTTCAAGTTTATTTTTAATCAAATTATTTTATTTTAAAGTTGTATGACATGTTATGAAAGGAAAAATGTTTTTGAAGAAGAAAGGATATTTTCCACAAGAATGGAGTTCAAGTGTTTTATCAAAATTATTTTCCATCTAAGATAATAAAGGGTTCTGTTTTTATCCCTATTATTAAATTGATTTGATCCTGTTGTGATGTAATTATTTTTATGAATTCCTTTATCTTATATGAATTGATTTATGATGTCATGATGTTTCAAGAATCCCATTTTTGTTACATGTGTTATGCGATGATGTCTGTTTTATGATTATGTAGCACACATAAGAAAGGATTCATTATAAGATGGGTGGGACCTATATCTACCTCCAATGCATTGGGTAAAGATTTTATATCTCATGATATAGACATGACTGGAATGGTAGTTTATACCGGTTCAGTGAAACAGGACTGAAACGAGGGTTACTCGATTCAGAAAGGGACTTTGTCCACTAAGATAGTCTTGGAAATGAGTCTTGACTAACAAGAAATGATTCTCTATGATTATGTGTGTATGCCACAAAGTTTCATGGTTTAAGTTATGATTATTGGGATTTCATTTCACTACTATGATTTATCCCATGTTATAAAATAATGCTCTCTTTTTCAGGTTAAGATTTCCAAAAGTTATGTTCTTATGAATATGATGTGATTGATTTTTCTTTTTTATACCCTTACTGAGCATTTGAGCTCACCCTTTTATGTTTTCTTTTCCCCAGGATATAAAGAAAAGTTTTAGGTAAAAAAAGGGAAGATCTTTATAGGAGATATTGAAGATCTTTCACCACGATTAGAAGATTACGTTCCGAGTTTCCAAAGACACTAAACTATTACGATCCTTGTGTGTGTGTGTTTTTGTTATGTACTAAGTATTCCGGAAAAGTAATATAAAGTCTATGTACGATAAGCTTCGGGTCTCTACAGTTGGTATTAGAGGAAAGGTTTAGTCAACCTTTGGAAACTCGGATGCGAAAACGCTAGTGAGATCCCTAGAGATATTTCTAACGTATGTCTAGGGATGTCCCTAAGGATAAGTATACGTATAGGATATAATCCTAGAACTACGATAACGATCTTATAATTTAACCTAAGATGTTAGATATTAAGGGTACTCCCCCTTTACTATGTTGTTTTCCCAAGCATTATTTTTCCACTCACACTATTCTGTTTGGGTTTTAGAAAATGGCTGGAAACAAGATGATTCACAATAATGGAGGATATGATGGACAATGGAATGATATTCATCATGAGAAACCAAATGAAATGGGATTTGGATGTCCAAACATCATTATTATGCCGAATCAGCAATCTCATAATATGATCAATAAAGTAAAATTTGGTATGTTTCCTGACTCGACTAATAAGAGAAAGATGGAGTTCCATGATGATCATAGAGGAAAGAAAGTTCAATTTCCCCTATGTAAATCATGTGGGAAGAGGCATCAAGGAGAATGTTTCAAGGGAACTGGAAGATGCTTTGGGTGTGGAAAAGTAGGACACAAAGCAAGTAAGTGCAAAGGAAAAGGGTTGGTTAACACCATGGATGAGGATAATGGTATTGCTACGACATCAAAAATGGTTAAGTGTTTTAAATGTGGAATGTATGGGCATTATGAAAACAAATTCCCTAAGGGAAAGACTCATGAATAGAATCAGTATGGTCATATGGGTAGTGTTTATGTGGATGATGATGAAGAGACTACAAATGATATGTGAGATGAAAGAATTTTTGAAGCTCGGTCAATGGTTTAAGAATGTAGTGGAATGATTACATGTTTATCATGTGTAATTTTGTATAAGTAATCTCATGCTACTATGGAATAAAGAGACATCTATGGATTGTTACACTGTTGTCTTTCCTTGTGTTTTGAAAGTGTATGATTAATGTTACCAGTATCCATGAAAGTTTATTCAGATATTTTTGGAATGTAGATGATATGCGCATAATGAAGGGATAAGGAGAAAATTAAATGTTTGATAGTATTCATGAGCTCATGATTTATATAAGGACTAAGTGATATCATGGTTTGAGTATATAGAATTTTGAGGATTTTGGTATGTGGAATGTGTTAACTTTAAACTGCATTCATGTTTTCACTAAGGTATTCAAGAGAATACATGATTAAGGACTTTGAATGTTTGGAATGTGACCAACAAAACATATCTTATGATATATGGGGATCAACGATGGTATTAAATCTCTGGTAATCGTTTTCACAATGTTATGAGAGTGGACTGCAGTATTATGGATAAGCCTAAATATTGAAATGGATTATGATGGAAATAAGTGAGTATTGTTTAAGGATAGAAGTTTTTTTTCGATATTATTGATGGGATGTTATAGTAATGTAGTTTTAGAAAAAGGACAACCTACAGGACGGGTGACAGCCCATCGCGTCGGACAAGGCTGTGGAAATCGAACCCACAACCGAAGTGCGACTGGCCTTTATCGCCTACCACTGGCCTACCGGAAGTCCCTGTTTAATAGAAACTAGTTTTATTATATTAAGCAGTATGATATATGAAGTATAAGTCCATTTTAGGAAGCATATGTGATTAATCTCACTATAGATCGACTTATGTATATAATTTTTGCTAACCTTTTGTTTGAGACAGATGGAATGACCCGTCATTCTATCACATGATCTGCTAACACTTCACGAATAACAAATTCAACTTCATTTATTTAAGAGATGAAGTGGAAATTGTTCAAGGCATGAACAATAGTGAGATTGTACCAAAATAAAGAAAGTATTTATTCTAATTCAAATTTTCAACTTTAGGGAAATGATCTTGAAAACCAAAAATGTTATCCTAGTGATCTTATACCTGATGAATCATATGGTACCTTAGATCGTCACAAATTTATGGATTTGTGATTACTGGATTTTCCATAGCCATGTTCTCTACCACTCTCCATCAGAACATGATGGTTAGATTTCTCTTCCATATTCATATTTTCACCTATGTGGAAACCCAGTGATTAGTTTATTTGGGTAACCGTTACATTTCATACTTTAGTTTTTAAAGCCAAGTTTTGGTATTCCTTTTTACGATGTGGGTTTCTATTAAAGAAACTTTCGAATAGTAAACCATTTATAACCCCGACGAATTTCAAGGGCGAAATTCATTTTAAGGGGGGTAGAATGTAACAGCCCGAGATTTTATGAAAAATATTTTATTAATGTCTTGTGTTATACGCTACACCAAAAGGAGCTTTCACAATACACATCTCTGACCTGGCTTGAACTATACGCAATCGCGACCTTCCACGATAGCGTGTGTTGTACGCAACACCGAGTTTCGCAAAACAACGATATGCTATTAAGATATTATTAAAACTAGCCATTATGAATAGTAATAACCACTTCTTGAAATTTTGTAAATTTTATTTTTCAAAATGGAATTCATTTTTGGATTCCTAATATCGAAATTAGCTTAGGGTGAAATTTTGGTACTTTTCGGATAACTTTCATATTCTGATGAATAGTGAAAATTACTAAATTTTAATTAAAAACAACTTTTTTTAATCGAAATAATTAATAGTGATAAATTATTAATTTGAGTGGTTTTAAAGTATATTTAGAATATATTTTTACAATTTAATACAATGTTGGTCATTGGATGTAATTTCACATTTAAACCAGTTATAAACTAGTGTCAATCTTTTGATAGTTATTATCTCTTAAAAACACGCTATTTGTTTTGATGACGAGAATTAATTTTTAAATTAGTTAATGAAACTGATATGTTTTGAATTTGGTAAAATAGACATCATTTTTGAGTTCATAATATCAAATATAACTTAGGCCTAATTTTGGGTATTTTTCTGAAAACTTTCAATTTTCGATGAATAGTGAAACCACTAAGTGGTAGGTTAAAAACTGAATTTTGCATAAAACTTAATTTTACCGCTTCTGTGAATGGAATTTCGAAAATCTGACAGACACGGTTAATAACAAGGACTAAAATGTTGTTCAATGAGATGAAAATAATTTTTGGTGAATAGTAACTTTTTACTTTTTTTACCACGGTTAATAGTAAATAGGGTAACTAAGGGTAAATATGATATTACTATTACCCTAAAACATGTCCTAATTCTATTGGATAAGTTTAATTAGACAAAAAAAAACCTTATGAATATAATATGACCATTTAGGTCCACTTGGATTAGATTATGACATTTATTATTAATTTATTTAATGAATAGTTAAAATAGTTAAAATCAAAGTTTAATAACTAAAACATTTTTAATATGGGGTTATACATAAGATAAATTCTACTATAAATATTCATTAGAAATATAAAAAGATTTCCTACATAAAGATATTTTATTTATAATTTTTAAACTTTAAATAAATTAATTTATTTATGACACAACGATGATGCAGTAATTACCCTTTTAATGAAATATTAACATAATTGATGTTATAAATGCTCAAATGAATGTAATTTGAGACTTTTTATTAATTACACTAATTTTCTAGGTTAATATGATATATTAGTGTTGATTTAATCAACTTGGATCGAACATATAATTCTGTTATGACTTTCACAAAAATCATATATCAAATAGTGTCAAAATTGACACAAAATAGTTTTTAAATCAAATATTATATTATTAATTGTTATTTTATTCCTAAAAATCTAAGGTTTGGCCAAATGACTTAGATAAGGATATATATATTAATAATAAACAATTTGGGGTTCGTTTGGCATGTTATAGTATGAGTATTAACCATATAGTGAAAGAAAACAAAAAGACACGGTAAAAGTTAAATTATTTAACATAGAGTTAAATCTAATTGATAAGGTTAAAATAATACCCTAAACTTGCCTAAATCCTATTGGTTGATATGATTTCGACTCATCCCCACTTTAGCTTCGAAATAAGACCCTTTGGAACCATTATAAACCGATTTTGACATTAATATAAAATAATATTTTGAGGTATTCCTAAGGTGCCCCTCTCCTCCCTTATAAAAGGACACCACCTCCCCCTCCTCCACACACCAATTTGAGCACTCAAGCTCGTCCAACCCCTGCAAAAATCTCGTCTCCAATTCCCTATCAACATACTAGAGGTTATGGTCTTCCTCAAAGACCAATTTTAGTTCCCTAAGAGGAGGTCTCAAAGAGGCGCTTCAAAGAAGAGGTAATTACCGTTACCAATTCTTTCATCTTTATTTCTTCTTCCACTTCTTCTTCTTAGGTTGTTTCATTATGAAGTAATAACATCAGTATCACTCATATACTGATATGTTATTTTAAGTATGAAACAACCCTATTTCACCATCTATCCATCCTACGGAAAAAGAAATCATCGTGCGTGCGTACGTACGGAATACCGTCTCCACGCCGTGGTGTAATCTATTTTCCACCACCACCTTACATGGATGGGTATAATGGTGTAAAGAATAACTATAAATAGTTATTACAACATAATATTGATTCTGATATATTGTATAATCCACTCCAATTCAATTCAATATTTATGGAAATGATATCATCGCTCGTGCGTACGTACGGACTACAATCTCCACGACGCGATGAGATTCATTCTCCATGTTAACCATTTAAGAATGATTATAAAGTATATATAAGAAATAATAATGAAATATATGACATTATAAAGCTACTTGATTTATGTATATATATATATATGTATGTCATCTACTTACTTCCATTTCAAGACAATAAGGAAACTAAAACAGCGTTCATGCGTACGTACGGACTACCGTCTCCATTAACGGTGTATTTCTTTCCATTTACTAATTTATTATATATATGTATATTATGAATATATATATATATCATGATTTATATTCTGGAATTAAGTAATCATGATCTAAGTAATCATATGAATAATTACAAGTCAAAACACAGATGACAAATGAAACAATTTTACCCAAAACGCTCTTTAACATGGAATTTACAAAATAACGGGTCATATAATGTCATAAGTGAACCATATATGATATAATAAGAATAAATATGATTCTGTAATAAGTCAATGACATTATTTAAATCATTATACAGGAGGTTCGGACACTTACGAAGCAAATCGGACCTAAGGTAAGGGAAATATTACAATCTCATTTTTATCCGAGATTGTTTATTCGTAAGTATTTACTGGGGTGTATTTTACCATCCACATCAATGTTTCATAAATATGTAATATTATTTCCATCCACCTACAATTTTTTAAATCCATTTTTACCCTTTGGTGAGTTTTTAGTAAAATAAATGAAAGGAATCATTTGTCGTTTTTCGTACGAGGTACTTTTTGACTTTTCCGACAAAAGTACGAAGAATGTTTTTTTTAACTTATACGGCATGAATGGATTTTTAAAACATTATTTCCAAGAAGCTTACTTTAAAAGTATTCAAGTTTATTTTTAATCAACTTCATTTATTTTAAAGTTGTATGACATTTTATTAAAGGAAAAATGTTTTTGAAGAAGAAAGGATATTTTCCTCAAGAATGGAGTTCAAGTGTTTTATCAAAATTATTTTCCATATAAGATAATAAAGGGTTCTTTTTTTTATCCCTATTATTACATTGATTTTATCATGTTTTGATGGAATTATTTTTATGAATTCCTTTATCTTATATGAATTGATTTATGATGTCATGATGTTTCAAGAATCCCATTTTTGTTACATGTGTTATGCGATGATGTATGTTTTATGATTATGTGGCACACATAAGAAATGATTCATTATATGATGGGTGGGACCTATATCTCCCTCCAATGCATTGGGTAAAGTTTTTATATCTCATGAGATAGACATGGCTGAAATGGTAGGTTATACCGGTTCAGTGAAACAGGACTGAAACGAGGGTTACTCGATTCAGAAAGGGACTTTCTCCACTAAGATAGTCTTGGAAATGAGTCTTGACTAACAATAAATGATTCTCTATGATTATGTGTGTATGCCACAAAGTTTCATGTTTTATGTTATGATTATTGGGATTTCATTTCACTACTATGATTTATCCCATGTTACGAAATTATGCTCTCTTTTGCAGATTAAGATTTCCAAAAGTTATGTTCTTATGAATATGATGTGATTGATTTTTCTTTTGTATACCCTTACTGAGCATTTGAGCTCACCCTTTTATGTTTTCTTTTCCCCAGGATATAAAGAAATGTTTTAGGTAAAAAAGGGAAGATCTTTATGGGAGATATTGAAGATCTTTCACCACGATTAGAAGATTACGTTCCGAGTTTCCAAAGACACTAAACTATTACGATCCTTGTGTGTGTGTGTGTTTGTTATGTACTAAGTATTCCGCAAAAGTAATGTAATGTCTATGTACGATAAGCTTCGGGTATCTACACCGAACATCATGATTGTATACTCGTATAGACCATACCTGCTCCTAAAGGCTGTCAGAGGTATATCTGATGGTCTAACGCGCAACTGATGATAACCAGACCTCAAGTCGATCTTCGAGAACACCCGGTCACTTTGAAGCTAATCAAAGGGGTCATCGATCCTCGGAAAAGGATATCAGTACAAGACCATCAACTGGTTAAGCTTCCAATAATCCACACAAAGTCGAAGGGTACCGTCTGACTTCTTTGCAAATAGGACAGGTAAAACCTAAGGAGAAGTACTGGGTTGGATGAAACCCTTTGCCTGCAACTCCTCCAACTGCTTCTTCAGCTCTTCCAACTCAGGTGTATCCATAGTATAAGGAGGAATGGACACCGGTACTGCTCCTGGCACGGGCTCAATCAAGAATCCTACCTCATTCTCCGGAGGCAAACCTGAAAAGTCTTCTGGAAATACGTCCTTGAATCGATCCAACACTGGGGGAAGGTCCAGCTGTGGAGTCCCCTGATCATTCAGATAAATGCTAGAAAACTGGGCTATCACCCTTCACATCCCATAATGCTCGAGTCCAGCTTGACTTTCTTGAACATCACATTTTCCTGTATGAAGAAAAGATTCACCCTCTGGTGAAACGAAACTCACTCTGCGGTGATAACAGTCGATGAATGCCGAGAAGGGAACCAACCAGTCCATCCCGAGAATGACATCATAGCTTGTCATCTCTAGGACATAAGGATCCCATAAGAAATGATACCATGAAACCTCGAGAGGTCACTCTCTACACTGGCATACACTAGATATCCTCTTCCCCAAAAGTGTGTCTAGTGTCAACGAGTCGGCAGAAGAAAAGATGCAGAGCCCAAGGCTCTCCATGATAGCAATAGAGATAAAGCTATGCATAGCGCCAGTATCAAAAAGGGATGAAGATACAACTGAGGATACTAAAATCATACCTAGAACCGTATAAGGTCCGGGATCCTACTCCTAATAGGCCTTCTTCATGACGAAAGACTGGCCTGCACTGCGGCCCTGCGCCCCTGATTGACCACTCTGAGTTGGGCCTCCCTGCGGGTGTAGATGGACTGGTGGCTGACCGTCACGGCCTCGACCTCCAACTCGTCCCGAATGGCTGGAAGAACTCCAGTTCCCTGACTGGTGAGAGACTGCTGGGGCTACTCCTGAATGAGGAGTCATGGAAGAACCCCAGTCAACAGCTCCTAGTGAGAAAAACTGGCAAAAACGTTGAAGGTGACCCATCTTGCCATAAGATCGGCACTCCACGGGATCCCTCTGGCACAGCGGCCTCATGTGCCCTGACTAGACACACTGGTAGCATGTCACCTGGCTTCCGGACGATGCATCATGCTTCCTCGGGTCACCACGTGTAGCCTCTCTATGGCGCTTCTTGCTATCATCCGGAGGAAGACTAGCTCTAGAAGAAGAACCTCCCTAGTTCGTAGTACTAGAGTCTCTCATATTGTGCTCTGCAATCAGTGCCTGGTTGATGATGGAAGTAATGGAAGTTAGCTGGAAGATGTTCACTTGAGAGAGGATCTCCCTCCTGAGGCCATCCTCAAACTTACATGATATGAACACCCCACATCCATCCTGGAGGGGTGTGAAACGCTGTAGCTTGGTGAAGAGAGAGTAATACTCCATTATAGAGAGATTACCCTGCTCTAAGATCATGAACTCCCAGTCTCGATCGGCCCTCAGGGTCTCTGGATAGATGTTGTCATAGAACACGCGCTGGAACTCCTCTCAAGCCATAACCTGTTGTTGACTTTCTTGTGAGATCACGTCCTACCACCTCTTGGAGGAGTCTCAGAGCATGTAGCTGGCGATCTTTACTCGCCTCTCTAGAGGTCTCTCCAGATGGTAGAAAATGGTCATTATGGCTTCCAGCCATGACTCTGCAGCCTGAGGTCCTCATTTCCTAAAGAATGTGGGAGGATGTTGCTGCTGAAAGACTCGTGTTTGATCCTCCATAGTCATGGCAGGAGGTGGCGCTCCCTGGAGGGCCTGCATCATCCTCATGAAACCTTCCCTGAACTGCGCATGAGCACCTGCAACTGGTATAATAGCCGGTGCCAAGGCTGGACGGACTGGAGGATTGGCAGGAAGTCCCTGATCAGCCCTGTATAGCATCTGATCACTGCCTGATGACAGACATACGATAGGAGGATATCTCGGAGTCATAGCTCTGAAAGATCAAAATCACACCTTAGATTAGGAAAACAAGGACAGAGAACACTAAAGTAAAAAACGGAAACTGGGGACGGAAAACACACAAGTTTACAAAACTCGACTACACGGCGTGTATAAAAACTACACGGCATGTTTTCTCAGGCCACTGACATGGGCGTGTACTCCTTCCCTACAAGTCGGGTACACATCAAACTACACGGCGTGTTGCATCCACACACAGCATGTACTTGAAAACTGTTCCCCTGCCCAAGTCCCTTACACGGCTAACCCACCCAGTTTACTTAAAATGAGACTACACTGCGTGTTCCCTATGGACACAGCGTGTATTGGACAAGGCTTCGGCAGCCTGTGTTGTTAAACACACGGCCATCTACACGGCTGATCCATATACGGTGTGTTCTGAACAAACATGGCGTGTATAGGCAAGGTGACACCATCCCGTGTTGTTCATGACACGGCTGGGTACCTGGAAAAATACACGGCATGCTCTAAGAGTAACACTGCATGTCTGAGAGAAGGTCACACCGACCCATGTTGTTCATGACATGGCTGGGTGCCAGGAAGGGACTACACGGCGTGTTCTGTTACAACACAGCGTGTCCTACCCGGGCATCCCCGACCCGTGTTGTTAGTGACACGGCCGGTACACGGATCATTACTACACGGTGTGTACCTACCATACATGGCGTTTTCCAAAAGTTACTTTCACGACACCGTGTTCTGCTCACACTGTCAGTATCATGGCCTTAAAACTACACGGTGTGTACTAAAAAAGTACACGCCGTGTATTCTTAGTTTTTCTGGGCAGTAGCTCAGAAACTGCATAGAACCCCAGAAACACTAAAAACAAGGCAAGGAGGTGCCAAATTCCAATTCGTGAGGGCCCATACTCCCCGCTAATCAATTCTTGGCATCTCCTATAGTAACATACAAGGGAAAAAACATCTCTCTAATATAACAGTAGGGATTCTATCAAGTTTCTATCACAACAACATTAATAATCTACACAAAGGCTATCACCACAGCATGCAATCGCTAATTCACCCTAGATTTCATGGAAAGAATACATGGCATGTGATTTCTAGAATTTCCTAAATGATGCATGATATGGCATACCCTCATCTCATCGGTTTGCAATAGAAATAGAACCGAAATTTCAAATCAATAACCACACAAGTCATGCAAATCACTCTAGGTGAAAATATATCAACTATAAAAACTCAAAATCAGCAAACGAAAATTAATGAGGTAGTATGGATTTTCCCTATACATGGGCTAGCTACTCCTGATCACAACTTAATACCAAATATCGAGTTCGACCTATCCCTGGCTAAAGACTCCAAACAGTAAAGCAAGAGAAACGAACACCTTTGATACCACTTTGTAACGACCCGAATCCGGATCCCCTCCACTGGTGCCCCATACCTGGTTCGGCACATGAAATCAAGAGCATTTCCCCAAATTCCAGAGGTTTTTGATGTGTAGCGAGGGCATTGGTGAGTTGGTCGGGAAACTATACCCTCATTCGGTAAAGTATAAAGCAGAAAAGAAAAAAACCATACATAATAGCAGGAACAATTTATAGAATACAACAATTAATGTGAACAACGGAAGCAATGGATAGATAATAATGATGCAACATGGTACATATTTATATGGATAATAGTAAACTAACCAACGTGCTGAAGTAAAACTAAAATAATGTGAAAAAGAGAACAATGTAAACTCCTCAGCATCACAAACCTCAGCTTGGTCCCATGCTCTCCATATCTAGTGAACCAAGAACCCGAAGTACAAGGGATCTTTCCCTTATCTATACATGCAACAACATAGTCTACATGGTCCCTAAATCATGGCCAAAACAGGGTGTGAGATACAATCCTAGTAGGCAATCACCCAACGATCTGTGCCTAATAGTCAATGAATACATGGTAGTAATAAAACAAGAAGCAGTAGATAGAAACACAAGCAGCTAAAATCTATAGTTATAACAAAATAAATGCACAAGTAAACAACTAGAAAAAAGTTAAACCTATGGGTAGATCTCATAGCCTAACCCCTATGGTTCAACCTATAATTACTAGCAACCCTCTAGGTGGCACACACAGTCTCACCCCTCTGGTTCTGTTATGAAATTAATAGAGTCTCTGGGTAACCACTCACCGTCAATTCCCCCTATAGTCTCGTATTGTACTAAATTCTCTGTAGGGAAGAACTCAACATCAATTCCCCATGTGGCCCACGTCGAGGTACTATAGTCTCTCTGAGGAAGAACTCATCATCAATTCCCCATGTGGTCTAGCTTCATATTTAAATGACCCTCTGGAGAATCTCGTCTATCAATTCTCCCTTTGGTCTACTACTCTAGGTTCTCACAGTCCAGAGTGAAAGACAAATCATACACAGCGTGCGTGTATCATCCAAGTAAACCTCAAGAACTACTTGGATATCATTATAAGGATCACCGGCAAAAAAAGTGCAGTTCCACTATCCTACGGCTAGGCATGGCAACTGAAAAAATACCAAACAGGCAGAACAAATATGGCAAGGAATCCTGAGCCCAAAATAAATAACTCTACTTAAAATCATAAACCTCTACTACAAAAATCAAGTAAATCATGAAAACAGAATGGGAAAAACAGGAAACCCAAAAATCCCCGCCCAATGGAATTTATGGAATTTGCACAAAATACTCAAAGAATTTCAACATAAAGTAACCATCCACCTACCTTTATCTTAGGAGATCAATATATGTGAATCACAATGCTTGATTCCCCATTGAACGTCGTAGATTTGAGAAAACGCAAAAAAACACTCAACCCATGATAACTCGAAAATGAAGTGGAATCAGAGAACAAATCTCAAGCAGAAGAAAGATCTTACCGCTGTGATTCCAACGCAATCGACCATGTTTGAATCAGAGAATGGACGAATGGTTGGGAGCTCGTCGAAGATTTGATCGTACGTGTCACTCCCAGATATACGAGACCTAGAAGGAGGTGTTTCTGTGCGTTAGGCATGACCCCGGTTCATTTAGTGAAAAAAAGAAAGTAAACATTGTATACTTTTGGAGTACACGGTGTATACTGGGTCTTTTTCGTACTCCGCCAAAATAAGCCTCCACGTCACCCCTACACACTGTCTGTGTAGCCCGGGCATATCCATCACACGGCTTAGAGCCGGGGAAGAGTACACGGTGTGTACTTTGAAAATTTCCAAAAAGTCCATTTTTCATAAAAACTCTAGAAAAAGGAAAAACATACTTGATAAGAAGATCTCGGTTATTACAAAAATATTTTTAGTATGTGTTATATTCTATACACATTTATACATTATTTCTAAGAATGAGTGCATGAAAATTTGATTAGGATGTCTTGGAAGGGAGTGTTGATGTTAAGATTGTGATGTATGAAATTATTAATTATATTACTATTAAATAAATTTTTACTGTCCATGTGATTATTTATAATGATATACCATCCATAGATATGTTTATCATTCATGATATTAGTTATATGAAATATTTGATTATTTTTCATCTCTTCCATTTTTTCCGGGCTAATTTATTCTATAATATCTTCTAATGTATGTTTTTCATTAAAAATAAATTTATGTAACATATTTATTATTTTTCTTATCTATATAGTAAAAAAATTTATTTTATATTTATTTTAGGAAAATAATTTAGGAAATATAAATTTTATCACTATAATATCAGTTTCCTTTTTGTTTTTTAATGCAATGTGCGAATCAAGTATCATTATCATAATTTAAGAATACAAATACTTATGGTACTATGTGATGTTATCCCTTCAATCATGTAACAATGTAATGATGTGAACACTATATTCACATTATTGATGTTTTGGTTTCTATATATCACGCACGTATTGGATACTTCTCTCAATAACAAAAGATATAGCCATTGACGATATATACAATTCTTTAATGGGATTATTGGACACAAAAAAATCTAAAAGCCATCTTCCTATCCAAAATAACACCAATCCTTTATATACATATTTAATATAAAAAAATATTTCATAAAAATCCTCTCCAATTTTATTTAGGTTTTGGTCATAAGGAGTTCCCAGTCCTTTATTTCTAAGAGATTCTATAAGTGAAGATTTAACTCTTAAAAATATATTTTTATTATATAGTATTATTTTTCAATATATTCTTCCTCTACCACGTATTAAATATAATTTTTCACAATTCAATCTTTTTTTCAAAGAATTGTGCCCCATTAAAATTCATAATATATATATAGTAACATGTTCTTATATATTTATTTGTTAAACATGTTCTTTTTTTGGTCGGTTTTACCTTCTACATGAATGAAATTGTAACCTATATATCATTATTTATTATGAAAATAAAAATAGTGGTAACATGTTTTAATAATTATAAATTCAAATGTTTCATAATTCATTAATGGTAATATATATAAATACTTTAATTGAGAAAAAAGTAATTCTTTTTAATAAATTGAAATTCATGAAATATTATTGGTAAAATTTATAAAAAAACCATCAATAGAGTAGAAATTATATTAGTTTTAAACTATGAAAATATATCAAAAACATCTATATAATCTCCATGGCCATTTTGGAGGTGATTAATACATTAGAAAGTAGCTTCAACCCAAACTTCCAAATCAAAGAAGGTATAGAACAAAGAAAAAAATTAACATATGAATACTAATTTTAATAATGAATATCAAATAAATATTTTATAATTAATAAATAATGAATGTTATTAAGTAAAATAAATACAAATATGTTTTTGTTGTATATGAATAATAACCATAAATTTATCATATAGGAAGTTAGAGGGTTCTCAAAAAAGTAGGAACCCAAGATATAAATTTTTTATACTCAGTTTAGTTGTATGGGGGAATGTTTATATTTTTATTTAACTATTTTCATTAGTACCTATTTAAAAATATTTTCGACTTATATATATAACTAAATATATTTATAATTAAAATTAAATTTATAGTAATTTTTTTTATTTATACATTACCAATATGGTAATGGTTTATCTCGACTCAATTTCTATTCATTAGGTTTTAATATTCCTTCTATGATTTTTTCAGTTTATATTTGATGTATTCTATCATTTATCTACCTTAAATTATATTTCATATATTTATATAGGGAAAATTAATTTTTATATCAATGTATTCTTCTTCTCTTGATTCACTATTTCATAAAATACAATGTTGGTATGATTAATTCTCATCTATTATATTCGATATTTATAAACCGTATCCATTTTTTGTCATATCCAAAAGTATTGTGTTATTTAATGTAAACATAAAATATTTAGTATATCTGAAAAAATCATTCTTTTCTATAGTTATGTTCTAATGGAAACATTTTATCACTAATATTGAGTTGGGAAAAAAAAATTTATTTTATTTTTGTTCGAAAAATACTTTTTTACACACTAACAAAATTAAATATATCTTACTAAATATTTATTATAAATTAAAATAATTTAAATATAACTCTACCTTATTGGGAAGCATATTGTTAATTTAATGTCTAAAATTTATTTTTTCACCCTTAAAAAAACTTTTAAAGTTGTACGTAGCATTTTTTTCAAAAAAATATTACCAAAATATAAAGAAACCAATATTCATGATGTCACATCAATATTCATTACTACATAAAAATTATCCATTATATGTTGAATTACTCTTCATATATCACCATTTTAATACTCTTTTGATTTCTTTCTTCGTTGTGATGGATATTGGGGTATCTTTATGATCAAATTATTTAATAAATATTATTTTGGTCATTATGAAAATATTTTTTAATAAATTTTAATTACATTTGTTATTAATTTTATTATCTATGCTTAATATATTTTATCAAACATATATAGTATTTATAATTTTGTGATGTTTTGTCCCTAAATTTTACATCCCTTTAATGCATCAGGTAATGATTTATGTTTCATGATATTACTATGATACAAGGGTGGTTATCCCAAGTCTACTATGTTATTTGACCAAGGTGGTTAGTCCAACTACATTGTGTTATGGGACATATGTGGTCAGAGAGGTCAAATCTGATACCAATTTCTTAGTGGTCAAAGATAATATATGTTGTGGTTTTCAATATTGATTCTTGTTAAATAATCATATTCTTTTATTCAAGTGTGTTCATTATTTTCTAATGATATCATATAATTAATCCTTGTTTTATGTTATACATACATGTTGATTATTTTATGGTTATATGTTTTTATGTCCTGATCTATGATTATGATATCATATCTCATGATTATTTATAATGATTTTCTGATCATATTTTACTATTTTTAGATTTATCTCATGTTCTTGTTTTATCTCATGTCTATGATGTAATAATTAAGACACTTTTATTGGTTCTTATATTTTTCCCATGTTGGGATTTTTATCTCTATACATTCATAAAATTCCAATATACCCAAGAGCATATATATATATATGAATTTATCTATTTTGAACACATGTGTTTAGTTTTTTTGGAAGTATCAAATCTTGATTCATTATAATATTATTATGTAGGTAAAATAAAAATATGTTAAACAATTGGGTTTTGATAGAATGTTTATTTGTGAGAATTAATGTATAGTTAGGTTGAATGAAATATAGTCCATATATGTAATGTTTATTTTATCTCATTATCCATTACCAATCATCAAAAATTTAATAAATAATGAATAAAAATATCCATATATATTTATATTCTTTATTCGCTACCTCAAAATAGCATCATAATAATTCTAACTTAATGCATCAACAATTAGATTAACCTTTATCGTGGAATATGTGATTTTTATGTCATAATCTTAGTTTAATTTAACCCACATTCCTTAAGAATAAAGCCAAATATTTTATATAACAATATATCTCAATCTCCTATAAACAATATAACGATAAAAATTTAAACATGAATATAATTTATAAAAATATTAAGTTCAAGTAATACAGTTTTATGCCATAAATAATGGTTAAAATAGATACATTCATGAGGAAATAACTATTTTGACACATTATAATTTAATTCCCACTCTTTCATTGACAAATAAAAACCCTTATAAAATTTATGATAATATACATCATAAAGAATACCCTCTTCTAGAAATATATGTACTTGGGAACCCATCAATATTCCTATAAAACATTAAAAAGTATATTGATATTTTATCATATAGAAAAAACCACTACATTTCATATTCAATGTTGATAATAGTTTCACGATTCAATAAAATATAGTTGTCGACCCCTATATTAATTATAAAATAATAAGAAATAGATAACTTTAAAAATTCTATTTTGGGGATTATAATAAATAATATCCTCAAACATTATTGGGACTACAACTTCACAATTATATGAAATTTAATGACCTCAAAAATTTACATCACATTTAAGGAATCCACACATAGAAATCCTCTTTTAGGAATATGGTTCCCTTGGAAACTCCAAAACCATTATAAGGTTCCGTACATGATCCTCCTCGATTTTTGATTAGATTGAAATGTTATAAAACCATTATGTTTGGGTTAAAAAAACTATTCAAATATATAACAAATACATATGATTTCTTTATTACTCTAAACAACATAAAAATTTGCAAAAATTTTGTATTTACCATTGTAAATTTTCATTGGGGTGTCCTGTAGTAATCCCTCATAGAGTTACATTAATATCATAAAAACATAAGAAACCAATCTTCTGATTTTAACTTGTCAAAAAAATCATCTATCTTATTAAGAATAAAATAATTCATCATCAACACTTGATTTATAAGACAATAATATATATTACTTCAATATCCCATCCCTCTTCTTTTAAAAAATCCTTTACGTATCCCATTTTGATATACTGTGCTAAATAAAACTCCATAGTGAAAATTATTAAAATCCTTAAATCCAAAAGATTAATATGTGTTATGTGATGAATTTCCATAATAATTATATATATACATATATATTGTAAAATGATAAACTAAATATTTTTCCACAATGGAATATATATAATATTCATTAGAAAAAACATGAAATAATCTCTTATAACTCTATGAATTACCTCTAGATGGTCATCATATGTAGAAAGCATAACAAATTAAACTATAATTTAATACTTCATGGTTAAATTAATATACTACAAAATAGAAATATTTACCTCCAATAAAAAACATGTAATAATGATTCATGTTGGGTAAAATCACCCTTTAACCATTTCAATAAAAAAACTTATACTAGATACATTCAAAGTTTTTAAAGGAGGAAATCATATGGTTGAATATATAATAACATTATGATTGTGAAAATTCATCTTATCCTAAAGCCATATCATAAATATCCAACTTAAGAAAAAAATTTCAACCTCACAATAGAGTGATTGGATCCAATAGACATTAAAATATATGTTTTTTAAATTATACCATATAAAATTATGATGGGGTGATAATTTTTTTGAGTTACTTGTATGAATAAAAATATAATTAGAAGTATAATCAGTGAAAATTTTAAATAGATATACAATGGGTCCTTCTAATTAATGAATTTATATAGCCTAATGATTCCCTCTAATAAATCCTTATAATCATCAATAATACTACCAAACTCACACTTTTATCTTGTCAATCATTTGGTATTATTTTCTTCAATATAATGTTCTCTTCTAGAAAAAGCAATGTTTTCTGGTCTCAATAGTCTTATATCTTACTAATAATATTAAAACCAATACTGTTGAGGATTTAAAAACTATTGTTGTAGTCCACAACAATAACAATCTGTAAATAGATTCACTGGATACTATAATGTTGTGGGTGTAAAAAATATAGATGGGTTATATGGATATAATAGAAATATCAAAATCATGCATATCCACCATATTTTCATGAAATAAACATACCAACGAAATTATATCATCATGAAAGATAATTTTTATGGCTGTGATAAAAAATTAATTACTTTGACACATAATAACATTCACCACTTTCCCCAATATGATTATTATATTATATATATATTTTTATTAAACTTCCAATAAAATTCAATTAATTATCTTCCCCCTTAGTCTTATCTAAAAGTTTCATTAAATAACATAAAATCCATATAAAATTCCCTAAATATCATTCCTCAAATACTTATAAAAATTATGAGCTCTTAGTAACCAGTACATTATAAAATTTAGAAAATAACACATCATGTCCATAAAACACACAAAAACCTAACGAATATATCTCAAATAGTGATCCTTGAATAACTCCATGTATAATTTAAAAATAAGAGTTATAGATAGAAAATAATATTCAAAAAACATATATAATTGAGTGTATCTGATCATAGACACATTGAAATACTCTAATGACTATATTCTCTGGGAAAATATTCATATATAATATCTAGACAACCTATAAATAATCATCAACCTCTTACACTATTTTTTGGTCTCATGAATAGAAAAAAACCATCCCATACATCAATAACATATACTTTCAGTACACTTTCAAGGTTACGTTAAATTTCCTATCTAGCCTATAGTTTCCTCCTCCAATGTAACATCTCATTGCCTTTCAATCTAGATTTTTTTTTATAATTTTCATGGATTTGATTTATTATTTTCTAGGAAATGTTGAGGAGGAGTCAGGAGGATACCATTACTAGTGAAGTAGGAAATTTGTTATAATTTTCTTCATAAAAATTGCTGATTTTGCATCTTTCTAGGGATTTACATGATATGTAATATGGTAACATGAATTATAAATTATCGAATAAATATAAAACCACTACTAATAAACTGTTACATTTTTTTCTGAATTTAATCGACTTTTCCTTTATGTGATGTTTAATTGGTTTAAACATCATGTAAAGACTTAATATTTGTTTTTAAATAAGAGAATCTGTTAAAACTTATATCTTCAGTTATGTATAATTCTTTACTATTGACCTAGGAGTAATCCCTATGGGATTTTGGATCCCTAAAACCCTCTGAGGTCATTTTATTCAACAATTGATCCTTTTAATGGTTACAGTGTTACTATTTGGGTAAGTAGTCTCCCTTTATCTCTGTCTTTTTCTCATTCCCTCCTCTATGTTTGTTAAATAATCATGGGGATGATGGATATAAACATTGTGTTGATGAATCTTGTTTCTAGGTTGAGTTCTTAAATATTTTTTTACCTTTTTTCTTATTGACATGATCCATGGTAGTCATTTCTTTTCAATGAAAATGGTCGCTGGTTCTGTTAGCATTGCAAATTTTTATTAACCCCAATTTTTTTATTGAAATTATATTTTTTTATTTAAATTTAATTTCATGACTTCAATTAATATAATTTTAGTTGGTTATTTGAAAAAAAAACTCTAGGGGAAGTGGGATTTGGATTTTATTTGGCACTAAATTGAGGAAAAACATTTAATTCCAAAGAATAATGTTGTTTTTTGTTAAATTTCCAAAAAAAATTGAAATTAAAACAATGTAAATTAAATAGTGAAATTGATTAGATAAAATTGATTACAAATTATTATTTGAGGTAAGTGTATTGAAAATGGTATTAATAGAAACCCAATGATTTTATATCAGAAAAATTCATGATTTCATAAAAACCAAGTTTTTAATTTTAAGGGAAATAGAATATTTGAAATAAGATAATGGAATAATTTTTATTTTAAATAGTTTTAAATTAAACATACCATCATTTATTGTATTTTAGAACAAGATATCAAAGGTATTTAGTGAGTTATTAGGGACCAACATGGTGGGATGTAAATTCCGTAACAACTAATTGATTATTTATAATTCTAAAATAATAATATAGGAAGAACTTATACCCAATGGGATTTTTGTTAGTCTTCTATTGACATTGATAGAGAGTCACGTGTGAACATTTTCATTTTCAGTATATAAGTTTGATAGTATCCCATAATATTTAAATATCAGATGTTTTTTCATATGACTATGTTTCTCATTGTTCACGTTTAAAATATATTCATTTTATTGAAAATATTTTAACTTACCTTTTGAATTTATATAAACTATTTTATATGAAATTTATATTTAATCCACTTGTTTAATGTATTTTTTTATAATTATAATTGTAAATATTTATTTTTTATTATTACTCATTTGATTTCCCATGCCTATTTATTTAGATTTTTTATATTTAGTTGGTTATTTAGATTATAGCATATTATTATGAATTTTTTGGTGATACCCTGCTAGGATTTTATCTTAACCCCTATTTATGTCTTCATGTTTTTTAGATTATATCCTTTTAGGTTTGTGAAATGGAAAAGTGATAATTGGATGTGGTTATTGTTGCTGATCTTTGAGATTGGTGTTGCATAGTCTATTTGGATGTGGGGTTTTTCTAATATTATAGTACTTTGGCCTATTTATGTCAGTTTTTCTTATGTTACACATCTATCTGTGGATTTTTTTTCATGTATACATACTAACATGCCTATCTTGAATTCATTGTGTTTATGGAAATGTTTCTCAAACATTCAAATTTAATTATTCCATGTTATTATTACCTACCCATGGGGATCAATAACACCCTTTAGGCAGTGTCAATGACAGCTCATTTATCGGGTTACTAGGGTACTCAGTTTTTTTGTGACAAAGTGGTACCAAAGGTGACAGTTTTGAATCTTGCCTTAAATTTAGTATAAAGTTTCTTTTTTATTTATGGGAAATAAGGGTTATTTAAAATTGATTGATTGAATATATCTCAATGAAATAATCTATAAGTCACCTTGGGTATTTTGCAAAAGACATCTTGGGGAATAGTTCTAGTCATTTTATTACTTTTGATTTTGATAGGATGATATCTAATTAATTTGAATCTTATTATTGGGATATATTCCCCCTTTTTTCTCTTTTTGATCATTAATATGATGCATTCTATATTGTTTGATAATGGAATTCCCTTGAAAATATGTGTGATTAAGATTTAGGAGTATGTTGTTGATGATCAACTATAGGGAAATCCACTCATGAACGCGAGTCTAGTTGATGTTATTCTATGTACTTTCAAAGCTCTAGGATAAGGAAAACCCCATTTTCCCATTTAGTCTAAATATATGAAACCTTAAAGGTATTCATTATGGAATCATTCCAAGGAGTTTCATTTCCAAATAACACTAGTGTTAAAGGGATCCAATGGTGCTGATGTGGTTGATGAATGGTTGGGAAGGATTACAAATTTATTTGAATTCCTATAGATTCCTATGAATATCAAGGTGAAGGGTTCCACCATCATGATGGAGGGACCGGAAATAAGATGGTGGAACACAAAGGTGATGGAGAAGAATCATGGGGTTTTATAGGGGAAAGACTTCAAGGATCTTTTCATAAATCAGTTCTATCTATTGTATTTGGTGTTGTCCAAATATTATGAGATCTTCAAATTTGAGTAGGATAATAGAACCCTGGTAGAATATATAAATCACTTTTCTTAAATTATAAGTTTTTTAAATAAAATTGTGTGGAATTAGAAGGAGAATACTTGATTTTTCATGCTGGGATCTCTATATCATATTCCTTCTACGGTTTTCATGTTGAAGTCTCCCTCTTAAGTTGATGTGCTGGATAGAGTGTTGATGGTCTAAATAGACTTGGAAAGAAAGTCAGGGTTGTGAGGAGTTTCTTATTATCCCCGTGGTAGTGAAAATTACATATAGGATATAAGAAGTGTGATGATTATCATGGTTGATCTAGGTAGCATGGTCATTCTAGACATCAAGAACATCCAAGAAAAGACACATTTTTTTACAAGTATGGAATGTCAGGTCACTCAAAAAGGGTTTCATTAATGAAACCAATGTATTCTTTTCTGGTGGATGTTCCCAACACATTAATAAGTTATTCTATATTAATTACCCTATATATAGTGGCACCAGATCATGAGAAAATTCTAAAACTATGGGGAAATTATATTCTTCCATGAAAAAGGGAGTTTAGCCATTGGAATATTGACCAATGCTTTTTCACATAGTGGAAGGTCTCAAGAGAATGAAGATACAAGTCTAGTGATAGTGAGAGGTACCACCACATTTGATTCATCATTGGTGACTACATTTTTTATACTAGTTTTCAGGATTCATTTATTTCAACCCATGTTGTTAATATGATTAATCTCCCTATAGAGTTTTTATCTTAACAAAAAGATAGTAGTACACCCCTTAGAACATAGAAAAAGAAGGATATATTTTGTAATGGTTATGTTTTCTCTCAATAATATAATAAACAATCATGGAGTTTTCACATTCTTAACATGAAACCACCTGAAATCATATTCAAGATAGATTGGACCATTTCTAATAATTCTTAGCTATAATGTTATCTGTGGTAGGTCTCATTTTCCACACTTAATAGAGTTTTCTGAATCATTCAATTAGAATGGGACTCAAGGTTGAGCAGATCTATATCCACTTATCTATATATGAGGAGAGTAATATATTTTTTCTCTTTTAATCTTGACTAAGAATATTTGATAGGTTAACTCTCTCCAATTTTCATTGAGTTTCCAAACATTTTCCCTTCATATTTATCTAGTCTTGCACAAGATGGGGGATATATATTTCATTATATATTTCGTAACTGGTACAAAAATATAATTTATTTTGACTTACATCATAGAAATAGTTTAAATAAAAGATATAACGTACAATTTGGATGATATTATTGAGAAATGATTCATTTTCTTGAGTTTGTTCTCGTGGGTGTTGTTGTTTCTCTTCACTAAGAAATATGATGGTTCACTTTTCCATTTTGTTGATTGAAGAAACACAATAGAGTCATGGTAATGAAAACATATTTTTTAATTTATTTATTATTTTTTACTTAATTGATTGCAGAATAGTTGTTTTCAAAATTAATCTTCAATATATATGCTCTTTGTTGAGAATATAATTATCCAGCATTCTGAAAATTTTAATTCGGAGTAGATATGACCATTATGATTATCACATAATACCTTCATATCTAACCAATTCTCCAATAAGATTTCTTGATGTAATTAAAATGGTCTTCAACGAGAATCTCTATAATTTTTTGGTTGTCTTTATGAATGAAATCATCATTTACTCAAATTTTGAAAGTATAATGTGTGTCATATAATAGATGTTCTAAATTAGTTGACAAAACACTATCTTTATGAAAAGATTTCAAAATGTGATTTTTCTATTTGATTAGTAAAATTTTTGGGACATGTGTTGTTAGAAAATGGTTTCTCAGTTGATCATGAGCAGCTGAATGTTTTGGTATAGGAGAAAAAATTAAATTTTTTCCGGATTTGGACCTTCCTGGGTTTACCTGGGTATTATCATTGGTTTTTAAAATAATTTTAAATGTTTTCTTCTCAGAAAACTACATTCAACCGAAAGGGTGTAACGTTTTCTTGAAATGAGAAATCCAAGAATAATTTTGTGTATCTAAAATGTCTATTTATTAGTTAACATTTTTGGATCTTGTAGTGTCTAAGAAGGGTTATGAATTATTCCCTAATGCATCAGGTTTGGTTTTGGGTTTCACTCTTATGGAGGTTGATGGTGTCGTTGCTTATAGATCTCGGCAGCATAGCCAACATGGGAATAATTACCCGACCCGTGACCTTCAACATGCAGTGATGATTCACACATTTATGACTTGGTTTCATTACCATTATATTGAAAGGTATTTCATGTTTTCATACCACATTATCATGGGATATATCTTCTACCAATATAATTTGAATATATGCCAGACGCATTGGGTGGAATTATTATAACCTATCGATTTCAACATAACCTATAACTTGTGGAATAAGATTGTCATTACTTATTATTATAGTATAAATATTCCAATATATAAAGTAAAAGAATCATTAGAATAGTATAACATGATGTATCTTTTCTCATAGTTGCATATTATAGTTCATGAAATTGGGTTTGTGGTTGCTTTGTCCAGTGTTCAATTCACACCCTCTCTTCTCAAGGTAATCCTTCAGTAATAGTACCACGATTATGTGTTTGGTAGCATTAAAAACTCTCTTTATGGTAAGGATATTATTCATAACTATTCATTATCGACCAAGGGCATTCTATGCAATCAAAAACATTTTTTTCATTGGCATTATGAAATTATTTGATGGGATATTTCCGTCGGTTATTTTTTGAAGTATTCATAGGAACAAAAAAAATATTCTATATAATGAAACAACAATGTTGGTATCCAAGTATAATTTTTTAATTTTTTTTATACATTTAAGCATGTCAATGGAGAGTTCCAAAAACCATTGTGATCACTTCATCAACATACAGTGAAAAAATGGAAGTGGGTTGAGATATCTATGGAAATTGTGGTTGGGTCACTATGTACCCATAAAATGAAGAATGTGAAAAGTGTTGTGATCAATCGTCTGACTAAATCATCTCAAATTATACCCATTATTGACAAAAAATGTTGAATAGTTATGTAATATATATATGTGAAGGAAAATATTCACTTTCAGACATTTTCATCTACTATATTCTCTTATAGGGATCCTCAATTATCTTCTTTTTTTGGATAGGCCTTCAGAAGGCACTGGGATCTCAAGTCGGTTTAAGTTTCGCATACCATATACTGTCAATTGGACAGTAAAAAAAGGTATACATATTTTATAGGATATGATTCAACCATTTATTTGTGATTTTAATTGGGGATTGGGATGACCATTTGGGGGTGGATATGATTCCTTATAACGATAGTTACAAGTCTGTGATTAGAATGGGTCCGTCGGAGGCCTTTTTCGGTCATCCTTGTATATATTAGTTTTGTTGATAAGATAATCCTGAATGTTCGTTTGTTGAACTAGGATTGGTTCAATAGAGGAAAATAATGTTCATATGTATTATCCTAGAGTGACGATGGAAGAAAGCTGATATAAATCTTATGCAGATCATCATCACAATTAGCTAGAATTTTTAGTTAGTGACCACATGTTCCTGAATGTTTCACCATGTTTGGTTTAACTATGGATTAGGAGGAAAGGGAATAATTATCATTATTTTATAGGATTTTTTAAGGTTTTTATCCTGGGGTAAAAGTGGAATAATATTTATTACTTCCACCACAACTGATGTCGTTACATAACATGTTCAATTTATGAACTCACTAAATATATCCCTAAAATCCATACCATGTTATGAGATGGGGAAATCATGAGGTTGACCCTGATTTATCATGGGTTGAACATCCAATCAGGATAGTTGATTTTAAAATAGGTTGGTCAAAAAGAGGGTGATACATTTGTTTCATTTTATAAGTGATCAATGTTCTAATTCTCATGGGGCAAGGGAGCTTGAGGGATTTCTATGAGTATTGTGACCTTGTAATTTTAATATAAAAGATTATTAATGGTATTTTTAGGGACATAATGTTTTTATTATGGTTAGGTTATAATATCATATTATCATTAAATCTGGTATGTTTTTAATCCATTGTCTCTATTTTCATTTTTAATTTTTCTGGGTAGGGAGAACTAGGATTTTGAAGAATACATGTAACGGTGAAGTTAGATTTTTGTGAGAATTTTATGTATAAAATCTGCTAGATCTAAATCCTGTTAATAATTTACATATTTTTTAATACGGTTAAAATATTTCTACATTTTGAATAATAATAAATCCATTTTTAACCAATGGTGGTGTGGTTTTTTATCATTTATTGGACTTATCAGTTACATGATGTTTAATTGGTTTAAATGTTTGGTAATTTATTATGAGTTGTTTCTAAATAAAAACCTTGACTAAAATTTCTATTTATTATTCTCTATAAATACTTAAGCTCAACATAACATCCATCCCCTTAAAATGTTGGATTCTTCCAACCCTTTCTATTCATTTCATTTAGCAATTGAATTTTGTTACTGTTGTTGTGTGACCCTCTAGGTAATCGATCTCCCTATCATTATATTTCATTCTCTTTACTTCCTATGATATTGTTAGATCATATTTGTATTGATGAATTTAAAATATATTTTTTTAATCATGTTTATAGGATGAATTTTTATTTATTGTTAGCCTTTTTTCATTTTGTTGGGTTCCAATGCATGCGTTGTGTTTCCATGAAAAAGGTAGGTGCTTCTATTATGATGTAAAATTATTATTAACCCTAAATTTGTTAATTTAAATTCAATTTATTAATTTAAATTCAGTTTTTGGATTTCAATTATATTTATTTCTATTAGTGTATTAGAAGAAAAATTCTACTGGATTTCAGATTTGGATTTTATTTTTCATGAAATTGGGGAAAACCACAATTTAGTTGAATTGGGGAATGGTTGTTAAATTTATTAAATAGTATTAAATATAAATTATTGAATTTAAATTTTGAAATTTATTGGATAAAATTTATTTCAAATTGTTAATTTATAAATGTGACATAAAAATGGATTTAATTGCAATACAGTAGTTTTATCTTGGAAAGAGTAATCCTTTGATTATAAACCCATTTTATTTTAAGGGAATATATAATATTTGAAAAAGTAGAATATGATGAATTTTATATTAAATAGTCTTAAATAAATTTTTTATCATTGATTATATTTTAAAACATGATGTCATATGTTGTTAGTGACTTATTAATTTCAGATACACTGGGATGGGACTTCCCTAGTAACCGATTGACTCTTTACAACTACAACATAAACATATTGGAAGATCTCATCCTTAGTGTGATATTGGTTACTATTATATGACCATTTTTTGACTGACATGTTTGTAAATTACCATTTTCATTATAGAAATGTGTGAGGATCCCATTACCTATAACAATCATAAAATTTTAAAAAGTTTTGTGGTTTTCATTATTTATATTTAAAATATATATCATTGGTTTTAAATTTTTTATCCATGCCATGTGAATTTATATAAACTATTTTATTTAGAATATTTATTTAAAACTATTGTTAAAAGTATGTTTCAATCATTATAAATGTAAATAATTATTATTTTTAAATATTATTTCAACAATTTATGCATGTTTATTTAAAACTGAAATCATTATATAGTTAATTAAATATTGGAATCATATTATGGAATCTAGGGTGAGACCCTAAAATCCATTTAGACTATTCCCTACCTATTCCTTTGGGAGTATGTGGATAATCTCCATCTAGGTTTGAGAAAGGTAATAGAGAAACACAGATTTGGTTCTTCATTCTAATTCATGTGTTTGGTGTTACTGAGTATGTAGGGGAGTATGTTTTTTCCATGTTTTTTGGTACATTGGACTATTAATACTTATTTTTCTTCCAACACAATTCTCCCTTGTGAGTTTTTATGGTATTCATACTAACTTGTTTATTTTCCTTTTATTGTTTCTACGGAATATTCATCCTCACATTCATATTATAAGATGCCAAGTTATTGTTTACAACCCATGGGTATTTTGAATTCCCTTCAATCCATGTTATATCTGGCTCAATTATACGGTTACAATGGTACCTAGGTTGGTTCGTGGCATCTAATGCACAAACTCATGTTCTTTGTAAAACATCTAAATTTGATTATCAAAATGTGTTACCATAAAAACATAATGACAAAAGTTGATCTAAAATATATAGAAGTATTTAAATATGAGTAATTCCAAACAATACTATCACATCATTCACCACTATGTGAACCATCACCTGGAGTACATAACAAACAATAATTATGGGCTAAAACTACATGATTAAAATATTACAATCCTATAAAGATATCATGCAGTCAGCATTATATAATCTAAGTATTAATATTTAAGTTATAAATGTTTCTCTTTGATCTCAATTTTCTTCTATGTCATTTTAATTAATCTGGTCTACATTATATATAACATTAAAAAATTGTGTTAGCATACCACACATAAAATAATAACTATTACATAATCCAAAATCTACTGTAAAGTATCCCCTCTAATATTAATATAAATCAACTTAAATCTATTATTTTGATTCTTATGATTATAATTATATTATGAATAATTTTTAAATCCTAATATAAATTTAATACTACTATGAAACTAATTCCAATGATATTTCATCAAACAAAAATGGAAGATATTACTCTTTTAAAATATATCTATGTATAATCAAAATTTAAATCATTACATTTCCTAAGAGAAATATATGAATAATTTAATAAAAATATATATCATTTCAACATATCAATTATAAAAATAAAAAAACATGGTAAAATTTAGACCATTACTTCTAACAATATATCTCTCATGTTCAGAGCTATGGTCACCTAACACCACTAACAAAACTATCTAGATAAGATATAAACATGTATATAAAGCAGGGTCTGAAATAAAAATATACATTTTAGGTTCCTACATGAATATCTCATGCATCCATGTAAATTAATAATATTTATTAAATTTTTTGTATGATAAACATAAAACTATATAATTAGAAAATCATTCCCAAAATCAACAAATAACCCCCATCTACCTCAACTATTATAGTAAACAGACATCCATTATCACAACATCACATTAAACCCACTGTTGAAATACCACTAATCTAGAACACCAACCTAGTTCATCCACTTGTCCTCTTGTGGGGACATAAATTTAGTGTATAATGGTTAAGAAATTATACACCCATATGGACTCTTACCATTTCTAGGTGTATACCTATAAGGACTCTCCCCTACAAAACACACTTCATCTCAAAAAAACGTATATCATAAAATGACAGTGTAGCTTTCTACCCATCATGAATTTTACTATTTCTGAATGGCCACTTAATGGGACACTCTCAATTATAATATATCACCCTAGAATAACAATAGTATGGTGGTTTCCCAACAATAAAGAATCTTATTATTTCCCGGTATCTACCAATATAGAATCTCCCCCACATCAAATTTGATCGCCCAAAATATATATATAATACCATTATTGTATGAAAAATTCTTGGCCACCTAAATGGCTACATAAACTATATCATAAACATCATCAAGATTAAAAAATTGATTTTGACCCCCACTAACCATTAGATAACAATCATAAAAAGAAAAAAAAGATCACAAAGAACCACAATTGAATTCAGATCCCCACCACCCATTTTATCTCTCACTAAGGCTAATATCAAATTTAGATGCATGATGATATATTATCATATCATGTGGATATACTAAATTTACTAATAGGTATACCAAAAAAAGATCCTATTGAGTTGATTATATAATCTATGGAATTCATCATAATGAATGTATAAAAATGTTCTATAAATTATTCTCTAGCCATGTAATATCATAACTTAACCAAAAAGGTCATTTTTCACCACATTATTTCTCACAAAAAACTCTACCATCAGATAAAATAGATTTTAGAGTCCATATATATATATCCACTTTTTAGATAAAGAATCATACCATTACTATATGGAATAACCATGTTAAAACCCCTCCATCCTCATGCACCTAACTCCAAAAAATCACTATAATATAGAATGGGAAATGTTCATATACCTAAGTGGAATGAGACCATTTAAACACACTACCACTCCATCTAGTGTTATAAATAAAATATTATAAAAATTATCTAGAAATCCACACAATAAACATTTTTACATTTCTAGACCCATTTAAAAGTTTTAAAATTCGCTATTCACAAAACATTATGTTTATTTATGATGATTTTATAATCAATTACGGATGAAAATTAAAATTAAATATTATTATGTAATTTACATATAATTTTGAAAAACGATAATCAGGAAATCCATCATAATAAACATTTCAATATAATTTTACCTCCCCATGGTTTTCATAATTCGAATATACTACAACAATAATTTAATAAAATTATAATAAATTGAATTTATATTAATATAATATATTATCCAAAAGATATATTCTATTTATATAATTTTTTATTTTCAACATATAATACCTTAAATCACACTCCATAATAATTTCAAATATTCATATATAATATTTATTCAATAAATCTCATAGTTATCTAATATAAATCAAATTTCAACCATAATATTTTTTATTGATATTTATGATTTATCGATATATCAAATTAGATTAAAATCGTGGTATATTCATTAATTTATATCAAAATCATTCTATATTCATTATGATCTTTAAAAAATGATAATTTTGAGCCACCTATATTGATTTCGTGGTAATCAAAATCCTCAATCGTCTAATGATTATTAACCAATAGGTCTTTATTATCCTGATATTTTCTTATATTTGACATGGCTTTTCAATTTTATAGATTATTTTTTTGAGACATAGTTGAACATGTAAGGTGACTTCTATTACTATTGATGTTGAAAAAAATTAACTCGATCATCTGTTTTAATTATTAAAATCATTCCATAATGCCCAAAAAATTTGTCATTGTATTTTTTTATTAAAATATACTAAAAAGATACTAGTTAGAAAATGAGTTATTATAGAGTCATAAAAAAATATATAGACCCAAATTTATATAATATTCATAAGTCATTTCAACCATAATATATCAAATAATTTTTTTAATAATACTAAACCACAAAAAATTAAATTATTTTAATTTATAATTAGATAATTAAATTCCACCAACAAATATAATTTACTAAAATATACAACCACCATTTAAAATTATCAAATTCACATGAGTGATTAAATATAATTTCATGAATATAATAGTATTTTAAAAATATAATTTGGAGACAAGTAAAATCACAACCATAACCTTCCTACAGAAAAAGAACAATAAACTATTAAATAATACAAAACTCCCAAACCTCAAATATTTTGGACTCTACATGATATAACTCAAGGAAAAATAATAATTATTAACACCATATTGAAAAATGTCAATCTTATGATTCAAATAGAAAAAATTTTAGATACGTTACCATAATAAAATGATAATAAGTCTTTAATAATTGATATAAATGTCTAAAATTATGATAAATTTATATAAATATTGGTCAAGAATTATTTTTTTAATAACTAAATTTTAGTTACAATAGAGTGCTAACTGCATCTCAGAAAAAATAGACTTGTGGTAAAGTGTTCTCTCTTGACCTCTTTCTTTTTTAGGGCTCCCTCTATTTTTAAAACAAATTGTGAATATATATATATATATATATTTCAAATTATATTACTCCATTTTTACTAACCTTTATTATATATTTATATACCTATTTATTGGTATATGTAATATTAATTCCTATTTAGCTTTTCATAATGTTTATAAGGGGTCCATTGTATCAATATCTACCCTTTTAATCTCAATACCTATTTTGTATATATCATATTAAATTTCTAAATGTTGTATCCTCTAAAACACCTTTGTTAAATATTCCAAGATTTTTAGTTATTTAAATTTCATTAATATTCCCTCCTTGTTTGGTTTGTATTTCACATGTTTAAAAATATATAAGACGTTCTATATTTATATTTTTTTGAGATTATATATTTTTTTAATAAAAATATATTATACTTGTATATTTTTTAAATACTATTATAAAAATGAATCTAATATTGTTTTTTAATGTTTTGGGCTAAATCCAAATTTATTATTAAATCAAAGCAAATACCACTTTTAACTGGGTAGAGGGAGACCCATTACATAGACCAAAGGTCTGGTGGGAATTTATCCCATTACATGGCCTGTAGGCCCAAATTTTTGGCCCAAAGCCCATTCTCCAATGAAAAAGTACATTATTATTTTTATTTATGTCTTCTCTTATATCTTTATTTAGTCCACATAGACTTTCCTATGATTATTTTCAATTTTTTATACACTTATTTTGGGACATTTATTATTCTTCAATATTTAATTTTTATTGACTACAAAAATTATATAATAACATCACTCTTATTCAATTTGAAACACTTTATTTATCCTTTTATATATTCTATTAGAATATGTATATGTATTCCTTATCTAATTTATCTTATAAATTAATTATTATTTATTTTATAATCATTTAGATATTTTTTATATCTTATATAAATTTTTTTTCTTGAGAAAGATGGAGGTTGGGCTTAATTTATTGAAAACAAGCAAAATATAGTAGCTGGGAAGAGTATTGGAAAACAAAGAAAACCCAAATATGGTAATTAATTATTTATCATTTTCAAAAGTCATGCAATTATTTGATTTTATTCTTCTTTAATGTAATTCCAGTTACCCTATCTACAACCGCACCTGCATCCTCTTGATCACCCCTACATGAAGGAAGAGTTCGAATCCTTTCATAAAGATTCTCAACATCAGGGATTTTATAATATGAGCTATCCTCTTGTCGTCCCTCAGAATTTTTTGAATAGGTGACTATTTTCATAGGAATCACCATCCCATCAACGGTCATTGCTTAAGACAGATCCAAAATCTATTGGTTCTTTTATCATCATGAGGGATCAGAATTGAATGCAACATCTTAATGGAACTATCATTCTACTCAGAAATAGAAGCGTTGTTACCTGCAATTGATTACTCAACACCAAGGAAGTGGAAACTTGGTACTTTTTCCTCTTGTAGTAGAAAAACTAAAATCCTTCATCATTGATGATAGGATTTAAAGAAGCATGTAAAATTATAGAAATGAATGGGGTTCAAATTCTAAGATTTTTTACCCATTCAGTTATCTTATCTATCCATCCTTTCCTGTGAACGTTGGATATCCACCTTTATTTGGACTTCCTCTTCATTATTTTGTTCATCCACTATTGTATCATTTCTTTATTTATTTTAAATATGATTTTTATTATTTATTAATGTGATGTGTTGGCCCAAAATTTTACTTCAATCTAAGAAATTCTGTAAATATTTTATCTCATTACATTTTATTTATGGTGAATGAGTAGTGATCCTCAGAAAATATTATAATATTTTATTTGATGAAATCATTGACATCCTCTTGTGATGTTTTATTATTATTATTTTTACCCTTTTACAAAATATCTTCATTTAATTCTCTATTCTCATTTTATAACTTGTATTTATTTTATCATTCTTGGATGTAATCAATGATTTCCTGGTCATCTATATTCCCATTCCAAATTCCAATGATATAAATAATACTTCTCATATGATATGATATAATATGATACATAATGACATTTTTTTTATCTCAAATGGATTATGTTCCTCATGTTTCCATTTATTTCACCTTATTGGTAAGTTTAACTCAACATTTCATTAATGTATTTCCCTGGGGGATCTATTGTATTATGATTGGTTTGATAAAATTATAGGAAGTCTGCGATGAAGGATTTGATAAAATTTTAATGATATTTCTTAGATAGATGATACACTATATATATAGTTTCTAATGATACTAAATTAGCGATTCTTGAAATAGTTAAATATAAAAAATGATCTTCTAATGTATTAAAAGTATGTATATATATCCAAAAATTTCAAAATATTGGTATGTATCATCTCAAAGGACATTGAATTTTTTTTAATTTCTTTTATGAATCAGGACAGAGAAATATTCGGATAGAAAATGTTAGGATAAAACCTTTAGATATATAGAACTAATTCATGAATTGTTACAGAGAATAAATTGGGATAAATTTTCAAATATATTCATGTTGATTCATATTAGGATTATTTCATATCATTAGGGGTAACTAATGTGGTTATAAAAAATGGGTGGAATTAGTAAAAAATTATAAATGAGTAAAAATTATAATGAACAAATTTTATTACATAGGGAAGAATGTAATATCACATATTTTCAAATAAGTTTTCATAAATTTTCTCCCAAATCATATATGTGTTAAAATAAAAGGCATTTTTTTTTCTAAACTGACATACACACATAAACATCCCAGTATTAATTTTAATTCCTAAATTAAATGTAATTTTTTATATAATATTTAAATTCAATTATATAGTTATACCAAAATAATAATATTTAAAAAATAAAACAATGGTAAATATTTTATTGCATTATAATTGTACATTAATATAATGGAACAATATATTTAATAATATTTGTACTGATACTGTGTAAAAATTATGTTAATTAAATAACATAACATTTTGTTAAAAATCCAAAGAATCATAATCTACAAATACACAGATATTTTCAAAAAGGAAGATAAAATTGAAAAATAATTTAGGAATTTTGGAAACTCATATATAAAGAACCTTCACTGAAAAATATGTGATTTAAATATATTGGATTTTAGCAGTATATATAGAATATTATTTCCATTTTAATGGATATGGTAGGAATTTGTAATTTTTTGAATGAAATAGTAACAAACTATAGGAAGAGTGAAGTTAATAATTTGGTTTACAACTTTCATGACTCGATCCCAGAAAGAATCCACTGGGAATGAAATGAGACTGAGTATAACCCATTGGGACCTTCTTGGATATATAAGGGTTTAGTGACTAGTATTGGTTATATAAATATCATTAATGGGAGACATTTCTATCTATAAATGAAAAATTCAACCTCCAAATAATTTTAATCAATATAAAATGTATACAAATAGAAACATTCATGATACCTTTATATAATTTAATAATTTAATTTATTTATTAATTTTATAAAATAGTAAAAAAATAAAAATAATACCTCCAAATTAAATAAAAACTAGACTCGTCAGATGCACTAAATCATTATAAGAAAAAGGTAATGCCCATTAATGCCTTCCATAGTAATCTTTTTATAATTTGAACAAATAATATATATATATATATATATATAATATTTCTTCACATAAAAATATTCTGTTATTTTATTCCCTTAACCAAAACATGAAAAATTGTAAAGGGAATATTAATTCATCTATGAGATAATGATAAAAAACTAAATGACCAGTATTAAGGTTTCACAAGCCAACCCATATCCCACCACCAAAACCCTCTCCATAAAATATTATACATATATATATATATATTACACTATGAGAAACACATAATTATGAAATTACGTCTCTATGCATATAAACTCCCACCAGGTATCTCACCATCACTATAAATATGAAATTTCATATTTTAAATCCAAATACGATAATGAATTGGGGTATCTTAAAATAAGGTAACCACAAAGTAATCATAGTCTTCCAAAAGATATTAGTCATTCCATACCATAAATCAGAGGAGGTGGTATTGTAGGTGATGATGGTTATACATCACCACTCATATAACATAAATATACATGTATACACACATTTCTAATCCTATTAACTAAACTAATTTAAGTAACATATTGAAATCATCCATCAACCTTGTTTATCATAATTACTATAAAATAGAACCACTAATTAATTAGTAAAACCCATTATTAATTTATGAAAGTTAACATTATTAATTAATCTAGAAATAACCAATCATAAAAAATAGTACAGTATTACTAATTAACTAGATGCACTGTTGATGCTTATATAGTATTATTATCCATTGTATTACCCACATTAGTATTCCAAATTAATATATTAGTCTATAAAAAATACATTTCTAGACAAGTATCCCAATATATAACTACCTAGGTATCATTTAATATATTTATAATTATAATTATATCCATTTACATACCAAGTTATATCATACCTATTCATACAATCAATATCATTAACTATAAATAATTAATTGGAGTTAAAGAACAATTTGAAATTTTTACCACCTTATATAAATTCCTAGAAATATTTGGAACATTATAAAAATATACACTTGTGATTAATTATAATTTATGTTCATTATTATACACCATAACTCCTTTTTCACATCTACTAAGATAATATTTACTTCCATATCCTAAGGGATAGAAATTCTTAAGTAACAGTAAGAAAAAAACCCACGTATAGGCTTTGTAAGGTCCCATCCCAAAATGCTGATGAATATATTCCTTAAATACCTCATGATATAATGTGGGATAAGTCCATGAGGTATATTTTTACATTTGTAATTATAAAGAATATAATATTCATTTTTAATTGAATATTATAAATATTAGCATATAATACCATCAACTACCTATACACATAATATCATTTTATATATTGATATAATTATGGATTTAATTACATGAATATAAAATAAAGTATACCACTATAATTAGTCATAAACAATAATAATTTCATTTATTGGATGCTTCATAAGAAGGAATACATAGTAGGATCATTATATTCATGAAAGCAATTAATTTCCAATTCCATTTATTCATATTTTATAATTAATGAGTAAATATATTATTCTTGGGTAATATTATTGAGAGTCTATATTATGTGAAAATTCCTTTGAGAAAGATATTAAGGAGTATCTTCATCCCCCAAAATGCTATCTCCCTCATTCTATTACCATGAGAGCCACTAGTATGCCATGGGAATACGGGAGGGTCCTACCCATTTTAAGGGTTATTCAATTAATCCCAAGGATACAATATAAATGGGGGAGAATTATGGTGACATCTAAATGATAATATTAAAACAGAGGAAAAAATATATTAGTAGTGACATTCGTTTGTGAAATATAACCATTCATGTTCATCATTATCAAATAAAAGGTATTTTAGCTTCAATCGTAGTAGCATATGGGATTTTTATTTCTTTTTGTGTGTAATAAATTTATTGTGTCTCAATCAATAATTATAAATCAATAATTTTTAAAAACGATTTTACCTATTTTATTATTCATTAAATAATGTTTGAAATGAGTAAATATGGTTTTTATGGCATGTTGTATTCCATATCAAACAATATGATACTTATTTTGAATGGGTCTTAGAATTATTATATATGAAATCATATATAGTTATACTAATTTTTTTACTATGGTTGTAAATATGTTAGGCTGTAAAATTATAATTGATTGGAAATACATCATATGATATGGGATTTGTTAGTTTTCACGAAGTGAAAATTTTAAAATTTTTTTAGAGAATAATGTATGGTATATGATATCAAAATATATGATGGTTCCTATCAATGTAAGAAAGAAATTATTTTTATATTACAAGAAATATTAAATCCTACCATAAAATTTGACTACATAATGAGTTACAAATACATTGGCATCTGTTGTAGCCCATGATTTCGAAGGTATGGTCTTATTCTTATACAGAAACTGGGGTTACCAGGGTAGGGATACATAGTTCATCCTGACATTATGTTAAAACCATAATGTAATATGAGTCATTCTCACTACATGGGATTAATCTCACATGAAATTCATATCATTGGATGTAATATCATGGCCCATTTTTTTAACCCAATATAAGACAAAAGAGTGTTAAGTTAATCACATAATATAGTATATCATATAAAATGATAGTCTTGGATTAGAGATACTCATAGAAAGTTATTTTATAATTGAAATACACATGCTATTAATCATAAAATATAATATATAGTGCATTAAGTGGGCTCGGGCCCCATGGTATGTCCTTTATATATTAGGATTCAATAGATATCACTAAATATGACTAAATGTGAAGATCTAATTGTTCATCATTTCTTTTGTTAATTAAAATCAATAACTTATAAAATATCAATAAATTTTAGAAAATGTTATTTTGGGATCATTTGTTAATTTATAATTGTTATTATAAAATAATTAATTACAAAAAAATTTAAAAACAAAATAAAATATTTTTATGACATTTATATCTAAAAAAGTAATTAATAATATTCAATTTACTTTTAAAAATTACATGTTATGAATTTAATTATGATATATAATGGTTTTATAGAAATAATAATTTTTTTTTATGAATTTATTTAATCAAAAAATGAAATCTAAAATATTAAAGAGTTTATATTTTAATTATGAATTTTTTATAATAATAAATTTGAATGTTTAAAATTAAAGGCCTTATTTTAAAAATTATTTAAACCATATTATAATGTTTATAGATAATTAATATGATCAATTTCAAATAATCTTAAATATTTGGTATTTGTATTATGTAATTTTGTTACATAATATAATTTGAATATAAAATTTTTATATTCCATTAATGTCATATATTTAAAAATAAATTCCATATAAAGGAATGATATGGGAGTGTTCATTTAAAAAATGTAAATATTTTGTGTTCAAATTTATCTATTTATAGAATTCCTATTATTCATGATATAATTTAAGATGATTTTATTTAGATTTTATTTTTGAAAGAGATACTGAATAGTTTATCTCATCTTTAAAAACCTGAACTATTATTTTCATATATTTATTCCTTTCATTATTTAATTGTATAATTTTTTTATTATGAATAAATGTATTCTGTAGTTTCAAGTTCAAAGCTACATATCCTACACATTCATTTGTGGTGTGACAATATTTCTTAGGTATTCAATTATGATTTCTTTTTCCTTGATTTTATATTATAATTTGTTATGATCTTGAATAAATTTATTTCAAATTATTTATACATATTAGGTGTTTTAATTATTTGAAAATTTTAATTCTATCATTAGTAAAGAAGGATTTAGTAAAAGTCCATTGAGTTCATTATCTATAAATTTTGGGTTTGACAATATTACACTCCATGATTACTAATATGGGGATTAACAATTCAATATGATTATGAAAATTATAATAAATTATTTTATTTTACTTATTCATGTGATGCATTTCAATATTTATTAATATAATTGTAATTTAATTTCAGTTTGCGACATAATCTATGAGATGTTTAATGTTCCAAACATCAATATATTACATAAATATTTATTTGGTGAAAAAAATATGATTCCAAACTACATAACTTGAAGACTTAATACATATAAATTGTAATGCCCCGACCCCAGAATCCAGGAGCCGATGCATTATTTTAATACATTGGAATGATTACAAGGAATCAATTCCCGAAGGACTGATTAGTTTATTAGTCATGGAAACAATATGCATACTTAATATCAACATTACAACTTGAAAATAAAAAATACACTAATTTATTCCATTAGAAACATCGAAGCTTCCAAGATTATTCCTGCAAGTCACACATAACTAACTTCTTCATATCATGGGAAAATGATACCTGAGAAATGGGTGAGATCAGATGCTCAGTAAGAGTAATAAATACAGCGGAAGAAAATATAAGCATTAGGCATGGTTAATGGTTGAAAACCCATGCCTTAACGAATAATAAACATTAGCCCTTTATTGAAGAAATATGAAGTGGGTATATAATTCCACAATAAAACATTACCATGGGTGTTCTTCTAGTCGAATAACCACATGAAATATCAATATCTAATCTCATAATTATGGAATGCATAATCTAGGAAATTCTGAAAAGAAAATTCAAGGCCTCGGCCAAGACATCTAAAATTTATTAAGGCCTCAATCAAAACCATATATCAAAAATTTGGAAATACCTCGGCCAATTCCAAGTATAATTGTCTCATGAGGCATAATGATGCATCAAGGAGCTATGGCGGGCTCCAACCGTTACTTACTAAGTCAAATTCATTCCTCATATGAAAAGCTTTAAACATAACATAAATATTCATATTAAAACTAGCATACGAAATTTCAATACTTTATCCATAAACCATGAATGGTATAAAAATAACACATCCACATTCAAACATATCACAAAACCATCAATATAGTATTGAAGATTTGTATCATAATAAATCATCCTCGATCTAGAATAATATTTTGTATATGATGTTGACTTAGTTGAAAATTATTAGTGAAACGATTTGAGAGAAATATCCTTTTTTATAAAAACTTTTAAAAGTCTAACTATTTATCAAGAATCTGTTAAAAATATATATATTTTAATCAAAGTGTCCCATATATAAAGACCTGGAATTTCCATGTAATTTTTTTTAATAAAATGGTAATTTTATGAGTCCGTGAAAATTGACGGGGTGGGATTTTGAGGCCCGAGGTTCCTGGAATGAATTTATGAACATTTTTTCAGTTATGTTCATTAAACGTGTGAGCATGTTTTTATAACATTTGAAACTATGCTCAGAATTGAAATCTAAGGACACCGTAGAAGTTGCAGTGCCATTATTCACTTAAGGATACATTAATCTTGATGTCAGTTAGTCGAGGATGAAATTTAGAATTTGGGTTTTTTGTGGAAATAGAAATAAAATAAAATAAACATTTATTATTTTTTCAAAACCTTCTATGTGAATTGTTTAAAGGTGGGGACCACATAAAATAAATCCTCCACATGTGAATATTATAGAGGTGGGGACCATAAGAGTTATATACTACAAATTGAATACTCACTGGTGGGGAAAACTAAGCTCGTAAAACACCCAATTCAATGCTTCGTGGTGGGACCAACCGAACACATCGTTATGGAGAAAAACATCTTAACTTCCTACATTAATTATTCCAAATCTCCCCTTTAATTAATTAAGCCAACCCTCATCTATTTAATTAAGCTAACCTATTTTGTGCCACTTTTCAATTAAACAACATATTCTATTACATTGGACACCCTTTTGTTTTTGGGGGGTTAGGGGAAATTAATCGTTGAAAAAGGCGGGAGTTTGGGAGAACATGGAGAAACACATCCTCCAAATAAGAACACCAATGAAGAACTCTTCTCCTTCGATGAGATTTTCTCCAAACTCGGTCGAAGGATCTTCAATGACAACGAACCAACGATAGAGGAAATACCATCGTCACTGACTTCATCTTTTCCTATCATCAACGATGTTGTTGCTGGAGACATTTTGTGGGATTGAAAAATGCCAAACCATCTCATCCACGAACAATCATTCACAAACAAACGAGGTAGGGGTCTGTTTTTAATTTGATCAATGTTAAATTACATCTCACGTTGAATCATCTTCCTTGAGCCATAGGCTACAACCCTAATGCGGAGGGTACGAGCTAGAAAACATGGTCCAAAACCCTCCGAAATTTATTTTGGATCATTTGTTTGATCATAGTGATGGTGATGGTGACTTGTGCCAGTGGTTATCATTGGTGGAACTCGACAACCGCGATGAAGGTGATGAATGAAGTGCAGCTGGTCAAGCCAGCCACCGACGATGGCACAATACCTCTGCCGTTTGTTCCCCCTACGACCTCTCCTCACCGCCCCGCAACTTCTCCACGCCACTGCTCGGTCCCGCCACGCTTCCCTGCGGCCTTATGCACCGCCCCGTGGCCTCTCGGCCCTCTAAATCCTTGCAGCCACCTATGCCCTCTGTGGGCCTCTATGGTCCTCCGTGGCCTCGCGACCACCTATGGCCTTCTGTGGCCCCTCATGGCCTGGCAGAACTCCCTCCGGGCCAGGTCAGACCCAGCAGATAGTGTCGAGCCAAGCCGGGTTGGGTCAGCTCAGGTCGAGTCAGGCCAGGTTGGTCAGACCGCGATGGACCTGACCCAGACCAGATACGAGCATTTCAATCTAACAGCCATAACATTGGTTCCAAGAATCTATTTGAAAAAACCATCAACGACGCTATAAATAGTTGAGCGAGACGGTCCCTTTGTATACCCCACTAGAGTTTTGGGTAAAGTTGATGTACGGTCAGGTTGGATCGAGCACGAATCCAACCATGCCCTCAGGACTAAAAGTCTAATAACTCACAGACCAAGTATCCGATTGATGCACTGCCTATTTCCTTAAGACCCCTATTTCATGGAGGTCCGTTTAGATTCTCCTATGTGATACTTCATATTAGTTGGAGTATCGAATAGTGGCTTGAGGAGTGGACCCTTCCAAAGATGATCAAACTTGTGGAGGAACCCAGTAGTTGCATGTGACGTGAAGAATGAAGAGCGATCCTATGTGGGTCAGACCAGAGCATTCTTTTGTGGGTCATCACCTAGTGATACTATGTGGTTAACCACTGAGCAATCCTGTGTGGGTCAACACCTAGTGATCCTATGTGGGTCAGCACCGAGCGATCATGTGTGGGTCATCACCTAGCAATCTAGTGTGGGTTAGAACCTGGCGATCCTATGTGGGTCAGCACCGAGTCATACTATGTGGGTCAGTACTGAGCAATCCACTATGGGTCTTCCTGATAAAAGAGTAAGATGATTCAGTAGTTATATATAATCATCTCTACTACTGTTCTTAAGTTGTACGTGGTGTGAGATGAGTTAGTAACTGTGTGGTATTTTCCATTGTGGGAATACATTAGTGTTATTATTTTTTGTGTTGTACCTATGTGGTACTTTCCTGCATGGTTTTCCTTCCTTTTTAGAAAATTGGAGCATTGGGATTTGTGTTGGACATTTGTTTTTCTCATGATTGAGATGGTTTTACTTCATAACTTAGGTATATGTTTAGGCATACACATAATTAGGGTTGTCAGCTGATTCCATGCTTGTGGTTTATCATTGGGGAATTTTGTGAGACCTTTAGGGTCTTGGTTTCCCTACTGAGTATCATTATACTCACCCATACAAGGGCTATGCCCACACCCAGTTGCATTTGGTGCAGACGACGGACAGTGCTGACTGAGGATGATAGTACCCAGACTGTAGGTAGCTCGGAGGTGGACATTAGCAAGGCGAACCATATAGATAGTCGTTCGTGAGATGTACCTACCATTCAAGTTAGATATGTGTTGGACGATTGATATGCTTCTTATCACCTATCAGTTATCTTGTAGTTTCCATTTTACCTTGTACTTTCGAGTTGGACTTGTATTCTGTCCCCTTTTTACATACTATACTCACTCTATTTACTATTCAGTTTACCTAGGCTCGTATCTTGTTGTGTGCTTGGTTGAGTGTGTTTATAGGATTTTAAGGCAATGCCTTCCCAGTTTTAGGGAATACATCTTTCGGTGCTAGTCTCTAGCCCCTGTTCTATGGAAGGTGAGCTTGGGGTAGTCACGACACGGGCCCAGGGGAAGGGTCGTGACAAATTTGTATCAGAGAAGTCAGTTCTAACGTAGAACATATGACTCTAATCATTCTTTTTAATGTAAATAGTGTTTAGTGTAGTGAGTGTGGTTATCAGTTTAGGGAATCCAATGTTGGTGTGGTGGTCGATGTATCCATAAACTGGGACCTTGACTTCTAATTTCGGACTCAGTGCATGAAAACGCTGATTGTGTCTGTGTTTTGAAGAGTTTTCTTTGTGATCGGTTGACTCAACTCACCAGGTATGAATTATTGACCATGTATCATCTGTTTCTTTTCTAGAGGCCTCCACACAAACAACCAGCTATGGTTTCGAGAGTAGTATGCACTGATATCCCACCGAGCAACGAGGCCTCGGTGCAGGGCCCTCTTCCAATAAAGGCACCAGCGGAGGCACCGGTGGTACCATTACCTATAGAGCCACTGATTCCACCATCCCTATTAGTAGATGGATCATGCCACTTCAGTGTGTTGCATGAGTTCCAGCACTATTGGCCACCATGTTTTAGCGGAGAGACGGACCCACAGGCAGTAGAGGATTCAATTGAGGCCGTGGGAAGAATCTTCCGACTGGTATGGAAACCAGCTTCTCTAATGTTGATCGTTGCCACTAACCTTCAACAGGGTGTAGCAGGATGATGATGGATCATGATGCTCTAGGATCGTGATGAGGTGACACTTCTCTCGGCAGACTTCGAGATCTTGTTTCGGGTAGAGTTTTTTCCAACGACTCTTCGGACAGTTCGCATTCAGGAACTACTTCATCTGTAGAAGGGAAATATTTCTGTGGCTCAGTACTTAGCGAGGTTCATTGAAATCTCACAATACTCAACTGATATGGTTCGGTACACATTCTTTAGGTCTTGAACCATAGATATAGGACTCAGGTGAGAGATCAGGGCTTCGATGATCTCACTCAGCATCCCGACGCATGCGAGGGGTGTAGAGAGAGCCATCTTAGTGGAGGGTTTCCTTGCTAAGAAGTCACTAGCATCGAGAGCCACCACTAGTAGCCATGTAGTGGAGTCTTCTGCAGATATCAGTAGATAGATGTCATAGAGGTCGATGAGGAAAAAACCTACTAGTGGACAATTGCAGGATTCAGGGATAGTTGTCAAGGGCACCCAAGGAAAAACCGTTCATACCATGAGTGGACAGTGTTACGCATGCGACGGGCAGGGCCACAACGATCATGACTATTTGATCCACCTTACAAATGATCAGTAGATGGTCGAAGGACCGCCCATGCAGAGATAGAGGTTTGACCAAGGAGGTCCGTAGGGAGTAGATGGACATGGCATAGGAGCTGGCTGTGTAGATGGTGGTGGATGAAACTTCGAGATTTTATCACCACCACCACTAGGTGGTCCACCCCGACAACAGGGAGAAGGAAGATAGGGGTGATCATAGATCTAATAAGCTGAGGCTTATGATCATGGTGCTCCAGAAATGATATGAGGAACGATCTATGTCTAATACACTTTTGTTGCAGTACTTATGGACACATGTGCCAGCCATTCTTTTATTTCCACTACCATCATTAAGAGCGTGGAGATTTTGAGGAAGCCATTGCCTTGATCCTTACAAATAGAGACTCCTACGTGAGCATGTTCGACAATTACGCACTGCTGCCAGCACTATGAGATTACTCTAGGAGGTGATTTTTTTCACTGGGATCTCCTAGTAACAGCATTTAGACCTTACAATTTTATCTTGGGTATGGAATGGTTATCTATATTCCATACTCATATAGATTTTATTAGGTGAAAAGTGAGGCGTGTTCGCATGGATGGGATGAGGTTAACCTTCACCGGTGAGAAGGGAGCCTTTGCAGCATAGGATGTACATAACCGAAGGAGAGTGCAACCAATCACTCATCAGTTGGCTAGCCTTACCCTTAGAGCGATTGATGTGGAGAGTCCAAGTTATCCTTTAGTGGTGGACCCGTATGCAGATGTGTTCCCTGATGATGTTTCGGGTCTACCACCACATAGATAGGTGGGATTTTATATTTTCTTGTATACCAGGGTGACACCTGTATCTACACCAGCGTATGAGATGGCTCCCACGGAGCTTCGTGAGATGCGGGTACAGCTAGCGGATTTGGAGGACAAGGGATTCATTGGACCCAGTGTTTCTCCTTGGGCAGCCTCGATTTTGTTTTCCAAGAAGGAGGATGGGATCTTGAGGCTTTATGTTGACTATTGGTGCCAGGACAAGGTGACCGTTAAGAACAAGTACCCACTCTAGAGGATTGAGGACCTCTTTGATCAGATAATGGGAGCACAATGGTTCTTGAAGATAGACCTCATGTCGGGCTATCACTATCTCAGAGTTTGAGATGAGGATGTGTAGAAGATAGCTTATAGATGTCGGTACGACCATTATGAGTTTTTGGTCATGATGTTTGGAATGACCAATGCTCCAGTAGTGTTCACGGGACTCATGAATAGGACATTTCAGTCATACCTTGACCGCTTTGTAGTAGTCTTCATCAATAAAAATATGATCTACTTGACTACTGAGGTGGAGGTTGCCTTTCATTTGCAGATAGTTCTGGAAACACTCTGATAGCACCAGATTTATGGTAAGCTATCGAAGTTACTGTTTTAGATATGAGAGGTTCACTTTATGGGACATGTCATATCGGAGGCTGGGTTGTAGTGGATCTAGTGAATATTGAGGTGGTACGTTCGTAGGATCCATCCAAGAGTGTGATGGAGGTACAGAGTTTCATGGGTTTATATGGATACTACCAAATATTTGTGCCAATTTTCTCTAGAGTTGCAACACCACATTCATCTTTGATGAAGAAGGGAAAACCCTTTTTGTGGTCTGAGAGATGCCAACAAGGTTTTCAAGAGATGAGGTAGAGGCTGACTAGTGCACCCATATTGGGGCTTCTAGAGGAAGGAATAGGGTACATATTCGACTGCGACGCATTAGGGACAAGGCTTGGATGTGTCCTGATGTAGGAGCGAGCAGTGATCACATATGGTTCTCGACAGCTGAGACAACTGGAGCATAATTGCTCTACACATGACCTGGAGATAGAAGAAGTAGTCTTCTCCATGAATATGTGGAGACATTACTTGATGGGAGAGTGTTTTATAGTGTACTCTTACCACAAGAGTCTCAGTTATATCTATTATCGTAATGAGCTAAAACCGAGACAATGACGTTGGCTTGAGTTCCCCCAGGACAATGAATTCGAAATCATATATACTCTTGGGAAGAAGAATGTTGTAACCGAATCACTCAGTAGGAGGTCTGGTATACAACTTCTAGGTGAGGCGACAGAGTAGCTGGTAGCTTTGTAGATATCCTCTATGGATAGAGATGGTGTAGCTTTTCTTCAGTTTCTTACAGTCACCCCCACCCCCTCTTCTTCAGCAAGTCAGGGAGGGGTAGCATGGGGACACTGACTACGAGACGCGACATGCTCAGATATCCACATGACATGCACATGATAGATTTTGTGATGGTGGGGAAAACATCATCATCTTCAATGGAAGTACCATGGTACTGGTGTCACATTGGGAGGATGTGTTTAGGGAGTTCCACACATCCCCTCTACCAGTATATCCAGATGTGGCGAAGATGTACCAGGACCTTCGATGACATCACTGGTGGATGGTATTGAAGAAAGCAGTAGTAGAGTTTGCCTCTCGATGCCACGCTTTCCAAAAAGTGAAGGTAGAGAATCAGGTACCAGCAGGATTAGATCGGCCTTCAGAGTTCCCAAAGTGGAAGTGGTATGGGATATCCATGGAATTTGTGTAAATACATTCATGTACATCCATAGGTCATGATTCTATATGGTGATCGTCGGCCGACTCACCTAGTCAGCTTACTTCCTTCTGATCAAAGAGAAGGGTTCAGTAGAGAGCATGGGATACCTCTATGTGAAAGATATTGTGTGTCTACATGGAGTAACCTTGATTATTGTCTCCAATCATGATGCTTATTTTACTTATCAGCCATGGAAGGTGTTTTAGGAGGCTTTCAGGATACAACATCTCTAGAGCACTACCTTCCATCCACAGACATATGGATAGAATGAGCGGACCATTCAGACCATCGAGGACATTCTATGTTCTTGTGTCCTCAACATCAGTTGTAGTTGGGAGGATCACTAGCCTTTAGTGGAGATTTGATACAAAAACATCTATCACTCCACGATTGGTATGGATCCTTTTGAGGCATTGTACCAGCAACCTTGCAGATCACCTTTGTGTGGGACTGACCCAAGTGAGTCAGCCCTTGTGGGACTAGAGAAGGTATATGCTACTATAGAGAAGGTGCAGATCATCCAGGAGCAGATGAAGACTACACTGATCTAGCAGAAGTTGTATGCTGACAAGAGATGGAGACCTCTGGAGTACGAGGATGGAAACCACATATTTCTACGGGTATCGCCTCGATGAGGTTTGCGAAGATTTGGCGAGGTGGCATGATATCTCCAAAGTTCATTGAACCCTTTTAGGTCCTCATCAAGGTTGACGAGGTGGATTTACCTCTTCGATCTTCCACCTCAGTTGCACCTGGTGCAGGATGTCTTCCATGTATCCTAGCTGTGGAGATACTTGCATGACCCATCTCACATCATCGACCATAATGAGCTGGACATTGTTGATGGGGCGTTTTTTACATAGGTTCTAGTAGAGATTTATGATCAACAGGAATGGGTCCCTCATGGGTGGTCGATACATCTAGTGCATGTTCATCGGAAGCATGGGAACCTCTAATATGGCACATTGGAGGGGAGGCTCAGATACTTGCTCAATACCCCCACTTGTCTTCCTAGCGTTAAGATGTGGATTATGGGGACATAAATCCCTAAGGTGGGGAGAATATAAAGACCTATAATTTCAATGTAATTTTTTTAATTAAATGATAATTTTACGAGTCTGTGAAAATTGATGGTGCATGATTCCGAGGCCCAGAGTGCCCAAAATAAATTTCTGGACTTTTTTGGGTGTTTTCAGTAAATGTGTGAGTTTATTTTCATAACATTTGAATGAGTGCTCAGAATTGAAATATGACGACACTGTTGAACTCACAGCGCCAATATTTTCTTAAGTAGACTTTCACCTCGATGGAAGATAGTAAAGGTTAAAAGTTAGAATATTTATTCTTCATGGAAATAGAAATAAAATAAAATAAAAATTTATTCTATTTTTATTGAAACCTTCCATGTGATTGGTTTAATGGTGGGGACTACCTGAGCTAAATCTCCAACATGTAAATACTGTGGAGGTGGGGACCACTGGAGTTATATCCTCCAAATTGACTGCTCAGTGGTGGCGACCACCCGAGCTAGTAAAACCCCAAATTCAAATCTTGGTGGTGGGGACCAACCGAACCCCTCATTATGAAGAAAAACCTCTCAACTCCCTACAATAATTATGCCAACTATACCATTTAATTAATAAATCCAACCCTCCTCTAATTATTTAAGAAAAATTATTTTGTGCCAATTTTAAATTAGACAAAATATTATATTATATTGGATACCCTTTTCTTTTTGGTGGGATAGGGAAATTAATAGTTGGAAAAGTCGTGTGCTTGGGAGAACATGGAGGAACACATCCTCTAACGAAGAACACCAATGAAGAACTTATCTCCTTCGATGAACATTTCTTCAAACTCCGTTGAAGGATATCCAATGATGACGAACCAACGATCGAAGAAACTATGTCATCACCGACTTTATCTTTTCCTCTCCTCAATGATGTTGTTAGAGGAGACTTGTTGCGGGATCGACAAACGCCAAACCGTATCAACCACAGAGAATAGTCAATGAACAATCGAGATAGGGGTGTGTTTTTAATTTAATCAATGTTAAATTCCCTCTTACTTTGAAACATATTCCTTGAGCTATACGATATCTCCCTAATGCGGATGGTACGGGCCAAGAAAACATGGCTCAAACCCTCTAAAAATCTTGTGGATATTTTGTGTGATATTCGAGATAGTGACGGTGAATGGTGCCAGCGGTAGAAACCAGGGGAACATGAGAACCGCGATGAAGTAGACGAACGAAGGGAAGCTAGTCAAGATGGCCGCCGATGTAGGCACGATGCCTCCGCCACTCGTGGCCCCCTTTTCTTGTGGCCTATGCCACCTACGACCTCTGCCATCTGTGGCCTCTATACCCCCATAGTGCTCTGTAGGCCGCGACGTCCGCCTCTTTTTGGCCCTCACAACCTCGTTGTACTGCCATGTGGGCTCGTCGGGCCGCCCCGCGACATCGTTGGGCTACCCCTCAGCCTTGCCTTGCCACGCCGCCCAGCGGCCCAGTGGCCCTCTGTGCCCTCGTGGCCCCACGCGACCTATGTGGTCCCCTCGCAACCCTCCACAGCCGCATAGCCACCTGCGGCCCTCCGCGGCCCCTCGCATCCCTCGCGACCTGCCGGAACGCCCAACGTAGGCCGGACCGGACCCAACGGGCCAAGTCAACCGAAACTGGGTTGGGTTGGCCCAGGCCGGGTTAGGACGGGTCGGTCTAATCGGGTCGGACCAGACCTGGTCCAGCTACATGCTTTATGCTCTAATGGACATAACATTGGTATCAGTCATTCATTTGAAGAACCATAAAAGATGTTGTAAACATTGGAGAAATACAGTCCCTTTGGTATACCCCACTGGAGTTTTGGTTAATGTTGAGGTATAATCAGGTTGGATCAAGCACGAATCCAAGCGGGCCCCTGGGTCTAATAGACTAATAACTCATAGACCAGGCGACCAATTGATGCACCGTCTACTGCGTTGTGTCCCCTATGTCATGGATGTACTTTGAGATACATCTCTGTGAGACTTTATAGTAGTTGGAGCATCGATGAGTGGCTTGAGAAGCGGACCCTCCTAGAGATGAGCAAGCCTGTGTGGGAACCCAATAGCTGGTTGTGATGCGAATAATGAAGAGTGATCCTGTGTGGGTTGGAAATGAGCGATCCTGTGTGGGTCAGCACCTAGAGATAATGTACCTTTCATTACTGATCGATCATGTGTGGGTAGCGCCTAGGGATCCTTTGTGGGTCAGCACTGAGAGATCCTTTGTGGGTCAGCACCTAGGGATCCTATGTTGGTCAGTACCTAGGGATCCTGTGTGGGTCAGCACCGAGCAATCCTATTTGGGTCAACACCGAGTGATCCTATGTGGGTCTTACTCTTAATAGAGTCAATTGATTTAGTCATTACATGTAGTCATCTCTACTACTGTACTTATATTATACCTGGTGTGAGTTGAGTTAGTACCTGTGTGGTATTTTACATCATGGTAATACCTTGGTGGTATTCATCTGCGCAGTGTACCTATGTTTTACTTGCCTTCGTGGTTTCATTCATTTTTGAAATAGTAGAGCTTTGGGCGTTGTGTTGGACTCTGGGTTTTCCACTTGATTGAGATGTGTTTACATGATAACTTAGGTATATGTATTTTCATAAACCTAAGTAGTATTTTTAGTTTATTCCATGTTGTGTGGTTTATCCTTAGTGGATTTTGTGAGACCTTGAGGGTCTCGGGGTCCCTACTGAGTATCATTATACTCACCTCTGCATGGGATATGCCAGCACGCTGTTGTGTTTGGTGCAGATGACAGATAACACTGATTGAGGAAGAGAGTACCAGGACTGGAGGTAGCTTGAAGGTGGACGTTAGATGAGGCGAACCACAGAGACAACCATTCATGAGTTATTCCAACCCTTCAGGTGGAATCCATGGTGTACGATCCCAAAGCTACTTTTCACCAATCTTTTGTCTTGTACTTTCCAGTTGGGCTTGTATTCTGGCCCCTATTTACTTATTTTACCCACTATATATACTTTTTAGTTTACTTGTGTTCGTAACTTATTGTGTGCTTGGTTGAGTGTGATTAAAAGATATTAAGTAAGATCCTTCTTAGTTTTAGATAATACGCCTTTCGGTGCTAGTCGCAAGCCCTTGGTTTATGGAAGGCGGGTTTGGGGTAGTCATGGAACGTGCCCCGTGGGACGAGTCGTGACACCATACCAATTTGGAACTATTAAAAGAAAATTTCAATTTTAAATCATTAATGTCTATATAAAAAACAATAAACCCACTTTTAAAACATGGAAATTAATGATAATTCTTTAGAAGAATAAATTTTTAAAACATTTAAAACAATATTTTAGTTAAAGAGTTCTTAGCCAAAGAAGAGACGCTTGTATACAAGTAATTGAGGAATAACATTAATCAAAACATTATAATGTCTTGAGAATAAAGGGATTCATGATATAATATTTCAATGTAAAGTATATATACCAAAAAAAACTAGTTAACGCACAACCACAAAGAAGACTCAATGAAATCTAAGTTGAGATGAAATCCCTTATAAAGAATGTATCTTTAGGTTAAGGATAAATAAGTGAAATAAATGATTGGATATTTATTTTAAATCAATCAGAGGATATTCACTCATATTCTTGTAAAAACAACACTAACGACATGGATGTTTAACTCAATGAATTTTGGTTGAGTTAAAATTTCTCTTATCATGTTCATATCGATGACTTGAGAATTTATCAATTGGGTGATTATATGTATCAAAATTATATCCACAAAAAGGGAGTAGAAATTACTATAAAAATAATAAATAGTGATTCCACACATAATCGTGGAGTAAAATAATCAATGAAGTATGTGTAAATCCCAATGAGTGGAAAATGAAATTTGAAATTCCCATACCGATTTCATAACGTACAAAACATACACCCCGTGAAAGAAGGGTCAAAAAATGATGATGTAAATACCCATAAATTAATGTATATTACACAATGAATACAATCATGGATAGTACATATTCCACACAAAAGGAAATAGTATCCAATATAGCATGAATCTTACAAGAATAAAAAGTGAGATGGAAAACCATTACATTGTTGTAATCAATCGAGTCATTTGACCAAAAGTTAATAACAACAAAAATATTCACAGAATAAAATGAATATAAAGAGAATCATGATAATATATATCAAATGGAAGTACAAAATAAACCAAATTCAATAAATAAGTGGCAAACAATAGAAATCAGAAGTAATTGAACGTGAGATAAGAAATCCCTTACCTCACGTTTCACTTGTCTTTCATGTTCATTGTTCTTCTTGAATAATAAAATTATGTTAATTTCTACTTGACTACAAAAACGTTTAAATTTTATTATTCCTTCCATATCACTTATTACCTTTCTATAACAAATAATTAATTATTTGAGTTCATATTGGGCATTTTATCGATATTCAGAACGTGAGTAAAAAATGAATTTGTTATAATTACTATTTTTCCTCATGGAAAAAATTCCATAATATCCAAAATGATATACATGATTTATATCTCATATATATATTATTTATCCTATATATTTATTTATTTATAACAGTACATAACATTTTGAGATAAGAAATTAAATGCACCGTTCATGGAGACGGTAAGTCGTATGTACGCATTAACGCAACTTCCATTTCTATTTTGGTATTTTAATGGAATTAAAACATAATATTACATAGGTATATTATAATTCTAGAATAAAATTATATATAATATCATCAAATACATACTTTATATGTCCCAACTATGTCATTAACGAGTCATATCACATTGAGGGGTAGTAGTCTGCACTTCCTCAAATGAAAGTATCGTGTTTTACCCATAATCGAAACCATAAAGGTATGATATAAATGAAAAATACATAAGCACAAATAAAAATTAAACATAATATATATCATATATAAATACAGTTCTATCTTAATGACCACCATGAGAGGTGGTAGGAGATAATCAAAGAATCATCATTTCATGAGGTGTTAGTTTTCCTACCACAGAAACAATATGTTCTTCACCCATTAGATGGAGGTGTGTGTTAGTGTGTTTTGAATATTTCTAATAACAAAATCCCATTATATTTAGGATAAATTTTTTGTTATAAAATAATGTAATAAAACTAGTTTTGGGGGTTAGAGACATAAAATAAAACAAAATAAAATAAAAGAATTTAAGAGAAATTGTTACCGGCTAACATCATTTCGTTTGAACCAAAAGGACTTCTTGAAGTGACTTATACCTAAGATAAGGATTATAGGTGTAAGTACGAGATCTTGAGAGATTATTTGGGCAGGTTTTGGATGTCTCAAGGTGCATGAAAGGTTTGTGGAATGGTTTAGAAGTGGTGTCCTTCTATAAGGGGGAGGAGGGCCTCTTTAGGAAAGTGTGTAAATATTATTTTATTATATAGTGATATTCTATTTCAAAACGTCCAAAACTAACTAAAGTTGAAGATAATATGACTCATGGTCGAAATAAAATTATCAAATAAGAATTGTATAGGTTTTTGATATTTTTTAATAGTAATAATCTTATTTATTTAAATCATTTATTAATCATGTAAATACTGTATCATTGTTGTGACATAAATAATTTTATTAATTTGATGTATAAAATTAAAAAAAAACCATAATTTAAGAAATATTTTTAGATTTCCAATGAATATTTATAGTCGAAAGGATGACTTATACAACCCCATGTAAAAATTGTTTTACTAAATGATATTTGTTTTTTTTCATTTTTGCATTTACATTAAGTTAATTAAAAACGTGTCATTATCATTAATAAGTGGCTCCATGTGGTCACAATTTGACCCAAGGATGCCCATTATCGGAAATTACTCCAAAAATATGTTTATGAAAATGTTTAAGGTAATTTTGTGTTATTATAATATTCTTTATACCTTTAATTACCCAATTTACCTTTAGTCACGGTAAATAAAATTCAAAAGTAACTATTCAAAAAGAAATTATTTTCATCTAATTGAACCAAAGTTTACTTAAAAATAACAACCATGTATCTCGAATTTTCAAAATTCAATTCACAGAACCGGTAAAGTGTCATTTAATATAAAAAGTCGGATTTTTAACTACTACTTAATGGTTTCACTATTCATAAAAAATTGTAGTTTTTCAAAAAAATACAAAAAATTAATCCTAATAAATATTTGAAATTCATAATTCAAAATTGATGTCTATATTACAAAATAAAAATCATAGAAGTTGGATTAATTAATTTAAAATTATTTCTCGTTGTTCAAAAAATAGCCTGTTCTTATGAAACATTAACTATCAAAATATGGACAGTTAGTTATGTATAGTTTCAAAGTGAAATTAATTCTAATGACCAAAATTGTTTTAAAGGGTAAAAATATATATAATTACACTTCAAAACCAGTTTAAAATATAATCTATCTTTATACATAAAATAGATTGAAATGCATTTTTGAATTAAAATAAAGTATTTCTCACTATTCATAAAAATGAATATTATTAGAAAAATACCAAAATTTTATCCAAATTAAATTTTGATGTCCCAGTTCTAAAGAATAATTTGATTTTGTCAAATTGAATATGTAAAAGGGTTAAATATTGGATTTAAAAAGGGGTCACAATTAAAATGTGGTAAAACTGATTTTTTTAAAAAAAAAATACATTTTTATCTGAAAATTGAATTTATTCTTATAATATGTATTAAAAACTCATAATACATAAGTTAAATTTATATAGATTATATAAAATTCAAAATCCATTTAATTCTATTCAAAACCACTTTTGAACAGCTAGTTTGGTAAGTCATGGTGCGCTCGAACTCGGTGTTGCATGTAGTCCAAGCTATTGAATTTAAAGAAATTAAATTACTATGAAATCATTGGGTGTTATATTATCCACTCCTTAAATAAATTTTTCCTCACAATTTGAAATTGTTCTTTGATAATAAAATTATAAAAATAGTAATTTAGTATTGTAGAAAACCCACATCAGAAATTGGGTTAATAAAAAATAGGCTTAATAAGAGGGAAATGAAGATGTAAAAGTCACCACCAAATTATGATATTGGTTAGGAGAAGATTGGTGGAAATTAGAGAATCATAATTGAAAAAAACATAAATATTTACAGGGAGTGATTGAGGTCATCAATAACAAACAAGTTTAAAATTGAGGGCCTCAAAGACTTCAATCTATGAAGATTTAAAATATCATCGGTTCAATAAAACATAAATCATTGGGATAAAACATTTTTGGTTTTAAGATCCCTTACCTCAATTTTAATAATTAATTTATTCATAGAATACGAAAACAAAAATATACTTGAGAAGTAGAGTTTCTTCATTCATCTAATTATTACCACAAACTCATCTTTCACTCCAAATGATGAGTATTAATGATGACTTGGTCACCCCTGAAGTGCTAATATCTGCTTATAGAGAATTACATATTCCACAATAGATGAATTATATATTTCTATTTTATTTAAAGATTAACTCGAACCAAAATAGTTAGTTAAAGATCAGATGATGCCATAAGGATAATACTTTAGAGAGAGAATTACTCATCTTAATTTCTAAAATTAAACCAACAGCAGCCAATGTTCAATAAACACCATTCAAAAAACAATTTTCCATAAAATATTTCAATATAATACAAACTATTATTGATACCCAAGACTCAAAGGAATTTTCTAACAAAGTCATTCATGTTAAACTGTATCTCCAAATAATATCAACTACTCTTAATGTCACATATATAAAAGTAATTAACCCAATCACATATTATCTATGATAGGTTAATATTTTCCATAAATAACCCAAATCACTATAAATCGATAATAAAAACAGAGGTAAAAAACTCCATTAATCATCAAATGAAATCCCATAGTATTCTATTTTCTTTAAGCATATTGCATCTCCAATAGAGAGAATGTCTTCCAAAAACACATTTGTCACTTAATCACCAAATAATTTTCATATACTAATGATATCCATTTAATAAGACATAAGATCCCAAATAAACTTATTATTAATCAATAAAATCATTTTACTGAAAAGAATTAGTCAACCTAACCAGGGACTTCATGTAGTCCACTGATAGGTGATAAATCCCAATCACACTATAGTTGTGTGTTCGATTCCCACAGCATTATCCAATGCGATGGGTTGTCACACAGTTTTCATGTTGTGCTTTTTTAAAAACTATATAATTTTATAATATTCCCAATATGAGGTTGATTACTAAAGGTAATTATAATATAATTTCATCACAAATGTTATCTCGTACCTTGGGTTTTCATCCCAATGTTTAATATCATGTAATTGCCTCAATCTCATTGATCACATAAAACCAATTGGTTATTTATAACTATATCAATAAGAGAAAAGATAATTCTTCCTCAAATATCATTTTCACATGACAAAATACAGGGTTAAAAATACAATAGAAAAGTCTTCCAATGTAATCCCATAAATAAAGAGCACTAATACTTTTTAATCATTTCACCATCCATTTATTTATACACAGCTCCTTCATTGTCCAAGATTCTATTCTATAGAATCTAGAATTCACTCGTGTAATTGCCAGATCCCCTAAATTTATTATAAATTACTGTAAATGGATTCTTGGGACAATTATTATTTTCTTCTGTAGTATTGTTCATTTTTTCTCAATAATTTTTTACATTAAGTCCATATTTCCCACACATAAAGAATATATTTGTTCCATTAATACACCTTAATAGGTGTCTCCTTCTACATTTCCTGCATGATGAAAAATTAGCTTTCTTTTATCCATGTTCTCCATAGCTATATCTCTTATCATTCACCACTTTTCTCTTCTTTTTTGAGACTGAGAGTTGGTTAATATGTATATTTTTTATCATATTTTTTGAAAACTGATTTGTCCATAACATGATATCTTTTAAACCTATCAACATTCCATTTTTTTCTCATTTCCACCATTGTGCCCACCTTGTACATCATCTACAATGTAACTTTGACTTCCTTTGAATCCAACCATTGTCTAACACAAGAAAGTATAGTGTGAGTCATAAAATGATTTAAAAAATATCATAACACCATATTTTTAATCTAAACACCCTAGGATTAACCAAGGTTATTTATTATCATCTTATAGTAAAATTATTCAAGTCAGTTTGTAAAGAAAATGTGAATTATCCTAAAGATATCCCATGTGAGTGTCGTAATTATGGGTACAGCAAGGCTCGTTGTCGTGTACCAGGATACCCTAGGTCAAGACTGAAACTATGTATTGGAGTTTTCACTCCTAGGTACATCTATGCCAAAGATTCCTCTACCTACTTATATCCATATAGGGTTGTATTGCCTTAAAAATACACAAAATATATACATTACCAAATTTCTTGGAAGTTCATCAATACTAGTCATCAAATTCTATCTTAGGGTAATTCTCTCTAATCATATTTTATCTAAATCTAGTTTCCAAGATTGGCATTAATCTTTCTCTGATACCAACTACAATGCCCTGACACCAGAATCCAAGAGCCGGTACATTAGTTCAATACATTGGCATGATTACAAGTAATCAAGTCCCCATGGACCAATTAGTTTAGAAGTCTTGGAAATAATATGCATTCTTTTGTTCAACATTACAACTTGAAAAGAAAAAAAACTAATTTATTCCATTATAATCATCTAAGCTTCCAATATTATTACCACAAGTCACTCATAACTGACTTCTTCATATCCTAGGAAAATGAAACATGAGAAAGGGGTGAGCTCAGATGCTCAGTAAGAGTATGAAATACAGTATAAGATAACATAATCATTAGGCATGGTGAATTGTTGAAAACAAATTCCTTAACGAATGATAAACATGAGTACTTTATGGTACAAATCTATGTTGACTGAATAATGACATAATAAAACATAGACATGGGTGTTCTACTAGTCGAATAACCACATGAAATATCAATAGATAATCTCATAGTGATGAAATGCATAATGGAGGAAATTCTGAAACATTTTGTCAAGGCCTCAGCCAAGACATCTAAAAATGAATAAGGCCTCGGCCAAAACCATCTATAGAAAATTGGGATAGAATTCATCCAATTCCACATCTATTTGTCTCATGAGACCTACCGATGCATCAAGAAGCTATAGAGAGCTCCGCCCGTCACATACTAATTCTAATGAATTACTCATATGAAAAGGTTTAAACATAACATAATCATTAATTTTAAAACTAGCATATGAAATGTCAACACATTATCCATAAACCATGAATGGTATAAAAATTACACATCCAAAGTCAAACATATCACAAAACCTTCAATATAATATGGAATATTTGTATCATAATAAACCGACCTCGATCAAGAATAATATCACATAAAGGTTGTTGACATAGTTGAAACTGATCAGTAATAATCTTTGAGAGAAATATCCTTTTTTATTAAAACATTTAAAAGTATAACAATTTATCAAGAATCTGTTTAAAATAGATTTTTTAATCAAAGTGTCACATACCACTTTTAAACATTTAAAAGAAAATTTTAGTTTTAAAACATTAATGTCCATATAAATAAAACCCTAAAACCATTTTTAAAACATGGAAATTAACGAGAAAGATTGATAAGAATAAAATTTTAAAACATTTAAAACAATATTTTAGTTAAATACTTCTTAACCAAATAAGATACACTTATGTACATGTATTGGGGAATAACATTAATGAAATAATGATAATTTCATGAGAATAAAGGGATTCCTGATATAATATTTCAATGTATATTATATATATCAAACAAAAGTGAGTTGATGCACAACATCAAAGAAGACTAAATGGAATGTAGGTTGAGATGAAATCCATTATTAAGACAATATCTTTTGGTTACAGATAAATAAATTACATAATTATGTGTGAAAAATATAAATACACTCAATACGATTGGATATTTATTGTAAATCAATCAGAGGACATTCACAGATATTCTTGTAAAAACAACTCCAATGACTGGGAGGCCGACTGGACAACACTCATCAGTGAGGAGAAGGGTTTTCCAAGGGAGGAGTCTAGTGATGATTCTTCTAGCTAGGTGTTAGGAGTCATTGTTTAGGATATTCTTGGCATCGACTATAGTCTAAAGAGGAGGAAGGGCCTGCATGTAGGTAAGAAATGCCGCATGGATTATTCTTATCTTTCTTCTTCAATGGAGACTCGTTCGGCCAGAAAGGAGATGGTCCAAGTGAGGGAATGTGTTCTAAACTATAGTGGAAATGTTGGTCGAGTAGAGGTGGAAGACGATGGGGCTGATCCCATTAGGAAGGTCCTATAGGATATAAACATAGATGTTGAGAAACCCGTGGAGCTACTACTACAGTCCATAGAGGAATTGGAGGTTGAAACCCATGGGGTTAATGCCACTTCAGAAGAGGGAATCAAAATTATGGAAATGACCATTCGGGGGGACACCGGTAGAGATCAGTGGGAGTGTAATGGAAAACAGAATCGTACCCTAACAAGAGGTTGTAAGGCGGGTAAAATCAACCCAGATGAATATCTTCAAGCATGGGATCGCCTGGTGTTCCAATTTGAAGATCGTATAATAGATGATAGATCATCACCTGTAACTTATTTTTCGTGGAAACTCTTAAAGGATAATAGTGTCAATAGGTTCAAGTTGTATTTTAAAAATTTTGTTTTCTCTTGGGGTTTCTCACTTTATCTGTAAAAGTGTTTTGGGATTATAATAAAAAATGAAGTTATGATGATGATGACTTGAGAATTTTTCAATGGAGATATTATGTGCATCAAAATTATATACTTGGAAAGTGGAGTGGAAATTACTCTTCAAATGCTAAATATTGATTCCACACATAATCAAGGAGTAAAATAATCAATTAAGTATGTGTAAAGTCCAATGAGTGGAAATTGAAAATTGAAATTCCCTTAAAAATTTTGTAACATGCGAAACATACACCCAATAAAAGAAATATAATAAAATGAAGGTGTAAATACCAATAAATTAAATTATATTACACAATGAATGCAATCATGGACAATACATATTCCACCCAAAATGAAATAGTATCCAATATAGCATTAATCATACATGAATAAAAAGTGAGATGAAAAACTGTTACTTTGTTTTAATCAGTCATGTCGTATGACCCAAAGTTAATAACTGCCAAATGAACCATAAAATACCATGAAAATAAATATAATAATGATAATATATATCAAATTTCAGTAAAAATACACCAAATTCAACAAATAAGTGGTGAACAATGAAAATCTCACAGAATTGAAAGTGAGATAAGAAATCCATTACCTCAAGTCCGAATTGTCTTGCATGTTCCTTGTTCTTCCTGAATAATAAACATAAGTTAATTTCTACTTTATTAAAAAATTTAATTTTTATTTTTTCTTTTATATCACTTATTACCTTTCTACAATAATTATTTAATTATTTGAGATCATATTGGATATTTAATTGATGTTTGGAACTTGTGTCAAAAATGAACATGTTATAATTAAAATTTTCTATGTGGTAAAAATTTGATTATCTATAGAATTATATATATTATATATATATCATATATATATATTATATATCCAGAAAATATTTTTATTTATAACAGAACATAACATTTGGATATAAGAATTGGAATACACCGTTCATAGAGATGGTAAGTCGTATGTATGCATGAATGCTACATTCATTTATATTTTGTATTATAATGGAATTAAAAAATAATTTTACATAGGTATATTATACTTATATTAAAAGATCATATATAATATCATAAACTCCATAATTTATATGTTCCACACAAGTCATTAACGAGTCATATCACTTTGAGGGGGCAGTAGTTTGCTCTTCCTCAAATGAAATTACCATGTTTTACCAATAATAAAAAGCATAAAGGAATGATATAAATTGAAAATACCGAAGCACAATGAAAAAATAAACATAATACACATCATATTTAAATAAATTTCCATTTTAATGTACACCATGAGAGGCAGTAAGATATAATCAAACAATCATCATTTCGCGAGGCGTTAGTTTGACAACCACAGAAATAGTATGTTCTTCACCCAATAGATAGAGGTGTCTGTAAGTTTAGTTAGAATCCTTCTCATAACAAAATCCTAGCATATTGAGGATACTGATGTTTTTATCAAAAATTAATAAAAACAATTTAGGGGGTTAGAGAAGTAAAATAAAACATAATAAAACAAATTAATTTAAGAGAAATTGTTACCTATAATTTAGGTAATTTCTTTTGGTTTGACCCAAAAGGACATCTTGATGTGACTTATGCCTAAGATAAGGCTTCTATGTGTAATATAGGGATATTGAGAGCTTATTTGGGCTAGTTTTGGATGAGCCATGGGGCTTGAGAGGTGTGTGGAATGGGTTAGAAGTGGTGTCCTTTTATAAGGGGGAGGAGGGGCTCTTAAGGAAATTGTGAAAATATTAATTTATTATAGTGATATTTAGTTTCCAATGGTCGAAAACTAGTTAAAGTCGAATATAAGATGAATCATGGTCTAAATAAAATCATCCAATAAGAATTGGATAGGTTTTAGGTATTTTTTAATATTAATAATCTTATTTTTTTAATCGTTTAATAATGAGGTAAATACTACATCATTATTGTGTCATAAATAATTTAATTTATTTGATGTTTAATTTTTTTTAAAATAATAAAATAATGTATGAAATTGTTTTCTATTTACAATTAATATTTATAGTTGAAATAATGACTTATATAACCCCATGTAAAAATTTATTTACTAAAAGATATTTGATTGTGTCATTTTTACCATTACTTGAAGTTAATTTAAATAAAGTGTAATTATCATTCATAAGGGGATCAATGAGGTACCAAAATATACAAAAGGATTATCATGTTCATACATGACTCATCCCATATGGTTAGGACAAGTGTTATGGTAATTTTAATTTACTATAATATTCTTTTTACCATGAATTACCCTATTTACCTTTAACTGCGGGAAATAAAAAGCAAAAGTTACTATTCAAAAAAAATTATTTTCTTTTTATTGAACAACATTTTACATACTAATAACAACCATATATCTCGTATATTCAAAATTCAATTCGAAGAAGCAGTAAAATATAATTTAAATGAAAAATACAGATTTTTAACTACTACTTAGTGGTTTCACTATTCATAAAAAATTGATGTTTTTCAAAAAAATACCAAAAATTCAGCATAAGATATATTTTCATTAAGATTTCAAAAATTATGTCTATTTTTTCAAATTCAAATCATAGATGTTGGATTAATTAATTTATAATTAATCCCGTTGTCAAAAAATTGAGTGTTTTTTTAAAACATTAACTATCAAAAGTTTGACACCTGTTTATGTATAATTTCAAGGTGAAATTAATTACAATGACCAAATTAGATTAAAGGGTAAAAATATAATCTAATTACACATCAAAACTAATTTAAAATATAATCTAACCTTATTAATAAATATTATTAAAAGGCAGTTTTGAATTAAAATATAACATTTCTCACTATTCATAAAAATGAATATTATTAGAAAAATACCAAAATTTCATCCAAAGTAAATTTTGTTGTCTCGATTATAAAGAAAAATTTTATTTTGTCAAATTGAATAATTAAAAGGGTCAAATATTGGATTTAAAAATTGTTCGCCATTAAAATGTTGTAAAATTGAATGTTTTTGAAAAATACAATTTTTATTTGAAAAATTGAATTTGTTCATATAATATGTCAAAGAAACACATAATACATAAGTTAAAACTATATTAAGTATATAAAATTCAAAATCCAGTTAATACTATTCATAAATACTGTTGAACGGCTATTTTGGTAAGTCGTGGTGCGCTCGAACTCGGTGTTGTGTGTAGCGCAAGCTATTTAATTTAAAGAAATAACATACTATGAAATCTTGCGGTGTTTCAAAAATTGAATAAAATTAGATAATATGGTGATATTAAATGAACTTTACACAGAATATGTGTTTGATTACATTTAAAATGAACACTTGTGAAGACATAAATTATCCAATAAGATAGTTTCAAACCAATTCTATGTGCCTCTAGGTAATCTTATGTTGTGAAAGAAAATAATGACATGTCACTAATAGTTATGACCCTTTTTATTTTCATTTGATATGGATTATAGTTATATTGGAAACCATAAGAGTTATGATACATGTGGAATGTTGTTGAGTCTATCCATATGATCAATTAGAAAAATATTTATGCTCCACCATCTATGAAAATTATATGATATGATTGGCATAAAGGAATAACTTAATGTATAGGTGATGGGGTTCCTGAAAATGCAGGGTCATTTATTAGTAAAATATGGATCACGACCCCCAAATGGATGTGATAATTTTTTAGGGGTCATCATTTTAAAGGGATACCATTTAATAAAAATTGTTATTAAATGCATATAAAAATGATACTCATCTAATAAAATCTTTTTTTGTAGATAGATAGAACCACCCTCATCCAACATGAATTTGTGAAAATACATTATAAAAGAAAATTTTAATATAAGAAATTATTAGATTAGTATTTAAAATTAATAATATTTCATAGGAAATAAATAAATTTAATGTGTTTGAGTAACTCATTTTGAGAAACCAATTATTTGAGAAGTTCAGAAGGATAATCTGGATGTTATATTAGAATGAGGTTATTATTATTTTATGGTTTATAAGAATTATATGTAAGATGGCCAATATAATTTTATTCTTCACTCATAAACTCCATATGATGGATTATATTTATGATTTACTCATATTATATGTTTTATTTTAGGATTATTATTGTCAAATAATAAATTGTAGGTTCATTTTGAAAAAAACCACCAGAAATATTAATGATTTCATGATAATTTTACATCATTTTATAATATATTTATGGTGATATGAACTAGATCATGTGATTCCTTGGATCCATTAATGTATAAGTAGTACAAGTGGATAAAAGTCCAATACTAAAGAATGAATGTTATTTTAAATTATAATAATGATTATATAAATATCCAAGGATTGTAATTTAACCCTAAAGGTAGATTTAATAAAGTGGTTAAATGGTTTTATGGGATACAATATCCAATATAAACTAAAAGGGTTTGAATAACACTATGAAACATCTGTTTATGGTACCCAAGTTATTAGAAAAAAAATATTCAGTTCAAAAAAGGTATAATATACTGATTAAATGTTATATAATTCTAAAAAAAGAGTAAAAAATCAAGGAAATTATTTATAGAGTTTTTATTTTTTATTATAATGATGAAATAAATAGTTTGGGAATCATATATTTTAATGTAATGTAATATATCATGCTCAGATAAAATAAAGGATTTGTGTATTATTATTATTTCTCATTTATGATTTGAGATGTTATTTATTATCAAATAATTATTTTGGAAAACATCATAAAAAAGATTCAATAAATATGGTTTATTATTCATATTCTTTTATAAATTTTTTAAAAAAATTAGGGGATGATAAAAGGATATTTATTCAGTATAAAATAGTTTTCCCTCGATGCTTATTGAAATATTATTTATTTAATACCACCCATTAATTTCATATTCGGAAAAATAAATTAAAAATGTTCCATTTAGTTACTATGTAGATGTTAATATAACTTTAAATCTAAAATATGTTTTTGATGAGTTGGTAAACATAAATTTAAAATGTTACAATATGTTACCAAATTGATCTCAAATAAAAAAATGATGGAAATGACTCTTGAATGTTACTGATTTTGAGAATAAAACATCCTCAGTAGAAAAAAACTTGTTAACATCATAACATAGGATGTCGTGATGTAATATATTTTCAATACCTTATTCATAGAGGTTAACAATTAGAAAATTAAAACCTTCTTTATTGATAGATGTTTTGTACAAATTTTTTTTGGTGGAGTATTTTATTAAAAGGTCACATGAAGATGTGACAAAAATTATATAAGATGTAATGAGTTTAACAAAACCCTTAATGCGTGGGAAAAAAATATTGTCTATTGTTCTATCACATGATATATTTATAAGTGATTAATTCTGTAATGTTTTTAATTTTTTATATAGAATTTTAAAAATATAAAAGATATCCCGATTATACACAATTTCTACAATACAGATTCATATATTACATATATTAAACTATCAATATATGTCATTAAATTATCATTAATTGATGTTTATCATGGGTATTATATATTTTTATGAAATCTCAATCTTAACATGAGGGTGATTTATTATAAATATATAGAATATGATTGTGAGTAAAATACGTTTATTTGTATTGGATGACCCCCACTAAATATACTCCATGTTTTGAAATAAACTATATATATTGTATTTTAGGGGTGTATGTTACATATTAGTATTTATCAAAAACATCTAGTTAGTTACATACATATCATGATATAATTTATACTTTGATATAATTCTTATTCAATCTTGGATTAATTTTTAATTCGGGGTATTTGGGTATGTTGTTGATCATGTCATCAGTTGGAGATTAACTAAGTTAGTATTCCTTCACAAATATCAAAAGTATAACTTATGGTCACTCAATGGATATTGATTGAGAGAGTTTTTAGCAAAACCTAGTTTTTTAATTTGATGTACATATCTATTTTATGAGTGAAAAGTGATATACTCTACCATATAGGTGACTGAAATGTGATGTATTAATAGAAATGCTATATCTATACTCATATAATTGATATTCTTTTAGTGACTCTATGGGATTGGAAAACAATGTTGCTTGTGGTTATTTTATGTCTTGTATAAAGGGGTCATATAAAAAATAATGCTTCCATATGATGAAACATGTGGACACATGTATAAATATATATGTATTGGAGGGATATCACATGAAATTCCATGGTAGATTGTGTTGGACTTTTTTTTCCTCGTAAATTCTCTTGGATATTATATGATATAATAAATTAAATATCTAATTAGTGAATATATGATGAAATGATGGAATGATAAATATATTATCCAATTTCTCCATTTATTGATTAATTTTTCTCATCAACCAAGAATTCACCATACCCACACAATAATGTAGTTCATTGTAATTTTACTCATTAAACCATAGAATTTAATCCATTTTCAAAATAATTAACTCTTTAATTTATATTTTTAGACCTAAAACCTCATATTCAAACCATCTCGTAAAACCCATAACTAGATTACATATTAGGTGGACAATGAATATTCAGACCATAGAAATCATTTTCCAAAAAAATTATATAACAGATAAAATTTGTTTTTAAAGACATAATTCCAATTGATTAAATAAATAAATATTTATTCACTAATTTGTAATTTTAAAAATTGTTTTTTCATGATTATTAGTCCAAATTCCAACACATTTTTATGAACTCAACATAACATAATTTTGGTCTCCACATTCTCATTACCTTCATAAAAAATTATCTTATAAATGGATAAACAAAAATATTCACATGAAATTATACATATAAATATAATTAAAAAATTATTATATTTCTATTAAACTTTCATAACAAGAAAAATATATATATAAAGGAAATATATATATTTCATTAGTGTTAAAACCCATTATTTTTGACTCCCACTAATAAATACTTTCTTTCATTCCACCATTTCACAAGGAAACTCATACCAAATAAATAACACAACCAGGAAAACTTTATTCCTATAATCTAATATCTTCATAGGATGTGATATATTTGTTTTATCCTCCTTAAATTAAGCATCCTTATATTCAAACATATTTAATATACAATGAACATGCTTCTAGATTTTAGATGCATAAAATATGTAATGATTTTAATGTGAATATTTTTGAAGAACAAAATGATAAATAACTTCTAAAATTTAGAGTAAATCCAAAAGATTTCAAATAAACCTAGGTGAATATTTACTTCCTTTTTTAAATATATTCTACCTTTGATGAAGTAATAATTTCAAGTATACATGATCAAAAAAACGAACATAAATGGTATCCTCCTCCAATGTTCACATGAATTGTATATAATCTAAGACGTTATCATACAATCCCAGGTCATCTAAACATACTATTTTATGTAAGGGACCAATTTTAATTTTGGAGTGTCTTAATCATGAATGATAATCCAACTCAAAAATTATTTATAAGGTTTATAATATAATTTTTTATATCATATCCTTAGAATTAATTAATTAAAACTTGTACTATTTGAAAAATCTATCAAATGAAACATATATTCTGAAGATACATTAATGTCCAAAATAATATCCCTCAAAATATACAATCCTATTTGTTAAATGATATCTAATGACCACATATATAAGAATTAAATGTCAAAATAATACACAATTATGTGCCAAAATCACTCTAAAATTGTTTTTAAATTCAATAAGTAAATCAAGATCATGGCAGATATGATCATTCTATGAGAACCAGCAAACATCACGAGTTCAATTACATATTGTTTTTAGAAAAAATTGTACATTGAAATCATCCTCTCATTCATAAATAAAGAGGTTCACTTAGCTAATGAATCCATGAAAAATAAAATCAATCATAACCTATAGGGCTCTGAGGTAAACCAATCAAAAATTATAAGGAAATATTGTCTATTTTTTAATCTTGATATCTCAATGGTTGTGTCAATGAATATGAAACCTATTTATCAACATAAATGTATCAATAGGTAATACATATCACTAAAACAAATATATGATTTTCTTCATCACATTCTAGAATAGAAACATCTTTAATACATAATACATATTACTATAATTTAGATGACATGTCAATCATTATCTATAGAATTTATTCTAGACCCAATAACATATGTTTTGACTAATAATTAGGTGTTCTAAAAACCTAATTATGTGATACTCTCATTTAGAAAAACAATCTTGATAATATTAATAAGGAATAGAGTTCCTTCAAACCTCAATCTTAGAATCTATAGATTGAGACTCTATCAGTAGAAACACTATCTATGAATTAATTATCATCTAATAAATAAAATATTCACCATCCACATCTATAATAAAAATATATTTCATTTACAATACTTAAAATTTTATTAATTTCTCACATGAATCACAAATAAAATATCACCATAAGATATACCACTCAACATATCTTTCACCACAATCCATTTTCTTGGAGTATTGATAATATAAAAATCACAATCCAGTAAAAAACACATATATTAAAAATTTCATATTTTAAAATTATCCAGAAAAAAAACTTTAAACTTTTATAATACATAATGTACCTAATATGTTGTCCAAGTAGGGAATATATCCATAGCATAAGTGAAAAAAACAAACACTATAATCTTTGAATCAAAATTAAGATAATTTTCCCCATGAAAGTGTAATTGTCTCAACTCATATAAATAATTTTTCTTACCTATATAAAAACATTTCAAAATTCCTAAAAAGATGCATTGAAATATAACTATTTGGGAATCCCATCCTCCATTAATTTAAATACTGAACACTGGTCCGATTTTGCATTATTAATTGAAAATATACGTGGAATTCATATGACTAAATAAAAGTATTTCCTTTTTTATAATAATAATATAAAGGAGTCTATGTATGAGAAAACTTTGTCATGATCCATCCATAATATCCAAAAAAATCCCATAAATCTTATAAATTTAGAAAATAATTAATTGGTCTCCATGATACACCAACAAAAATCTTAGTTGGATCTGCTACATCACATTCCATTGATTTATTATATTATATGAAATATAAATCCCATGTTTATAAATTACAACACAATCATTATTTATGAAATTAAAGAAATATCAACAACAACAATAGATTTATAATATTATCCATATAGTCCTCTTCCATAATGTAATAAACATTGAATCACCATTCACTAATATAATATGCTGATCCAAATATGGTTGAAACACCCAATCCATCAATCCCATGGATAGTACAAGAACATTTTATTATGGGTGAACCAAAACTCATAAAAATATCTTATCCTATTTTATATATTGTATATTAATTCATCTTCCTAAAATAGGATAAAAATAATCTTCTAATCATATAGGTTTAATTCATGAGGTTTTGTAGTGGAATTAGTTCTTTAGTATTGACTAATGAAGCTTATTTACTTCCTTTTATTCTAATAAAACGTCATTTTTTTATTCCCTCCAACAATAATGAAATTATCCAGTGATTATAAATTATTACACATGAAGTTTCATATTACCTATATTATTTTAATTCAAACATTTCATAGTTTAGATAGAACATTCATCGAGCATAACATATATTCTCTCAAATTAATTTTATCATAAACATAGAATCTACATCATATCAGTTACATGGATTTCAATAATAGTTGATAAATAGTCTTGACTAGTTGGTCATCCTAATCACTATTTATTTGAATTGTCATGGTTTATTGATAGTATCTCCCAATTTGTTTTCCACATTTAATATAATTTTTAACTAACAATGGAATATATTCATCAACGTTTGTTGTATCTCCATGTTATGGATGTTACATAGCCACAGCTAGTTAAATTGACGATGAACTTATTTCACAATTTGTTCACTACACTCTCTTATAATTTTTAAACTACCAAGGATAACCCTTTCTCTTAGTTGCGTGGATTTACTATCCTCTATTCACTTGTACACCATGAGAAATATAAACTAATTTTTTCAAATGATTATATATTGATAAAATTATAAATTCAATAAAAATATAAATGTATAAAAACTACATAGTTTATTCCAAGTTTTTTTAACGTAGTAAACGAATCAAAATTATAAAAATATGGGATTCATATAAATAAATTATATAACAAAAATATAAAACTTATTCTCGCTATAGATTCCCCAATATTTGGTATCTATTGTAACACCCCAAGATTTTATGAAAAATATTATTTTAATTTCATTAATGTCTTGTGTTATATGCTACACCAAAAAGGAGTTTGCACAACACGCATCCTTGACTTGCCTTCCATTACACGCAATCGCGACCTTCCTCGATAGCGTGTGTAGTACGCAATAACGAGTTTCACTATACAACAATATGCTATTAAAATATTATTAAAACTAGCCGTATGAATAGTAATAACCACTTTTTGAAATTTTATAAATTTTATTTTTCAAAATGGAATTTATTTTTGGATTCTTAATATCAAAATTAGCTTAGGGTAAAATTTTGGTGACTTTCGGATAACATTCATATTTTGATGAATAGTGAAAATTGTTAAATTTTAATTAAAAACAACATTTTCAATCAAAATAATTAATAGTGATAAATTATTAATTTGAGTGGTTTTAATGTATATTTAGAATATATTTTTACAATTTAATACAATGTTGGTCATTGGATGTAATTTTACATTTAAACCAGACATAAACAAGTGTCAATCTTTTGATAGTTATTATCTCTTAAGAACATGCTATTTGTTTTGACGACGGGAATTAATTTTTAAATTAATTAATGCAACTGATATGTTTTGAATTTGGTAAAATAGAAATCATTTTTGAGTTCATAATATCAAATATAGCTTAGGCCTAATTTTTGGCATTTTTCTGAAAACTTTCAATTTTTGATGAATAGTGAAACCACTAAGTGGTAGTTAAAAAACTGAATATTTCATAAAACTTAATTTTACCGCTTTTGTGAGTGGAATTTCAAAAATCTAAGAGACACGGTTGATTTCATTAAGTAAAATGGGGTTCAATGAGATGAACATAATTTTTTGGTGAATAGTAACTTTTTACTTTTTTTAACACAGTTAAAATTAAATAGGGTAATTAACGGTAGAAATGATATTATTATTACCCTAACACAAGTCCTAATTCTATTTGACAAATTTAATTCGACCAAAAACAAACTTAGGAATAATATATGACCATTTAGGCCCACATGGATTAGATTAGGATATTTATTATTAATTTATTTAAAGAAGGGTTAAAAGAGTTAAAATCAATGTTTATTTACTAAAAAAAATTTAATATAGGTTTATACATAAGATAAATTCTATTTTAAATATTCATTAGAAAGATAAAAATATTTCCTACATAATAGTATTTTAATTTTAATTTTTAGACATCAAATAATTTAATTTATTTATGAAACAATGATGATGCAGTAATTATCTTATTAATGAAATATTGACATAATTGATGTTATAAATACCAAAATAAATTTAATTTAAGACTTTATATGAATTACACTAATTTTCTAGGTTAATATGACATGTTATTATTGGTTTAATTAACTCTTTTAGAACTTATCATTCTCTTATGATTTTCACAAAAATCAATTACTAAATAGTGTCAAAATTGACATAAAATAGTTTTTAAAACAAATATTATATTATTAATTGTTATTTTATTCATAAAAATCTAAGGTTCGGCCCAATGACTTAGATAAGGTTATATATATTAATAATAAACATCTTGGGGTTCATTTGTCTTCTTATAGTAATTTTATTAACCTTATAGTGTAAGAACACAAGAAGACACGGTAAAAGTAAAATTATTTAACTTAATGTTAAATCTAAATGATAAGGCTAAAATAGGAACTTAAACATGTCTAAATTCTATTGGATGAGAGGATTTCGACCCATCCCCACCTTATCCTAGATGTAAATCAATTTGGGGCTATTTAAAACCGAACATGACTTTATAATAATGTAATATTTTTAGTTATTCCAAAGGTGCCCCTCTCCTCCCTTATAAAAGAGAACCTCCTCCCTCTCTTCCTCACACAACTTTGAGCCTTCAATCTCGGCCGAACCCTGTAAAATTCTCCTCTACACTTCCCTAGAAACATCCTAGAGGTTCCGGTCTTCCTCAAAGACCAATTTTAGTTCCCTAAGAGGAGGTCTCAAAGAGGCACTTCAAAGAAGAGGTAATTTCTGTTACCGATTCTTTCAACTTTATTTCTTCTTCCACTTCTTCTTCTTAGGTTGTTTCATTATGAAGTAATAACATCAGTATCACTCATATACTGATATGTTATTATAAGTATTAAACAACCCTATTTCACCATCTATCCATCCTACGGAAAACAAAATCACCGCGCGTGCGTACATACGGAATACCGTCTCCACGCCGTGGTGTAATCTGTTTTCCACCAACACCTTACATGGATGGTTATTATGGTGTAAAGAATAATTATAAATATTTATTATAACATAATAATGATTCTGATATATTGTATCATCCAATCCAATTCAGTTAAATAATTATCTAAATGATATCATCGCTCGTGCGTACGTACAGACTACCTTCTCCACGATGCGATGAGATTCATTCTCCATGTTAACCATTTAAGAATGATTATAAAGTATATATAAGAAATAATAATGAAATATATGACATTATAAAGCTACTGTTTTTATGTTTATATATATTTATGTCATCTACTTAATTCTACTAAATTCAATAAGGAAACAAAAACAGCGTTCATGCGTACATACGGCCTACCGTCTCCATAAACAGTGTATTTCTTTGCATTTATCGATCCATTATATATATTTATATTCTGAATATATATTATATATAAATCATGTTTTATATTCTATAATTAAGTAATAATCATCCATGTAATAATATGAATAATTACAAGTTAAAACACGAACGACAAATGAGACGATTTTACCCAAAACGCTACTTTAACATGAATTTACAAAAGAACGGGTAATATAAAGTCATAAGTGAACCATATATGATATAATAACAATTAATATGATTCTGTAATAAGTCAATGACATTATTTAAATCAATATATAGGAGGTTAGGACACTTACGAAGCAAATTGGACCTAAGGTAAGGGAAAATATCACAATCTCATTTTTATCCGAGATTGTTTATACTTTGGTATTTAATCGGGTGTATTTTATCATCCACATCCATGTTTCCTCAATATGTAATATTATTTCTATCCAACTAAAATTGTTTAAAACCAATTTTACCCTTCGGTTAGTTTTTAGTAAAATATATGAAAGAAATCTTTTGTCGTTTTTCGTATGAGGTACTTTTTGACTTTTCCGACAAAAGTACGAAGAATGTTTTTTTAACTTATACGGCATGAATGGACTTTTAAAACATTATTTCCAAAAATCTTCCTTTACAATTTTTCATGTTTCTTTTTAATCAACTTATTTTAGTTTAGAATTGTACGACATGTTAAGAAAGGAAAAGTGTTTTTGAATTAGAAAGGATATTTTCCTCAAGAATGGAGTTCAAATGTTTTATCAAAATTATTTTCCATCTAAGATAGTAAAGGGTTCTGTTTATATCCCTATTATTACATTAATTTGATTACGTTTTGATGGAATTATATTTTTATGAATCCCTTTATCTTATATGAATTTTTATATGATGTCATGATGTTTAAGATTCCCATTTTTGTTACATGGGTTATGCTATGATGTATGGTTTATGATTTTGTGGCACACATAAGAATGGTATCATTATGAGATGGGTGGGACCTATATCTCCCTCCAATGAATTGGGTAATGATTTGATATCTCATTAGATAGACATGGCTGAAATGGTAGGTTATACCGGTTCAGTGAAACAGGACTGAAACGAGGGTGACACGGTTCAGAAAGGGACTTTGTTCACTAAGATAGTCTTGTCAATAAGTCTTGACTAATAAGATATGATTCTCTATGATTATGTGTGTATTACAAAATGTTTCATGTTTTAAGTTATGATTATTGGGATTACATTTCACTACTATGATTTATAACATGTTATGAAATTATTCTTTCTTTTGCAGATTAAGATTTCCAAAATGTTATGTTCTTATGAATATGATGTGAATGATATTCCTTTTGTTTACCCTTACTGAGCATTTGAGCTCACCCTTTTAGGTTTTCTTTTCCCCAGGATATAAAGAATGGTTTTAGGTAAAAAAAGGGAAGTTCTTTTTGGGTGATGTGGAAGATCATTCACCACGTTTAGAAGATTATATTCCGAGTTTCCAAAGACACTAAACTATTACGGTCCTTGTGTGTGTGTTTTTGTTATGTACTATGTATTCTGCAAAAGTAATGTAATGTCAATGTACGTCAAGCTTTGGGTCTGTACAGTTGGTATCAGAGGAAAAGGAGGTAGGAATGTATCCGATCCTTGGGAACTCTGACATGTGAGCGTTGGACGAAGCATGGCTCTCCGCCCAAGGGCTTCATGAGGAAATGGATACCACATGGGATGGTGGTGTGTCCCGCCCAGGGGGTTTAGCCGCCCATGGAGTGCCCTGATAGGTATCAATTATAGTCCACTGGAAGTAATTCCAGACCGCTACAGTTGGTATCAGAGGAAAAGTTTAGTCAACCTTTGGAAACTAGGATGCGAAAACATTAGTCAGATCCCTAGAGATATTTCTAAGGTATGTCTAGGGATGTCCCTAAGGATAAGTATACGTATAGTATATAGTCCTAGAACTATGGTAACGATATTAGATTAAACCAAAGATGTTAGATATTGAAGTTACCCCCCCCCCCTTTATTATGATTTTTGTCTCTCACACTATTCTTTTTGGGTTTTAGAAAATGGCTGGAAACAACATGATTCATGATAATGGAGGATATGATGGACAATGGAATGATATTCTTCATGAGCAAACAAATTAAATGGGATTTGGAAGTCCAAACATCATTATTATGCCTAATCAGAAATCTCATAATATGATCAATAAAGTAAAATTTGGTAAGTTTCCTGACTCATCTAATAAGAGAAAGATGGAGTTTAATGATGATCATAGAGGAAAGAAAGTTCAATTTTCCCTATGTAAATCATGTGGGAAGAGGCATCAAGGAGAATGTTTCAAAGGAACTGGAAGATTCTTTGGGTGTGGAAAAGAAGGACATAAAGTCAGTAAGTGCAAAGGAAAAGGTTCAGTTAACACCACGGATGAGGATAATGGTATTGTTACAACATCAATAATGGTTAAATGTTTTAAATGTGGAATGTACGGGCATTATGAAAACCAATTCCCTAAAGGAAAGTCTCATGAAGAGAATCAGTATAGTCGTATGGGTAGTATTTATGTGGATGATGATGAAGAGACTACAAATGATATGTGAGATGAATGAATTGTTGAAGCTCGGTCAATGGTTTAAGAATGTAGTGGAATGATTACATGTTTATCATGTGTAATGTTATATAAGTAATCTCATGCTACTATGGAATAAAGAGACATCTATGGATTGTTACACTGTTGTCTTTCCTTGAGTTTTTAAAGTGTATGATTAATGTTACCAGTATCCATGAATGGTTATTTAGATATTTTTGGAATGTAGATGATATGCGCATAATGAAGGGATAAGGAAAAAATTAAATGTTTGATAGTATTCATGAGCTCATGACTGATATAAGAAGAAGGTTATATCATGGTTTGAGTATATAGAATTTTTGGATTTTGGTATATGGAAAGAGTTAACTTTTGTCAGCATTCATGTTTTCACTAAGGTTCAATGGGTATTCATTCTTCAAGAGAATACATGATTAAGGTATTCACATGTTTGTAATTTGACCAACAAGATATATATTATGTTATATGGGGGATAAATGATGGCATTCACGTGATTGTTCTGTGACATTTCAAGTAATCATTTTCTTTATACTATGAGCTTGGACCGAAGTATTTTAGATAAGCCTAAATATTAGAATGGATTATGTTGGACATAAGTTAGGATAAAACATTTTTCGATATTATTGATGTGATGTTATAGTAATATAGCTTTAGAAAAGGGACAACCTGCAGGACGGGCGACAACCCATCGCGTCAGACAAGGCTGTGGTAATCGAACCCACAACCGAAGTGCGACGGGCCTTTATCACCTACCACTGGCCTACAGGAAGTCCCTGCTTAGTAGAAACTAGTTTTATTATATTAAGCAGTATTATATATGAAGTATAAGTCCATTTTAGGAACCATATATTATTAATCTCACTATATATTGACTTATGTATATTTAATATCTTTTGCTAACCTTTTGTTTGAGACAGATGGAATGACCCGTCATTCTATCACATGATTTGATAACACTTCACGAAAAACAAATTCAACTTCATTTATTTAAGAGATGAAATAGAAATTGTTCAAGTCACGAACAACAGTGAGATTGTACCAAAATAAGGTAAGTATTTATTCTAATTCAAATTCTTCAACTTTAGGGAAACGATCTTGAAAACCAAAAATGTTGTCCTAGTGCTCTTATATCTGATTAATCAGATGGTACCTTAGATCGTCACAAATTTATGGATTTGTGATTGTTGGCTTTTACATAGCCATGTTCTCTACCACTCTCCCTCAGAACATGATGGTTAGATTTTTCTTCCATATCCATATTTTCACCTATGTGGAAACCCAGTGATTAGTTTATTTGGGTAACCGTTACGTTTTATACTTTTGTTTTTAAAGAATGGTTTTTTTATTCCTTTTTACGATGTGGGTTTCTATTAAGGAAAATTCAAGTAGTAAACCATTTATAACCCCGACGAATTTCGAGGGCGAAATTCATTTTAAGGGGGGTAGAATGTAACACCGTGAGATTTTATGAAAAATATTATTTTAATTTCATTAATGTCTTGTGTTATATGCTACACCAAAAGGAGCTTTCACAACACGCATCCTTGACTTGCCTTGCGTTACACGCAATCGCGACCTTCCTCGATAGCATGTGTAGTACACAATAACGAGTTTCACTAAACAACAATATGCTATTAAAATATTATTAAAACTAGCCGTTATGAATAGTAATAACCACTTTTTGAAATTTTGTAAATTTTATTTTTAAAAATGGAATTTATTTTTGGATTCGTAATATCGAAATTAGCTTAGGGTGAAATTTTGGTGATTTTCGGATAACTTTCATATTTTGATGAATAGTGAAAATTATTAAATTTTAATTAAAAACAACTTTTTCAATAGAAATAATTAATAGTGATAAATTATTAATTTTAGTGGTTTTAAAATATATTTAGAATATATTTTTACAATTTAATACAATGTTGGTCATTGGATGTAATTTTACATTTAAACCAGACATAAACAAGTGTCAATCTTTTGATAGTTATTATCTCTTAAAACACGCTATTTGTTTTGACGATGGAAATTAATTTTTAAATTAATTAATGCAACTGATATGTTTTGAATTTGGTAAAATAGAAATAATTTTTGAGTTCATAATATCAAATATATCTTAGGCCTAATTTTTGGCATTTTTCTGAAAACTTTCAATTTTTGATGAATAGTGAAACCACTAAGTGGTAGTTAAAAAACTGAATCTTTCATAAAACTTAATTTTACCACTTCTTTGTGTGGAATTTCAAAAATCCGAGAGACACAGTTGATGTCAGTAAGTAAAATGTGGTTCAATGAGATGAAAATAATTTTTTAGTGAATAGTAACTATTTACTTTTTTTACCACGGTTAAAAGTAAATAGGGTAATTAAGGGTAGAAATGATATTATTGTTACCATAACACATGTCATAATTCTATTGGACAAGTTTAATTCGACCAAAAACAAACTTAGGAATAAAATATGACCATTTAGGCCCACTTGGATTAGATTAGGACATTTATTATTAATTTATTTAAAGAAGGGTTAAAAGAGTTAAAATCAACATTTATTTACTAAAACATTTTTAATATAGGATTATACATAAGATAAATTCGATTTTAAATATTCATTAGAAAGATAAAAAGATTTCATACATAATTGTATTTTATTTGTAATTTTTAGACATCAAATAATTTAATTTATTTATGACACAAAGATGATGCAGTAATTATCTTATTAATGAAATATTGACATAATTGATGTTATAAATACCAAAATAAATGTAATTTAAGACTTTTTATGAATTCCACTAATTTTCTAGGTTAATATGACATGTTATTATTGATTTAATTAACTTTTTTAGAACTTATCATTCTGCTATTATTTTCACAAAAATCAATTACTAAATAGTGTCAAAATTGACATAAAATAGTTTTTAAAAAAAATATTATATTATTAATTGTTCTTTTATTCCTAAAAATCTAAGGTTCGGCAAAATGACTTAGATAAGGTTATATATATTAATAATAAACAACTTCGGGTTCGTTTGGCTTCTTATAGTAAGTTTATTAACCTTATATTGTATGATCACAAGAAGACACGGTAAAAGTAAAATTATTTAACTTAATGTTAAATCTAAATGATAAGGTTAAAATAGGAACTTAAACTTGTCTAAATTCTATTTGATGATAGGATTTCGACCCATCCCCACCTAATCCTAGAAATAAATTAATTTGGAGCTATTTAAAACCGATCTTGACTTTATAATAAAATAATATTTTTAGTTATTCCGAAGGTGCCCCTCTCCTCCCTTATAAAAGGGCACCTCCTCCCTCTCTTCCTCACACAACATTGAGCCTTCAAGCTCGGACAACCCCTTCCAAATTCTCATCTCCACTTCCATAGCAACATCCTAGAGGTTCTGGTCTTCCTCAAAGGCCAATTTTAGTGCCCTAAGAGGAGGTCTCAAAGAGACGCTTCAAAGAAGAAGTAATTTCCGTTACCGATTCATTCAAATTTATTTCTTCTTCCACTTCTTATTCTTAGGTTGTTTCATTATGAAGTAATAAAATCAGTATCACTAATATACTTATATGTTATTATAAGTATGAAACAACCCTATTTCACCATCTATCCATCCTACGGAAAACAAAATCACCGCGTGTGCGTACGTACGGAATACCGTCTCCACGCCGTGGTGTAATCTATTTTTTCACCAACACCTTACATGGATGGGTATTATGGTGTAAAGAATAACTATACATAGTTATTATAACATCATAATGATTCTGATATATCGTAGCATCCACTCCAATTCAATTCAATAATTATGGAAATGATATTATCGCTCGTGCGTACGTACGGACTACCGTCTCTACGACGCGATGAGATTCATTCTCCATGTTAACCATTTAAGAATGATTATAAAGTATATATAAGCAATAATAATGAAATATATGACATTATAAATCTACTGGATTTATGTGTATATATATGTATGTCATCTACTTAATTCCACTCAATTCAATAAGGAAACGAAAACAACGTTCATGCGTACGTACGACCTACCGTCTCCATTAACAGTGTATTTCTTTCCATTTATCGATCCATTATATATTTGTATATTCTGAATATATATTATATATAAATCATGTTTTATATTCTATAATTAAGTAATAATTATATATGTAATCATATGAATAATTACAAGTTAAAACACGAACTACAAATGAGACGATTTTACCCAAAACGCTACTTTAACATGAATTTACAAAAGAACGGGTAATATAATGTCATAAGTGAACCATATATGATATAATAACAATGGATATGATTCTTTAATAAGTCAATGAAATTATTTAAATCATTATACAGGAGGATCGGACACTTACGAAGCAAATCAGACCTAAGGTAAGGGAAAATATCACAATCTCATTTTTATCCGAGATTGTTTATACTTTGGTATTTACTAGGGTGTATTTTATCATCCACATCCATGTTTCCTCAATATGTAATATTATTTCCATACACCTACAATTTTTTAAATCTAATTTTACCCTTCGGTGTGTTTTTAGCAAAACATATGAAAGAAATCTTTTCTCGTTTTTCATATGAGGTACTTTCTGACTTTTCCGAAAAAAGTACGAAGAATGTTTTTTTTAAATTATAAGGCATGAATGGATTTTTAAAAAATTATTTACAAGAAGCTTCCTTTACAAGTTTTCATGTTTATTTTTAATCAAATTCTTTTAGTTTAGAATTTTACTACATGTTAAGAAAGGAAAAGTGTTTTTGAAGCAGAACGGATATTTTCCTCAAGAATGGAGTTCAAATGTTTTATCAAAATTATTTACCATCTAAGATAATATAGGGTTCTGTTTCTATCCCTATTATTACATTGATTTGATTAAGTTGTGATGGAATTATATTTTTATGAATCCCTTTATCTTATATGAATTTTTATATGATGTCACGATGTTTAAGATTCCCATTTTTGTTATATTGGTTATGCTATGATGTATGGTTTATGATTTTGTGGCACACATAAGAATGGTATCATTATGAGATGGGTGGGACCTATTTCTCCCTCCAATGCATTGGGTAAAGATTTTATATCTCATGAGATAGACATGGATGGAATGGTAGGTTATACCGGTTCAGTAAAATAGGACTGAAACGAGGCTGACTCGGTTCAGAAAGGGACTTTGTCCATTAAGATAGTCTTGGCAATAAGTCTTGACTAATAAGATATGATTATCTATGATTATGTATGTATTCCACAAAGTTTCATGTTTTAAGTTATGATTATTGGGATTACATTTCACTACTATGATTTATACCATGTTATGAAATTATTCTTTCTTTTTCGGGTTACGATTTCCAAATGATATGTTCTTATGAATATGATGTGATTGATATTCCTTTTGTTTACCCTTACTGAGCATTTGATCTCACCCTTTTATTTTTTCTTTTACCCAGGATATAAATAAAGGTTTTAGGTAAAAAAAGGTAAGATCTTTATGGGAGATGTTGAAGATCTTTCACCCCGTTTAGAAGATTATATTCCGAGTTTCCAAAGACACTAAACTATTACGGTCCTTGTGTGTGTGTTTTTGTTATGTACTAAGTATTCCGAAAAAGTAATGTAATGTCAATGTACGTCAAGCTTTGGGTCTCAACATCTATAATCCCTTGAATACAATATCTACTAATTTTAACAAAATATTACCCCAATGTGTTTTAAAAAAACAAACCAATGATAAGAGAACTATAGTAACTCATTCATCAATGAATTTGAAAAATCATACTATGTTCACTATGATCACTAAAAATTATATACTTTAATCATGTGTTTAATATTTTATTAATATTAATAAACAATAATGACCTACCCAATTGGAAAAACTATCTACCATCACTCAATAATTATATATAGTAATTCACAATCATTAAATACAATTATTATTCTATTAGAATGTAATTTATCTATGTTTTTATTATTTGATACTAAGATGGTATCAATTATGAGGACATTCATTATGTTTATTCAGGGTCTGAGGGAGATGAGTAGTTAAATATAAAAATTTGTGGGTAATAAATTAAAATTTTTAGGTGGATTTAATGTGAAGTTCAAACTCTAAATCACGTCATAATATATAATTGTAAAATATTTAATGTAACCATTCTCAATTCCATAAAATGTATTGCCCATGTCTATCCTTACCATTTCATTTTTTGGTTAACATGTATTTACCATGGAAAAAAGAATGAATTTGATTTTAATATCCAACTACCATTATCTCTATATATATTTTCATTTTTATATTTTTAATTATTTTTTTGATGTTTTTAAAAACATTTTTTTATTTATGAATAAGAGAGTGCAAAAATATAATGAATGATATAATAGTGAAATCACTATTGAAAAAGTAGCTATTGTAGACTAAATTTTGAGAGTACCTTTTCATTATAATATCATGTATACAGTATGTTAAACATGTTGTAGACATACAGTAATAGTGATGATATTTTTGTGTCATCTATTTACATGTTAATATCCATAGATTATTTTTCATATCAAATGTTTATAGATGTTCCCAGTCATTGATGAGAAACTTGAGATACTATGACATTAATCGTAAACATATTTCATATAATCACAATTCATCATTTTGATCGAACATATATGATATAGGACAATAAGTGTCTTGGGGAGTACAAGCAATTAGAAATACTTTCATAAAGTTCACAGTTGGTGATCTTGAGTATATGTTATCTTGAGGACTGATCAGCCTATAATAAAACTAGAGGTTTTATGAGCCATTGGTAATTAATATCTGTGAAAATGTGTAATTGTATACTGAATATAGATTTTTATTAGTGTATATGTTTTTTATTATTCACTTTGATACAAGATGAAAACTATGAAATTTATATCATGGTGAGATATCTTGCAATGGGTTCGTCTCTGGTAGAATAATATTGAATGAATAATCAAGGATATAATTTTCCTCTTATAGAAGGAATAATTTTCTTGGGAATGTTTTATCAAAATGGTAGTATAGTCACCAAATCCTTGTCCTACACAAAATAAGGTATGTCCATCCATTTAGGATAACTAAAAATAAAAAAATGATGATGAATTTTTTTTATTTATGAGAAAGTGTGAGATAAAAATATTATATTACATGACATGTGTATGTAAAAGGATGTAGTTTTTATGAATATTCCCTATCTATTGAGGGGTTATGTTGAGTTTTTTGACACTTCTCATGTTCTTGATTTTTATTTACTGTTATCGAGATAATGTACCTAAGGGTCACACATTGGGTGTATTGAAACATCTATCCAACTCTAATCAATATAAGAGTATTACATCATGGGCCGCACTATAGGGTTTTATCGATGTTCCAAGATATAAAATAAAAAATGAATAAATAAATTCTTTATTTTTTTTTAATTTAGAATAATATTTATTGATTTTTTTTATTAATTTCATTAAATGAATTTTTATGAATACTTGGAAAATATTTGACAAAAGAAAATAATTTTAATATTGAAATATAGAATTATATTTGATGTAAAAAATTCAAGTAATTAACTTAACATTGTTATATAATATATTAATTATATTTTAAGTATGTGATAAAAATATAAATGATATTTATTACTCATTAAATTACTCATAAAATGTTATTTATGGATTATTTACTTGAAAAATCATATTCTATGTTCATGGAGAAATTTTCATGTATATTGTACTTCACAATATCAGTGGGAGGAGGCTCTCACTTAGGATACTATTCACAACACAATTCTGTGAACCTATCTCTCCACTATCCCACTTCGTTGAGAGATAAAATCACAATCTAAGCAACCAATAAGATTATTTCTTCACAGATCTATGATTGTTGTTTTCGTGATCATTGTGATATTATACGCATAATAAATCCTCTATGATGGACCTCGTATTTTTATTATCTTAACTTCCAAAAAAATTGTATTTTGTGTGGATAGTAAATATGGATCATTAATAATTTACTTCATGTAACATCCACTGGCAATGACAGATTGTCAAATGTGTTATAAAATCGAATGACGTAGTTTTTCAATTTATTTATCATGAATAAAATCATCATGTGGAATCCTAGACTTTCATATAGGGTTCTTCATAATATAATATTTTTTTATTCATCAATTGATGATGAAATATTTAAATCTATATATGGTATTATTTCTATACATTCCACAATACATTAAATTTGTATCAGAGTGAGCATGTGAATTTTTAATCCAACAATATCTATGTTTCAATTAAATTCCTAAAGATGGTATCATTATAGTAACATATTTTTAGAGGGAAAATTAATCTGATATCATATGTCGATGATGTTGAAATAATAATCTGGAAAGATGAATTAAAACTGATATTGTAGGTTTGATTTTTTAAACATATACAAATGTAAATATTTTATAATTTTACCTGATGGTAGTTGATGGAGGAAAAATCCTAGGAACCTTGAAATGAGATCATATCTAAATAGAATTAATATAATCCCTCACTATGGATTAATTTCCATTTCCTTATTTAATTAGGAATATATTTTTTCAAATACAAAGATCAACATGAATTTTAAAAAATTGAAATTGACAAAAAAAATTGTGTGTGGGGGGGGGGGAATATGGGGCACTTTATCTATGAAGGATGTAAAAATTGTAAAATAATAAAATAAAAAAGGGTTGTGGGAGATATCATGTACTAGAGAAATGAAAAATAATTATTTTAAAAATTTATATGGGTAGAAAGAACCTTCCCAAGGCACCTGGCCTCTAGCCCCCATGACTCACTCTAGCCGCATCTAACTAATTATCATCATCCTTTCTTATATCTTTCATCATTTCTTGTCCATACTCCCAAAAATAATGACTATCCTATTAGCCTCCTTCTATACACAACACTTGGGTATGACCCTTTCTAGCCTCATACCTCACCTGTCCCCTTATCAACCACCAACTATAATGATAACCTCCTCTCAGATGCATTCTGTAGTGCCATCCTCCTGTCACACAGATCTCTCGAAACATTGTTCTCTTCCTACAAGACTACTAACCCATGACTAAACTCATTCTAAACAACCATGTCTCCCTTCATGTGGAATATTGGGGAGATTTTTCATGGTTATTCCATAGAAATGATGACTTTCTAGACCCAAGACAAGTTGTATTAGGACCTTCCCGATGGGCCCAACCCATTTTGGGTCCATAATATATTTGGAACCACTTTCTGGGGTCCTCTAGGATACGTAGGTCCCAAAAATATATTACAATTTCCAAAAAATAAGGTAATTTTTTAGAATAAGAATAAATATAATTTTGGACCAAGAAACATATTTTAAATGAATTAATATTATATTAGAATATTAAAAATCATTTAATTTACCTTGAGAAAAATTTATCAGAAAATTATTTTTTCATTATGAATTTAAATTTTTTGTTTATATATTTTTAATAGAGGGAATCCAATTTAGCACTGATTTTTCTTATTTTATTAGTTATTACATTCGTTTGACATTTTTAGTGATTAATTAATTAATGATTTAGGGCATTATCTTTCTTTGTCATTATTTTTTAGGGGTTTGTGTGTCCATGAGAGTTGTATTGAATTTATATTACACAATCCCAAGTCCCTCATTCCTGCATGTGAGTATTTATATATTATGAAAAAGAATAATGAAGGAATGGACCACACAGTGTTGGGGCGGTATTCCAGATTAGATGTGGATATATTAGACGGGGGTGTGAGATGTGATATGAGTCAAACATAACTCTAGTATTTTACCACTAGGTTATTATTTATTCCATTTAATCTAAATTTATTATTCAATAATAAACACCCATGATCATCAAATTATTTTATTTAATATATACATTATTTATTATAGTTTTTAGGGTGCGTAGGTGAGTGTGACCACATAAAATAATCAATAAAAACCACAAATTAAATTAAATTCAAAAGTGATGATTGTTTTTTATTTAATGAATTTTAATGATGTACATAAAATCACTGTGTATTGGAATATATAATAGAAAATAATTTTATTTTAACGAAATAATAAAAAACAATCAGTGAAATATTATTTCGTGACAAATTCTATCATAGGAATTTGAAAAAAAATATGCGTAAGAGGTTAGCATAATCTATTGTTGTAGGTGTGTCCTATTATAATGAAGTTATAATTAATGTAATTGATTGAATTAACTAAATATAAAAAAAACATTAATTTGAAAAACATGTTTTTTATCACATTAGAGGAAATTATTTTATTAAATAAATTTTATGATATCTAGAATTTAGGACTTTAGTCTTTGGTTCAAGGATCTATGGGTTATTTTGTTTCCTTTTCAAACTCTATCGTGGAAAATCTCTGAGAATTGGCATTGTTAATAAATTTTCTATGAGGAGATGTTTTAATTATACTTAAAAATTTATTACTTAAGTTACTTATTAGTCTATGACTGGTAGTGAGTATTACTAGTGTTCTATGAAATAGTGGGTTACATATCTGATTACATTAATCAATAATTTAAAATTAGTAAATTGGATAAGAGTAATATTATTATTATTATCTTGAAGAAAATAAATTTTATTCCCAAAAATACAATGTGGTCTCTATTAGACAAAGAACATGTCATAAAAGGTACAAATTTCCAAGAGTGGTACAACCGGTTCGACATATTTCTACAACATGGATGAAAATTTATTGTGCTGGAGTCCCTGAAACCTAGTCAGAATCCCAAGAAATCTAGTTTGGATGAGAAATATTCTAATGGGATACTCATGAATGGAACATTTCATTTTTATATTTTAATTATATCATGAATAACTACATATTTTCAAATGTAATAAAAAGAAAAAATTGTTATACTATGTTTTCTCGTCTCTATGATGTCTACAAGGGGAAATTGAAGTGTGAAATTAATGAGTTATTGGTTAAACTAATAACATATATATTAATAGATTAAACTCATGTTTATCCACTTTTACTCAAAGTAGTAAAGTACATTAATTGATGAGATGAATTTGGATTCAATTCGAATATATAAGAAATTGTGTTAGAGCCATCACAATTTTCAAATTTTAAATTATACTCTATCCATCAAAAATACTATTATAAAAAATTAGAATTAAAATATAAGAAATTAAAAAAAATAATAAAAAATTAAAAAATTAAATAAACATTAATTTAATCCATTATATAACATATAATTTGTTTATCACCCAAGAATATAGATTTTTCATATAATATAAAACAACATCATCTATTATTAGTTAGAGGAGGATAACTCAAAGGATGAGGGGGAACTCCATATGAACACCAAGTGCAAACTGTTTCATATAATCCAACATATTTTTGACTGTAAAATGATTATATTCATTCTTCTCCTCCAACGATATTTTCATCCACTATATCATATGATTATGACCTCTCAAACTGTCCTCATACTATACAGTAGACGAAAATGAAGAAACTCTACAATCTCACATTGATCTCACCGGTGACATCACAGAACTACCATAATAACCCATACGTGATAGTCGATAACCAATTCCAATCACCCGACCATTCTCAACACAATTTAAATTCTCTTGTATCTAAGCCCCCTCATAAAAACCTAGCACAGTAATGGAATATTCTTTACTCGTGGATTGATTCCCTCTTCTGTATGAGGAGTCACAACCAAAAATGTTTCTTTCAAATATGATTGAAAATTAAAATAACTATTAAATTAAAATTACTGAAATTTTATTTAAAAAATACTAACCACAATATGGAACTACCAATCACCTATAAGTTCTCATGTATGGGGATCAATATAAATCTTCTCATAAACATCAAAACTGTAATACAGTGGTTATTAGCGGCCTTTATAATTTTAAAAACATTTTATATTTAAGGAATATATATTAATAAATAATATTAGTTATAATATGTCATTTTATATACCATATGTATAAATTTCAGCCTCATATGTGGCCTCAGTCATCCCTTGGATCTAATTACTATATGATGACTTCATCATTAATTCATCAGCTACCATGCAGAATCAAAATCCATCCAATACATGAGCTAGTATATAGTATGGATAATGGGATATGCAAAACTTGTCAAAAAAATAGCCAAAGCTCTAGCCATAGATTACATTATAATTTTGTGTAAAAAATGATGTAAATGATCCTATATAAAAATATCTCAAACCTTTGGGAATATATCTATTATGATATTAGTAATTAGAGACCATAAATTTAGAAATATGATTAAATTTTTTTGAGTAATTTAATGAAAATTAAAATAATATATTATTTAATAACATATAATCAAGTGTTCAAACATTTGCTGGCTAACATAAATGGGAACCATATCCAATGAAACCCCTGGCTCAAAAAATAATTTCTCAGTAATAAATAATTGCAAAAAACCATAAAAACAAAAAATCATAATATTTTCACCATATTTAATACAAAAACATAATGTAAAATAAATATCATAACAATTAATCATACCTCCAAAAAATAGGATAAAAATAGAGAGATCTGATAATCTCTAGAACAGGTTCCCAAATAAATAATCATGAAAGATCTCACCAATTCCTAATAGACGCAACATACTATGTAGAATATGAATAATTTTCATCAGATGTAAGTCTTAGATCATTGAGAAAATGAAATTGATCATTGATAGCATCTATATTCATCTGAAAAATACTCATACTTGTATGAAATTGTTAATATAAATATAAAATATAAAATCTTATAAATACAAGAATATAGTAATATAACATGTAATAAATTTTTAATACATATATCAAAAATAAAAAACTAATAAATAGTATAACATAATAATTACTTATTAATAAATACAATATCAGAATAATAAAACCTATAAATACTTTTTAATATAGATATAATATATATATATATAATAAACACCATGATTAATATATAATTCTTATCTTTCAAAAATTGTTAATAACAATATCCAATATAAAACTAATGATTATTAGAATTATTGAATGAATAAAAACATATTGTTGAGAATATCCATAATAGACAAACAATCATACATAAAAATAAATTTTAAAAAAATAAAAAATTAAATAAAACTAATATAATACATTATTTCTCATCCTCATCCTCATCATCATTTAGAAAATTTTCTTCAAATTTATTTTTATCATCATAAATTTCCATATAACCTTTAGTTTCATCATCCTTTATTACATCACAAACATTATCAATATCATCAACACTTATCTCAGGGATATATAATCAGTATTTATATCTGATCTGGTAAGAGATATATTTTGGGTTGTTTCGTGAAAAATTTCTACATGTTGTATTTCTATAGATCCATTTTAATTATCATGGAATAGATTTTCACAATATTCCATTTTTATTACACTCTACTAGTCATTCAAAGCACTTGAATAATAATAATAATTTTTATAAAACACATTATGTTTATTATTTGTGAACATAAATTGGTCATTTTATGTAATAAGACTATTATATTTTATGTCAATGACTCTATTTTAGGGATGAACTCAGAACCCTTGATCAACATACAACTGATAGAGTTTAAAATTGATACATAACTTGGTCCCAAATAACATAACTCAGTAAATTCATTCGACATTCCATATAATTAAACATCACATTATTTATAATGATATCATTTGACATGAACATCACTATTGATTAATTTCATTGATTCACCATATTTTCATGAATATAATCAAAATTAATTTACCAGATGGACATTGTAATATTTTACCCATTTTGATGGAGTTGTTTTTTTCACCCAAAACGAACATTCAATTTATATTCATATTTGGTTCTTATCAATAATGAACATTGTCAATAATAGTTATTTTTAAAAAAATTATTTAATATTCCATTGAAAAAACATAACCTACAACTCTTTGAAACCAATATCTAAAATTCTATTAAAAACATTCTTCAAGAGAAATAGAATTAATTTTTATAGTTTTTCATTTAATATAGTCATCATATAGTCTATAAAAAAGTAATCTAAATAAATTTATCTATGATTAAATTTTAAATAAAATTAATAAATAGTAATCACTTCCCAAATTGTGTCCTTTCATCTTAATTTAGAAAAAAATGCATGTTCAATGTGTAGTTATTCATTAGAAAGCCTTTATACATGATAACCACCAAGAAAATTCTAGGGTAGATTAAATATGTACAACTGATGTTCATTGACATCATATGTATTTTCCTTATTATGGCCCATGTGATTATGTTTTTATCGATATTATGATAAAAATAATATGGCAAGAGATTTGAAATTTCTTATTGAATGTATACAAATGCAGTTGACTATTCAAATGATACTTTTTTACATACTATCTTTCATAATGTTTTTAGTCTTGACTGAAAAAAAAAATTATCCATCATAATTTTATCAGCCCTTCACATTTTCTTCATACAAAAAATGAAAAAGTAAATGTTTCATTGAGTCAAATATGGTCTGTATTTTCATCAATTCACATAAAATTAAAACATCTATTTGAATCTTACTCAATGCATCATTATATTATATTTATAAAACAATATCATAGAGTAAATATGATATTATGTCTAGAATGTTCTATATTGATGAATTCGATATCCCTATAAAATAAAATTTTTGTAATATTTCAATTATAAAATTGAAATAATGAATTTTTAACCTAGTAATATGCCCATTTTAGACACCATTAGAGAAACTAGTACCATACCTATCTCGTAAGAGAATATCTCTAATCCATTGATAGAATAAATAAATTATTTGATTATATAATGTGTTAAATGATTTTGGCATCATCAAATTTGGTTATATTTCATCTTTAAATTATACACATTCAAGATGTTTAGAAATATAAACAAGATCTAATCATGCATTTACATTATCTTTGGTCTTATTTAATGTTTCTGAAAAGATATAAATTAGGTTTTTAGAAATTTATACTAAATATTGATGAAATATAACATGTGATGAACCACGAAATCTAACCAATATGGATGGTCCCAGAAAATATATTGTTTTATCAAATTTTGATCTCTCTAAAACCATTTATTTTTTTCATTTATGGTTGGTCCAAAAGTAATAGGATGTAATGTAGAGATAATAGATTTTTAATGAACACTTAAGAGCACTACTAGAGGTTCATTCCATTCTATTCATCCTTTTGTAAAATTATTTACATTCATTCGAAAAGTGTGATCGGTGGGAATAAATCATTGATAATTGTTAAAATAAATATTCTTTCTATAATTTCTTAGAATTAATGATTTTTTCTAATACATTAAGTATTAAAATGAATTTAGACTATGGTTAATCTATCTAGATAATTACCATAGACAATATATTTTCTAAAAATTCACATATATGTATCCTTAAATTTCAAATTATGATCTTCAACAATATTAAATGTATTAACATTATTATTCCACAATGAGACTAACTCATCAGTTAATAACTTCAATTAAAATTGGATATTTTATCTTGATTTCCTAGAATTAATATAATATATATATATTGATACAGCATAAAAATCCAAGGATCTATGTATTAATGAGTAATGAAAATATGACTCTAGGAATATTTATATACATAAGCACCAAATAAACAAAAACCATCAGGAAAAAGACCCAATAATGTGTAATGAGGTTTTGAAAAAATAAAGGATGCATCTTATCAGAGTTTTTTCATTAATCACCAACTCATGGATTATTTCTTCTTTTATTAGCATAGATATTTAATTTATTCCATTTCAATAATACAACTATGTTTTAAGACATAAATAATTTTTTTAAATGTGGAGTAATTGGAAAATACTAAAACTATTTCATAAAAATTCTTTAATTCCCTTATTACACCTCTTTATACCTTAATTAATCACATGTTGTAAAATTATCTAATGATTAATAATCATCATAATATAATATGTAGTCACTTGAGCATGTGTTCATATTTTGGTAAATATGAACAAAATTATAGCACGAACTCTTAAATTCATAGAAACCTATAGGTAATGTATTTCCATCAAGAATAAACTATTTAGCTAATGAAAAATCTTATCATAACAACAATTTGAAATTTCAAAATCTGATTTCATAACCATCAATTATTAAATAGATTCATATTTTATCATCTAGAATCATAGATATATGGAATCCTAAAGATATTGCAACAAATTATAAAATTGAGAGGGTCCTAATTCAATATTTTTAATATAATTCTATGATGTTGTTTCTGAATAGACGGTTTAACTGCATCGTGTACTAAATTCATTAATGATTCACATGAAACAAAAAAATTGTATTATATATTGAATCATAATATCCTTTTGGATAAAAAACATAATATTTTAGAAAAAATATAGTAGGCAAAGTCCAAAATTTTAAAACATTTAAAATCTCTTAAGATCACATTTCATAGATGGGAATTTTATTTTTCTTTCATAAAATAATTCAAAATTATAAAATCAAAATGATATAAATTTATCAATAACCTCAATTTATACATGATTTATACCATATCCTTGGGTATTTATGATGATTTATCCAATCATGATCATGTAATAGATACTATTTTCTTCTCCCTTAGTTTATTGTTATCTAAAAAAGAACATAAAGAAGAATAAATATAACTCATTGTGAAAAAATGTGAATTATAAGTATATTTTAAAACCATAGATGACTTTATAAAATAGGATTAGAGTGGGTCACTGATATAGACTTGAATTCAGTGAAATGTAGAGTCTTGATGGATATATAATGAAAATATTAAATATATGATATCCTAAAAAGAGTATTTTATAATGATAATGGAATGTCTCTTAAGTGGTGTGTCATTCAAGAAATTGGAGACCACCATTTGGTCCATGATAAACGGTTTACCCTATGTGATACATCATATATGTGAACGTCTAGTGTTTTGTTACATTCCACATGAGGGTAATTCATATAGTATTTTTATTATAATTTTTTAAACGAATTTTAGTATCTCTTAAAATATGTATGGTATAAAAAATCAGAGACCACCATTATTTATGGTATGTGAGGTTTACCCTTGAAATGATATAACACTTGTGTGCATCGAGAGTTTCATATAATCACAATTTATGGTAATTATTTTCATATTTTGATTACATTTTATTAAAAAATATTGAATTTTATCTATAAAAGTGTTTTGTATTAAATATCTAAGACAACCATTACATTGGGGATGCAAGGTTTACCTTAGGATTGAAAAAAAAATTATGGGAAAATGATGTTTGGTAACACTAGAGGGAATATTGGTTTGACGATATGAAATTGATTATGAATAGGAAAATTGGACATGTATTAAATAAATAACGGTTTGATTGGTCGGCTGCCCCCTTGGGGGGGCTATGGCCTGCCTTTCTGGGCTTTGTGTGCGGTGTGTGTGTTTGAATGTAATTGTACGCCCAAGAACCTAATATATATATATATATATTATAAAATATTTATGAAAATCATTTTAACTTACTATTTTATTTAACATAACATTTATATGAATTATTGTAATTTTATAATTGTGATTATTATATTTAATATATTTTTATGAGGAAAGAAAAAAAATAGAATTTATTACAAATATTTTATTATATTTTACTAATTGATAGAATTATTTATCAATTAATACTCAATATATATTTATAATAACTATATTTTTAATAAATATTAATAATTTTTAAATATTACTAGTATTTAATATTTTTACATTTACAATTTCTTTCATATTATCGTAATTTAATCAAAATTTCAAATTATTCCTAATATTCTATAGTTAACCCTAATATATATGGCTTTAAATTAATATTCAATAAATTTTATTAATTTTTATACATTATTTAAATATTATTACTCATTAGTTAAATTATTTGTATACTTTTAATAATTACTCTATATATCTCGTTTTCATAATTAATTAATATATATATATATATATATGAAAAATATTTTGACACCTTTTTATAAAACTATAAATATCAAATCAATATGAACATACACACACATAAATATTTTTTATTTTTATGCATGATAAACAATACAAATTTTTTTAAACATTTATATAATAATATTAAAATATTAATATATATTACAAGATTTCATAATAAAATACATTTTTACATTTTTTTTAAACTAATATACAAATCCAATCAATATATATGTACATTTAGTGACACATGGTGAACATACATGGATATTACACCATTTGTTATAATAATTAATCACATTACAAAAGTACATGCTTCCAGATGATAATAGTTTTATATATTAGGAAATATTGAAGAAATTTTTCTATTTTGGTGGATGATCTTTAACATATCCCTTACTGATCATTCCCTTTAGTTATCCTACTTAGATCGTTTCTTCATAACCAGGGAAAAGGATACATCTGAAAGGGGTGTGGTCAAATTCATAGTAAGGTAAAAAAATGAAATACATAAAAATAACATGAACATAAGGGTATGAGAACATTAGCTTAACATCTAAAGATAATTCCATGAATATAAAAGATTTTAAACATGTGAAATTGCCTAAATAGTGTAATTATATAAGAAATAGATCAACATATGACCAAGAGAATGAACCATTTTAGAATATCCAAATAATAAGACATAATTTTTTTGGCAAACACATAGACATATAAAATCACATGTCAAGGATATCGAATTATACCTTTATAAAATTTTACACATGGGATCATGACTCGTGTACCTGCTTCAGGCATGGGATTACCTCTTATGTACCCTCTTGTTTCAGGCTTGGGATGACCTCAGGTGTACACTTTTTTGGGATTGGGATAACCTATCGTTTACCATTTTTTAGACATGGGATACCATCTTGTTTCAATCTTGGGATTATGTAAAAACAAGGATTTTCTGAGGTCATTCCATTGTGAAAATCTATTATTGGTGGTGTTCTTGGGGTTTGTAGGGTTTTATTTTGGGAGTTATACAAAAATCCCCATTCTTCAAATGGTTTCACCAAAATAGTGGCATAATGAAATAGTTTTATACTAAAATGGTGGCACTGAAATGGTGGAACCGTAATGGTGGAGTTGTGAAGGTGTCACACAGAAACAATGGAAAAACAAATAGTGGAACAACCATTTCCAAATTTCCAAATTTTCCCATTTTCTCTTTGTTTATCTAATTTCACCCATCTTACATTTTATTTGACGTAAACCGAGATTAAATTATTGTTTAGGTATTTTTAATAGAGTTTCAAATGATATTAAGTATATATTTTATATCCTAATGCAAGGTTGAAAGATAATGGGGAGTAAGGTGCTCAGACCGCCCCACCACGGTGTAGAGTGAAGAAAGATTATTCTTATCTTCCAAGGCCAGTTTCCACTAGATCTTCTGTTCATAGGGAAAGATGGGCTATGCAATCCCCAAAGGAATTTCTGGCCTTAGAGAAGCTGGATCTCAGAAAGAAATATTCCATGGTTCTTATGCACAATGAATACTAAGAGTGGGAAAGTGATAACTCAGATGATCTAGACTCTACAGGGGGTGGTGATGAGTATGATCTCTATGATATGCAGTTGTTCTGGTCTTCTTGTACCTGCTATGCTTTTCATTTATTAATAAATGGTCAGAGTCTTTCCTCTGGCTGAGCGTTTATGGTATATCCTAATGCTCTGGGGACTTTTAGATATTCATGCTGCATGATCATGACCAAGAACCAACATTAATGGATTTTGAAATTTTTCTTCCATTAATATATGATTTGGCTTTTCAATTCCATGATCCTCCCTTACAAGTGTGTTTCCATTCCATCTTCATGATCTTAGAGGCTTCCCTTCCCATTGAGTCATGTGTAGTTCCACTACCATCGATCGAGCTTTCCATATAGTTTTCCTTGGTGTTTTCCTAACTAATGTGTGCCCCTCCATTTTGGATCAAATAATACTTTTGGTAACCTATTGGTTCACGTATGGATTCTTCTCCCACTTATTATTTATGTATTATGCAGTGTGAGGATTTTATAAATTATTCATGAAGAAAAAATGAATTAATTTATTTAACATTTTATAAATTTGGGAAAGGTAATATGATGATCAATAGATAACAGAGCTAAATGAAATAATGGGATGGAAGTGACAATGTTATGTATGATGTTTTATTTTTTATCCAGGAACATTGTTTTTAGTTGTATGGGATATGAGGCCTACTGAAATCATGGTCGTTCGTGGACTTTTCTTGCACACTGGTGGTGTTTGGTATTTTGTTGTGATTCATTGATATATGGTTATAACATTAAATATGACTAAAAATGTATACATGTGTAAAAAATGTATTCCATAGGATCAAACATGTCCTATAATCAGCCCTGTTATTTAAAGTGGAATTAATGAACCCCTATTACTAAGTATAAATATTCTAGGCTTAATGGTGTAGTTGTGAGATTTTATTGGATGGTTTTGATAAATCATGTGGGGGGTGGGGTTGTTTAATGTAGTTGTTTATAACCTTGTTACGGGTACTGGGTGTGCACAGTGGGAATGACCATGTTTTTGGGGGATGGAATGTTTTTGTAGTGGGGATGGTATTTGGTTTTGTTTTCCTGTGCGCTTTGTGTGTGGGGTAGTACAAGATGTGTGATTGAATATCAGGTTGTGATATTGATTGACGGTGGAATTAATGGACTTATTGTGTGGTGGGACTACTTTTTGGTAGTGGTTCAATGACTGTTTATGAAAAAGGGGGTGTGTAGTTGTACTGTAGATTGATTGTACTATGTTGCTTTTGTGAATTCATGTTAAAAAAAATTCATTACCTTGGTCCATAATTCATTGTTTCCCTAGATAGTTTTCAGTGGAATTTTCCTTTTGTATTTGGTTGTGGATAGTGGTTTCTTAGGTAGTTCTAAAATTACATACAATGAACTCATTAAGTGATTAAATTAAAAAGGTTTAGGCTTGTGTTTTATTGATATTGTTTGTGTGGTGGTACATATATGGGTAGCGGAAAATGTGGTTTTGTGGGGGATGGTTATTTCTTTGAAACCCAGTGGTTGGGATGATTGTTTTATAACCTATAATTATAAAATTTAGTTCCTTGGGATTTTCTATATGCACCCCACCCATATTGAGCACAACATGCCGAACAACCCCATCTCATGGGGGAGGGTGTCTTTCCCAACATTCCGGTTGGAGAAAGGATGGATGGTTACTAAATTTCTTTCTCAAACCACTTCCAGTTCATAATTATTAAGATTATATGAGGAGGCCATAATGGCATGAAATTTAAAATATACCATGATCCTTAGGCAGGTTGTGTTGTGGGTGACAGTCCTTGGTGTTTGCAGGATAGGGTTGTTTCCTATGTGTCCTCAGGATGAGTCCCTTATGTTTTTGGGTGAGGGGTGTTGTTGTTGTGACCTATGTGTCTATGGGCATGATTTGTGTGGTTTGTGGCCCATGTGTGTGTGGGAAATTGTGGTATTGCGACTGTATTTGGGAAGATTATTAGTGTTAATACGTTAGTTGTTAGTGAGGAGTAGAAAACTAGTGGGAAAGTGGTGTGGGGTTCCCAAATCGTCCATGTTCTTATATTATTATCTTACTCGACTCTCATTATCTGTGGAGCGTGAACTGATGAGTCTTGTATGGTTATCACTCCATGATTGGTGTTGTGGGCTTCTGCTATTTTCTTGGGGGAATTAGTATGCTTCTTCCACCTATGCACTAGTGACTTTAGTTTCCCTATTGTTTATACTTATATACTCACCCTACGTTTTTGGAATGGTTTTCAAGTTTCCAAGAGGACTTTGTGGACCATTCCAGACAATACTAGCTTCAGCATCAGGATAGTGACTGTGTTTCTACTTAGTCTTTTCTTTTGGTACATTGTTTTTGAGTTTTTGTTGTACCTTTATGACAGTTTATGTTTAAATGATGCATGGGATGGATTTTTGTTTCCCATATATAAATGTTTGGTGTTGTTTTTTTACCATATTATCTTCAGATCCTGATTTCCTAAAAAATAGTAATGCATTCTATTTTGTGTGATATCCCATTCCCTTGGTGGTAGTCACTATTATGGGTCCTATTGAAGGCTAGACACATGTGTCATTATATCTCCTTATCATGAATAAGGAAGGTTGTATCACTTTTTTATCCCTTCCCTCATCTGGAAGAAGACGGCTTCTGACAGAATAGTATTTGAGGTTATGGTAGAGAAATCGGCTAATTTTTAGAGTCACAAATAGTGATTAATGCATGGGATGGTATGTAAATTCCCGTAGGCAATCTTGGTGAGTGAGCTAGGCTGGGGAAGAGCAGCTAAGACACGCGATTTTTGGGCCCCCGATGATCTAATTCCAGGACTCTGGGCCTACCGAATGAAAAAGTGAGGCTATGATGTTTTGTAAGTAGAGATCCTTAGAATAGTACACACATCATAATGACTTGTGTTCTTGTGTTCTTTGGGATTTTGTGAATTAAATTTTAATAATTTGATAAAAATAAGTAATAATATAAAATTGCACAGTATTCAGGTTTAGGAGTTCCTTGTTTACCTTTGTAGGTATGGAACCCAAACCCCACCAACATGTGGTATGAGTAGTTGAGACCCAGTAGGGTAACATGGATGATCAACATAGGTATGATCGAGAGGAGGAATAGAAATTTTGGCAATATAAACTTAGTGTTTTATAGCGGTAGTCCCTAATGAAGTAAGAAGGCAGTGTTTCAGACATAGAGATGGAGGGCTGGTTTGAAGAGCTGATAGTCACCTTTACCTTGATCCATGATTCATGGGAGTAATAGGTTCCTCTAGAAGTGATTCAGATATGAGGAGCGGTGTATAAGTGGGGTAGTCATTACCTTGGGGAGAGGAAGGTGACTGATGACACATTGGATGACATAAAAAAGGAGTTTCAGGCATACATTCATTGCTCAACGATGAAGGCTGAGAAGTGACATGATATTCTCTCCCTCTTGATGGTGAGTATGTTAGTGAGGGAATTGGGGATCATGTTCAAAGATTTCCTACTCTTTTCTTTGTATCTCATTCCAGATGTGGATTCAAGGGAGCGATTCTTATAGGAGGCACTTTTAACTTCAATTCAGTATGTTGTCACTCCCTTTACCTTACCAACGTACTTATATGTTCCAAATAAGGCTGAATTAGTAAATATTATTCACTCACAGGGAGGTGTACCATTAGAGTGGTGCCAGTAATTTTCATCGAATCAGAAGTCAGTCAGCATCAAGTATTCAACATCAGGGCCTTCTAGGTATCATCTAACGGGATGTGGGCCTCAAAAGTTCCAGTTTTGATCTCCTAGTTTTATCCCTTTCCCCATGGTCATGGGACCAAGGTGCTTTGTTTTTGGAGGTCGTTGTCTTCTTCGGGGTGAGTTCTTAGTTCAAGCTCAGTGTGGTGGGGGTGGGCAGGTTCAACACCAACCACAATAGTAGTAGTTACTGGGTAGACCTTTCTAGTAGTAGGGGAAGTGGGATCCCAATCCACTAAGGGAAGATGGTGTTGTAGGAGGACGACCTCAGGGGTTTCCTTAGGGACTATGACCAGTGCATGGTTAGGGAGACAGTAGATAGAAGAGAGGTAGAGAATCTGGGTGTGGGATGGTGTAGGCCATAGAGGTAGCAGTTCTCACAGGGCATGAGGTTGTTTCAAGTATGATTAGTCTATTTAGTACTATTTCATGTTATTTGATTGATTTAGGAGTGTCACACTCCACTATTACACCCAGTACATCCCATTCTATGGATCTATAAATAGTTGAACTTTCAATAACCTTGGGGTTGAGAAGACTTGTTGAAGTTTAGACTAGTATGTTTGATGTTTTCCTGGGATATATACTGATGTGGCTACATCAGTCTAGTGGGGATCTCCATCAGATATAGATGAATCTATACAAGGTCATCCTTGGCATTGATTAGTTCTTCACTATACATGATATTATTTATTGCATCAAGAGTAGAGTTGTCTTTCTGGATATGGATTGCTAGCGTATTGATTTTTTCTGCCAAGGGAAGCCATCCTGAGGATAGCTAATGTGTGGAGCCTCTACTTTCTGTTTTTGAAAAACTGTTAGAGGGGTCGATGGGTGCTGAGATGGTTGAGGTTTCAGGATTTTTTGGTAGTTCCTGGAAGTTTTCCCTAATGATTTTGTGACTCTACCCCCTCGATGTGATGTTGAGTTTGAAATAGACATGAAACATGGTTCCAATTTGATTTCAATGGCTCCATATCAGACAACGTCTTCTAAGATGTGGGATTTACTATTTCAGGTTGATGGCCTCATGATAAAGGGTATTATCTAGACGAGTTTTTCTCTGTGGGTTGCTCCAGTATTGTTTGTGAAAAATTAAGACGGTGGCTTGAGGCTGTGCATAGACAACCAGAGACTGAATCAGGTAATAATCATGAACCTTTAACCTCTTCCAATAATATATTATAGTTTTGAAAAGTTAAGGGGGTAGGTTGGTACTCCAAGATTGATTTGCGGTCTTCATATAACCAGATAAGGGTGAGTGAGGGTAACATCCTGATGAATACTTTCAGGTGGAGGTATGAAAAATTTGAGTTTGTCATTATGAACTTTGGTGTTACGAATGCACCATCCATGTTCATGGGCTCATGATCTCATTATTCTTCATGTTCTTAGACTGGTTCTTATTCATGTTCATTAGCAATATTCAGATTTACTCAATGATTGAGGAGATTCTTGCTCAGCATCTCCGGACAGTCGTGTAGGTCCTCTGGAACCACCATCTCAATTGGATGTCTTCCATGTGCATGTTTTGTGCATGAGAGGTGAACTTCCTTGTACATGTGGTGTATCCTAAAGGGATAGTAGTGGACCCTTCAAAGGTTTAGTAAGTTGTTTCTAGGGTAGAAACCAAGAACGTGGAAGAGGTCCTCAGCTTCATGAGTCTAGCAAGCAATTACCGGAGGTCCATACACAAATTCTATCGAGTTGCAGTTTTGTTGACAACTTTGACCAAAAAAGAATAGGCCTTCTTTTAGAGTTTTCGGTGTCAAGAATATTTTACCTTCATAAAGGGGAAGCTAGTCAGTGCTCTATTTCATAGGTTTTCAAAGGAAGGGGTGACATTCGAGGTGTTCTATGACTCTTCCAGTCTAGCTTGGGATGTGTGATGATACAGCAGTAGAGAGTGACCTCAAATGTGTCTTGGAAGTTATTTCTACATGAAAATTATTTTTACACCCATGATCTGGATCCAGAAGTGGTTATATTTGCACTGATCTTGTGGTGACATTACCTCATCCAGAATCAGTTTGTGTTATTCACAAATGACAAGATCTTGAGGAATATCTTCTCCCAGTGAGACCTAAAATTGCGGAATTGAAGGTGGATGGAGTTTCTCTAGGACTAAAACTTCAAGATCTCTTAAAACAAATGAATGGGTAATGTGGTGGCTGAGGAATTATGTAGTAAGTTAGAAAGGTATGTAGTATGGGAATCCACAAATGCTTAGAAGGAACTCGAGGAGTTGGTCTCTTTGCGTCTATATGAGAGAGTGGATGGTGGACGATGCTCTATATTTCAGATGAAAGTGCAGTCTTCTTTTGTGTGGATGGTGGAGGAGTATTAGTGGAGAGACATAGAGACTGAGTTTATGCATGATCACACCGTCCAGGGTGATGCCCTGAAGGGATGGTTGGGGGATAGTCATAATATGATTTGTTTTTCATTCGATGCTATTTATTCAAGTGAAAATGCATGAGTGATCTATGGATCACCCCAAGAGATGCATGCAAGTGTTTATAAAATGTACGAAGGTTTGAGCTAATAGTTTTTTTGGCCTAGGGTAAAGTGAGAAGTGGGAGAGTGTAGGTAAAGGTGCCTAGTGTGTCAGTAGGTTAAGGATAAGCATCATGTTTCAGATGTTCTGTTGCATCCTGTAGACATTTCATTGTGGAAGTGTTATGACATATCGACAGATTTTTTTACAGTATTACCCATGACTGAGGGAGGAAATGATTCTATTTGGTTAGTAGTGGATCAGTTAAAGAAATTGTATCAATTTATAGTGGTCAAGGAGTCGATGGAGTGGATTCCTTAGCAATGTAGTATGTGGATGATGTGGTGCGGTTGCATGGAGTTCTAAAATCCATTGTCTCAGATCGAGATATAAATTTTATTTCATGATTCTAGAGGGTATTACCACATTCCATTGGCACTCAGTTACACCTTATCACTACTTCCCACCCTCATATAGATAGAAAGATTGAGAGGACCATCCATGCATTAGAAGACATGTTACAAGAATGTGTTTCGAACATTAGTGGGTCTGGGGAGAAATTTTTCCCCTTTTTAGTGTTTTCTTAAAATAATAGTTATCATTATTCCATTGGTATGCCTACATTCGAAGATCATTATGGGAGGTCTTATGGTTCACCCTCGTGCTAGATGGAAGTTGTAGAGGCAACTATTCTTGGTTCAAACATGGTGTAGATTATGATAGATAATGAGAAACTTGTACATGAGGGGATGAAGGAAGTAGAAGACTGATAATAGTTTTATGCTGATCACAATAAGATTCCTTTGGATTTCAGGGTTAGTGACAGTGTTTTCTTGAAGGTTTTCACTCGACATGGGTAGTACAGGTTTGGGAGAGAGGGAAAGAATTCACTTAGCTTTATTAGACCTTTTTGAGGTTTTGGTATGAGTTGGAGAGGTGGTATATCAGCTTGAGTTTCCACCATAGTTGGAGAGGATCCACATCGTCTTCTATGTCTCTCAAATTTGTTGTTATCTATATGATGAATCCACATCATTGACTTGGGAGTGTTGGAAATCGAGGATGATGTGGCGTTTTTGAATTGACCAATAAGAATCGAGGATCTTGAGGAGTATGTGATTTTTGATTAGTTTATTCCTTTAGTTCATGTGATATAGAGGCATAGTCGCCTTGATGGTAGTTTTTGGGGGAAAGAGGCACAAATGTGTGCGCAGTACCTGCAGTTGTTATGATTTTTTCTATTGTTTTTTATTTTTGGTTTATTGATGATATAATGCATGACCTCATTTTTTGTGAGATGATTTGTTTCCCTATTCATTGATTGTGTTTGGAATGTCCTGACTATGGAGAGGGGAGGACCTGATCCCTAAACAAGACTCAGTAATTCAGATGTGATTGAACTCATGTGGGTGAGTTAGTTCCACCAAAATCATATTGTATCATGACATGGAGGAAGAATCTTTCTAATCTATGTTTCTGGATAGTGTGACTATTGATAATTGTGTGGTGGTTTCGTGAAGTAGTTGATGGTGAGGTGTTATTGTATGTCAAGATTTTATCATGAGTTTCTAAACAACAGATGGTGATTTGTCCCTAAGATGTATCTTATAGGGAGGTAGTTCGGGCCCCTCTTTATTATATAATTGTATTTAAATTCACAGGGACGCGAATTTTATTACATTTATTTGATGTAATGACTCGGATTTCCCCAATCCATTCTTTTGTGAAAATATAGTGTTTGTGGTGTTCATGGGAATCACAATGATTTGTTTTAGGAGTTTTTCAAAAATCTATTTTTACCAAATGGTTTCATCGAAATGGTGGTATCGTAATGTTGGTACAATGAAATGGTGGCACCTTAACGATAACACACCAAAACGGTGCCACCATAATGGTGGCACACTAAAACTGTGGCACCGTGATGGTGGGACACTGAAATAGTTTCCCACTAAATGGTGGCTCACATATTTCCAAATTCCTAGTTTTTCCATGTTTTTCCCAGTTTTTATAATTTCACACCTATTACATTTTATTTTATGTAAAATGAGTTTTAAGCCTTTTTTGGGAGATTTTAAGGGAGTTTCATACTATATTAATTATATCTTTAATATCATAATGCTCAAGGAAATTTTAGATATTCAAACCACATGATCTTGAACATGATCCCATGTAAAGGTCTTTTAAAATCATTCGTCCATTAATATAGGATCTGGCTATTCAATTTATGGATATTACCTTCCCAGTGTGTTTCTATTCAACCTTTTTATTCCTAGAGCCCTCATTTCTCATGGAGTCACGTGTTGTTTTATAGTTGTCAATCCGGAATTTATGATAGTTTTTCCTTAGTGTTTTCTTACATCTCATTTGTCCCCTTACATTGGATCAATGTGGAGTTTTGTTCTCTTATTGTGTCATGTTTGGATTCTTCTTCATCTATTTATTGGTGTATCATGTGTGGTGGTTGTAGTAATACTTCTTCATCAAGAATGAATGAATTATTTTCCTTAACAAGTAATAAACGAAGGGAATGGAATATAATTATGAAAATATATAAGGGGTCAATAAAATAATGATAGGGAAGTGATGATGTTTCACACATGTTGTTTTATTTTTTATCCATGATCCTCATTTTAAATTTTACGGGATGAAAGGCCTTCATAAAATCATGACCATTGGTGGTCTTTTGTTATGCATTGTTGGTGTCCTATATTTTTTTGATGATTTTTATTAATGGTTGTAAAATTAAATTTTTTAATCAAATATACTTGGTTAAATAAATGGATTCTCCAAGGAAAAACATGTTCTTTAATCACCCATGTTATTTAATGTAGAATTAATTAACCCCTCTTGATAAATTTGAATATGATTTTTTTAATTGTGTGGTTGTGTGTTGTGATTGGTTGGGTTTGGTGGTTCATGGGTGGGGGGTGAAGTTTCTATTGTTAACCATTTTATGGGTATTGGGGGTGGACAGAGGGAATGTCATTGTATTTCGGGGAAGACATGTTTGTGTAGCGGGGATGCTGTTTGGTGGTGTTTTCTATGGGATTTTTGTATGGAGTGGTATAGGAGGTGTGATGGAATATTAGGTTTTGAGATTGATTGAATAGGTAATGGATGGACTTGTTATGTTGTGGGAAAACTTCTTGGCGTTGGATGAATAGGTTTCAGGGAAAAAGGGGGTGTACAGTGGGACTGGATGATGATTTTTCTTTGTTTTTTTATAAATCGGTGTTAAAATTGATTTCCAAACCACGGTCCCTACTTCCTTGTTTTACATGGTAGTGTTTAGTGGACTTTTTTATTTTGAATATGGTTGAAGATAGTGGTTTCCTAGGTAGTTCTAAGATTTATTAATGTGATCTCCGTAATGATGAATGACCAGTGATTAAATGAATATGGGTTAGGATTGTGTTTTATTATAGTTGCTTTTGTGGTGGTGCATATAGGTGTAAGAGAAAATGTGGTTCTGTGTTGACTGGTTGTTTGTTTGAAACCATTATTTTGGGATAAGTTTTTTCATACCTATAGTTATAAATTATAGTACCTTTGGATTTTCAATATGCACCCCAACCACCTTGAGAACTATGTTCCAAACACCCCTATCTATTGGGGGTTTCTTTCCCAACATCCTGGTGGGAGTACGGAGGACTAGTTACTGACATTATTCCTTGCAACCTCTTCCAGTTCTTACCGATCGAACGTATTAGGTAAGGCTGTAATGGCTTTATGTTTACAATATCCTATGATCCATTAGGTAGTTTGTTGTGTGATTTAGAGGAATAGGTGTTTGTGGGCCATGTTTTCTACCATGTGTCTTTGGGATGAGGCCTATGTGTTTTTTGGGAGAGTGGTGTTGTTGTTGAGACCTAGGTGTCTACGGGTGGGATATGTGTGGTTTGTGGTCCATATGTGTGCGGTCAGTTGTGGCAATTGGACTGAATTTGGGAAAAGTGGCCTCATAAAGATGTTAGTCGTTAAAGAGAAGCATATAACCAATTCGAAAGTGGTGCATGGAACCCAAATCATCGATCTTCTTATATTATTATCTTACTTGTCTTGAATTATTTTCTTAGAGTTCATTGGTAAGGTTCAGCTGGTTAGCCTTCCTTGTTTGGTGATGTTGGTTTTTTCTGTTTTCACGGGGGAATTAGTATGCTTATCTCACTTGTGAACAAGTTACATTAGTATTCCTACTGAGTAAACTTGTATACTCTCCTTATGTTTATGGAACTATTTTTATGTTTCCAAGAGGGCATTGAATACTGTTTTGTACTTTACTAGTTCGAGTGTCGATATAATTTTTGGGATGCTACTTGTTCTTTTCTTTTGGTACATTTCTTTTGAGTATTTTTGTACCTTTGTGGCTATTTATGTTAAAATAATGCATGGGATAGATTTTGGTTTCCCTTATATAAATGTTTGGTGTTGTTCAAGATTATTACCATCTTATCTCATGATATTTATTTCTTTAAAATGGGTAAGGCTTTCCAGTTTTTGTGAAATTCCATATCGTTGGTGTTAGTCAACGTTCCAGGGCCTATTTAAGACGAGACTCGGGGTTTATTATCTCTCAATTATCATGAATAAAGAAGGGGGTGGAACACTGTTTCCCATTCCCTCATCTTGAATAAGGACGGTCATGATAGATTCTCTCTCATGTACCCTATTTTTTTATCTAGGGACACCCTCGTGTGTACCATATTTTCTCAAAAAGCATTTATCATTGTCCAATTCAGTGGAGGGTGATATAGTTCCCACCATTAAAATAATGAAATCATACATGCATGTTCTACAAAATAATAAATAATTCATCATATCATGACTCATTAAATTAAATTGTAGTCATTAATTTTTCATCACATCATAACATATTGAAAAGTGATATGGTTCATAATCATTTCATCAAAGAAAAACATTTTAAATTAAGTGGTTTCCAGAATCAATTAACTCTTTGAAGAGAAACATGTATCATAACCATAATTCCATAAAAACATAAACCATTCAAAAAAATTATGGTTTATCATAAACAATAAAATGTATTTTATCATAGATGGAGAAGTATTTGTAAAGATAGAATGGATCTTCACTTAGTAAAAATAGTTTTTTTAATTCCCTTTGGTAAAAACTTTTTCAAAAATCCATCTCTAAAAACAAAGTCTTTAAAATGTAATTTACAACATTTCTTGAGGAAAATGTCATTTCCACATTGAAAAAATAATTTCAAATCATAATTAATTTTTAAATACCTTTTCATTGAAAACACGTTGAAATCCTAAAATAAAGGCTATAAATAATTTTAGAAACCCATTTCTAGAAAAAAAAATTTTAAATAATACTTCAAATCCCTGAAATCCGTTTCTCTAAAAATTAAATGTTGAAAATTTATAATTGGAGGTAATAACATAATTTAAAACACCATTTAACAATAATCAATTTTAGAAATCATTTTTCATTGAATCCAATATTAAATTGAACAAGTTTCTAAAATATTAAGAAATAATTTTATTTAAAAATAAAATATTAAGCTTGAAAAAGAAACTTCAGTTAAAGAAATTTCCAGACATTTAGTAAATATAAACCTGTTGACCATTACATTTTCACCTAAAAAGTTTATAATGTATCCATGATCAAAAAATTATAAGAAGATTCCATCTAAAACAATACTATAAAAAATTAGACATTGGTAAAAATTTCCATCAAAAAAATACGACAATCGTAAAAAAATTTATCATTTATTTTAGAAATCATGGTTATGAAATAAAAAATATTTTTTTCCAAAAGTAGAAAGAATGTTGGATTTTGATAAAAACATTTTATTAATTATATTAGGTACCAAAGAGTAAAAAAATGGCACCAATACATGAATATGAAAGGATAACTATATTATATTAAAATTCATCTATTTTATTATGATATGGATCATAATATTTCATAAACGGGAACATAATCATAATCAATCCCAATAATGATGATATTTTCTGCAATAAACTGTTACAATTTTGGAAAATTTGACTCATAATCCCCATGAAATAATAAAATTACATGAATCAAAAAATATATTTATAATAATTATTTTCATGATAAAACATGTAAATGGTCAGTATATACACCCCATAAGAAAAATATATGTGCATAACATGGCTTGTATATGAATGAAAGTGAATAGAAACAAAATTTCATTACTAATTTAGTAACTTTTGAACTATAAACCACATGAATGAAATAGAATCAAATGGATATATAAATACCCATAAAATTAATTTTATGAATAATATAACAGTTTCATGGTTGGTATATACACCCCTCATAAGAGATAGGTGGTGAACATGGATTGTGTCTCATGGAAAATAATATCCAGACAAGAAAACCCTAAACTAAAGTTCTTACTTTATTAATACACTTTTATTCCTCACACATAATAAATATTAGATTCTTAAAAATATACCATTAAACCACATTTTTAAATTTAATAACATATATGATTTTATTATGACATTATATTACGTGTTTATTAATAATTCTATTTTAATGATTCATTTTGGGTAACATCTATATTGTTTTTCGTATTTGTTTTAAATTGTTATTCATTATATCCTTATATTGATAATGATTTAATTATTTAAAATTGATAAAACATGATATAGATATCATAAAATTTAATTATATATTTATATATAACAATGTATAAAATAAATAAATATGAAACTCAATACACCAATCACGGATACGGTAGGTCGTACATACGAATGAACCATGTTTCCATTTTATTTTCATATTGAAACAATGTAAGTAAATTTAATATATGTATATATATAATATAATTAAAGTATAATTATTATGTCATATATATAATTTAATTTTACTAAAATATTAATTAATATAATACATGTTGAGTATGAACTAATCACATCTCTTCAAAGAAGTAGTAGTCCACACTTCACCCAATGAAATTATCATATCTGCACAAAATAAAAATCATGAATGTATGTGTTATATAATAAATTAATAACAATAAATATATCATTTATATTATATATATCATATGAAAACAGATTTTATTTCATAATTTCCAACTATTAGTGGTGGTAAAAGAGAAAGAATAACATTTTTTTGTGAGGTGATAGTTTTCCATATAAAAAAATGTTAAGTTCGTTACCAATTAGATTAAAGGGTGTGTAAGTGTAGTAAATGAAATTTGAAAAAAAATATCAAAATAAATTTATTATACTTTAGATGTTATTTAATCATGGAATATTCTTATTTTAGAGGGTTGAGAAAGAAAATAAAACAAAGGTGCTAGAAGAAATATAATACATCTTCTTTTGGTAACTCCTCTTAGTTTTCAAAAAAGGGAATCCTTGGTTGTCGTTATACCCAAATGGAGGACACTAGAATTAATGGAGGGATTTTGGGAGATTATTTTAATATATTTTGGGTGACCTGTAGTGGGTTAATGGTGTGAATGAGATATAGGGGTTAGTTCCTTTTATAGTGGAGGATGAGTGGTATTCGTGTAAATTTTAAAACAGAGAATTCCACCCATTTTATTCCCCTGTTATGTGGTTCAAATAATTGACCAAATGATATAAAGGTGATGATAGAGTTTAAATATGAACATCCAATAGATTTTTGATATGTTTCAAGTTAATTTTTTTCATTAATGTTGAGGTTCAGTTCTTTCTTGAGATAATTTTCATCTTATTTGTTGTAATTAATTTTCATTAAATTTTATAAATTTTTTTTTCTGAAACATAAATTGAAATGATTATAAATTATAAATTAATATTTTTTGAGACATTTAATCCATTTTTTCAAATTCCAATCACATAAGTGGAAAAAAAATTTAAGTCTTATCTTGTATGCGGAAGACAATGCATGTTTTAAATATAAAAATGTTCTAATGTTTGCTACGTCTTTATATTTAATTTCAAAGAAAAATTGATATTAATGACCTAAAGTGATTTAATTGATTTACAATTGAGATAGTTAAATAATAAAACCAATGATTAATATAATTTTAGCATATAAAATTATTATATGAAAACTTGGTTTTGAATTTATATTAATAATTATTCTTACTCATCAAAAAAGGAAACTTCACCGAAAAATACTAAAAAAATCACATTAATTAATTTTATTTGTTTATATTTAAAAAATAATATTTTTTTATCAAATAAAATTAATAAAATTTAAAAAATTTATATTTAATATTTCTATTTCATTCAATGTTTGTTATATTACTTTTATAAAGATATATGCTTTTATTTGTAATATTCAGTTTGTTCTTTTCTTATACCTAAAAATATATTTTATGAATTAAAAATATATTTCATTGAATATTTTTTTTAAAAATATTTCTTTAATAAAACTCACCAGTAGTAATTAATTTAATTTATAAAGATAAAATTTCCTTATAATCATAAAATTCGTTTTAATAAAAAACATTTCCTCTATATTCAATCAGTTATTATAATAATTTATAATTAATTTGTAACCATTGAATTCAACCATGTATTTTCATAATTTGTTTAATCATATTAGTAGCTACATACTTAATTGTTGGGTAATATCCAATTATATTAAATAATTATATTTTTCATATTATAATATTCTTTGTTAAAACATGGTTTGTGTGCTACGCAAGATATTGAGGAAACTCAATCTCGCATATACCGTAAGAGGATCTCGATGTTCAATGTAGATAATGATAAAAAATATTTTTTTGTGTAGTGAAATATTAACAACATGTTGTGTGTAAATGAATCCATAAATATCATAAAAACTATTTAGTGCTACGTGAAACACAAAACATCCATAAGATTAAATTATTACAATTTTTTTAAAATTTATGGGGGTTTCAATACAGACAAACATATACACAAAGAGTGTGAGAGAGATATCAAATACCTTATACATTTTTTAATATTTTTATATAAGTATATTCATGTGTTAATATTCATAAATACACACACACACACACACACACATATATATATATATCCATATAGGTTTTTTTAAAAATGTTTATCAATATATATTCACAAGTAAATATACATGTATATAAATATATATTCAATTATATATTAAAAACCTTGCATGTTTATATATATATATGTATATGTATTTATTTATTACAAACATTATATGTTTACTAAAACTGATAGATATATATATATATATATATTTATATTTATTCATAAGATAAGAGAATATATATATATACATTTATATTACAAGATTTAATAATTAATATAAATACATCAACATATTATGTCACGTTTTTAAAAGAAATAGTCATATAAAATCTGTTTATACATACAAAATATCACAGATATATATATAATAATAATTGATTTTTTGAAGCATATATATACCTATATATTCACATATTAATATATATACACACCCACATATATATATATATCCAAATTTTTATAAAACAATATTCCCAATATTTTTTTCAAAAGGAAAATAAATCCTAATATAACAATCAATAATCCTTTTACATTTTTTCCACAATTAAATTTTTGTCATAATTCTTCAAAAAACATGTCACTATAATAATGAAATACAATTAACCAATTTAATAGATTTATATATACTCTATTAATATTATAAATCCCATAATAATTTTCATAATCCACTTATTTTTAATAATATTATTAAATAATATATGTTTAGTATCAAAAAATACTAAAAATAGAATTCTATTATATCTAAAAATTATGAAATAAAAAACAATTATTAAAAACAATTGAAATAAATCATGTTGACTAGCTGAACATGTAATTGGGGAAATAAATTTATAGATTCCATAAATACCAAATAAACCATAAAAATCAGATAAAATTCTTAATGTATGGTTTTAGAAAAATAATTCACCCATGATTAAAAGAAAAACCTGTAAAAATAAAAACATATAAAAAGAATGAAAGAGGAGTCAAGATGAATCTATACCACAATGGTTCAAATTTTCATCAAAATAAATATCAATGTTAAATTTTAGAGGTCAGTGGTGTTGGTCATCACATGAACCAAGGGATTTGTAGAAAATAGAGAGGAATATAGAATGAAAGGATTCCGTATTTTTTAATTTAATAATAATTGATACAGGTTAATGGTGATTGTATTTAATCTATAAAAAATTTAATTGTTTTTCAATAGACATTATCGTACATCTTACAATGTTCATGCCCAAGGAATAATAGTGATTGAATTCTATATCCATCAATACTGGTCATCACCAAAAATATTCCTATTATATGTCATCAATTCCCCCTAATTTTGTTTGATTTATAATATGTTTACTTCAAAAATAATTACATTTTGTAATGGTAAAATTTTTCTATTGTAAATATGTCATTTTTTGGACTATTTCCAATGGGATGTTTTCCTAATCCAATTAACCCATCACAAAAATACAGTTTTGTAGTAGTAAAAACCAAAATAATCTTCTCAAATTATTTATAAGAAACCAAAAATGAAGAGGGATATCTTGAATATGAGGCTATTTTCTTCGTATGTCATAATATGTGTCACTAGAATAGAAGCATCAATAAAGTAAATAAGAAGAAAATAACTAGATTATAATTCATGTATATATTTCAAAAATTGTAATATTCATATCTACTCCGTGGATATTATAGATAATATCTCAAAATATTTTTCCAGCAAAATACAGGGAATGATTAATTCAAGGATGATTATTAAAATTTATATTTTTTTCTTCAAGCTCTTGAGAATGGATGATACCTAAATCAGTTGTGAGAAGAACATGATTTAATTGTGGATGGTTTGTCTAAAACAGTTATTTTTTAAAATTAATCGAAAGCATTTATAAATTAATGTTTTTATGGTATTTTATACAAAAACCAGTATTTATTTAATACATCAATCATTTGGAATACATGATGAATATAAAATTTAAGACTCGTAAACCTAGTAGGTGATATATATTTCACTTTGAAGAAATAAAAAAATTAGTTTTCAAGGATATGCATATTATAGTATTTATCAAATTTTGTGGATAAATTCTTTTGTTATTATCAACACATTGTCATATCTAATTTTGAAAAAAATTAACCATTATAAATAAAGGAAACTGAAATGTATTTTAGAATTAACTACATAGATATCATGAAATATTCCAAGTAAAATATAGTTGTAAATGTGTACATTGTAAGATTCCCTTGAGTGTATTATGTATGTAAAATTAAAGTATGAAATATTCATAGTTAAATGAGATAATTTGTTTTAGGCCTGTGTTTCAGAGAATATTTTGACCTACCTTCATCGATCATGAAATTGAATAGTGGATTTATTCATAAATGTAGATTTCAATATATATTTTAGAGAAATTATTTTAAAAAATATGATCAATAATGATTCTTTCTTGTACAAATTGATCATAAAATGTATAATTGAGTAATTACTAAGCATGTATTTACTTATACACATTTGTTTCATTATGTATGTAAAAGGATCAACAATGTTGAGAATTATATGTATTTTAAGAACATTCTTGATTTTTGAGACATGATTCAAAAATAGAAGAGTAATCCAATAACCATATACCTTCTATAATGGAATATTTATATCATTTGATTTAAATTATGATATTAATCCATTATTTCATAAAAACATGTGTTTAGATAAAAATGGTTCATTAAGATCTAAACCAACATGGATCCTGTAAAAAAACAATTTGCATCTAAATTAATTATCCCAATGGTTTCTATTGACATTAAAAGGATCCAAATGATAGAGATTTCATATAATGGTGAGAGAGTATATTTATATATAAGGGTTTACATCCCTATTTGAGATAGTAGATGAATGATTGACTTATATTTTGTCCATGATGAAGATGTATTGGTAAATGAAATAGGAACAAGTTACCCAATAGAATGTGGAAAATAAATTTTCTAAAGACACATAATTTATAAGAAGGAAATAATATTAATGTGGGATTAAATTCACTATAGTGGGGGATTCAATATTAATTGAGATTAATAGAAACCATAATGAACTAGTAAATGAAAATAATTTATGACTGAAATGTTTAATTAAAATTCTATAATAGGATTCCATGCCTTAAAGTATATTTTCTTAGTATTTTTAATGTTTCAAAAATTGATACTATAGATGTCATAAAAAAATTTACATTGATGGTAGAAAAGTGGTATAAAATATATTAATTGGTTACACCATGTCATAAAGAATAAATCCATAAGAATATTTTACATGTCACAACATATTTCTATGATCGTTATTTAAATAATTTTTATGTCAATAAAACATTTCTTGGAAATTATCTATACAATACAACAATGAAGATATGGTGACACCATGTAATTATAATAATTTTTGAGAATTATTGAAATAATTTTTTTTATTAATGTAATAATCCAGATCATAGTGTATTCATTAGGAATGAATATTAACCATGTTAAAGTAAGAGGTTAGTTGGAGTGCCACTATTTTCCAAGAAAACTATTTTTCATACAATAAGAAAATTAGATATTAGTCTTACAATAAATTAATAATATTTTTAAACTAACCCTACAATTTTTTTAAAGTATAAGGCTATGTTCTACGAAATGAGATCTACTGTAGTTGATATAAATGGTTCTGAGAACAAATAAAAGTACACATGTTTAAATGGTTTTAAAAAGTACTTGTTGGAAAAATTTGACAGAGAAATTTTACCAATGTAAAATGCTATAAATCCATATATGAATTTTCCTATGACATATAGGAGGAGAATAATGGGTTAAGTTTAATTTCATAGTGTAATGTGACAGAATAATCTCTTATTCTATTATATTTATAGTATGATATATTTCCAACAAAAGCTTTATGGAAGGGTAATATGATTATAATCATTGATTATTATGTGGTCAGACGTCAGAACTATCCAATTAAACTTGAGAGAGTGCACATGATATTTTCATGGTATTTGGAGAATATGGTACACTAGTTATTAGGGGTCCAAAAATATAATTTATTTTTCACTATGACCGAATAATGTATCCAAGATAAATTTGGGAGAAAGGAATTCCCATTCAAGATAGTGGTATCTATATCTAAAAATAATATGTATGTTGTGAAATCTGTTTAAACTAATGAAGCAATGTGTAATACACAATGATTTGATCTATTTCATGGAAACACACCTTGTATATAATGTTTTATAATAATATATATTATGATAATCACACTACTAGTTCTTTACATGATGTCACATTTTGATAGCAAACAAAAGGACTATATTTTGGGATATCATCATTTGAAAAATATTTTTCTAATAGGTGGAGTCATAGATAGTCGAGTATATAAACATTAGAGATGATAAATTCCCACCAACTAAAGCCATATCATAATAAGAACATGATTTTGTAATGTGAGAGATAACAGTGATAGGTAAAAAGATAGATATTGTGAAAGTATGAGTTTTATGAATTTGTATTCCCTCGTACCATGTTGAAAAATATTTTTTTGATTATCTTATCTTGTATAAAATGAGTTATGTAATAGGTACTCTTAGAATAATAGGGTTGATATATCTGCATCCATTATGTACAATGTAATGTCCATAGACTATTTTTTAATTCAAAATGGTTTAGTTGTTCCCATGATATAATGAAAACCTTGAGACACTAGGACATTAATATTTAAAATATGTCATATATTCTTGATTAATTGTGTTTATAGATCATAGATGATGTTTTACCATCATGTGATATGGGATCATAATCACAAAGACTTCTTCTCATGATGTTGTAAATTTTTTATATCCAGTATATGAGATCATGATAACTAAAGCACCAATAGGAGCACCACATGATAAAGGTTTAATTGATAGTTCTTAACTTCAAAAACAAGTAATTTTAACCTATATAGAGGTTGTTATCAATTCATATTACAGATTATGTACATTAATGTATGAAAAAACTCTGGAATTGACGTCATAGGGAGGTATCTTTTGTTGGGTGAATCATTGGTGGTATGGCATTAATTAAATAATCAAATATAGAATATATATCATTAAATAGTAAGAGATATAATGGGAATAGTAAATCAAAATGGTATTATATTCACTAAATCCATTTCCTTGGTTGAATAATTTACTTCCATTCAGTTATGCCAATTAATAATAAATAGATAATGTTTGATGACACAATTTTTGCATCTTACTTTATGTGACATCATGAGATAGAGATATTATTATACACGGTGTGTGTTTATTGAAGGATTTTGTTTCTATAAATATTCCATCTCAATAAGTTAATTTATGAGTTACTGTAATCCACTCTTAGTTTGTGAATAATATAAACTGTTGTCGAGAAAAGGGCCTAGAGGCTAAAACATTTTTCATATTCAAAAGTTTAACATATATTGTTGAATAGTATTATAGGGATTTGTAGACACCACCATTCAGTCTAAGTGATATCTAGGAATATTTTATTTCCAAGGAATAAAAAATTAATTATTACTTATATTTCTAAATATTTTTATTTAATTTATTTATTAATGTATTGATACGATTTTAGGTGAATACATTTGAATATACATAATGAACATATATTATATTAAGATTAATTGTTTATTTAATATTTATAAGAACAAATGGGTAAGATAATGACCAAATTTAATCACATAATTTATTTATTATACTTCATGTAATTGGTAAAATTATAAATGATACTTATGACTTAATAAAATTTTTATAATGTTGCATTTATGGATTATTTAGTAGGTAAAATTAATTTTGGGGTTGGAAAAAATTTATTCGTCACATTTTACCTTATAATATGAATTGAAGGTTTTTTAGGTACTATTCAGTGAATTGTATTTTGAGTCTCTCTCTCCATTATTATATTTTCTAGTAAAAGAAGCTGATGATTTTAGGAAACAATTTATGTTCTCCTTCATCAATCAAAGTGTCATCATTTTGGTGACCATCATGGAATTTAAGGAATAAAGTTTTTTAGCACTGGGACATTAATTTTATATGATCATGGAAAATTTAATGGTATTCTTGTATAATATAAATGGATCCTACATTAGTTTCAATGAGAAGAAGTCTCTGAAGATGATGGATTTTCAATAATGTCTTCAAATTGTATGAGGTATTTCTTCTGATTTATTTTCTATTTTTAAAATAATTATGTGGGATCTAGGTATTTTGTAATGGGATGAAAATCACTCAATAAAATGTAGTTACATTGATTGGTGATGAATTTTTTTAATCCAAAACCTATCTGGTTCAACTACACACCCAAATAACATTAATATTTTACAATAACAAAAGAAAAATAATCATCCATTACCAATATAATGATACTTCTTCCCCTAAAATCCCCTAAAACAGACCCTTTTAACCCACACATGAATGAACCATAGTCATACAATACACTAAAAAAGGTATATGAATGTATTATTTGAATTTTTATATATAATACATAACATGAATTTGCTGGTCCACAATGTATTAATGGAGGGAATGATATAAATGAGTGGTGTAAGGATCTTTAATGGATTTTGGAATTTAATAATATTGGTTGTCATATATTATATAACATAAAAACAATATGAACAATTTTTTGGAATTCATAGTTTATTACATGTTTCAAGGCTCTTAAGATATATTATTCAATGAATAATATATAAAATTAGTTCATTATATATCTGTTGAATGAGATTATGAAAATTATTGACATTCTTGTTTCTCTTTGAAGAAATATATTTTTTAACATAATATTCAATTTATTTTATATCTGAAAATTCATTTAAAACATCAATAATAAAAATTCAAGAGTTAAAAATGAAATAATTTCCCAAATTTTATATTTATCACAAACCAATATAATACCTTTAAATAATAATATTTTTAAAATAGTATGAAACTAAAAATATAGACAACTAACTCTAAATTGTTTTTCCGCACCCACACATATTTTCTTATTAACCTCATTATGATTACTATTTGATGATAATATTTCAACTCAGTTAATATAATAAGAAATTATTTTAATAAATATATGGGAGAGATTCTTTTTAGTGATTTATTCTTACTAATAAAATGTTTGTATTACATAATTTCAATGAAATTCACCTAAAACAAATCCTAGGGATTAATAATATACATTTTAAAATAAATTATTCCTACCTATAATAGAAAATAAATGTTAAAATATTAAAAAATAATCAAAACAATAACAATAAAAAATAATTTATAAAAACAATGAAATCCAAAAAATTGAAAAATAAACGAAGATAGGAGGATAGAAAAAAAGGATTATTTATAATATTTTAACTTCGTACCAAAAATGAAAAAGTTAATGGAATAATTTTTTGTAATGTATTATCAAATGAAATTTTTAAAGAACTGGGAATATAATATGACCTTTAGACATATGTACATATTATAAGGAGTCCACTGCAATTTGACTTTCCTATAAATCTATCTTTTATAACCTTTATATCATTTTCTATTTATATTTTAAAACAATAATGAAAATAAGAGAAAGAAAATATCTTGAAGTAATAAAATAAAAAACCTATAAAACATGAATGAAAATAAACTTTTTTAGTAAGAGAAGTGAGTGATTTATATGTATATCCTAATATTAATTCCACCATTATCATCGTAATATTCTCTTTGTTCTACTCCTCCTCAATGGATAACCTATCTTTGTTGGACCCCACCCATTGTTTCCTTTATATGAATTAGTACATTTCTTATAATAGGAATTGAATATTATAATATCCTATGTGAATTATCATACAAAAATGAGGTTTATATAGTGGTAACCAATCATTTATGAACCCAAAAATTATCTCACTGATGTATGTATCTCCCTACTGATTTAGTCCCATCTAGTGCACCACATATCACAAGACCGCTATCAATGTTGTCTCATTATGAAATTAAAATTTTCAAAAATAATATAATAGAAAACCATTGAAAATGAATAATTATATTATTAAACAATAAGGTAAATAAGAATAGTGATATGATGTTCAAGGGGAGTGTGATTTTCTCATACATTCAGGTTACCAAATCCTTTTGAACATATATATTACATCATTTCACATGATTATTATTTATATTTTCTAATATATTAGACATAAGAACCTATATTTTTATTATATATAAAGATTTTATATATTATAATATTTGTTTACTATGATTTTAACATCTCCCATAAATAGTGAAATATCAAAGACCCCCTAAACAGTCACGCAATGTGCATTCTAATGAGCATTTATTTAAAAGAAAATTTAAATTTTATATTATTGAATGTCAGAAAATGATTTTATAATATAGAAATTCATTTTATAAATAATCATAACTACATTATCATATGATTAATTTTTCCCTTTTTCCCAAAAAAAAATATTTTTAGATAAATAGTGAAAAAACATCTTTTCTAAAACTGAGACTCTTAGGACATTACTATGATATGAGAATAAATTAGAACTCCTTAAAAAAATTATGTAATGGAATATTTAACAAAGGAAAAACATTATTAATGTTATAATATTCACTGACATTATAAATATTATTTCATGCATTTTTAGATTTATATAAAATGCTTCTTTACAGAAAAATATTTTCTGTATTTTTTTAAATCATGTATTTTCAAGGTGCAATTAAATATTGGTTTTCTTTAAATAATAATAAATATTTATTATAGTTTACCATTTTATATTATTAAAATTAGTTTCCAATATAATTTTATCTTATATACAAATTTGTAGCATAAAAATTTAATTTTCAAAAAAAATCAAATATGATTATGTCTGTCTCTTTGGAAAATAAAATTCTTATACTTTATAAATTTAACTTTTTGTAATTATTTTATAATTTAAATCATAATTTTCAAATTTGGTTAAAAATTAAATGCATAATGTTTTTTCATTAAAATTGATTTCTAAAGATAATTAGTTAAAAAGGTACTCATAAATTTGGGAAAATTTTCAAATTTTAAATAAAAATCCAAAAATAGTAAAAATATTCTTAAAAATAAGTCTTTGCGGTTAGTTTCATCCAATATTCACTATTACCACCACTTTTTCAGTATTTTATATTAAAATTTAATAGAAAATTTATATTATTTATAATGTAATGGTTACATAGTTGAAAATATAAGCATTTTTACCTTAAATAATCCACTCACTTAATCAAAATCTATTTATCATCATTAGTTATCATATGAACTTCATTTATAAAGATACTTTTGGGGAAAATTCACATCCCCAGCTTGTGTATTATCAACTACATTAAAATAAATCTATTTTATCATCATTAAAATTTATTCAAAAAAATAAAAGAATGATATTAGTCATATTTATTTTTTTAATTATAGTATATTAATGTCATTGCTACTGTATATTTATCTATACAATCCATTGAGGTAAACAAAATCATTGTTTGTAAATACATGCAGACTAATGACATGATTGAGAAATAAAATTTATTTTTCAATATCACCCAACATTTTGGGTTCCTAGAATGTATTTAAATTGGAAATATTATGATTATGAAAAAAATTTAGTTCAAGAATGATAAATTTTATAACTTTTTAATGATTTTTTTAATAAATGATCATTGTTAATTCATACATTTAAAATAAGTGTGCTATGTGGAAAATATGTTATTAAATTATGCAATATTTTAATTAAATTTATTATTTCTTCTAATTAGTATATAATTTTTTATAGTTCAATAAAAAATAAAAAATAATACCACTATTCTTTTTATAATTATGTTATAATAATCCACTTCATCATCATTCATTAAATCTGTGTATATTAATGTTTAGTTCGATTTAACCAAATATATAAACAATACTATGTATTTATATAATGAATAAATATAACAAGACAATTAATTGTATAATATAATATTTATTTTTAAATATTTATTTCTTTATTATAGATATTTTTATTAATGTTAAATTCATTAAATAAAATAAACTCTTGTAATCACTAATAATCACTGAAATATGTTTGTTATCGATTTCATCTTCATGGATAAACACTAAAAAACTCATGAAGGAATTTTTTTAATAATATAAATAATTTTAATTCATACCCACTTGAATATTTAATTAACATGTAATGATGTAATATGTATGATTAATAAATACATACATCGCTATAATAAAACTTGTATAAACAATCAAATCAATAAACTCTTGGTGTAAAAAATAGGAAGATTTTATTTTTATAATAACTCATTATGAACTGTATAAGTGAAAATTTTTAACACCCCAAGCCCATTTGATATGATCCAATTACTTTCATTATTACATTGGTATGATTATAGGGAATCAAATCATGAAGGACCGATCAGTTTAACTGTTTTGGAAAATCAATTTATGTACATGATACCAATTTTACATAAGGAATAGAAAATGAAATACAACACTTTACAAAATCAAATAAACCTCATCCTTTAAAATCAATCCAAGAATAAATAATCATATCCAAATTAAAGGAATAATATTAATATTGATATAAAATTCTTAGTAAGGGTAAACTGAAATGTAAAAAAATAATGAATTAAAAAGAACAATCAAATTGGATAGGTAAAAAACATAACACACATTCCATAAAATCAATAAAATGAGAATAAAATTAATCCATAGATTTTTTAATAGTGAAAATATCATCCATAATAATATGTAAATTATAAATTGAGAAATTTATTAATTATCAATTTCCATGTTTTCCAAGAGCATGAGACCTTTAGCGTATGATCTATGTTCAATATAGTTTAAAACATACTGGGTAAAAATGACATCTTATTTGGAGAAATAATTCATCTTTGGGAGCGATTGATGCATCAAGGGTATTTTCATATCTATTCCCCATCCCATTTAATTAATTTTCAAATAATTCCTCTTATATTGAACAATTTTATTAATTCATATATAATGTTTTTTATCAAATATGAGAATTTCTTAAAATATATGGATTTATCAATATTTATACAATTAATCATTTAACATTAAAAGTAAATATTATATATATTAATTGAATATAATTTAAGAAATAATATGATTCATTAAAATAGAATATTTATATTTAATATAAAAATAATTTTTAACAAAAACTATCATAAGGAAGTTATTATTTTAAGGAAATGTTAACAATCACAATAGAATGATATATCGGAAGGATAACTTTTTCACTTTGTAATTTTTTTTTCACAATCGTTGGATGGGAAAATTAAATGTGGAACATAAATTACCATGATGTATTATAGGATAATAAATAAAAATCAGGTAATATATACTCCACATAAAAGTGAATTTTGGCATTATAACAAATAAGACTCAATGGTATGTAAATGGATATAAAATTTCTTAACTTTATTCTGACATATGACGTGTGTCTCTAAGTTCCTAAAAACGATCATATGTTATTAATTCAGTTTTTTAGAAATATTAAATGGTTTATTAATACTTTTATTTCTCCTAATAACAATTTATATGCAACTGATTAATCAAAATGTTAAAGTCACGTTTTATCAATATTCTGTTTTGTGTCAAAACCAACATTGTTAGATAGACTACGGTAAAATGGGTCATTATTATAAAATTTATTCAATAATACTGATAACATAATTATCATATTTATACAGAAATTAAACTTTTATAACCCATCATGGATGATTTTTATGAAAAAATGAACTAACGTAATGTTCTTGGAGATGGTAGGACATACGTACACAAAGGCAATGTTTCCGTTTTACAATGATCATTATTGAAAGAAACAAAGTGATATTTATCTTTGTTGATTTATAATTATATCGTAATTTCCAAATGATATAATAATATAAACTCTTGTATAGATGTATTTCGATTAAAAAGGAATCACATCACTTCGAGGATACGGTAGTCCACATGTCCACGAATGACGTTATCACTACTTCTGTGTGAGAAAGGTTGATAAAGAAAAAGATATATTATATTACCAAAAACATAATTATGTCATGAATATAAGAATTATTTGTTGTATATTATATATAATCATATATATGTATTTATATTAATAAATAATATTTTGGTATATGAAATTGAATACACCATTCATGGAGATGGTAGGTCGTACATACACATGAATGATGTATCAATTTACATAGCATATTGAAAGAAAGAAAAGTAAATGATATATATATATATATATTATAATTCATGTATCAATTTTATGACTTATATTAAATCATAATTTTATTAAAACCATCTTAATACCTTATATGTAATGTTTAAATGAATCATATTGATTTGAGAAGGCGGTAGTCTACACATCTACAAAAGATGTTTTCTTATTTACAGAAAATTAAAATCATGAAGTTATGTGTTATATAGTAATTTGAAAATAATTATTAAAATTAAAAATATAATATATAATATATATAAATAATAACATTATCATTATTAACAAGCTCAAAAGGTGGAAATGTAATAAAAAACAACATCAGTTCGTGAGGATGTAGTCCACCGTACACACGCGAAGCGATTGTGTATTCCATTTGATTTAAGTATGTGTAGGTGTAGGTCATAAACCAAAGATAAAAAAATATAAGAATATATATGATAAATTGGTTATTTTATAAATAATATATATGAAATTTTTAATCAGTGGAGAAAGAAATAAAACAAAAGATCTCATTGAATAATGTTACATATTCTTTCAGTAAATCTATTTTCTTTGCACTAAAACATTGAAAGGATTTATTTATTCAAAATATGTGTCATATAAAATTTGGTTATTTATTTTTGGGGGTGAATTTTATAGGTTTGGATTATCAATATTGGATTTATATGTGTCAATAATTGAGGGGGTCGTTAGTTCCCTTTTATAGTGGAGGACGGGCAATCATATAAATATATAAAGGTAAACACTATTGGGATATCTCCCTTACATCACGTTACACCATTAATGAATCAAATTTTATCAAAAAGGGTATATTTTCAAAATATATTAATTCAATTAATTTAAAAAGTTTCTTAATGTCATTTGTCCCTATAAGACCAATGTTTAGCCACTAGGTAAACTCATTTTCACATTAATGGTTGTAATTGTATTGAATTGGTTTCAATAATAATTGTTATCAAAAACTATGTTGGACTCAATGAAACTATAAATTATTATGATTCCAAATATTGAATACATTTTTCCAAATTCCAATCACATATGAATCAAAAATCAATTTAAAATGAATCTCACATACATGATAAGAAAGTGGTATTTTAAAGATAAAATGCTCAGAAGTTTACTATGTTTTTATATCCATATTATGCATAAAAATAATTTCAATTACATAAATTGGATTAATAGAGGTATAAATTATCTATTGTGACTCTAAAAAAAACAAAAAATATAACTTAACAAAAAAAATTTAGAAAAAAATGCAGTTTTCAATTAATATTTAAAAATTTTCACAATTCATCAAAAAAAATCTAATAGAAATTCCAAAATTTGATCCAAATATAAATTTAAAATTTTGATTTAAAATATTTATTTTATTTTTTCAAATATAATATATAAATGTTTCAAGACCATATATTATGTAAATTATATCATTAAAAGGTAGCAACACTACCTTTGGAAAAATATGCCCATCAATATATAAAATTGGGTTTGTTCAAATATTATACCAATTAAATATATTGGATATATGTCCAAAAATTTAAATGAATATATAATGAATAAATTTCATTAAGATCATCCAATAATATTAAGTAATTTATCTTATTAAGGTAAAACTTTTTTTCACATAAAAATATTTTTTTATAAAAACATTTTTTATATTTGGTTTTTATATTCCATTATAATTATTTGGTCACCAAATAATTATATAAAAATATAAAAAAAATATCTCTAAAAATTAATAATATATTTTATATATTCAATTAAAAAATTTAGCTGATTACAATCATAATAATATTAATATTTTAATGTAGTCTGGTAAAAATCAATTTTTATGTTACAGAATATATCAAAGAAGCTCTGTATTGTGTGTAACAACAACGAAAATAATTTTTTGTGTACCGAGATCTAATATCATTATTCAGTGTTTCCTAAAATTAAAAAGTTTTTTCATTTTAGTTAAGTTATAAAAAATTTAAAAATTATTCTACAGTGAAAATATTTAATTGTCTTGGTGTGATAAATTGTCCCCGCATAAATAAATTTTATCCCCGTAATTCAAACTTGTTCTTGATGAAAATAATATTGTGGAAAAACCCAAATCCTATTTGAGTTATTAAAATTACAACTTTATAATAGAGAAAATAATGTACAATATTCATCTAGAATAATTACATAACATGGTTTTTAGATTGGAGATCATTATTATGAATTGAAAAAATTGACATGGAAGAGAAAAATAATAGTACAATACTAAGGGAGAGGGATAGAGAACTTGTTTAGGATATTTGTGTTTCCCAAAAATCCATAAATCATAGTTGTGAATAATGATCATTAATATCAACAAAAATTATTGTAATAGGATATTCTTTTTATTTCATTTAAAATTTTACATGATTTCAAGAATTAAGTCAGCCTCTATGAATATTAAGAAATATACATAGTTGATAAATTTATAATTCATAATCTTGTTATTATCCTCTATTTTTACATTAAACTATTTATAATTCATCACATAGAATATGTCCTGTCGTATGGTATAGTAGTACAAAAATCCTAAGAACCACATCCAATAATCAACATAAACCACTAAATAATTGGTTAGCTTTTCAAAAGGATTATGATCCAACATATATAAATAAGTTCACTAAATTTAAACTATTATCCTAATAATATTAATGACGTAGCTCATAATTATAAAATAAAAAAGACATTTTAATACATTAATAATTTATTTTAAGGAAACATGGAGAGAATATAAATTCTCAGAGAAGGTTTTTGAAATATAAATTGTTCTATATTCCATATTAATGATATAAGTTGTTGGATATATTCATTAAATAGAAAACGTTATATACACCATCAATAATATCATTAAAACTTTTAGAATAAATTATTAATAACTTCAAGGGTGTTTAGTAATATCCAATTTACATTATCCATATCTATCAAATCATTATCCAACCATAATTATATCAACATTATGATAAAATTAAGGGTAATATTTCTATAAATCACGTGTTCTACAAAAATCATAACTTTCCAATGAATTGGGTTTCATAATACCATTTAATATATACCTCAAATAAATAATGAAATAGCACTATAGTACAGTAATTATATATTTAATAAATCATATAACCAATAAAGCACTGATAAATTACAGAAATTACATAATTTTTTAATCCAAATACAAGATGATTAATCATCCTACTTTAGTTGTATCAATAACATATGCTTTACTTTGATCCCTTAGAATCCATTGATATATATTCCCTGGATAGTTTGTGAATTAGTTTGTGTATTTCCCTATCACTCTATAGGTGAAACACAAAATAGAATAATTTTCCATGTTTCCCAAACATTCTTTACGCCAATAGACCTTTTCTCCACTATTAATTAAAAACTACCCAATTCCATCAATAATTCCCTCGGGTGAATTTTCCACATTTCTCACAATGTGGGAATTTTTTTATTCCCTTGTTCTTCATGGGAAAAATTTCTTTTTCATAGTGTTTGATGACTTATTTATCTCTTAGGTTACCATGAATATTTATAATATTTTGGACTCATTATATCTTTTGATGTCAAATAAAAAAATTTCATTCATATGACATTAGATTTTGAGAAGATATCCCCCTTCAATGATTTGGATTAATACCATCAAATAAGTGGTCAATCATTAAGTCAATAGTCTTTATGTAATAATTAGAATAACTAGATAACCATGTAAATGTAGATTTATAATATGAAACAATTTTTTCATCCTTTTTTATTATCCTAAATAAATTTCTCTTCAACTCAATTTTTTGATCATGAGGGAAATATTTATCAAAAAATTTCTCACATAAAATTATACATTCCATGAGTACTATTTATTATTAGTCCCCATTATTATAATTCAATTACCACCATTGTTTAGCATCATTTTTTTAAATATATTTTAATTGTGGAATTATCTTTTTCACAGCATCCCAAAACTACAAATATGTTTTCCAAAGATATAATTAATTTCTCTACATTAATTTGATTAGTAGTCTTACTAATGGAAGAGGGATTCTGTCTCAAAAAGTGACCCAACATAGAATGTATCATTGTTTAATAGTTTTCTACATCCGTGAAAGTGTATTTTTGTCATAACATAATTAATAATCCCTAAAATAATAATAATTTTCTACATCCAATGCCTGCGGTATTCTTAACCTCAGTTGACAAATGTCTACATTTTCCAAGAGTATTGAAATCAATCATCCATTTAGTAGCCATTTATAAATAGTTTAATATACTGGATTAGATTATATAATTACTAAAAAAATATATAATCCCATAAATTGTAAAATACATAACATAAATTGAATAATTTATTCATATATATTCTCATAATCATAAACATGGTTTATTTGAGATAATTCTCAATACTTATCACCAATGTATACTATAGGATTATTTTCTATAATATATGTTTTTCTAAATATGGTTTCCATGTTTTCTATTTAATATACATTCATACCAACTATAAAAACCCAACCCTAAAGTCATAAGTGTATGGAATCACATTATTACATTGTCATGATTACATGGAATTAAATCCCAAAGGACCGATTAGTTTTTCAGTTTTACAAATAATGATTACATACATGATACCATTTTACATTGGGAATAAAAAATGTAATATAATATATATTAAATGATAATAATGCGAATCACCTAAATAAATAACAATAAATAATCCTAATATCATATGGGAAGTAAAAAAATAAGATTTAGCTAAAATTCTTAGTAAGGGTTATTTAAAGAGTAAAACAAATTAATTAATGAGCGATATAAATATAGAAAGGTAAATAATAGATAACAAATAAAATAAAATCAATAAAATAAGAATAAAATTTATACATAGATTTTTTTCATAGTAAACATATCTTATATAATAATAACAAAATACTATTTCAAGGTAATTCTTAATTACTATAGGTCATATTTCCCAAGAAAATGATACATTTAGAGTTAAGATATATCCTCAAGACTGCATAAAATATAAAGGGTGAAAACCCATATTATTTTTCCATCTAATTCATCCCATGAGACTAATCATGTGTTAAGGTTATTTTCTTAACTAGTCCCCATCCCATTTCAAGAACGATCATGTTACTCCTCAAATATTGAATAATCAGTTTGATTAATAAAAAATGTGCCTCGTCAAATATCTATATTGAGTAAAAGATTTGACTTTATCCATAATTCTACATTTTATCTAATAATGTTCAATATAATCATTCAATTTAAAAATATTAAATGGTATAGTTAATAATCATATCCATTGCTCATTAATATTGATATTCTATAAATAATTATTTCATGATAAAAATGATCATAAAGAAGTGATTATATTAATAAAAATTAATCAATCACAAAAGAATGTGAGACCACAAAAATAACTTTTTCCATATGATAATTTTTAAGTAAAATCCATGTGGATGGGATAATTAAAATTGAAAAATAATATACTACAATTTATGAAATTATCATGCTATTATATTAAAAATAATAGGTATATAAAACAAATCGAAGTGAATAGTTGAAAAATGAAAATTAAGTCTCAATGGAATGTGAATTGAGATGAAATCCCATACCTTGTGTCTGATATGTGACATGTGTCACTATGATCCTAAATAATAAACATTTCATAATAATGTATAAGTTTGACAAAAAAAGTATGTTTATTATTACTTTTCTTTCACTTATTAACATGTTATATATAATTACTTGATAAATTATTTCTATGTCAGGTTTCTTACCATATCCACTTTATGTTTCAGAGATGGATTTGGTCTATTGACTGTGGTCAAAAAGGAAATTGTTTCAAAATATAAATAATGATTATCATGATAAAGTTTTCATATTTATAGATAAAATATTTTTTAAAAAAATATATTGATTATTTTTTTAAAAAAATAAACTAATGTTAATTTAATGGAGAGGGTATGATTTATGTACGCATTAGTATCATTTCTATTCTTCAATGATCATTATGGAAATACTGTAAATAACATTTAGCTTTCTAGAATGATAATTAAATTTTAAATACCATATTATTTAAACATATATAATTTCATATAGAATCATTTTTATGCAAAATTATTCTCATCGCTTTGAGAAAGATGTAGTCCACATATCCACAAATGACGTTATCACTTTTTTAGTGTGGGAAAGGGTAATAAAGTAATGATTATATTATATTACCATAGAGGTAATTATTCATGAATATAATAGTTATTTAATGAATATAATATATTTTTTGTATATATTTATTTATATTAATACATAATTGTTAGTGATAGAAAATTGAATACACCATTTAAGATATGGTAAGCCATATATACATATGAATTTTGTTTACTTTTTTTACCATATTGAATGAAACAAAAGTATATGATATATATTTATGTAATAATTATAGTATCATTTTTATGTCATATATACCACATAATTTTTTAAACTATCCTTACTAAATTCCATGTAATTTTTGAATAAATCACATCACATTGAGGGAGCGATAGCCCACACGCCAACAGGCAATGTTTTTATATTCCCAAAAAATTGAAAGCATGATGTTATTTGTAATATAGTAATTATAGATGAATAAATATATTATAAATATAAAATAAAAAAATAAATACATCATTATTTCTATCCTTAAATGGTGGAAATGGAAGAACGAATGACATCGGTTTGAGAGGTGGTAGTTCATTGTACATCTGACAGATGATTGGGTATCCCATTTCTGGAAGTATGTATAGGTGTAGGTCATATGATAAATTAAAAAACATCTCATTATATCTATGATATTGGGGTTATTAAATAGGCATTTATTGTGAATAATTTATGTGGTGAAGAAAGCAATAAAACAAAAGAGCTCACTAGAGAAGATTTCCTCTTCTTCGGGAAAATCCTTTTGGTTTTCACTAAAACCAAGAGAAGATATATTTATTTCTAATATAAGTATTATATTATTATGTTCGAGATATTAGAGAGTGAATTGGGAATGTTTTGGATGATCCAAAACTGAATCAGTGGTGTGAGGATGTTGGGGGTTCCCATTTATTGTGGAGGAGTGGAATTATTATAAATATAGAAAGGTGACGACTATTGGTTGGTCTTGATAACATCATGTGAATCCAATAATGAACTGAATAAAATAAAATATATTATATTTTTTAAATTCCACCATATTATGGGTTTTTTACAAAATTCATAGTCATTTTTCCAATTAAGATTAATCTTTACCAACTAAGTAAATTCATTTTCGTCATCATTGTTGTAATTAATTTTAATTTATTTCACTATCATTATTTATAAAAAAATTACCATAATATACATTATAAATTATTATT